>JAVJGJ010000059.1:76522164-76540815 GCA_035590215.1 Microhierax caerulescens | reverse complement strand
TGTGCGCTCCTCCACTGCTCATTCTCAAAATTAAGTATATCTTCTTTGATTTCCTTCTTTTTATTTCCCATCCACTGCACCCGTTGGTGGTTTTATATATATATATATATATATTTATTATTTTTTTTTTCCCCCCTTTCTTTCTCAGGGACTGGTCATCTACCCATTATCTTGTGAGTAAACACCATCATTTTTCATAAAAGGCTATGGATTATCGTCCTGTAAAAAGCAAAAAGAAAGATGACCTAGCTTTTATGCACTGCAGTCCTGCTGTCATTGCACAAGCAAAGCTCCCATTGACTTAGGGCAGACTTTTGTCTGGTTTCTAAAGCCACACTTCTCCGTGAGATTCATAAAAGAAACCTTCAAAACCTGCGGGTACGTGCCCAGCTTGTGTGGGCCAAGGTTTTGGAGAACACACATTACTTTTATGCTCAGGAAATCAAAACTGGGCACAGGGAAACGATCACTTTAGCTTTCAAAAAGAGTGAGTGCCTGACCTGGAATTTGCAGTATTTAATTTCAGCTTGGAACTAGAGGTTTGACTGTGTTCGGCCGGAGTATGCAAACTGGTACCACCAGGCACGGCTGCGTGTCATGCATGCTCTCTCTGGCTGTAGGGCAAAATCCAGACTCCTGACACATTTGCCCTCTTTCTTTTTCTTAATAGTATCCAGGATTAACCTGCAGAGCATGAACTTAAGGGAGGTGCTCAGAAAAGGTTCATGGCATGGAAGGATTATCCTACCTTTTTCTGGTAAGTTTTAGCTTTCCTGAGCTTCTCCATCTCCCCAGGGCAAAGGGACATTAGATTTTGTGTTTCTCAGTGGGCCCTAAACACTAATAAAGTATTATTATCAGGGAATCTCAAAGCATTTTTTTTAATAACAAGAACTTGTCTCTAATTAAATGGGAGTTTTCATTTAAAATCTGTATTAACTAAAAAAGGGGAGTTTGGCCTTTAAACATATGCCCAAATGCTAGTGTTTTCCTGCATTTCTTTACTTCTTTTTTCTTCTCTTTTCTCCTGTCCTTGCTGCTTTTTGAAGCACTGAAACAAAGTAAAATAAAACACAAAACCAAATAGAATATGAAAATAAAAGAATATAAAAATTAAAAAAAAATTAAACCCAAAAACTTACAAAAATAAGAAGAGGGATACAATACTGTAGAGAGGAGAGAAGAAGGAAGGAAATACCAATAAAAGCACATAAAGCTTGAACTCTTCCCTTGAAATAAAAAGAGAAAAATATTCAAGGCTTTTTTTTTTTTTTTTTTTTGTAATGAAAACTCTTCAGTGTTCCTGTTTCTGGTCAGCACTATTTATAAGCAATCGCTGCTGAATCGTTCAGCCTCTGGCAACGTCGACATCCGACCGGCAGTGGGTAAACAGCAACTCCTGCCGTACAATGTGAATAACAAACTTCCATTTACAAAACATGTTTACCCCACTATGTGCTTGGGCATGAATACAACCTTCTGGTTTTTTTGTCTCCAGGTTTGTATTTCCCTCCAAACTGTCCTGGAGAGCCCTACGAGCTCCGGTGCTTCCCGCTTACGTGCACGCACACACGCACACACAAGCTTGGAGAGCTTCGGTGCAGAACCTCCCACCTCCCCGCTGGGACATGGTTTAGCAAGTTATAAACCCAAACCCATCCCAAGGAGGAAGGTTTGGGCAGCGTGGCATTCCTGCTTCATGCTGCCCACGGCCCCGAGGCTTCGGCATCAAAGGGACAAGGAGAAAACTGGTGGTTTAGGTTTATTTAAAAAACAACCCTAAACTGTTGGGCGCAGGTTTGGGTCACCTGAGCAAGTTAATGGCACTGGGGGTTCTTGAGCCAACTGATAAAAATTTGATGCCCTGCTAAGTTCTTCTTTGGTGGCACCAGGGGACATTGCGTCCAGAAGCTGGGGGGTTTCTGCCTGTGCCCACCCCACCTCACCCAGCACAGCCCCAAAATCCTCATTCCCACCTGACATTCTGCCAAACCTCCGTGGTATTCCCATCCTAGCAAGCAAATGGGGCGGCAGCCCCAGATGCCACCGCCACCCCTCCCTGCCCCCCATATTTGCGCACCTTGAATCACCTTGAAACGCCACGAATGTTTCCAACAGGATTGAAGCCGGGCTCCTGCCCGTGCCAGTTCAGCACTGGGATAAACACATCCCTTGAACAGAGTCCAATTTGTCCAGAAAGGGAAACGAAAGAAGGAACATTTACTTTCAATGCTATATGATTTTTATGGGTCCCTCTATTTTACATCATAGGGAAACAAATTTATCTCCAGAGCCTCCCTTGAAAGAGACGGATTCACAGAAAGTTCGACCTGGAGTGTAGTTTAATAGTAATGATAATTTCTTGTAAGGTCATATTTTACCTGGAACCAAGTCAACGCCTATAAAAATGCTATAAGGAATTGACAAAATAATTCCAAGATTTTCTTTTTTCTCCTGTTTTTCTTGTACAAGGGCAATTTTTATTTGCAAAAGCAGATGCAGTTCCTGGTAACACAAATGCCAAAGCAATGAAGGGCACAGCAGGCAGTTTCATGGTCAGTGACATACTTTTATTTTAAAATCATGGTGGGGAGCTAAAAAAAATACACAAAGTTTGAAGATCAGTGGCAAAAAATCTTGTGGGCAGCTGAGCGAGCCTGAAAGGTGAACTCGTGCCTTGAGCCTGTTCTTCTCTGGCAGGTGCAATAGGGTGCAAAGGGATGACCAGTTTTACCACCCCAAGTCTGTGGTGCTACTGGGAGCTGCAATATGTTCCCCCAGCAACTCTGTGTGTGTGTTAAATGACCTGGGGTTCAAACAGTGATTTCTGAGTGTTTTGACTTGCCGTGCTCCCTTCCACCCTAGCCCCATCCTTCCTCTGAAAACACACCAACCCCTTTTCTGACCAAATGACTGAAAATGCTGGACTATCAGTTTTCCTTCGGACCAGTGAAGGAAGAAAAATACACCACCTACTACTAGATGAGGAAAATTTCAATCATCAAAATGAAATAAAACAGAAGCTGGGTAAAGCTGTTTTTAATGAAGACCATTACAGGGAGAGGTGGCGTTTTCCTTCCCTCTGTGTGTGTGTTTGCACATCAAACCCTTTTCTATCCGGTCACAATCAGGGAGCTGAAAAATCTGTCTTTAATTGCAGATGTTGTAAAAATAATCACATAGGAGACTAAACTAGCATTAAAAATGTGGATTCTTGACTTGTTGCCTTGGCGTGGAACATCTTTCTATTGAACTGCTTATAAAGCAGTAAACTATGAGTCAAAGTTTCTTCAAGAAGATGCCTTTTCTTGTTATGGTTATTTTACTTCAGAGGGTGTTTCCTGGCTTCGCCAGAAAGAGGAGATGGTGGGGAATGTTTGCTCTTTCTTAAAAGGCGTCTTTGTTTTTAATTATCCTTTCTGCAGAATACAGTGAGATCTTTCTGCTTCCATTTTTTTTTAGCTCAGATAAAATTCTCGGCATTTCAGCGTATTTTTTTTTTCTCCTCTGCAGCTTTTTCCCATTTGAACTGTTATTTATTACTTCTTTACTACCTTTCACGCAGTTAAATGAAAATCTTGATGCTTAATGGTGAAAACACCCCAAAGGAATTTAATTTTATTTTAAGGGTAACGTCGCCCTCATGGACAATCTACCTCCAAACAATGAGAAATTGTTTCTCCGATCCCACCTACCCTCCTCCTCCTGCCCTGACTCTTCTGTTGAGTTTTGATCCCGCTAGGGGAAAAGGGGTATTTTGTTAGTTTGAAATCAGATTGCTGTTGCCTTTTTAGTACCTTTATAAATCCAGGAACATTAGCTGAAATGAAGTCTGGTGCAAAATGTTTCCTTTCTATGGGACCTAACACATTGAAGGGTGCCAGTAGGTGGTCACTGTTCATAGACTTTAAAATGCAGATTAAGCCCAGCTGAACTGTGCCAAACCTTTTTCAACCCCGTTGAAGTCCAAAATAAATTCACACCTCCTCATTTCTGTCCTATTAATCAATCAATTCAAGAAACTCCAGTCTGTGGTGGGTATCAGTCAGAGACTTGTCTGTTCACTTGGGCTGATGCACAGAATAAATGTTTTCATATATTTTAAAATTAATTTTATTTCCTGTGTCTGTATTTTTAATTTTGTTTTCTTTTGCAAGAATGCAACTGTGACTACCTGTTGTCAGGAAGACCATAAATTTCAAAGTTAAAATAACATTATATTCCAGTATTTGTTTTCCAGGGGAAAAAAATCAAAATAGCAATCTAAAAAAAATAAAGAAGAAACTGTGAACCCTGCTTAGTATAAATGTACAATAATAAGATTTATTTTTACTTTGGCTGTTTGAAACTTCTCTAAGTTTATGCCAACAAACATAGCTAGAGTCCTAGAATGATCATAATCCATCCCCACAAAGTACAAAGAAGGGTTTCTCTTTTATGGAGACTTGACTTTCCAAAGTTAAATTGTTATGTGGGGCAAGGGCATTAGCTAATATTAATGACCTCTAATTCTTTGCACTTTTAATATTCAGGTTTCCAACAGCTTTGCAAAGAACCGTTAGATAAGCATCCCAGGAGCCCCATGGAAAAGGCCATTTTGTACCCTGAAAATAAGGCACAGAAGTTTAAGCAAAATCTGGTGTTAAGGGAGTGGCAAAACAAGGAGCAAGATTCAGATAGCTTAATGATTTAGCCACATGACAAAATTCCTTCCCCATAAAATAATAATAATGACTGCCTTCATACTTTGGAGTCCAGGCAGGATGGCAAAGGAGCACCTCCAAACCTGGTACACCCCTTGGCACTGCCTGCTTTGCCAAAGTAAAGGGTCCATAGAGGAAAAGTCAGCATCGCTATTTTGTGCCTGTCAGACATCAGTCTCCTGCACTTCAAATGCAGCAAAATTAATCACCACTCATCTCCCTCAAAATGAAAATGCAAATGAAGCAACTAAATCTATGTGACTCCGTTTAGATGTTGCCAAACTTATGTACAATTGTATAAACATCTTTCTGCTTTTTTGACATTTCTTTTCCCAAGAATTCCTAATACTCATTTTATCTGACATGACGAAGTGTAGGTGTGACTTACAGACAGCTCACTGTGATGACTCAGATAGCATTCCTGGATGGTAAAAGTGAATTTATACTCCATTATTTTGTATAACTTGGCAATATTTTTCTATATGTGTCCATTTTTTTTTTTTTAATTGACATTGCATTTCATTTGTCACTAGTATCTGATCACTCTCTTTCATGAATACATTTCAGTTTTGATGATCTTGGATAAACCATTACTTGGTCACCTCGATCTTTTCCTAGATCATCTACATGTAAGTTGAACAGCACAAATCTTAAATCATCTCTCTGCTGAGAATCATTATTAAAGCCAGCTATTTATTTCAGTCCTTAGCTTGTTCCCTTTCAACTGTTAATCTATCACAAGATACTTCCTCCTACACCATGAAAGGTTAATTTCTCAAAAATACTTTGCTGTGGGATTTTGTTGACAGCTTTTGAGAAGTCCAAGTAGTCCAACTGGTTCCCCATACTCTACATCCCCTTTTACTCCTTCAAAGGTTTCTAAGAAATTTATGACTCCTAACTTTTAAGAAATGAGATGCTGTCCTCCTTGTATCAGATCTACCTATGTCTACTAATTCTATTTAATACAATGTCCACCACTGTCTGTTGAAGAGATTTTTGAGCATTATCTGGCATTCCCAAGATCATGTTTGGAGCTTTAAATAAAAAGATGACTTTATAGATGCTGTCTTCTTCCTATCTAGTACATGGTCTTATATAAGAGACAGGTTTCATACCACGATTAGTAGGTTTGCTGCTTTGTCAGTGAATTTCTTCAGAACTCATGAGCGAACGACACATGATCTTGGGCATTTCTTACTGTTAAATTTTATTGGCTTGTTCAAAATTTCTGCTAATAACAATTCATTTTAACACAGTTCTTGAGTTTAATCTGCCACAAAGGAAAGTTTTGTTTCAAGAACCTCTCACTGCTTCTCAGAAAAGAAAATGTATTTAGCTTTTCTGCTGTGGTCTTATCTTGCCTAAGAACTGGCTTTTCTTTGAATCAACTGTTACTTCTTTGGACTCTCTGACAGACTGGTTTTCAAAGAAAAGTATTTGAAATGTTTTTATTAAGATTTTTTAAATGGTTTTGGCATGGGTGTCCTCAAATTATTGCTTGACCTGCTTTATTAATGTTTCATATTTAACCTAACATAGTATGTTCTTCTCTTTTTCCTTCCTTTATAAAAAGCTTCTGATCTTTTAAAGGGGATAAAATCAAGTGAAATTTTAGGGAGAATTTTAGTTTATCAATATCATAAATCATCATAGTAGCTCATCCTTAAAATCTCCATAGCAACTGCAGACATTTGATCTTTCTAGCTGTGCTTTTGTATTTCTTTAAAGCCCCTGACCTCTTCATTTTGAGGTGGTTCCATTCTTAAAGTTAAATGTTACAGTTGCAGGTACTTTCCTCCTTGATTTCTGCACTATGGATGCTGTGTCCTGCTGAGACTTAAACAAACCTATTCAGTCATTCCAGTTAGTCCCATTGTTTTCGTAGCAGTTCTCTAGAAATGTTTTAAATGCATCCATCATTCTTTAGGACAGAAAGGAAATGCTTATGATAGAGATGATTATTAGAGGGTCTGTCTGGGGGAAAAAAAAAAAAGAGAAAAAAAAAAGGCAAATATTTTTAGAAGATATCAATTGTTTGGAAGATACTTTTTTTTTTCTTTCTTTGGAAAATTATATAGCAGAAAAGACAAAATATTCAAGTATGAAAACCCTCTCTTACTCTGCTCAGTTGAAATGAAAGAGAGCATTCCATTCCCTATCATGTGAATGGAACAAGTCTTTACAATTGGATCATTTACTTCACTTTTGAAAATCTGGTTATCAAGACATTTTGTCCTAAAGCCACCAAAAGTCAGTGCCACTTAGCTCTCCTGGAGCATGTAAGGAATTTGGAGTCTTAGGACCACTCACATAGTTGGGAAATGATAAAGCAAAGCCTTCCATAAGACATTTTTATTAATATGCAGTAGCTTATCAAAATCCCAACTCCTTTCAAAGCTCTAGAAGAAGATGTAAGCAGCTAACTAAGAATCCCCAGGAGCAGCAAATAATTACTTAATGAAGCTTGATTTGGCTGAAAGGAGCTAGTTTACCACAGTGCCTTTTAGCTACCCTTTGCAAATGACCACAAAAAGTTTAGCATGGTGACCTAATTGTCACAGCGTGAGCTGAGCTTGGTAAAACATGTTAAAGAATCACACACACCAGCTCCATTTGTCCCCATGGGAGAAAACTTATGGAAATGTGCACTTAAACTGTTTAGAAGCCCTTCCCCTCCAAGTGTAAAGCTGCGTGGGCACAACAGAGCAGCAAGGCATAAAGGAAATTATGTGATAGAAAGTGAGCAGGCGAAAGAAGTAACCTCCAGAGAAAACAAAACCTTGGGAAACAGAGAAATGTCTAATGGAATGTGTCAGCTACCACACTGCTTGCAGAGCTGGGACCTGCCTTGTCTTGTGCTCGCACAGCTGAAGCACAGGCGTTTCACTGTGGGTGCTCAGTGCCTCATTCCTCGTCACCCATCATGGAAAGGCCACCCATACCACACATTCATCTGTACATTATAAAGCCGCTGGAGACAGCCAGCTGCAGATATAAAACCTGTAATGAGATCTGATGGGTGAGAGGGGAAGGGCTGCTTTGTTGACTATACTGTTATTGGAAGAGGCTGATAAAATGTGGGACTAACAAGGTCGGAGCACGGCATTGCAGGATATCAGAGTCCAGCCCGTGGCTAATTAGGATGATACGTGGAAACCTCTGTGGAAAAGGGATAACTAATCATTGGTGACATAGGGTGCTACAACATGGCTCTGATATCCCTCAGTGCATGGACACAGAGGTGCATATGAATCTACAGTGGCCTTCAAGGAATGAGGGTTGGCTCCTTGACCAAGTATCTGTGCTTGATTCAAGCCTAAACTGAGAAATCTACCAAGTCTTCGTTGACATCTTTATCATATCAGGTCATGTAGGCAGATGCAAGCTCAGGTGGATAAGATGGACATTTGGACAGCAAAAGTGAAGGGGAGGTAACTGAGTACCAGAAAGGGAACTGTTGGGCCAGGAGGGGGTTTAGCCGTGAGGTACCTCAAGGACTAGTTAGCATTTCCTAACAGCTTATATACAGATGGGACGATAATGCCACAGCTGGTCACTGATGGAAACTGGAGGAGAACTGTCAGCGTGGAGGCAGATATGGACGAAAAATCAGCAGAAAACTGGTGACAGTACAAAACGCAATGTGAGCTCTGCTGCAAGCTGCAGACTTTCCATGGGAGAAGGGAGGAGAAAGGAAAGCCCACACTGCCGGCCCTTCTTAGAGTGACTGAAAGCCATCAACTGTAACTCTTCTCTGTTGTAGCAAAGAGGGGAGGCACGATCTAAAGATGTATTTTGAAACTGTTGCCAGAAGCAGGTGAGGAAGCATAAGGTTCACCGAGTTATAAAGGTGCTGCGGGGCTTCAGCTGGAGTCGTGTACTGTTCTGCTCACGCGTGGAAGGAAAGAGGTCTTGGTTATACAACCTGTGCTCCTGTACTTGTGGGGTCCCTTTGGCTGTGCAGTGCTGAAGGTGAAGGTGAAATCGATGGGTCGGCTTCCAAAGCCACTCTTGCATGCCAAGAGTGTAAGTGAGGAAGCCTCTGCAGCTGAAGTTCACTCACAAAGGTCCAAACCTGCTGCTGCTGGTCATTGCAGAGAGCCACTCACTTCAGCAGGGTGTCATCAATACCTGTTAACAAGCGTCTGACCTTGAGTTGTACGTTGAAATGGTTAGGCAAAAAATGCCAGAAAGAAACTCAAAGGTTACTTGGGGGCAATAGTCCCAGCAACCCGATGATTTCCTACTTGGTGGTAATCGTGAGTATTGGCTTGTTTTGTGGATATGTGTGAGGAAAATGTAGTCGTTGTAGTGTGTTATCAGTATTTGCTGCTTCAGACGTGCTTGTGGTCAGGCTAGGGGACTGAAGCTAATAATTCAAGTTATCCCTATTTAAGCTTTAAAAGGCTTCTATTGTGGTAAAATTGAAAGCTTCAGGAAATGTTTGCACAAACTCAGCAAGAAGGGAAGTTATCACTAGTTTCAGCTCTCTGTATAGCTCATGTGCTAAAAATGTCTAATGCTTGGAGATATATGGGGCTCTTATTCAAGGACACTTATCTGTAACACAATTCTTATCTTAATGCCAACCGAGGAAACTTGGTCCCTGATCTGAGTGGAAGAATAACCTAAATTGTACAAATAATTTACTAAAAACTTAATGTCTGTGGGGTCTCATCTACTGGTTATTTATGTCTGTTGGTACTGAATTACCATCACCCCCCATTATCTTAAGTGGTAGTTTGCAGCCCTCTGCATTTTTTTTTTAAATCACGCCCATAAAGGACAGCGCTGTTATTCCCATTTTTCAGGTGGAATATGAAGATGAGAGAGTCAAAGCTGTATTAGGAACCTCAAAGCTATATTAGGAACTTCAGAGCTATATTAGGAACCTCATGCTGGTTGGGTGGAGAGGAGAAGAGGCATATAAACAAACAAACAAAAAAAAAAAAACCAAAAACCAAAACCCTCCTTGTGTAAGTCCTTGTGGAAATTTCCAACACAACAGAGCAGCAATGAATCAAGCATAGTCCTACATCTCTGACACTTGTGATCCCTAAATTCCATGGTACAGGACCTCAGTCCATGTGAATTGTTCAAGTCTGTGGCCAGGCAGAGTTCACTCTGTTATCAGACTCTGTGTGACCCCGATACCTCTTCTCCTGAGGGACCAAAGCAATGACAAAGACAGTGATAACCACCCATGTGTCACGGAGGGCTCTGAGGGAGGAATTCAGGTTTTGTGAAGTTAATTGAGTACCTGAATGTTAGAAACATTTATGCTCCCTCATAGCAAGGCAATCTCCTTGCCTCTAGCTCACTCCTCTTTGGAACCACATGAAAGTTGCTAAACTGAGACCATGAATAACTAAAACCTGCTCTTAGTCAAAGAAAAGGGACAGAGCAAATGAGATCTGTGCAGGGCTGGCCGGTCCCTGGTTTACAAAGCATCCCTGCATCCAGTTGAACCATTTTCCTTGTGTGAAGCTTCTGACTGGCCTGATGAAAAAGGGTCCTTGCCTGGTTTGAGGAATTATGAGCCCACCCAACGACTCGACTGTCAGCCTTTGGCTTTAAAATGAAGTTTTTCTCTATGGAAAAAAAAAATGCTTAAGTTTTATGTCACTACAGCTAGCTGCTTAATACTGCACATAATCTTAAAATGGAATTATATCTTGTCCACAAAATTTGACAGGGTGGATTCCAAATGGGGCTTACAATTCCTTGCCCGTTCAGGGTTTTTGAAGCAATTATATAGTCCCCATGGGTTTAGTTATTATTAAATTCTTCAAGATGTTTCCAAAGTAAGCGGCATATTTTGGGGATGCTAGGGGACTGCAAGGGGTCTGGACTCAAATCAGCCCTCTAGCCCAGCACTGGCCCAAGGCTTCTCATCTCGGGGATGGGAAGAGGGCATGTCTCAACGCCAATCTGTTATGTGGTTTCCTTGTGGGTCTGGACACATTCATAGTGCACAAATTAGCGGATTCACAGCTACTGTATCCCTTAGCTGTGATCATCTCATCCATTTGAACATATTCCTCCATCACACCATGACCACAGGACTTCTGAAAAATTTGCCAGATCTGGTATTCCAGATAAAAATTCCAGTAAACTGAACAGTTTTTCACTGGCATGTAAAGCAGTAAGAAGACACCTGATGTTCATTATCTTTTATCACTACCAGTCTTGTCTGGACATAAAAAGCTCTATAAACAATGGTCAACCTGTGGATTGTCTTAGCTAATGCATCACCATTACTTCAGCCTTAGTCTTCTACCATCAGTGATAAGTAGGTCTCCAGGAAGAAACAAAATACAGTGCCAGAAATTAAAACAAAATATTCTGAAAGGCAAAGAAATTTGAGGCTCAATCTTTAAAAAAAACCAAACATTGGAAAGAGGAGACAGCTGTAGGTCTCAGCTGGTCACACCTGAATCTCATGAAAAAGATGATGGAAGAGGATACTGGTCAAGTAAAGAATACTTACTAGCTTATTGTAACAGGAAGAAGTACTAAGGGACAAGAACAGTGCAAATGTAAACCCATTCCATACGAAGAGGACTAAGGTGAAATCAGGGAGTTACAGGTTTGCAATAAAGTTTGATTTTGACAGTAGGCAAAGTCTTGGAGACATTAATAGAGGATGAGATCACAAAACATCTGGAAAAATATGAGCTGATATAAAAGAATTGAGAGAGTTCCTGGAACAGAAAATTGTGTCTGACAAATCTGGTGGAGGAAAAATGAGGGGCAGATGAGAACTGACATAGTGAGTTGTAAGCACCTCACATTTTATGAAGGTCCTTAGCACTTTGCCAGCCAGCAGATATAACTGGGTGTGTTGAATGGAGGTGCACATCTTCATGAAATATATAGAGGTCTTACACAGTGATCAAGAGTAGACCAAAATGGCAAAAGTGTTGGTTTAAACAGAAAGAGTTGTTTATAGAACAACTTAGCTTGGCTATGCTGCTTCCTGGATCTTGTTCCTGAATAATGCTCAGGTAGCAAAGTTGGCAGGCTACACCTGGGGAGCAATGATCAGAGGCCACACCACCGAGTGAACGGTCTTTTCCATTCTATTTTGTACATTCATGCTCTTGAATTAGCTAGTTGCCCTTTCTTTTATATTTCTAACAGATGTAAATAATCTCGTTGCTCAGGTCTGGGACAGTGTTGCTTTGAGTTGGAGTCTCCAAGGAGCCTGAAAGCTGTTATTTCACAGTGACTCATGGGAGCTGTTTACACCACGGACAGCTGCTAGCTGCTGAGCTGTGGAGAAAGAGCTGCTTAGTTATGTAGAGACAACAGCTTAGATGCAGGATCCTGTGGAACCTGGGTGATATGGAGCCCAAAATTCAGTCAGCTCGGTCTGTGTATTGCAGGATGAAAAATTCAGGTACCTGCCTCCAAAAGGTGTACCAAAAATAACAGTCTGTAATTCCTATGTAGCAAATGAAGAGAGAGAGAACTACTTCTAAAGACCTACAGAGGAAAACCCATTTTGATTAACCATGTGTCTCTTCCTCTGAGAGTGCAAATAAGTAGGAATAAACTGTAGGGGATGACAACTGTGTAGGACCTAGGCCACCCACCATGTTCTCATGAGGAATGAAAAATGAAGAGAAGCCACGTGTCCAGATTTTATATAATAACGATATCATGTCTGCCAGTCTCCCCAAGACCCTGGTCCTGGGCTCTACACAGCCTCCACAATGTTTGGCTCTCTGTTGCCCATAAGGGTTCCCTAGTCACAAAGTCAAAGCCAGGCATGGTGCAGTCTCCTTTTCCTCGTTGAACCCAAAGTGCCGTGTGTCCTGGAATACACCAGCCACATTGTTAGAAGGGGCAGGATCTGACATCCCTGCTCTTTCTCTAACCACTAGACTGTTGTCCTTTTTTCTGTCTGTCTGTCTGTCTCATGCTCCACAACTGACCAGAAAAAAAAAATAAAATTGTTTGTGGTGTCCTGGTCAAAATGTTGTGGAAAATGTGACTTCATTTTCCCTGGAAGCAACATCTTCCAGTTTCTACAGCTTTTAGACTCTTGGGAGGAAGGCGGATGCTACCATATCATCATCCGCACTACTTCTGACTTTAAAGCCCTCTCTAGATTTAGGTGGAGATGAAGTCACGTAGGCTTAGGAAAGACTAGAACTTTGCTCACAGAAGAGTTTGAGTGATGCATTGAAGAGTCCAGAAAAAATTCTGATGAAATAAAGGTGCATTTAATGAACTTATGGGCCTGTATAATGAACAGTCCAGGAAAATGTATGGAGTGGTTTGTTCTCTGTGACAGAAGTGGGATTTAAGTGGACTAGATTTCATTCCAGAATGATCAGCTCTGCCCCTCAGCTATCCAACTGTCCTGGGCTCAGCCCTGGGCTAATACAGCTATAACACCTTCATTTCTGGAACTAGCTCATTTGATTCTTTCTCAGATATTTCTTCTCTGTGCTGCTTTTCATACGATGGACATGCTTTGAACTGTGAATTAATTTGTGTGCTCATTGTCTGTATGTAGCATGTAAGTCTGGTACACATTGGCCAGGTTCTATTAAGACAAAATGAAAATAGGTGTTCCTGAGGGTCTAATGTTGAAACAAAGAGGAGCAAAGAATGTTGATCAACCCATAGAGGTACATGGACTGATTTCTTTTAGCTTATCTGTTCATTTTGGTGTCTATAATGTCACAAAAACAGCTTTTCCTGTGGTTTTCCAATTACTTCCTTTATTTGTCCAAGGCGGAAATAACACAAAAGAAGAGTCTGCAAAGTGAGAGCATTTCTACCCTCAGGACTACACACAGAAAGTATAAAGGCAATTTGAAAATTAAATTCTAAACTTTTCTCTGAAGTAGCTTGAAAGGAGTCTTGTGGATCATCAAATCCAGCCACATACTACTACAGCCTCCCACAGAACATAATCTGTTCATAAATTCAGTGTGCTCCTTCATGAAAGTGGTTGGGTTTCTTGCCATAACTACTCCTGTGGGAAGGCTGCTTCAAAACCTCACTCTTCTGACAGTTTGAAACTATCTTCTAATGTCCATCTGAGATTTATTCATGGGCAGTTAATACCCATCTGTCCTTATGGCAAAATCATCCTGTAGTTTAGTCATATCATCTTTCAGCTTCTGGTTCTGGTACCTCTTCTCTCATGTATGAAGTTCCACATTCCTTAGATGATCCCAGTGCTCTTCTTTGCACCATCCTTATTTCCAGTTCAACTTTCTTGGTCACAGGTGACCTGAATTGTGACTACTGTTCCCAGAAGTGAACAGTTTTGCACCTGTGCAATTTTAGTCACCAAGCCTAAAGTTTCAATTTGGTTCAACTGAGTGAAGACATATCAAAAAGATTCTGATTTTAGCCAGGATGGTTTGTGTCATGAAAACAATTCCCAGTAAGTTCCCACAGTGCTTTCAGCTCCATCTAGGTGAGAGACAGGCTTAAAAAACTGTAATAAAAAATATCCTCTTCCATCAAGTTCTCGTCAGTCTACATTAGGATTTAAGTGTTGTCTTTGATTTGGCTAGAATGCAATCTGCATGTTCGCATCTGAACTGTTTAGGAGTTAAGGCTCAGGGGTGCAAACAAATTACCACACTTCTGCAAGCTACAATATGCTAGCTGAGCTGCCACAGCTGACTGTATTTGTTGCAAATGTGATAAAAAACAACACAGCTCAGCTTGCAGTGAAAGAGGTTGAAGCTCTACTGCATAGGCTGCTGGATGCTGTGGGTGAGCATTGGAGACATCTCCACAATGTGACTAATTTGAATAAGCTTCAGACTAAGACATGTAATTTACTGCTCATGTGTCTCCAAGCTTCTGTTACAGTCAATGTGTGTCTGGTCAAGTAAAGAGATGGAGTAGACAATGTATTTGGCTGGACCCTTGTCTACTACTCAGTTGGGTTGTCGGTAGGCAATCAAGAGAGGGTCACTTGCAGATAACATTTTATACCACTTATCTTCAGACACCTGGGTTAGAATCTGTCCCACAGCTTGGTACAATACAATAATTCAGGCATATGTTCACATGCTTTTGGTGGTGCTGAACCTGATATATGGATCAAGGGTCAGCTGCAGTAATAATTTTTTTAAAGTATTTTTAACATATGCTGTGTCTAGGCAGTGGCTACGAGCAAAAGGCTGCATCCTTTGCACTGCTCTTTGAGACCAAGTGATGAGAAGAGCTCATTGACGATGTGGTTACTGATGCAGTGGGCTGGGTGGAGACTCTGGGTACTTCTGGCTATCTACATGTAGGCGTCTGAGTTCCCACTGAAGTTAGAGCGCACAAGGTTGACGTGGTTGATGTAACCAATGGAGCCCAGTAAGTGCTTCAACTCGTAGTAAATATATACATATCACGTGATTCAGCTGTCTAGTGCTACTTGAGATAGCCTGAAATATTTCAGTAGTGTCATCCTAAAGTATCTCAGATGCTGGTCCAGCAAAACCCATGCCCTGTTTAACAGTCTTTGTGTGTTTCCCTTGGCTAGCCAAGGCATTTCATGTTGTAGGGTAGATCTGCACTACCTATGATGTGATCCTAGAGACCTACTCATAGGTGTTTATCTTAACCTCAGAATTAGTCTCATCCCGTGGACATACTCAGTGTTTATCACAAGCAGGCCTTTTTTGTCACTGAGAGCTGCACTCAGCCAGGGGCTTTGGAGGAAAACCCAGGAAAGATTGTCTGGGAAGACATCTCTGTGCTTCTCTCTGTATCTGCAGGAGCTTACTCTAGAGATTCCTCTGTCAAGTAGTACTTCCAAGCAAACCCACATCCTTTATTAAGCAGTAGACGTCCTGGATGATCCCAGATGTTCCAGACATTCTCTCATTGGTTTGCACCAAAGGATGGGGACATACTGATGCTTCTTGCCCCTCAGAGCCATTTCCAAGCAGGTGCTGTGGGAAAATGTTCTTTTTCTTTGCAGTCCTTGCTGTCATTCGAAACAGTCATCCAAAGTCTTTAATCCAAGTCAAGCCACAGGTCAGGGTTGAGAAATGGCTTATAGCTGCAATACTTTTTTCCCTGTGTGCTTCAAATAAAAAAAAAAAAAAAAGAAAAAGAAAAAGCAAACTCAAGAAAACGCTTTTCTACCTTTCCACCCTTTTCTACAAATTCTTTTCTTATTTTCAAAGTGATTTGATTTGATTTCCTTGAAATATTGCGACACAAAAAAAAAATTGCTCCCCAGCTGAGAATTTTTTGTATCAAGTTTCAGCCCTTCTGCTGTTGCATTTTTTTTCAGGAAAAGTTACAAAACCCTGAAAACAGGAGGGTTTATAAAGAAAGTGCTGGCAGGGCCTTAGCTGTAGCATTTCCAGATGTGCTGTTGCAATTAGGGCTGGGCAAATAGAGTTGGATAAAATCAGAAGTGACCCAAACTCTTTGACGAAGCCTTGAACTGAACCTGAAAGTCTTTAGGGGGTTGAAAGTGTTTAGTTGAGTTTTTCTCTGTGTTTTGCAAGGTTTCTGCATCCAATCTCAAGATGAAATGGAATGTGAAGACAGTTTTTGGGGCACAGCACAGCATTTCTGCCTCCAGTCACAGGTAAAATGGGGAGTACAGAGGCATTAAAACCAAGGCTTTCCCTTCTTTCTCCCACATTGCTAGGATTGAAGCAAGCAGCTCCTTGCCTCAAACACCTCCAGACTTTGGAAACCTTCTAGCAGCCTTCTAGTTGTCTAATAAGCCAAAACAAAACTCTTGGATTTGCCTAATTTGAGCATTTGTATCCAAGTTTGACTCCGGATTAAAGGTCTGCAGTACAAACTCATCTCACAATAACTGAAGGATCTTATGGCTTCAGATATGCACAAACACGTCCCACTTAAGGCTATAGGAGTCCCAGGTGTGTATCCACAGCAAAGCTGGCTGATTTTTAAGTTTTCCTTGGTTTTTCACTTCCTTGTTTGAGCCTGGAAAGGAAACGGGTAGTGGGAAATACCAATATCTTCCCAGAGGGATTACTGCAGCAGATCTGCTGTTCCACAGTGCGTGCGGACATGCAGCACAGGGATTTGGGAGAGGTAAGAATAACACGGAGGAGAGCTTGCCTGTGCCCTTTGGGATGGAGGCACTGTCTCTCGAGGGGCTTTGCATATCAAGCTTCACAGGAAGCAAGAAAACCAAACCAATTCATGTCAGAGGCGATAATAATATCTGGGGAGAGCCAAGCAATCTTCAAACCTGTAGTCAAAACCAGAGGAGGTTTCTCATATCTGGGTTTGTTTTTCCATGCTGTCACCTTGACTTGAGGTTTGAATCCCCTGCTTAGATTTCCAGCAGGACTCTCTGTCCATGTCACACCATTTACTTAGTGAGAAAAACAAATCCCAGTGGGCTTTTGAGTATTCTGAGCCTTGTGTGACATGCTGCTTTTGATATCCATTTCGAAGCTGTGTCTCTGCTCAGCTGAGGTTTCTTATATTCTTCTAACACCCAGTGCCCCCCCTCGCCATTGCTGAATAGCTGCATATATTAAAAACCAAATTAGTAAGTAAGAGCTCTCCAAGAACACCCAGGTGCTGAGGAAGTGGTGTTTGTGCCTCCAGAGGTGGCACGTTTTCCTCCGCAGATGATACCCGATCTAGTGTTATGGTATTGTGTTAACTGAGCGCTATCGTGCTCGGAAGAGCCACAGCTCAGACGAGAAGTAAATCTGGGGTCCCGTCTGCTTGCAGTGAGTGCTTTAACCAGGAGAAAATTTGTAGGGAAGGCAGTAAGGATGAAAAGGAATGGAGGCAAACAGGGATTTCTTGATGTAGGTTGTCCTTTACCAGGATTCATCAGGAAAGTTTGGGTTTTTTCCTTTTTTTTACAGATGTCCTAAAAATACTGTGCCCCGCCCTTGTGCTCAAAACCTGCCCTAAACATAAAATTCTTCTGTGTTACCTTCTCAGTTGTGATTATGAGAATATAAAGGGGAGTGAGAGCTGAAAGCCGTTGGACCTCTCACTTCCTAGCACATGCAAAGCGTGACAGTCATAGCTGTCTTACCATCTCTTGTGGCCATCAAACGGACTAACAGGGCCCTGGTACCTCCTGAATCTGCCCGTCATGGTTCCACTGCACTAGCCCCCATCTCCGTGTCTTCAAAGACTCCCCAGCTTGGCAGCTCAGGTCCTCAGTGCTGGGGAGGGCTTGCTTTTGCTTGGAACGTTCTGCCTTGCGGAGCTGACAAAGATGTTGCATGCCTCCAGATATGTGAAAAATACAAAAACCCTCTAGGATGTACTTCTGGGCAGCATTTATCAAACCAAGGAGAGAGCTGGAGTTTTGGATCCCTGCCATTTTAAAGCTCTGAAGATTATTTCTGGTTACTGAAGTTTGACCCCTGCATTTCAAGTTGGAGCCTGTACTCCCTGGCCTAAATCTAAACCAGTCTATAGCGTAGCTGTGGTTTTCTTCCAGGGTCAGCAATGTCTTAAATCTGTGCCCAGCTGAGTAAATTGGAAATGGCAGAAGAAGATTCTAGGGTGGTGGCCTGAGAGGAAGATGAATACATCAATCCCAGATAATTGCTGCTCTTTTAAAAAAATTTAGGATGGCTTGAACTTGTTTTCATGTATTCATATATCTCATGTATTAGGCTGGAGATAAGGCTGTATGGTTAAAACGGTTCCCTTCAGCTTTAAATATCCATGAAGGGTTTGCAAAATTGGTTAGCTATGTTTGAAAAGTGTTTTGGAAATCTCAGGGGGAAATATTCCAGCACGGAAAACCAGTTGTGTTTATTCAGGATATAATGAATGGACAGTACAAATACTTTGTAGAATAAGCCCAAGCTCCTGTGTTTTGGTTGCATTGCATATTCTATTTAAAATACATTCTTTTCTTCTTCTTCCCCACCCCCCCACCCCCACCCCCACCCCACCCCCCTTGACATAATCATCAGGGCTGTATTACAGTAAACTAAAG
>JAVJGJ010000059.1:76486422-76522064 GCA_035590215.1 Microhierax caerulescens | reverse complement strand
AGGAAAGAGATGATTAATGACAATTAGCAAGCTGGTCATCTCTCCACCCCGAAACTCAAACCAGGATTAATTACAAACTTTCTAGTAATTGCAAACCTGTTTCGTGATTCAGGTCATTAATGAGTATATTGTACAGAGCCAGATCAGGTACTGGAAAACTTCTGGATACATTTTTCCACTTTGACTGTGACTATTACTAACTGCTTTGTGAATATGGACAGCAGCACACCCAGTTTACTATAGTCCTATCTACATCGTATGTCTTTAGGTTGTTCCCAAGAAGCTCATGTAAGAAAACATCAAAAAACTTACTGAAGTCTAGGTATGACATGTAGATCTTTAGCTTATTATAAATGGATATTTAATCGGTTTGGCTTGATTTATGCTTGCAAATTTGTCTCAGATAGGTTTTGTAATTTTCTGTGATTTTACAAATTGAGATACAAACAGGTTTAGACTTCATTTTAATGAAGAAAAAAATATTTAAGATTCCAGTTTTCCTGGGAATTGATGTTGAGCCGACCCATACAGAAGTGTCAAACTCTTCTTTCCCCCCCTTTTTTCAAATGCAGGCACTGAATTTGATCTAGTTGTCTGTAATCTCATCTGTGTTTCAGGAGTTATCAGCGATAACAACCAGTAAGTATTCTCTCACACCTTGCTACTCTTGAACTTTCCAGAACAAAGTGGACAAATTTTCTTGCCTATTTTAACTGTGCTTCTAAATTTCATTTCCTGGGGAAAAAATCCAAAATGAATACCTATATAGTAAAATAGTAACGACAACAGATAACATTGCTGGTGCTTTCTGCTTTTCATGTTCTTTATATATTTTAGTAGATTATTATCCTAATAGTGCTTGTTAAGTAGAAAAGTCGTATCATCAAATAGTGATCTGATTTGTTCCTTCTCACAGGAAGAGACATGAAGCCTAGAATAGGCTTTCAAAGTGCCTGAGTCCTGTGCCTGCATTTTCTCCCAAAATAGTTGTATTGAACTGTTTTATTTGAGGCAAAAGTGCTCAGCATTAAGCTAATGGCCCCTGCTGAAGTCAGCTGCATCATCAGCAATGCTGAGTGCATTCAAAGCCTTGACTTTTGATTTCGGTGGTTTTATACCTATATAATGTGTATATACCTATATACCATGTCAAAAAAGTAGGATTTATGCCTTTTTTCTTCTCTTGACTCATGACATTGGTGTCTGTGATCCATCTCCTATAGGCAAGATGATGCAACCGCCTTTCTTTGTAGGTGAGGTAGTTTAATAATATGGGTATGACCCGAATGTGCCAGATCATCTCAGGGCCAGAGTGTGCCCTGATAGTGTTTAGGTTATATAGATGTACCCTTAGTGCTGCTAGTCTGGCAGGAGGTAAAGTGGACTCAGGCTTTTGTTATAGCAGAGTAACAGGGAAATGTCACAGGCTTCGAACTTCAGATTAGGCTGAGCAAACGATGTCCCAAACTGCATGTTGGATTCCTGGAGCATCAGATGAGCATCATGCGATCTGGCCAAAGGACTCTTGGGATGATTTCTTCCTTCAGTGCTACCCAGAGCTCTGACTTGCCTATTGTGGGCTGCCAGAAACTGAGCAAGAAAAACTACTCAACCTTTCAGGAATTTCCCCTCACTGGACTGAAAATAGTGCACAAACAAACTTTCTTCTGGTACAACTCAGTGTCAGGCCTTGAGATTGACAGATACAAAGATATGTACTAATGCTTATCAGATGCACATACCAAATCGCAACTGAAAACTCTAAAGGTAAAAACATCCTGAGTCATTTAAAGCCAGCTCCTGACTTCCTAGGATGCCACGCATCTTTGCAACAGACAAGGTGAGTATCTGTTAACTTCTAATGCTTCAGAAGTCTGGATATGAGCTGAACCAACTGTTACTGCTCTGGTTTGTATTAACTCAAAGCTCCATTTTCCAGTTCTCCTAAAGCAATACAAAAAAGGCCCAAACTCAACAATTACAGAAAAGCCCAAATGCAACAATTTTGTTAGGATTCTTTTTCTTTTTTCTTTTTTTTCTTTTTTTTTTTTTTTTCTGCTCCTCAGGAGCTGTGCTTTCATGTTAATATATCACTGTGCTAAGCACTGTAAAAACATGGAACAGAAAGGCAAAGCCTTCTGCAGAAAGCTTGTCTAGGTACAGAAGAAGAGACAGATGAACAGAGAGGTGGGGAACAAAAGACAGCGATGACACTATGACGAGACAGCTGCAGATTCAGAGAGTTGTGAACTGGATGGACGGACTGCAAGGTAGGTGGAAAACTGACAGGACCACTGGGCTCACGGAACAATGGTCACCAGCAGGAAATCCAACTGGTGACCAGTTGCTAACAGTTTTCTTCAGGGGTCAGTAGTGGGATGGGTACTGTTCGACATCACAATTAATGACTGAAGATGGCACAGAGAGCACCTCAGCCAGATCATGTGTATAACAGCAAACTAGGGAAAGTGACTGGTCTAGTGGAACGTAGGGATGCTGTTCAGTAGGAACCTGACAGGCTGGACCACAAGTTACATTTGAGTCAGTGCTGTAACCTTCCAGCAAGGGTCCTTTCCAACCCACGCTGCTCTGTGGCAATGGTCAGCACAGTAGGCTGTTGCTACTATTTTTCATGGAATCAACCTAAGGGAGTGTTTGGTTAAAGAATTTATCATTGCGTGAGAGATTAAATACACATTGAAGCTGGGGGATGGGAACATACTTGTACAATATTGTCTCTTCCCTGTAGAAATCCTGAAGAACAGCTCAACATATGTGATCTTCAGGTATTAAGCGCTCTTCAGGACTTTGCTTAATTATTCCTGCACTGAGCCCAGGCATTTGTATTTGGGGATCATTTATCATTGGGACTCATGGGCTTGTGGAAGTGAGAAAGCAAGGGGGAACGACAGTCTGTTGTCAAAAGAATAGTTTCTTAACAGTCCAGTGTAAAGATGAACCTGGAAACAAGTGCTGCTTGTCCTTTCTACTCCTGCTTGCAATAGTTTTCCCTTGAAGTGAGGATAAATTGATATATTTTTCAGATTTTAATGGTTTCTAAGGTATATGAGTTAGTGACAGGAACCAGGCAATAAAACCAGCACATAGTTATGTTTAAAATGTTGCTCTTTGCAAAGGCTTTTTTTTTTTTTTTTTTTTAACATGAGTGAAGAATTTAATACTGACATTTAATAGTGACTGTGCATGGAGATTATGAATATGGCAAGTAGAACTTTCAGTGGAAACCTCAGCTGAGATATAGTTCAAAGCCCTGCCTACTGTTTATCAAGTAGCTTCTTGTGCTTCTCACCACGCTAGCCCAGACGGGCTGTAATCTTGCCCATTAACTCAGCAACTACTTTGCTGAAGGGGAAACATGATGAAGGCACAATTTCAAATGGCTTCAAGGTGCCGGTGACTTTTACAAACTGCACAGGCACCTTTTAGTGGTTAAAGGACGTGTTTATTTCTTGCAGTATTGGTTTGATTAGAACAGTTCCTCTTGCAAGTATGTAAAAGGTGGCTTTAAAACAGTTCCTGAACACCTGCAGGTCTAGAGCCAGGCAGGTTGTTTTCAGCCACCTTTTTTAAGCCTGTTTAGCAAAGCCAGGCTCTGTATATGTGTGCGTACTTGCAATGCTTGTGGATGCATTAATTAGGGCACATACCACTACTTGTACGTTGACTGACCTTTATGGCCTTGTTTTCTGGCACTTATAACTCTGTCATACCTCATCTCTTGAAATTTTGGAATCTCCTTTTTAAGCTTTAGCAAAATTGTTCTAGCATTTTTGAGAGCAAAGCTGTGGGTGAGAGAAGGGAGAAGTGGAAAGAGAGAGGAGGATTTCTGTCTTGTTTGTGTGAAATTCAGGCTTGACAAAAAGGATATTAAACTGAAAAGAGAACTTAATCTGGGACTGAATGAAAAGATGAAGAATAGATTAGTACAAGAATGTTAGATATGGAAAAACAGTGAGCATGAGATCCAGTGGGGATCTGACATGAAGATGGGGAGGAATGGACATTTTAGGAATTAAAAAAAAAAACAACAAACCCCCAAAACAAAACAAAACCAACCAACCAAACAAAAAATCCCCCCAAAACAACAAAACAAACATATGTAAGGAGCTGGGAGGGGAAATTCTGAGCCTCGTTGGTTGAGAAAATTTAGGGATCATAAGAAAGAGGACATCTAGGAGCACAGCTGTGAGGGCTGCCAGGAGGCCAGGACCAAGAGCCCTGTGAAGAAGATAGAAATAGCTTGAGACTGTGACAAAAACTATCGACAGTGAAGACTGGGACTACATAGAAGAGAAATATGGGACAAGTAACCAGGGATGTGAAAAGGGCAGGCTTGGATGTGCCGTAGAGCATACGGGTTTGCTGAGTGCGCTTAGGATGTCAAGGCCCATCCATCTGAGGACGTCATGGTTGCACATAGGTGCCCACATTGTCACAGCTGATAATTCTCAGCCTTCAGAGGCCCCTCAGGGTTACTCACAGCAAATAGTGAGACAGCCTGACCCAGAGCCTGGAATTCATTCCATCTGACTGTGTAGCTCCACAATGTAAATGTTGGCATCTAAGCTAAGTTCCCGCTATAACCCTGGAGGTAAAATAAGCGCTTGAAAGGCATATCTCCTCTGAAGTTAGTCATCAGCCACCATAAGT
This sequence comes from Microhierax caerulescens, assembly GCA_035590215.1. Classification (NCBI taxonomy): domain Eukaryota; kingdom Metazoa; phylum Chordata; class Aves; order Falconiformes; family Falconidae; genus Microhierax; species Microhierax caerulescens. Next base: position 76,517,393 of record JAVJGJ010000059.1, on the reverse strand, counting down.
TTTTTTCCTTGTTAGGTGGTGATCTTTTGTGGGACTTGTTATCAACAGTTGTTGCAGCCCATGAGGATGGTTCCAGAAGACTGCCAACATGCTGATGGCAACATCTTTAGATGATGCTATATGGCCAGATTTCTGGCTTTTATATTGCTGGTAAATAGCTTTGAGAATTACAGACAGCATCTTCTTGTGTTGACAGAAAATCCTTGAATTCACAGATCCTACCAGAATATGTTTAAAACCAGTTTTAAAATGAGAATAAAACCAGTGGGTGATGGTGAGCTGAGCTGGATTCTGAGCTGGCCTCTTCAGGAGAGATCAGTTTGATTTTGCTGTTGAAAAGCCTCCTGCTGACAGATAGCCCATATAAAATTTGAATTGGGGAAAAGTATAAAACAAGCTGAGTGCGTGATACTTACTCTGGTGCTGACGACCCTTTTGATGTGGAAATCTTCTGTTCTGCCTCCATCAACTGCATCACCCCTCTAGGTACTGGATTACACAACATTGGCCTTTATCCTGGAACAAGTTAACAGGCTGGTGTTTATAAATCTTTGATGCAAGACCACAGCTGGTACTGAAGCATGCTGTGGTGTTGCTAATTATGTCCACAATGTGCTCCTTTAAGGTAGTCTGTGAATTAACATTTCATTAACTACTGTGTTATAGGATTGCATGGTGTCACATACTTTCTGTGATGGTTTTAGGAATTAGATGTTTATTGCTGTTGTGTACAACATTTGGAAGTGCTATGGATGATTTTTAGGATGTCAATTAATAATGCATTACAAAGGGGATAGTAAATGCATGTTAGTTCTTTGTTCCATGAATCAATTGTGTCTAAGCCAGAAATCTTTGAAAAGATCTAACTGTGTAATGAATTTTGAGTTAGGGCTGTCTTGGTGGCAAGAAGACCAGGGAGTGCAGTGAGAAGTAGAAGTTTCAGGTAGGGCAAAACACCTTGCAAACGTGCATGTGTATTGCCAAACCTCATCAAAGCTATCAATAAGAGCTAGGAACTTAAACAGTATCAGGCAGGTCTTGGTTCAGTGCTCAGCCCACTGGTTCACACTCAGATTTGTGTCCAAAACATCAAACCAAATAATTTTTCAGCTTGTCACACCAAGCCAACTTTCCTGCTCTTCCTGGCACAAAAGAAACCTAACAATTTCAGCAGTTAAGCCAAAAGGGTCAGCCGCAGCACCGTTTGCTGTTGAAACCTCCTGCTCTTCTCAGCATAATGTCTTCCCTGCCCATATAAAACCCCATGTCTGAGGGCTGACTGGAAACATATAGCACAATCCCATGTACATATGAATTTAACACAAGAATAAAGATCACAAACAAGGCCAGACTGACTGCCTTATCCATTTGCATACCTTTCACTTACAAACTTGCTGAAAGCTTCCCTAAATTATCCATCAGAACAGAGGTGATGCTTGGAGCTGTATAAATGCATAGCAGAAGAGACACCCTGACACAAAGGTCTACTGGTGTAAAGAAACCAGTCAGATGGAAAAAGAAGGTGACTCCAGAGCCCCTCTCATCTAGTCTCATTCAGGCTACCAACTTCCCACTGTGTCCCTGTATTTCCCCTGTTAGCCTCTCTGTCTCTTGCATAAGTTTGTGTTATTCAGGGCAAGGACTATTTTTCTGTTCAGTGTTTGCACAACCCTTGTCGTAACATCTTTCTGGTTTGAGTGTGAGGCTACCAGGAGCAGTAACAATGCTACGAACAGTAAAAACTATCCTATTTTCCAGATCTGTGCTTTACCCTTAGTCATCTTTCCAGGCTCAGCTTATATTTGTGAGACCTCAGTTGTTTTGTTTTTTTTTTAAATAATAATTCCAGACAAATCAGCCCTTTTTTTCTATTTGCTTCACACAGACAAGGATTAACCCACAAATCACTTAGATAACCTGCTTCATCAGCTACAATAAGAAACCAAGACACAGTGAACACATCATTGGGCCAAACACTATTCCCATCATGAATTCATGGGGATGGGTAAGCTAGGAATTTTTTCATTCTCATACTGAAAAAATGAGTGTGGCTGTAGAAAGCACCATCATTTTCAGCAGATTCCAGTGCCTGCAGCATCTGCAGAGAAACTCATTTGGCCAAACTGCAAAAAGGAAAAGGGTGTGGGGAAAGGAAATAATAATTGCTACAGCTATCGATGTCTCTCCCATTTGCATGCTGGAGCCGCTCCAAATAACTTTGCCTCTTTTGGAAGTCACTGTTTACTCCAGTTGCTTTGTACTGCGCTAACGGCTCCAATAAATTCAGTGCTATTCCTACGGCTCAGGGTGGCTGTCATCTGAGTTTATGAATGTGAGATCTGTTTGGCTCTCCCCTCTGCGAGTGGCTGGGGTTAGAAAGTGTGATTATATTTGGGCAGAGGGAAAGAGATGCTGCAAGAAGGCAAACTGAACAGACATTGTGAATATTTATTTTTTTTAGATGGAAGGCAGTTGTATTTATGTGCAGTTGTAAAACAGAAAAGATATTGGGTTCTGGTGCAGGAATTATACACTAACTCCAAAAAATGTATACAGTGAGAGCTTATAATAGAAACTTATTCCAGCAGAATCATTTTTTTCAACAAACATGTAGATTGGCATGTGGAGCATGCTGTGCTGAAGAGATCGAAGCTTGATTGTGGTTTCGTATCTGGCATTCCTGAGTGAACGGAGAACTGTGGTCCTTATTCATCGTATTTCGGGCTGGGGGCAGGAGAGGGGATGCTGCCATGCAGAATGGTTCTTGGTTTTGCTGGGAATGGGAAGCCAGAGGAGAAACAAGTTCTGCTGTCCCTCATTTTAACTCCTCTGCTCTCTGTGGGTTTTTTGGATGAGGCAGCATTGAGGTAAAATGCCATAAGGAAGTAGAAAAATCTGTCCTTCTAAATCATACCAAATTAATTAATTTGGTAAAGCAGGCTTAACGAATGTAATTCAATATGATAACACAGGAGCAGACCCTTCTATTTCCATGGGTTGCTTGGGCTGCACATGAGGATGTCAGGAATGCAATTTGGTTATCCATGCTGGAGTAGAGCATACTACTGTGTGCTTAGAGATTTCAGGAGAACGAAGCATTTGCAGCTTTGTCTTTGTGGACTGAGGCCTACAAAAGAGGTGGTGTTTCCAAGTTGTGCTAAAAACCTCCATCATGCTAACACACTGCTGTAAAGGGCCTCTTGTAAAACACAGTCTGTCAGCTGCTGAGGATCCACAAAGACATAACTAAGCCAAGCTGGCACCACCATAAATATATGTGCATGGTTATGTTAAGCACTATCTTTTTTTCAGTCGGGGAGAGAGGGTTGCCAGGTCATGAAGTTCATTAACATGAAGAGCTGGAGATGTACTGAGAGAGTCATGGAGCATAACTCTCTAAACAGACTCTGCCACGAGTCCCACCAGGGGAACTGAGTCTTAAGACTAGTTCAGGGCTCCTCAATCCTTTAGTGGCCCTAAACTCTCACACTGCTGAAACTTCCCTCTTTTAGTTTCTAAGGAACTGGTGGTTAACATGGCAAGGTTTTAATATTCTGCCCATTCAAATGGAGCCTGAGATGCTTTAAGGCTTTAGCCCTTATTGCTGATTGAGGTCTTTGGATCACTGAAAAAAATCTCTTGTGTTATAAGTGGATGTCCCTGATCTCATCCCTTTATAGCATTTTTGCATAGTAAAATTGCTGGGGCTTTTAGGATGGCATAAATTAATAATCTCTGTTTTCTTATCCTTTCAGTGACCTTATCTCAGCCTTGCTCATATAGCTCATAGAAGCAGCAGAAGATCTTCCCTGGGATGTGATTCAAAGGTGTATGCAAAAAATGACATTTGTTTTCCTGCTTCCTACTGGATTCACTGAGTGATGTGCTGCTAAGAAAAAGCTGGCTCGCGCTGCAAGCAAGGTACCGGGGTGTGTGCACTGCAGGATACCTGGGGAGGCTGGAAGCTGAAGAAACTCAGGACAGCAAGGCCCCAAGCAGGACTGATGAATTTGATGTATTCCAGTGATTTTCAGACAAGCTAAGGCACATTTTCTCCTATAATACATGACATCATCTTCAGATCTACTTTGTACTCCAGATCTCAGACAAAGCGTGGGATTTTTTCAAAGTTTAGATCTGGATAAAAAGTTGCTGTGTCAAGTTATGTCAAAGAGAAATTAAGTATTGCTCCGTTGATGGGATTCATACCATCTAACTCCTATGGTGTAGCTCTGTCCCTCTAACCTGGTCGCACTAGGCTCATTTTATACACAGTGGAAAGAGCATTGTATGTCTAGGAAGTGATTTCTGAAGCCTGTTGTAGACATTACCTTCAGCTGAGAGGACCAGTGCCCTGGAGATGTCCCTCCACTCCCGTAGCCTACAGAAGGAGGCAACCACAACCAGTGTTGCCGGGTTTAAGGAATCCTGTCCCTTTTGCCAGGACGTCTCATCTCTTTCATAAAATTGTTATCCTTTCCCTTGAAACCACCAAGGTATTTTGCTACCATTCTCACCGTAAGATGGTTTCAAACTTTGGCCATCTGAAAATTTGAAAACAATGTCTAATTTTAAGAGTAAATATACTGCAGAATAATAGAAGCCCATTTGCACTTGAGCCCCCATCACCCTCTGAGTCATTTAGCTCCTTTTCCTTGATGTGAGGGAATAAGCACCGATCTCCACCACTGAAAGCCAACTGCTTTTAGACTCCTTTCAGGAGGAGACTTTAGTTAGACAGGTTTTTTTTCAAATTTTCTTAACTGAACCCGTGATGAACATAAACACTGAACCTTTCAGCTAGAAACATTTGAGTGATGTCTGGAAATGTCTGAAGGATGTATTCAGTGCCCTAGATTAGCAATCAGCTAGAAGTATTTTTGGCTACTCTCACAGTTATTCAGAATTTACTGAAGAAACTTAGGTTCTGAAGGAACATATATTCAGATCTGCAAGTTTGTAGGAGTATCTTGTAATACAGTGGTGATTGTCATGTCTTATTTTTCTTCAAGAGAGGATTTCTTATTGTATAATGCATCAAAATAAAATGCTGTGTTTTAACTTAGCTTTCTGAAAGACAATATGGGGCTGCATATCCAAAAACACAGAACTGACATATTTAAAGGGGTAAATGATATTGAGTCTTCAGAGAAAAAAAACTATGGAAAAATTAAAGCAGTCTGCTTGAGTTGCCATTGAACATATGGATGCCAGATTGCAATGGTGAAAGCCCTCACATGATTTGAATGCTTTGACTTTTCACAGTGGCCTAATTATGATTAAGAACTGCCCTCTGCAACAATGTGCAAATCAATAGCTTGTTTCCCTAAGCAATGTGGAGGAGAGGTCTTTAGGTTGCTTGGCTGGCCGACGATCAAGGACGTTGTTCTTGAGCACTGATTGCCCTTCATGGTATACTAGCGTTCATGGAAATATTGCTTCCCACTCTTCTAATGGTGACATCATCAAATTAGTGAAGACAAGCCCCCTTTCTCAGCAGGAGAGGCGCCAGGATCGGATGCAGGCATGACTGACTGGTCCCAAGGCAGATGCTTTCTGGTTTCTGACTCCTCCCAGTGGGGGCTGTTGGGAGTGCTTGCCAGCAAGCTAAAGTGGTACAGGACTAATCTTAGCAGCCCATTTTTATGGTAGGCTTAGCTGTTCTCTGCTCCTGAACTCGCTTTCACCGTCTTTACAAAGTGAATTTGTGAAAAAACATCCCACAAAGTAAGGATAAGTGGCTGACTTGCAGTTTATTTGGCCTTATAGTAACGGAGAGTTTTAAGCCCCCAGTTCTTTCTGGGAAATCAACCAGACAAAGCAGATTTATTAAACCATTAGTGTCCCACACCGTTGAACTTGATAACAGAGGTTAAACTGGATTTGGCCAAACAGAGTTAGGGAAGGGTTGGTTTGGATCCAGACCACGAATGAAGTAAAGGTGATGACTGGAGAAAAGGTGAAAATAAATGCAAGTGTTTGAGAGAGAAAAATCTCAAAAGAAATAGCCCAGAGTATCCAAGATGTACTTTCTGGCAGGACTGGGGAAGTTCAAGAAGGCTGAAATCAGCAGTGATCACAGAAAGGCAGAAATCACTGTAGTCGACAGAGAGAGAGAAAAAGCCTCCAGTCCAGTTAAGAGACATATTGCCTCTGTTAGTGCTTGTCTCTTTACTTTGATTATAGAGGAGCTGAAGGCAATTATGCTACTAATTTTTGTGGCTCCACTGTGTGGCTGAAGTTAGGCAGGATGAATATGGGCTTTGGAACCATCTTCAGATTACTTATTTTCAAAATCTGTTAGTAATGTATTCATACTGACAAGCTTTTTCATTTCTTTCCATCTTTTGACTGTTAGTAAGTGGTCTAAATAGCAAGGATGAGTCTACTTGGGGCCAGGCCAAAAGCCAAGTGCCTAAGGCAGGATAGGAAGTTGTCTGGACAGAACCCTGATGGGAGGTCAGGTGGATCTGATTATGAGGATTCCTGTAGCCTTCCAGTGTCCTGAGAAGTCATTCCCTCCGTTTTTGTGATTTAATGTATGTGCTTCTCCATCTCTTCAGTTTCCACTACCTTAGGACAAGTCTGCTTTCTAATTTGGTGCACTCGGTGCCATCTCCAAGCCCTGACTGCCTGATGTCATGCACCCAGTGCTCCTAAGACTTATCACTAAGCGTTCAGCCTATCTCATGAAGGTTTTGTTGCCCACAATTTTGCTTGTGAGGTGTTGACTCTAGACACAGATGGTTTATTTTGCTTATGCCTGATCACGCAGCTGCGTGTGCACCATTTGTAAGGATCAGCTTTGTAGCTCATTGGGAAGGAAGATGTCTCGGTGTGATAGGTCCCAAGCAGCTGTGCAGGGATAACTGGCTTTACACTTTAATCCCCAAGCAGCTTGCACTAGTATTTTTCTCTTCATCTGCTGCCTGAGCTGCTCAGATGTGCCTTGTCAGTGGTGTTATTGCAGAGACTTAGATCCTGTAGTTCACCCCCAGGACAACTTCTAGTCTTGAGCAGCCTCTCAGGGGTAAGCAGCTCTGAACAGCCAGTTGTCTCAGCAAACTGTTTCATAGTTTCAGTCCCCAAATGGCTAGCTCTGTGCATTTGACCTTGAGCATCTGGCTATGTATATATATATATATATATATATATACACACACACTCTGGACAGTTTGCTCTGTACTGCTTACAGTGCAGCTCCATTTAAGCTCTGTGTTTTAAATGCCTCCCAAGAGCCATGGTTTAAATTGAGTGGAGTTGACTACTTATATGAAAAGTCATCTTCTCCTGAATCTCATCCATATCCTGGCAAGTGTCTGCCAAAAATATTATTCCCACCCCCTCCTCTCATGAAATATGCATATAAAATGCCCACTGAATGGTACCTAAAAAATTCATAGTTCCTGACCACATTACAGTAACATGCATGGTGGAACCCAGCAGTGTAAAAGATGCTTTGTGACTCTGACAGAGATGATGCCCTATTCAGGAAATTAGTATACAGCAGAAGTCTAAGCATACAGGCAAGATCCATGTATATTATTCTGTAAGGGTTATTCATGTCTTCGGAAAGAGTGTTAGAGCTGTACTCACTTACAGTATTTAGTGTGCTTGATAAATATTTGCAGTTCAATGTTACAGAATATATAAGTATATCTCTCAGTATATGTATACACATGCACTGAAATATACACATATTCTACTATCAGGTAAGAGATTTTACAGTGCATTTCTTTTAATTGCAATCTCACTGAGTAATAGATTAGGAGTAGCCCTGTGGTTGATATGTAAGCATTTTCTTAATAAAAAATGACTGGGATTGACTGAATTTAGAATTTATAAATATTTCTCAACAAAAAACAGCTGAAGGACTGGAAAAAACGCTTCGCACTCTCATTCTGACTTGTTGGGAACCTGGGGAAAATGTTTGGCTTTTTGAAATAGAAATAAGTTAGTAACAGCTCTGTAACAGAGCTTTACGTTTAATTCCCAGAAACTCCATGGGGAATTGGGAACTGGGAAGCTATCACTTATTCTTGCTGTTCAGTTTTCTATCTCTAAAGCAGGGATAATTGTCTGTCTTCCTGTAGGGAGCTGAACTGACATCCTTGTCCTGGCATGGTCTGATTTTAAAATCTTAAAAAAAGTTTCCAGCTTTTAGTGAAAGCCAGCCTTTCCTTTATTTATTGTCTACAATAACCTGTTAAGGGAGTTTGGGGATAAATGACTCATTATTACGGTAGCATTTAGGAATCTTCTCTGAGTTCGCAACCTGTTGAGGAAGGCCCCGTATCTGTGCGTAACAGGAGACACTGGCTGCTCCAAAGAGCCTTGCAGGCTAAACAAATTCAAGAGAGGAAGGAAGTCTGCAATTTGTTTTTCTCATTTACCAGGAGAACAGAAGCACAGAGGTATCAGATGAATTGTTAGGGATCATACAGGCAGGCTGTAGGAGAGCCAGAACCCGAACTAACATCTCCTGCCTCCAAGTATTGCGCTTGTCCCACAAGATCTTTCTTTTCTGCTAGTGGAGCCTGCATTTCAATTAAAGATGTAATTTTTCATTGTGGCCAAGAGCTGTCAAAGGATGGGAAGGAAAACCAGAAAAACACGAAGGGAAGCTTGCCCTCCCGCCTGGTTGTGCCTTGCATTCGTCACTGTTATTAATGCCTCCTCGCCGCGTGGATGGAAGAGTTACCAAAATCGCGTCGAGCTCGGTGGGAAGGACTCGCCTTATCTGAAAGCCGCTTCTTGCAGCATGCGGAGCACCGCGTCTGCACACCAACAAAGCGAGCAGAGAGAGTGTGAACACATCCACTCAGCGACAGAGCCATGGGCAAGCGAATAAACACTCCTCTGTGCGCGCGTGTGCGAGTTCAGTGGGGCTTAGTCCAAAAGGCATCTGTCTCCTCCACCAGCAGAGATTTCTGAAAAGAACAGCGGGCTGCATCACTGACTCCTATAACCACTGCACCGTGGCCAGCATGATATCAGAGCTCCTAGAGGCCAAATCAATGCCTGGCTTTCCTCCCAAATCTTATTAAGGTTGTCTAGAGCTGTTTGCATATCATTTTCCAGCAAATTGTTTTTAATTTTTTATTATTTAAAATAAATTATTATTTGTTTTCTTTTCTTTTTTTTTTTTTTTTTTTTTTTTTTAAGCAGTCTAATAAAGCAGGGACTGTAGTTGTGAATAATTTAATTGATGGGGTTTGCACTCGTTCTTGAATAACTTGCTTCAGGGAAATCCTGCCAGAAGTCAGTGGAGCTGCACTCACATGCACTGGTAAGGAACTTAGCCCACATTTCTGCCTTTGGAGTACTGTATCAGTATGTTTAGAAACATATAGGGAAAAAAAAAAAAAAGTGTTTTGTTCAAATTAGTCAATTCCTTCCATCCGTGCCTAGAGCACACACTGTTCTGGCAAAAGGTAATGTTTCAAACGTTTAGGGATTTTTTTTCTTCTTTTCCAATTCCATATTTTATTTATTTAGCTTTTAAATTTGATTTTCATCTATGCTGGATATAAACCAAAAAATATTTTGCATTTCTAAACCATTTCTGCTTGCAGGACTACCAAAACATGATGGCTCTGAAAAGAAGTGGGCTTTTTTGACAGAGATTTTCCTTATTCCAGCAAGTGGTAGGAAAAGAGACCTCTTGAAGCCCTGCTACTACAGCCATCATCCTGTGTCCAAACCAGTCCCTAATTCAAGCACTTGTCCAGCTAGGTCCAGAACCGGACAGCTTGCATTTGGGCTTGGTTTCCCCACCCTTAGGGACTGTCCCCTTTGCCCAGGCTCTCAGTCACAGCCTTGCAGCAGGGAACCAGCGTGCATGGAGAACTCTGGCTCTAGCTGGGCTTCTCTGAGCTTCCAGGCTCCCTGCTGTGGACCTGGGAGCTGAGCCCAGATTATATCTATTCTTCCAAGCCCTTGGCTCCAGGAGAGACTGTCTGGAAGTTTTGGCATCACTCGTTGCCCTACAGCTACAGACCCTGTAAGGCTGAAGACCTTGGCTTTGGGGAGATCTTCTTGGTGGGTCTATCCAGGGGCTGTCCTACTTCGAAAACTATCTATATGTATTTGATCTTGGTGGGTCTATCTGGGGGCTCCCCCACCTGGAAAGGTTTCCATGTGAATTTGAATTGCTCTTTAGTGCAGGAAGAGCTAGCACATTAAATCTTGGGCTGCCTTTCGCAGGGGAGCGTGGTGGACAGGTCTCTCCCTTTTGCTCTGTCTCTGGCCCATCTCTGTTGCATGGTGTAGCAGGTAGCCTGTTGGCTGGGGCTTTCTTCTGGGAGGTGAGAGGGGTGGGTTTGAAGCTGTAAAGACCAAGGTGGTAGATGAATCTAGGTGGGAAGTACCACCTGCATACTGCACCCCACTCTCCACCATGATCCAGGGAGTAAGGCAGGTGCCTTATTTCTGCAGATTCAGAAATACGCTGAAAGGTTGTCCACAATCCTCTGTCCCCCCAGACAGAGCTTCTGGGAAGAAGAGCAGGACATATCTGGGATAATGTCTCTTAAACCCAAGTACAGGCAAGGAGGCAACTGAGGAGTTCAACCTATGAAGCACAGCTTCACAGAGGCACTTGACTGGTGTCTGTTGGGGACCCAGTCTTCAGACATGTAATTTCACACCTTGATATCTTCCAGCATTTTGTACTGAACTGGTGGGCTCCCTCCACAACTCAGTTATGTGCCTTCTATGCCTGCCTGACTGGTCATCTACTTCCCATAAAGGCATGTAAACGTCCAACTGTTCTGTGAAGTCCCACCCAGGACCAGGTTCTTAAGAAGCGTAGTTGTTGGGCTGATGGGAATAGACTGGGGCTTTGTGTGGAAAACAGATACGTCATCCTAATTCCTGGTGAACTTCATGAAGTGTCTGGTCCTCTCTCATCACACAAGACCACCAATTTCGTCCAAAAGATCCTGGAAGCTGTAAGACTGTGTCTGGTGTAAATTTTCCTCACTTTTTTTTTGTCATGAGGTAGAAAATGATCACCAAACTAACAAGGCAATAGCTGATCTTCCAGTCCACTGTCTCATAAAACTATTTCCAGCCACAAAAGAAAAAAACTTGAGGCAGTAATGATAAGTTCTTCCTTCTCTCCCAGTTCTTTCCAAAAAGTTGTGAGTGTTAAAGCCTAGTCAGGGCTATCAAGGTATTGACTGAAGTATTCCTTACATACGCAAGACCTCTTTTCTTTTTACTTTTTGGAACAATCTAGGAAATTAAATGCAAGACAACTTGCATTAACTCCAAGCAGAGTCTCCTAGCTCCCAGGAAAGTCAGAAAATGGAAACAGTAAATCACTATCAGCTCTCAGATTGCAGCACTGGATGCAACATTACAGCTGTGAATAGCTGACATCAGCCCTTCACAAATCATGGTCTCTCTCAGACATCCCCCGACAATCCGCACAACACCCGTTACTTCCAGGTGGGATGGTACCATTAGTCTTTATTTCCTTCGGTGAGCAATATATTAACTGTCATCTCCTGCCCTTGCTCCCTTTTCCCTGTGGCTTTATTTCTTGTGTGTGTTTACCTGGCTGGTCCTTCCTTGTTCTGTTGCATTGCATTGCACTGCAGATGGAGCCAGGTGCTGCGTCTTTCTGCTGGGATTGATCACAGAGCAGGCAAGGAACCACGGTGCCCCTTTGAACCGAAGTGAGCGAGGCCAGGTGAGCAACACAAATGGGGATCTGCTTTCAAAGGACTCTGCGCAACACTGCGTTCTCCAGCCTCTGCTGTCTCAGACAACCAACAAAATGGAGGTGTTTCTGCTCCACAACAGCGTGACTTTGCCTCTGAGTTGAAAAAGGAGTACTTCAGAAGTGTGGAGGCTGTTGAGGAAGAGGATGGGAGTGGAGGAGGATCTCCCTGCATTCCCAAAGAGGCCAATGGAGAGCACTGGATCTCTGCAGTCACGGGCTGTATTAATGTTGCATTTAGAGCTTGGGTTAGATGGTACATCGATTACTTTGGGGGTGATTTTGAAGCTCTGTCACATTACCCTGCTTCAAGACACTTTCCTTGATTTATTTTGCATTTCTCTGAATATGACGAAAGTTCCAGGAAGAGGGAGTGTCCCATATTAAGCTGAGTGAGGCCTGGTGAGTCTACGTTTTGCAAACTTCCTGGAGAAATCTTCTCAGGGAAAAAAATATATCAGTCCCCAGCTCCTGTGTAGTAAAGCCATGGCACTGTTGAAAAGCTGGTGGATGACTTTGTTTCAGAATTTCCAAGCTGAGAGGACCCTCTCAGCACCTCCAAGGACTGATGAATGGTAACCTAGTCCCACTGGCTGAGAAGCCAACATGGAAAATCTGCAGGGGGGACATGAGTGATGGAGTTTGTAGTTTGATGCTAGTTTGAATCACATTCTGATGAGAAAGAGAGAAGGAACAGCCAATACAAACCATCCTCATCCTGTTCTCCCAGCAGTCTCTCCTCTAAAGCATCGCTTGGAGGTGAGCACGCTGGAAATACTATCATTACTCAACTCCTGCTACTGTGAGACCGCCAGCGACTTGTGCAGAAGGAGCCAACTTAAATGACAATAAAGTAAAATCCTTGGCAGCTGGGAGTGTTTGCTTCTCAGTTTCTGAAAAGGGAACCCTGGCCTGTGCTCCGCACTCATGCTGTTTTGGAAACTTGAAGTTGTCCATAAGGCATCGTCTGTGCAGAAGCCCTATCGCCAAGCAGCAGGAGATGTTGTCCTTAGCTGTGACAAATGATTGCCAGCAGTGATTTCGGGGAAGAAAGAGCAGCTTTCAGATGTACTACATCTAGCAAGCCAGGGAGTGAAGCCGAGCTGCAAGAGCCTGTAGTCATGCAAACACAGTGGTGCCACTGAGATGGGCCGGATCCTGTGAGCATTTACCATGCCATGTGGGTGGCAGGATTTGGCTTGATGCTCACAGTGTCACATGTCGTTCCCGATACTACAGGGCCAACTCCCGCAGAGCTGCATTGCACTGGCCGAGATGGAGCTCTGTAATTACAGACAGCTTTCCGTACAGTCTGGGTTGCTCCTCATCTGGCTGATCCTACTTGATACAGCCCTCCTCGTCCCACTGTGCTTCCCACATCTGACCTGAAAGGGTGATGAACACCTTCCTGTAAGTACGCATTGTTTTTCTGAATTGATTTGGGAAGGTCTGATCCAGTTTTCAGAGAAGTATGGAGAGTCTTTCCATTGATTTCAGTGGCTCCTGGAATGGTCCCTTATTGCATAAACTCAGATGTCTGCTATTTCACACTTCATTTCCTTCCATACCCTTGGGTGAAGATCATCAACTCCTGTTGATTTACTGCACTTGAACTTCTCAGGTTTCTCCATAATTTTATTTTTTAATTTTTTAAAAAAAAAAAACAAACTTGGAGTTTCTTTCAAGACCACATTCAGATTTCTCCATAAAAATTCCCTAAGAACAGGAATTTCCCTTTTTTTTTTTATATTTTAACAATAATAAACCAAAAGCAACAGGAAAAAAAAAAAAAAAAAAAAAAAAAAAGCCTTTAACTTCCCTGCTTCTTTGCAATTGTCTCTAATTGCCTCACTTGGCTCAGCTTTGTCTCTTGTTCCTGTAGGTATTATTGAGCTTTACCTGGAAACACCATACTTTTGCTGTGCATAAGTATAGGAATGCTTAAAATCAGACACTGATTACAAGAGTACCTGCTGAATTTTCTTTCACAAATTTTAAACTGTGTATTCCTGATTACTGGCTGGAACCAGGGCACTGGAAGAGGCAGAACTCTGAAGCTGTAGTAATGTCCGTTTGACTGGGTTTTGGGGGTAAATTAATATTTAACCTGTTCCTCCTCCGTACCTTGCATCCTGGATTCATAGCACCCCCTTGCTCAGATCCATTTGAAGCCACAATTGCATTCCTTCGGCTGATTCAGAGGCAGCTATTTTTGCTCCACGCTGTGATTCTTACTCTGAACACTAATAGGGAATGGCATTTTCTTAGCCTGCATGCCTGCTCCTGTGCGCATTTGGAACCACTGGCTTTCAGTCTCCCTAGGCTTGCAGAACAAGCATATTTGAGCCCGAGTCAGCTGCCTCTCACTCCCTGTGCAGTCAATAAAATTACTCATTTTCCCTTCAGTTTTTTTTAGTCAAATCCACTGGAATTTAATGAGTGGGACACATGTCCCTGAATATCTCATTCAGTGGCTGTAAGGTACATAGAAGCTAAGGGTATCATTTATTCTATAGCATCCCAGCTGGAAGTACTGCCACAGGAAAGGAGACAACCCTTACATCTCAGATCTGAGGCTACATTTGCAGGGATGGAAAAGAAAAAAAAAAAAAAAATCATCCTGCATTGTGTGTGTATACTTCAGATGAGATTGCAACTAAATGAATGTGTGGTTCCATGACCCCATTGCTGCTGTGTGGCTTTCCAGATCAGAATCAAATGTCCCATTGTTAGTGGCATCACTGAAACACTGATTTTCACCCACATATCACTCCTAACATCAAGGGTTTGTAATGCTGGAGTCTTATCACAGGAGCTTGGTGAATAAGTGTCCTTCTCTGCAAACTGTTCCTTGTTTGAACCTTGCTTTCTCATATTTACTGCCTTTGCCAGAGAAAAACCTTTCGATCACCAAGATGACCAGAATCATCAGCAAAGTTCGTGTCTCTGCTAGGTCTCATGGAGTGATACTGCTGAAACAAATTTCCTCCGAGACTGATCACCATGTTCCATCTACCTTAGGGACTCCTTTGCCCTGTTTTAGTGCTGTGCCTGACCTCTGCACCAAGAGATGGCAGGGCAGCAAGGACTAGCAGCTCACCTGGACTTAGGCTGTGCACAGCACCTGCTGATGTTGATGCTTCATCCCACATTCCCTCTTACATCATTGCTTGATACCTCCCAGTACTACCTTGTGACGGTAACCAAGATGTCTCAGGTGATGTGGTTTTGCCCTTTCTGAGATATATAGGTGTTGCTACTCTCAAAGTAAAGATCAAAGATGACATACATAGACTTTGTTGGTGTTCTGTTGAAAAGCTTCTCATGTTTTAGGTCCTTTGTCCCTAGGTGAAATTCACAGATCCAATTTACCCACTTGGATTCACAGCTTGGACTCTTTTCCATACCTTTCCAGACAAAACTCTCCTGTTAGGTCTCTGAAAATATGAAAGGAGGAGAAGATGATCATAGGTCCCTCATACACATTGCCAAATGACAACTGAAGGAGAACTATATTTTCCTTCAGACAGGTGTACCCATCCTGAGGATCGATTCAGATATTCACTCGCTAAGCAATTACAACAACAAAAAAAAGCTGCCACTTCTCACATATGGATCGCTGCTTCTTCAGAGGTGATGCAGAATGGACGTAGCCTCCTCAGACATTAAACATCACTGTGAAGCTATTAAGCTATTGATGAATTTACTGATCTTTCCTCTGCAGTGAGACCCAGCTCCCAGCTGCCCAGCTCAGACCCACATCTTATGGGGGTACCCCCCTACAGTCATGGCTTCTGGCATCACCTGTGTTGCCAGAACAGAGCTCAGAGGCATGACAGATGAGGAACAGCCAAGGTGAAGTCCTCCTCCTCTTCCCCTGTGTTGCTAGGTCTGGTGTCACTACCACTGGACCCTAGGAACAGGTCAAAGTAGAGAGCAGACCCCCTCCTTTTCTCTCCCCATCATTCCTGGACCTTGATATCAGCTGAGGGCCAGCAGCCAAGAAATTATTAACAGCAGCTTCCCAAGCCCCTCTCTGCTGCATGGCACCTCCTCTTTAAACTGAAAAGGAGAAGCAAATGAACTTACCCTGATAGGTAAGCCATTGCTGTGGCCCAAGGGTTTTGCAATGCGGGTAGGGAGCTATTGCAGTATGGATTTAGGACTTTCACAGTCTCATTAGAGCTCAGATCTGAATTTGGATCCGGGCTGGGCATATGGTCTGAGTATATTAAAAAAATCTTCATTGAGATATCACCAAGGACATCCTAATTTTTCTTCCATGTAGTTCCCTACAGGTAGCTCACAAACTTATTCAACTTCTAGATAAATTTTGGGCAATTCTGCTATGACCACCTTATTTAAACACCTTAGGGATTGTAGTGGTGATACAGGAGCACTCAAATATCAACAATTAATTTCCCTGTACTGAAATTCCTGAAAATACATGCTGCCCCTGCAGCTGTGAAAAGCTGAGGAGACAGGCACCATCCCAAGGTGTCACCCAAGCCAGCCACCCATCTACACCACCTCCACGTCAGCCATGTCTTGCTCTTCAGGTGCAAGCAAAGAAGCAGAGAGTGGCAACCACAGACAAGGGTGATGTTTGTGCTTGTTACTTACCTCCATAAATCTGCAGGAAAAGAGTGGAAATCTGCAGGATTTCCACCTGGGAGTGGAAATCTGTGCTTAGTCAACAGACAACATGGTGTTCAATTCCAGCATCTAAATCCTGGCAAGACTTTTGCTTGATTTCTTGCAACTCCTGATTAGCTCCTAGGAAAACCTCACTGAGATCTGAATGTTGAGACTGATGTGCATCTAGGTAAGGACCTGTCCACACCTTTGATGCTGGGGCAGCTTTGTGCTGGATGCACTCTTTGAAGCTGAGCTGTGCTTTCATTTGAAACAGAGCTCTGCAGCTCAGCTGTGGAGCAGAAGGTATCTGTGGTCCATAGCTGGTGGACAAGCTAACAGAGATGTGTTAACAGCTGTTAATGTGCTGCAGCTCCGATTTCAATTTCAGAGCATTCATTGTGTGTTAAAAAAAAAATAAAAATAAAAAATAAAAAAAATCAGACATTAACAGTAATAACAAGGGAATATTTCACCAGTTTCTCCTTTGACATAATGGAGCAGGAGGCTTAGTGAATCAGGAAAGGCTCCATAACACAACATCCTGAGGTTGACATGAAGCAGAGAACAGATAAAAAAGCTCCTACTCTGCCTTTAATTTATAGCACATTTTGTTACATGACACAGATTTAATACGTGAAAATATAAATATCAGGGTAACAATTACAGAGGTACTGTACTGGAAGAAACAAAACTTGGAACTCACATCAACCTACAAAGCCCCAAGATTGCATCCAGAACCTCTTGTTTCCTCTGGCACCCTCTTCTCCAGGTCCAAACTGCATTCTCTTCATCACAGCCATAGCACTGGGTGGTGGAGGAAAACATTGTCATGGCTTTGTTGTGTTACAGTTTGGAGGAGTAAACATGCAGGAGTATCTCTGGAGAGGCACACCTGTATGCTGAAGGGTTGGCATAAATAAGACTTAAGCACCAATCAAACAGGTTTTGAAACTGATGATTTGATGCTCAATGAGCCTCAACAGGATAATGGAAGAATGATGTGCTCACACATTAAGAGGTCACATGGATAGTGGCCATCAGTTGAAGTACACCTGCAAAATCCTATGTTTGCATCCATCAGGAGTATTTCCCAGCAATAAACAAGAAAATAATTCGTAGGAGATGGCCTTGCACCTGTATTGGCATTAGTGCATTTGCATGGCTACCTTGCAGATTTGGTGAACTTCATGGAAGACGTGGGGTGTCACAGCACTCCCCAACCTACCAAGCTGCAACAAGGCCTTTTACCATCTCATACCAACACACTCTTCATCCCAGTCCCTCTGCTGCCTTCTCCTCCTCACTCAGGGCATGCTCTCTCTTCTCTTGCTTCTTCCTCTCTCATCTCCTTCTGCCTTGGCTACTCTCTTTTCACTGACTCTCAACCCCTTAACAGAACCAGCCACAGCTGCACCTTATCTACATCGACAAACCCACCGCCCCTGAAGCCAGCCCACAGCTGGATATTATCAGTGATAATTAATGCAGCTACATTCCTCTACAGTGGGGTAAATGGGAAAGGTTCAGAGAAGATTTAAAGAAGTGATTCAGGATCTGGAAAACATACCTGATAGTGAAGGTGCCTAGTTTGTCCATGGGGCAACTAGGGAATGGTTTAAACTGGCTTTGCAGAGTGGAGCTGGCCTGATTTCCCCCTGATCTTCCACCACGCATCACTTGCAGTGTTCTCTGTTAAACCCCTCTGCCTGCAGCTGACGTTTGGAAGCCCTCTGAGATTGGCCCAGCAGGTTCAGCCTGCTGCCCTCAGCTCTGACACCAACACGGGTGATGGCTTCTTAGTTTGGGACCAGCTTGGGAAGTCACTCTTGGCTGCTTCGCCTCTTTTAGTTGCCTCTTCTTGGCTGTAGTGCCGAGTGATGTCAGGTCTGGGCTTTGGCCTGAGGGTTAACAGTGCTGCCTGTTGGTTGCGGCTGGATTGCACTTACATACTCCTCCCTACGGGCAGGAGTAAGGTGGGAAAGGCTTTCATGCAGACAGGCACCAGGAACTTCCCTGTCTCTCAGCTGAAACCAGAGCCTGACTGCACAGTTTCTCCCTCTTGCCCACTATTTTTGGGATATTTCTGGCTGCAGCCTCTGGTCTCAGCTCAGAGGTAGCATTTGCTGATGGTTACTGCATCACTGTGAGCCGATGCCACTTGCCTCGCAGGTATTTGACTGTGGACACTTAAGTTAGCAGGCCAGCTCAGATGTCTGCTCAGATGAAACTTAGAAGCCACAGCCCTAACCACAGCTTGCACGTACAGCTTGGGACAAAGCACGTGACAGTATTTTCTGATGTTACTGCAAGCTTGAATGTCTTCAGCTGGGACTCACAAGTGTTCTAGGCAAAAATCTGGCAGAGGCTGTAGAGGTGAGACTTACTCGTTAGGTCTGTACACCCAAGGTTGTGATGGCTCCTGCAGGACTTGGTGCTTGGGTGGTTTCCCAGAAAGTGTTGTCCAGCTCCTGCACAAAATGCACAAATCACTGCATGAAATTCTATGGTCTGTGGAGTCCAACAATCAAACTACATGGTCCAAATAGTTCATTCCCTCTGGCTTTCAAAACTGTGACTACTCTAAAAATAAAAGCCTTGAATTTCCCCTTTTCCATTCTGCAGTGAATGCTTGGAAGGGGTAAGGAGGCTGGATCTGATTTGGATCCAGGGGACAGGTTAGAAACAAAATAATAAGAAACATTAAAGTGAAAATGAAGAGTAGCCAGATCACTGAATTTTAAAAGAAAAACAAACACACAATAAAGCTATACCTCCGCTGCTTGGACCAGCTCCTGCTCCAAACCACCTATCACATCTCATTAGAACAATGTTGAGCACTTTGGAAAAGAGGTGCCTGCCTAGGATCCACTTTCAAAGAAAACTGCTGGGAGTTTACTTAGAGATGAAGAAAAAAAAAAATAGAGCTTTTATAAGAACCAGAGAGAGTAGAATTCCTCACTCCAAAGCAATTGTTATATTTTAAATATTCTATTAAAGAATCCATTTTCTTCTTTTTCCTTAAATGGCTGGGGATAGGTTTCAACGTACATCTTGAATTGGGCTCCGCAGCATTAGGATTTCCAGTGGCATTTGGTTTTGATAAAGCCATCCCTTTTTTTTTTTTTTTTTTTTTTTCTTTTGCCTTGAAGCAGTTTGTTCTCTTGGCAAGAATACAGAGACTGGCAATTGTAACTCACTTCTCATTGCCAGCAGTAAGGAAGGCTTGAGGTCCTCTTTTTCAGCTGTAGCACGTTTGGATGTTTGGAACCAGAGCAGTGAAAAGAGGGGGAAAAGAGGAGGGAGAAGGAGGGTAAAAAAAAAAAAAAGGCCCCTAAATCTGTTCTTTTCCTCTACTGTAAATTACAACCCTGCTTTTTTAATTTCCTTTCCCAGCACAATGTTATTCATTCACATCCAAAATAAACAGGGGGCTTAGAGAGTGAACAGCTTGGGAGAACAAACTGTCCTCTTTTCACAGTCTTTACCTGTCAAGAGCCTGATTAAACACATATATGCTGATGGCGTATGGTGGCCTTTGGGAAGCTTCTGCATCCCAAGGGTTGACGCCAGGTTGATCCTGAAGCTCTGAGGTCTTCAGAGAATCGATGGGTTCTTGTTCGGCTGAGCTACTGAATGAGGCTAAAAATACCATTTTTGTCTGTAAAAGCTCTGTTTTTCAAACACAAAACCTTTGGGGCTAGCTTGGAAGAGACTGAAAAAAAAAAAAAAAAAAAAAAAAAAGACTACCCAGTTGCTAAAACTTTTGAGATCCCTGGTTATGTATGATAAATGTTTTTCTTCAAGAAAAGCAAACTGGGAGGTAGAAGTCCTTTAGTAAAAACCAGGCAACACAAGAGCCCATTCTATTTACATAAATGTGTGTTTACTGTTCCTGTTTGGCACAATGGGCTGGTCCTCTGCAGCATAACTTTACGGACCTTCCAGCGTGGTCTCATGGAGATACGTGATTTTATGTTTCTTGATGAGGAAGTCAGATGCTCCTGCTTCATAATTTCTGTTTCTTCAGTAGATTCCAGCATTTCCTTTAAGGAGACCCTATGGTCTAGCCTAAAGCTAAAAGCTTTAGTAAAGCTAAAGCAGGACTCGTGTTGCCCAGGTTCTCTCCCACCCATCTCCTAACCCATCCCACCCTCCCTCACCCATCTATTGACTTCTACAGTACCTGTAGAGGTAAAATTAACCACACAGGCCATTAGTAACAGGGGTTACGAAGCAGACTGAGAGGTGGAGGTCTTCAGCTCTGCCTGTGATTCCACTGCTAAGATCCCAATAACCCTGAATATATTTATTAACCTCTCTGGACATCTTGATGTGAAAATACCATGGGCTGAAGTCTACCATTTTCAAGCACCACTAAGTGGGGTGGGAGTGAACGGAAGCAGGAATACTACTGGGGTGGAAAAACTGCCCAGAATCATTGAGGAGCTGTGGGTCTGGGCATCCTCCAGCACCAGCCATTGTCCCTGCACTGGACATGGCTCTGAGTAAGTCACCCTTCCTCCTGGTAGGCATGTCCCCACTGCAGGGACGGGGGGCACTGTGCAGAGCTTTGTGGCTGCAGCTGCTCCCCAAGGGTCTTACTCCAGCAGCAGCCTTACTGGTGACATTGGCAGGGTCTGGGAGAGACCCACAGTGGACAAGAGGGACATGAGGGCCAGCTGTCTCTATATTAGAGATGGGTGACAGACAAATATATTTTCAGTCTGAAGGACAGAAAAAGATGGGAAAGCCATCTTGCTTTTTTTCCATTTACCATGGGTACTGGGGGTAGCTAACTTTGCAAGGTCATTTTCTTGAGTTTTCTTTCTTGCATGTAAGTGACTACAGATTCTGGAAGAACTTTTAGATTTTCCCTGTTTACTTAAGTGGGTTGTTGTTGGGCACTTCTTTTTTGTATATATATATATTTTCTATTCCAGCATTAGTTATATATAAATAATGACTGGTTTGTAGAAAAACCATCCAGAAGTTTCTGTATATCCAACCCCATAAAGCAAAGACCAAAGGGGGTTGCTGGGTCAATTTCACAGGCAACGAAGTTAAAATGGATGCAGGGAAATACTTCTGTTTAAAGCATATAATCACCCTAAGGAATTCCCTGCCACAGGAAATCATTGAGGCAGAGTTAAAGAAGGTCAGAGAGATATTTTTAAAGGCTTCAGTGTTTGTGTGACCAAGCAACAGGCATTATGTGCTTTTTCTCACTGGCCAAGATGGGTCAAACATTACAGGGATTCAAATATATGCCCATCTTGTAAAAAATATAGACATAAATCAGTGATTTAGGGTAGAAAGCTAGTCACTTCCACACTATGGCTCACTATACACCAGTTTAAAAAAACCCACAAGCCAAATCAAAGTACTTTAATATCTGGAAACACACATTTTAGGGATCAACAAGTTCTGGAGTGATGCAATGATACTACCATATGGTTGTGCCAATGTGTGCAAGAATTTGTAAACTATCTTCTCAGAGCTTTAACCGTAACTTTTCTCACTTGCCTTGGTGTTTTGCTGAAAAATAATAATGGTTTTCCCCTTTTTGTCTCTCTTCCTATACGGAATACTTTCTTAGCCTGTTACAGATTACTGTGCAATTGCATTAGCACTGGCCTGGCCGCTCATTTGTATTTGAGAACTGCAGAAAGTTCAGACCCATGCCTTGTTATCTGCCATCTGTAGATAGGGGGTTTGAGGGTGATCTTGAGTGTTTCAGTTTGTGGAGGCTAAACCTGTTCTGTTTCACAGGCATCTAACTCTCAAGAGCTGAGCACACATTCCCCAAAAATCGCCTCCTCCACTTTATCTCCAGCAGAACTCCTGTTAACGATGCACTAAAAAGGAACTCACTGCTTTCAGAAAATTCCTTTTCCTCAGGTAGGACTTTCCACAAAAGTTATTTGATTTTCATTTGTTCTCAGGGCAACATAGAGAATGTAGGGTGAGTGTCTCCCACCACTGACCGCACAGCCTGGCACCCCAAGAGGATGTTTGCACCAGCCAGCTAAATGGCACCTGAGAGTGCAATCACCTCTGCCATTGTGCTGCTGGAGCTCACCTTGCCATGCTTTTGGTTGGGACCAACCAACAGTGTCCAAGGAGTGTCCCTGTATGGCTTGGGTAGTAGGACCGTGCTGGCACCATGTCCAACAGGCAGGCTGCAGCCATCCATCCATTCTGAAGACCGAGAGATCATGCTACACGCAGGTCACACCATGCCTGTTGGCCTTCATGCCTAGGGAATATTTTCATTTAGTAGTAGAAACAGGGCACAGGGGGATCAGGGCTGGGATTAGGTGTCTCATGCCCTTTGGGCACATGCCCAGGTTCCCTCTCTGGCACAACCTTGGCATGAGAAAGGAAATGAGAGGATTTGGGATCTTGCTTTGACAAGGGATCTTGTGCAGACACAGGGTTCAGAGAGGCTAGGGAACTCGCTCAAATCCTGCAGCATAGACACAGACACAAACATCTCATCTGATACACACCTCTCAAAGGAAGAAAACATCTTTCTCTGGCCAGATGGAACAGAACTTTGGAGAAATTAAGTGAACTTTCAGCCAAAAGCTGTTAACAGTTTTCTAGATAGAGAAATTACTTATTCAGAGCTATCAATTAGGCCTGGACAACAGGTTTTAAAATAAAAATTCACCATCCTTGCCTTTTATTGTTTTCAGTTCTCTTCTGTCATCATTCAGGTGATTTTCATTCTGGTCAGCAATGCCAGTAGAAGACTGAAGAGCAAATAGGCTTCAATTTTACTAGCTCTTTCTTCACAAGTTAAGAAAAAGTAAGAAAGGAATACCGGTAACGGGAAAGCAAGATCGGATACCACCATAACTGGGAGATTTACTGACAGCAGCCCTGGCCATTGCTGGTCTCCAACAACTGCTACAAATTATATGGAAAAAAAACCCATCCAAGTTACATTGAGGAGGACAAAAAAGGTCTGAGCAGCGTTATAAACCTGCTACCACCTTTTAGCTCCCTTCCTAGCTAACCATACCCTCAACCAGTGCAAAAATTCTGGTGGTTAAGAGCAACTTGTTTGAATACTAGAGCTCTCACCACTGCTACCACCAGTGGTAGTACAAGTGGTTGTTTTGACAACCAAAACCTAGCACAGAAACCCTACTAGCTGGAGTCAATTAAAGACTCTAGTGGACTGGAACAACTAGATATAATTCTCTATCACCATACCTCTATTGGTACCTTACATTTTAAGAATTAATTCAGAAGATCCAAACAAGTGTATTCTCTCTTTAAGGATAACCTGGCTGCAGTCCTGCATATCTTTTGGGCTGAGCTGAAAGCATGGTCCACAGCCCATGTAACATCTCATCCTCTTCATCTGTGACTGAATCAACTTCCCCACATGAAAGCATTTGCAAAGGAGGCAGCGCTCTTTGGTTTCATGGTGGGAGGTGTCCTGGGAGGATGAGAAACAACTGCAGAAATTCAACAGTGAACCAGTCAAACAGCCCAACGTACTGACCAACCTGGCTGATGGCTGCAGCAGTTCCACTGCCAGCTGATCGGGTTGGCTACTCAGTCTCTCAGGTGGTGGTTAGGAAGATATAATCCTCCCTCTTACAACTTGTCAGCTATGCAATGATTGCTGTGACATGCTATACCTTCTCAGACCTGCCAAAATCAACTGAATCTTTGAAGGAGACTGATTAGAAAGTTAATAGATGATAATACTAGCCATAAAATTATCCAGACATTAACACCATAAAGAATCAAAGCAAAAATACCATGCTTCTCTCCATTAGAAACCTTCCTCCCGTATACCAAGGACTCTGGTGAGGCACATGAGTTCAGATTCAACCCTTCTGAGTTTCCGACTTCCAACAGTGGGAGTTTCCCAGGCTTTTAGTGTGGTGCAGCAACTAATTTGTTCTAAACCTACTTGTCATTAAGTTTACCATTCTTTCTTTCTCATGTCCTCACACTAAGGGTGGGTGTTCTCCAAAACAGGGCGAAGGAAAGAAGCACATCAGATCAACCTTAGAGATGAGTTAGACTTTCGCCTCTGAAGGCTTTCAATCAATTGGGAGTGACATTTATTTAACCAAAATAAAAGCTCTGTGGCTTTGATTTTGTTGTCACACAGCAGCACAGCTCTGGAAAAACCAAGCAAGGGACTGTTTAAACTCAGATTATAGCAGGTCCTTTTTGTTTTATCCCTTTGGAACAATAAATTGGCTTAAAATACAAGACAATACCAAATGCTTATTACTCCTGTGGAGAATTAATGAACCATGGCATCTAAACTATCGAGTGGTCAGACCATATGTTATTAGAAATGGTGGATGCTCTATATTGGTTAGGACTGTTATGCATTTGTGATTAAGGCTATGAAACTTTACCAATAAACACAGCTGAGAAATGAGCATAAACAGTCAATCCATATGAAGGAAACCAGCCACATATAGTAAATGTAGCAAAATGCAATGTAATGAGCCTTATAGAGAAGGCTGGTTATATCCAAGAAACTTTCCCACAAAATAATATTGCCTGAGACCAACTGCTTATCAAAATAATCCTTGTTCTTACTGGACAGTGGTTCTATACACAGGGAGCATAAGAGACATCTGACACTAATAATCTCATCACTCTTGGGATATTTACTGCTGGGACTCTCTATCTGTCACAGCACTATCCAAGCTAGCCAACTGCAACAAGGCTTTTACCACCACATACCAGGTTAACTTCAATAAGTAGTTCCACCACAAGGTTTCAAAAGTTTGTCTACTGTCCATGCTGCTTCTTCCTCCTCTTCAGGCCAGTCCATCCTGCTTCTTGCTTCTGCTGTATCCAGATTCTTTCTTCTCTGGGCTCCTCTTCCAGCCAGCCTCTCCTCATCCCAGCCCTCTGCTTCTCCCAGGGCCTCTCCAATATCCAGCATGCTCTATCTCCTCCCAATCGCTCCTCATCTGGGACTCACTCTTCTTTCAGTCCTCCTCTTCACACAGTATCCCTCTACTACACCCCTTAGAGCTATTTAACTACTTAGCAGGAACCAGCCACAGCTGTACCTTATCCACATCAGCCAACCCACCACCCCTGAAGCCAGCCCACAGCTGGATATTATCAGTGTTAATTAACCCAGCTTCATTCCTCTACAATTCCTCTACATGTATCTCCCTTGCTATAGGTTGTAGGGCCAGGCAGCAACGACTGACTGCAGATGAGATTGTGGTGCAGGTCTAACCTCTTGAGCGGCACCAAGAAGCCAAGTCACTGTTCTGTGCCTCAGTTTACCCATCACCCTGATGCGATTTTTATACATGCAGCCAAACAGCTTCCTTGGTTTGTACGGAAATGGTTTAATCAATGTGTTAATGCATGTATAAGCATCTCAGCTCCTCTATGTCCTCATTGTCTTGAACACCATTTAGCAGACAATCAGAGCAGAGCTGCTGATCATAATGAAAACCTTAGGCTCTTGGATGAATCATCTCTGAGTGTTTATGAAATGTTGGTGGAGTTTCAGCCAATACGAATACGTGGCTCACATCTAAATCTAATGCTGGGGAAAGCTGTGAAGCAAATATGTCCACAGGGTACAGCTTGGCTCAGTGCTGTTCCCCAGTCACTGTGGTCCCAAAGCCTAGCTCATCTAATGACGATTCAGCAACGTTGTCCCCAAGAAGAACTTGCCCCCTCCCATTCTCCAGCAAGAAGTCTCAACTTCAGTGAGAGATGTACCCAAAACCACTGGTGTGCTGATTTGATGGAGTATCCTGATTCACTCAGGATGCTTTAATGGATGGGAAAAAAATAAAAATAAAAAAAAATGATGCAGTTCTGCAGTTCTTTGTAGGAGCAAATAGCATGATGTGTGCTAAGTTGTGTTGTAACTTCTTTCAAAAATCAGGTCTTCAAGAATTTTGGAAAATTAAACCTTGCTGAACTGAGAAGAGGCCAGTGTAAAGCTGTCATGAGAAGGCCTGCTGAAATCCTGGTGGCAGCAAAGCTGAATTCCTTTTATATCCACCAGGCTTCTTCCACGCCCTTTCAGCTTCCTCTTGTTTATTATTCTTGCCTCGTTTACAAGCTCCAAAGAAACTCGACATAGATTACTACACGTGAACAGGCTCAACACATCTTGAGATGGATTATTTCCTTCCTTCAGAGCTACAAGAAGGCTGGTGTTGCTCGTGGTTTGGTGTCTTTTGACATTTCATTGAAAAGACTTACTTTCTGACACAGGGAGGCTGCAGTGGGGTGAAGTCTGACCAACACAGGCTCATTTACCTGCTGACATCTCCAGCACTCTGGTCTGTAATGAGATTTGCTGTTGCTGTCGTGCCTTAAATCTGGTTTTGCTGTTCAGAAAGTGCTCATTTTGACCCAAACCAGCACTGATTATGAGTTCCTATAACGTCCATTCCTGTGAGGTGGCCTCATTCTCCACAAGAAGCGTATGATGTAGAACACAATGTAAGAGGAAAGGGTAGGAAAAAAAAGTAAGTAGAAAAGGCAAGCAAAAAAATGTTGAGTGGTTTGACATGGTTTATTTATTTGTTTGCCAATGTGAGTAATTTCTGAGCTATGCAATCAACGATCATCTGGCAGTTTGAAATAATGTTTAGCTCACAGATGTCTGAGATTCAGACCTTCAGGGTTCGGACCTGCTGGACAAATGGACTTGTCTGATTCTGCCTCTATTTCAGGTACAAATTGGGGAAGCTCTAGTTGTTCAAAATGAAAATCAGGTGCTGGCGTCATCTCCTTTTGAGTATCCGAATTTAAGAAAATTGGTAGTGACTCAAAGATGATCATGTATCAGATGGAAAGTAGAAACTTCACCAGGGAAGAACTACCACTGGTGTTTATTACAACGTGCTAGTAGCGTGTCATGGTTAGCAGAGCCCATTGAGAAGGTGCTATGTCACACCACGGACCAGGTCATTATGCTGAGAGTCTGGAGCACAGATGGACCCCGTGGGGATACCCAGCCATCAGAAGGAATCAGATCCTGTTAAAAAAAAGTTCTCAGTAAGATTATCTCGATCTGCAAAAGCACCTTCCTGAAAACTGCATCTGAAGCTTACTCGCTGTCCTACCAGAATCCAAGCTGAGTTGTTCTACAGTGGCCCTGGGGCATTTTACACATAGTCTGATAGAAAGCTGCAAGAAGGACTCATTGCAAACTAACATAATTCTTCCAGTGCACTGTACTGAATTCAGCCTTCTGGATTATTCCATTTTCCAGTGAGCTACAGATTATAGTATAGCATGTGTTCTGTTTTTAAAGCAATTATGCTTAAATATACTTGTTCTTCAGTTTAATTTTCCTTCTGAAAGCACAGCAGTCATCTTCTATCAACAAATCCATTCCAAAATGTTTTTGCTAGCAACTGTTACTAAGACTTCTTCATCCAAAGTGGAAGCTTGGGAGGGATATAATCAGCTCAAGCATGGCTAGAAACATTTGCCAGTAGCTAAAATATACAGTGAACAAAATATCTGCCTTTTGGATGTTTTTAAAACAGAAAAAAAAGCCATCATAGCTTTAGGGCACAGACCTCATCTGCTTCTCATCCTGGAAAAGCAGGAATCATTCTAGTCTAGCAATGGGATGGCTGCTTTCAGACAAGAAAGAACAGCTCTCTGGTCCAAGCAATCAAAGACCATACGACAAGAACAACTGGAAGAAACACCATCGCTGACATTAAGTGACAGGATTGAGGTGTGGGCAATTATAAGTTTTCTCACAAAATTGAAGTCTACAGTTAGTGTCTTCTCCTGGCTCTCCACTGCTGCCCAGAGGGCCCCAGGCAGATGGCAACTTGACCCTCAGGGTCAAACCTGGCTGCAGTTTTGGCTGTGGATCCCAAGTAGCCATAAGTCTGTACGTAGAAACAAAAGCGAAGTGTCTATGAAAGTGGTAAAACAAACACCAAGCCCTACGCCTAGTCCTTACTCTTGAGGTAAAGGACCATTTTATTTTGATCGAAGCCTTTAATTATTTTACCAATCACTGGCAAGCACTCGCTTCTTCCATTCTTTCTATTCTCATCACAATGTTGGGGATCAGAGTAAACAAACTTGTGCACTGCTTGTTGCCAAGACCTCGGGCTTGTCACCCAACCTGTGGACTATACCCATATCCCTGTTCCCCAGCTTGTTATAAACAATCGCGATTCCTGCTAGTCAGCATTTTTAGAAGATCCCATTCCCACTGTGCATGTGTGTCTACTTGATTCACAAGTTTTGGATTTCTTCTGAGGCTTGCTCCCAGAGCTGTTTCAGGTTGCTGTGATGTTATCAGGAGTAGCTAGAGAAACAAAGGGCTTTGTACAGAAAAACTGGCAGGTAAGCTAATAAGGAAATTACTTCAAATCATTTGTTTTGAGGTATATTTATCATGCTCAAATCTAAACTTATTGACTTATATTATGGCTTTGGCATCATAAACATTTGATAGGATTATTTATTGAAATTGTGCTGGGTTTTTTTGGCTTTCCATAACATACTTCTAATGAAGTATTTAAACGCACACATGGTACACAATTGGCTGACTCCAGCTCACCTCCTCAATGCAACTGGATTGCATGAATATTCACATCTTTCATAAAGAAATCCAGCACTCCTGAGCGCAGACAGATCACAGAATTGGGCTTCTGAGCTAAAGCTACAAATGGACCTAAGTGCTACTTCCAACATGGTATTTTACAGGGATCCTTCAAATTCCTGTGGTTGAGGGCTATGCACATTCACATTACTGCTGGCAAACCCCATGGGCCTGAAGTCTGCACCAGAAAAATTACACCAGCCTTGAAACTGGCACCCTGCTCAGACCCCTGTGTCACATCAGAGGCAAAGCAGAGCTCTCAGACTGCCTCTTTGCTCCATGGTCTTTTCTTTAGGACCTGCTTTAGGGCATGTTGTTCTTTGAGCACAGTTATTATACTTTGCTTTGCACCAACCAGAGGCAGCAATGAAACTTTCTGATGTTGCCATGTGCGTCCCATCATATCCCACAGACCAGTGACTGAACAGGACCGGTTTCTTGTGAGTTTCCTACCCCACCAAAGAGATGCTTCAAAAGCTACCCCAAAAGATAGGGCGTGGGTTGAAGCTCTTGCCTCCAACAAGTATAGGGGATATCTGAGAAGATAACTCCTCACTTGTCTCTTACACTGTCAAAGAACGATGCATCTTCCTGCAGGTTTCCACAAAATTGGGCTAACGTGACTTAGGTACCTAACCTAGAAAAAGAATCAGATCCCAGCTAGAAGCTCCCAGAAAGACTTTTGCTTTCATCCACAACCAGGTATCTAGAAGCCCTGAGCCTTGCCCATCTTCCTGTTTTCTACAGGTTTTCCCAGGTATTTTTAAGCTCCGCTTTCCAGCTTTGGGCAATCCCATTCACTCGTCTAAACTGCTTACAGAGACCCTGAGTGCCTGATGCCTGGAACAACCCCAGTCTGCTTATAGATCTAGTTTGAAGTGACTTTTCCAAGACTAGGCAGAAAGTGGCTGCAAGAGCCAGGAATGGAAGCCAAGTTTCTTGTTTCATAAACTCCTGAGTTAACCACTTCTGCTCGTAAGAATCAAGTATGAAAAAAAAACATAACAAAAGGGAATGAGAAGGAAAGCTTTCAAAGAACCAAACCCAACATCACCCATTTGAATGCCTTGTATTGCCAAACATTTACAGCTTTGAGCACTGCTGGAATTCTCAAAGCTGGTGGATAATTTTTCCCCACAAATTTTATTACTGTAGAATTTGATTCTGCTACCCTTATGCATTTGGTCAGCCCCACTTTTTTCCCTAGAAGTTGAAAAGACCCCCTAAGATTTTAGGGGACAGAAGACTGCCAAGTTCAGAAGCTACTTTGTTTCCTTTTTCTTTTTTTTTTTTTTTTTAAAAAAAAAGGGAATAAAAAGGGAAATGAGCAGTTGAAACCCATGTTGCTCTTTTTTCTTGTTAATGAAATTTGCCTTCCCTTGTGATGCTAACTTTTCCCTGCTGTACTACCCAGGACAAGGTGACACTGAATACGAACCAGATCCAGAGAGAAGTTCTCTCCTCAGATCATTTTCCTGCCAGGAAAGGCAGATTTGCTGCTATCTGAATGGTTCCTCGAGGTGGTTTGGTTTTGGCAAATCTTGCAGGAGAGCTAAGCAAGAAGTTGCACTGGAAATTTGTGTCATTTTCCAGTGGCTCAGAAGGATGCTGCTGACTTTTCAGCAGCTGTTTTTAAGAAGGCTTGATGAGGATCTGGGTGCTCAGCGACCAAGGTCTGTGGGTCTTTAGGTAAGGATATTTGGTAGCAGGTAGGATTGGGTCTACATGCAATGATGTAGGTGCTTTGAGGTACAAAAGAAAGAGAGAGGCTGTTAAGATGGACCTTTTCACTACAATTTAATAGACATGAAAGTAATTTCCACAGCAGTTGCTACAATTAAGAGTTGAAACATTTTTAAACTGCCATCTATTATATTTATTGGGGAAAGAAAAATAGGTGAATGAATAAAACCAACAACAGTGAAGAAGTAGCTTCCTGGCTTATGACTTGGGGGGGGGGGGGGAGGGGGGAGAGGTGGCTGCTGTGCAACGTAGGGG
>JAVJGJ010000059.1:76469846-76484723 GCA_035590215.1 Microhierax caerulescens | reverse complement strand
AGGGCATTTGGGGCATGGGGTCATTCAGACCATGTCATCCTCTGAAGACCACTGGAAAGGCAGGGTGGTCTTAGGTTTTCCTCTTGGGTCTTTCTGCTGGGAAAACGCTCATGACAGGATACAACAAGGCAGAGGATGGGATCTTAAAATTATTGCTTATGCTTACCATACCAGGGCATTGTAGACACAGAAAGGATCTGTGTCTTTTCTGGAAGACTCCGTGCATGTACTTGACCTGTTCCACTTCAGAGTTCAGGGGTTTCCAGAGCATCGGATGAGTCTTATTGACACATTGGCAAAAAGAGCTAATGACTGGGTCTGGGAGGCTGAACACGGTCTCAGAAGGAAAGCGCAACATCTTGCTCAGAATTGGGATTTTCGGGTTAGTGACACAGCATTAAGTGCTGCTGCCTGTGTTACTCCCATCTAGAGAAAAAGCAGAGGATTTACAGACCAGACCCTTATCTTCTTTCAGCCTTCATCTTGCAGATTGCTTAAATGTGTCTGTCTCTACAGTTTGTCTCATTGACCTCAATGGCTACATCTATATTAATAAACCCAAACAATGCCAGGCGTCATTCTTTGGCTTGGAGACTAACAGTCTGGTTACATTCATGCTATCAAACTCTGTTAGCCTCTAAAACAGGGTAACTGCATCGATCTGTCTATTGGAAGTGGTCCCAGGAGTGTGCCCATTCCTGCACCATCCCTGGAAGCAGCCTGGGAGAGAGGTGGCAGCTTGGCCAGGACCACTCTGGCCACACGAGAGCAGAGGCAAAGGGCAAGCTGTCCTGGGATTGCTCATCATTATCCACTCATTCTCACTATGCTGATACCAAAACTAGTAGAGAACGGTTGTACGTGCCAGAAAAAAAAGATCAGGTATATATATATATATTCCTTAATCAAAATGAAATCCCAAATCCCTTTAGGACAAATCCACAAAGACTGATATAATTCCTTTACCTGGTAGAATTTCACTGGTTTGCCCCAACCCGTGATGTTTGCCAGGATAATTTTGGAATAAAATGCAATCTTCCGTCGAAACACAAGACTGGTAAAATTCTAGTTTCTCCTTCATTTATAGAAAGCTCATGAGTGGCTGCATTTTGTCAGAACCAACTTCCTCAAAGCCTAAGTCTCCTAGAAGTGGAGGTTTGGATCGCTTTTGTTATAAGGAACAACCTCCAAATCCAACATTTGGATTTGGGACTGAGGTGTGGGCCTATTAACAAATTAGGACCGTACATGATGCTAGGCTGAAGAACCAAACTTGCCCAAGTGTTCAGGGAGTGATCAGATCTGTGGTTTTGGTTTAGCTCCATCACTCATTCAGAGGGAGGAAAGTAGTTTAGACTTCACTGATAAAAGAAGCTCGCGCTTGAATCATTTTCTATCGGTAATGTGTTAAATATACCGCAGCAGATTCATATGGCAAGGAAGTATTTTGAGCATTGCAATGAGTTAACTAAAAGGAACCATAGGAAATATATACCAGAAGTTAATTTTTTCCAGTTCTTTTTCAGCTCTGCACCCTGCCTGCGTTAGCTCTTGTGCAGGGTGGCTTATTTTCACTTAGAACTGTTTTGGAATCATTATAAAATACAACTCGCACGCCACAAGGACACGGGGAGCCTTTTGGCTTATATTTTGCAGATGTCCATAATTTAATTGGACCAGCAGGTGACCAGGATTACAAGGTCACCTTATGATGGTGCTCAGCGTATGGCTGAACGTGGGCAGCTCACAGTAACACACTGGGACTGTTGTACCCCTGCTCGAGCCCTGCATTCAGCCACTTTTCCAGCAAGTCTGCTGTGGATATTAGATGCTCTCTGCCTGAAATCTGTCCCTTGAGGTTGAGTTACAAAATCTAATAGTGCCTTCTGGCTCTCAAAAATGTGTCAATCCATTGAGGTGGTGGTTTTGCTTAAAGGTAAAGCAATCCAGGGAGCTTTCAGGTCTGGATGCAACAATCAGTGATTATGGAGTTTATCTTGACATTTATTAGTTGTTAATGGCAGTGCTTCCAGAGAGCTAAGCATGTTCCAGGCAGCCACACAGCATCCTTGGCCTGCAAGAGATGGTAGTTTAAGAACACATAAACACTAAAGGAAAGAGCAAAATTAAAAAGGGGGTTTAAAAGTTGGGGGGTTGTTGTTTGGGGTTTTTTTTTTCTTTGTCATTAAAGCTCACTTGAGTCACTACCAGTCAGATGCAGTAGGCAGCTTCTCAGAGGTGGAAATAACCATGGGGAAGGGAACTGCAGGCTGAGTTAGGTGGGCACAGTGAGGTCAGCTGGAGCTTGGGCTTGGCCCTCTGCAGGTGTCATGGGTGCCAAAACCAACAAGGATTTGGCTATAGTCTGGGCAAGAGAAATCGCTGCTCATGTGAAGAGCCTCTGTCAGTGGTGGAGGCTGTGACCAAGAAGGAGGTCAGTGGTGAAGACACCACCAGCAACTCAGGAAGTCCTGTTGAGGAGTGTTGCTCCTTTGAGATGCCAGTGGTGCTGGGACCACCTGCGATGGCTGGTGATACTGAAATTATGAAAAAAGAACTGCTCCTTTCCCACTAGAAAGCAAAGTCCCCAAAAGCTGAGATCCTTTTGGGTGGCCTTTTCCATCAGTGTCTGCTGTTGACCTGAGGACGGAGGAAGGATTCGGATGTCTCTGGGCTCAGGCCAAGCTGATAAATGACATCCCAAGACAAATGACATTACACAGTACAGTTAAATCACTGGAGCTCAGTGCTGGCTTAACTAACAGTGAGGACTGAGTCATTTCTGAGCAGAGCTTTTTGCTCGCCAAACTGTTCTCTTGACTATAGCTTTTAGAGGCTGCCATGTGACCCAAAAAGTCCTTTTTTCTTTTGCCAGGAGTAAACCTTCTTCCAGCAGATAAGAGAAACACGTCATTGCAGTGACTCTCAGTACAGCAGAGGCAAGTGGATGAATGGCCGAGGGTGTGAGTGCGTGGGGGGAAGGCAGCTCATCAGATCATTGAGTCTTTCAATACATATTTATTTATTTTATGGTTTCCACCTAAGTCCAGAAACTGAAATTCAACGCTGAACTCTTCCTCTACATGAGCTGGGGATGCTTTTTGATCTGTCTGGGCTTTGCCATTTGTAAAGTGTGGGTAATAATGTCAGGTAGCCTCAGTAACTGCAGAAAATGCCCCTGTGAAGTAGTCTGCAGATCAGAGAGAACAGCATCATTGTTCAGAGATTGCAAAGGACTGTTTAGTGAAGTTTTTGAATAATTATGTATTACTTCCTTGGGGTAATCTCAGATCTCACCGTCATCTTACACCACACCCCATGTCTCTTCAGACCATAGCAGCAACACTGGAAGTAGAACCCAAGTTGGATGGATCCTGACAACACAGATCTCTGCCATTTCCATTGAAGCTGATGCCTTTAAAAATATTTAAATTATTTAGAGACATTTGTTTAAAATAAACGAGGCTGTTACCAGCACAGATCCTCTAACAGACCGCTAAATACTTTGGATTTCTCCTGGCAGATACCCTACATATGGAAAAATCTCCTTTTAACTAAGTTTATGCCTTACCCACCACATAACTGCTCTGAGAACTGCCAGTGCCACACCACAGGTGCCCCTGCACATCTGAAAAGGGGCGCCATCTAAGCCCTCCTCCAAAGAGGAACGTGCCTGCTTCCCCTCGGGGCAGCGGCAGAACTCGGAGAAGGCGGCAGCCGCTGCTCCCCTGAACTATTATTACCCCAGGCTGCTCACAAACCAGCAACGGCATCGCCGATGTCTCCCTGTGCTCCTCAGCTTTCCTTTGCAGCCATACAGAGCGGGGACTCATCTCACATCATAGGTGTGCGGGTCCGGACCCAGCGTCACCTTTTGGGTCCTAAATCCAGTTTGTCACAAAGGTAGGAAGCTAAAAGGGCTGCTGAGTCTGGGTTGGGGCGTTCACACTGCATATGGCAGTAGCCCCAAAAGGGTGGAAATGGCTGGGCTCAGAAGTTTTACAAGTGCTCGGGATGGATGAGGGCTCGTAAGAGCCAGGCACAATGCCTAGGAGCTTAAACAATGCTGAGTGCGGCTCAAAAAGCACTCCCTGTGGACAGACCATCTTTTCGACACAGCCAGAGATTACCCACGCATCTTTAAAGCCCATTGCATGCTACATGTTGCACTGATTGTGCACAGCAGCTGAGCGCTGAACAAATAAGCTGCCGCTGCTGTGCTGGATGGGGGAGCATCCTGGTGTTGCTATGACATTTCTTGTCAAGTTTTCAGGCTCAAATGGATCCCACATGGGGGACTGCATCGGGCTCTGTTGGCAAGCAGGAGATTTGGAGGCTGGAGCGCTCCCCATCTCCTGTCCGTGGAAACAAAGCATCTTTTATGCATCCTTCCAACCAGGAGAAGGGGCTAAAATAAATCATTGAGTGACCCAGCCACTCCCTTGCTATTATAACCAGCAGCTGGAGGGCCACCAAAACCGGGCACCGCTGCTAGTCAAACAGGCGCTTTCCCATTCTCCTTTTATTTGGATTCACTGGTGGCGCTCTGGGGGTTTGCCGCTTCTTTCTTTGCCTCCTACTGTCCAGAGACACTACCAGTCAAACCCCAAAGCGATATTAAAAAACGGGAGGCTGGGCTTGCAGCCAGCTGTTGCTAACAGATGTGCCTATGAGCATTGTGAGGAACGAGCCAATTTAGCCAATCCTGCCTGCTCGCAAACCGGAGTCCGTTGTTCGATGGGGCACAACAAGCAATTGCGGGAGGTTAAATAAATCCCAGGGCTGTGGAAAGCTTCCAGAAAGGTGCTTGGGACTCCTCTATGCTCATTGCCACAAAGAAAGGTTGGGGAGCTCTCTGGAGCAGGTAGTAGGTGCCTGAACACGGGCACTATGCCACCAAGTATCTACCTTTGCATTTTTAAGCTCACATCGAAGGCAATGGGAGTGAAAAGGACATTTAAGGGGTCAAAGTGCAGTTTCCCAGGTGTCCAGGTTGGACGAGGTTGACTTACATGACCTTGAAGATGAAGCAGGTCTATGGTGGAGCCAAAAGCAGATGCCCAAGCCTTTTGCTGCTGCTTCAAGGCCACTCTCCCTCTACCCTTCCCCTCGTCAGGAGTCTGTCCGGCACTACACAGAAGTGGCGGCTGCTGCAGCCCGTGGGGGCTCGTTTTATACCTCGAACCACAGCTCCATGGAGCAGCGAAAAGATGAATTTGGCGATGCCCTGCAAACCAGCTGCTTTTCTGGGCCTGCTGCCGCTCCTCCTGGAAAAGGAGAAGCACAGTGGGGGGGAGGAGGCTCCAGCTGGGAAGGTGGGGAGGGCGAGAGGAAAACCGGGAGGGAAGTGCCTGAGCAATTTCACAGCAAAGGCAGCGTATGAAGTTGCTTCGGTTCGTGGTCTGCACTCTGGGGTTTGTCTGCGGGAAGCCTGCAGGGGTGTTGCAACCTGCCAGTGCCAATAAACATCACCACAAGACCAGAGGAGCTCAGGGCCTGCAATATGAAAGGCAAAGAGAGGAAAATTAGAAGCAAAAATATGAAGTTAATAAAAATCCTTTATCCAATCAGACTCTAAAGAGAGCACAGCCATGGGCTGGAAGCAGCAGCCGGGCGCTCTGAGCCCTCACTTTGCTTAATTATCTAATAGCTTGCAGAGCCCCTTCAGTTTTATGAGTTGCACATTTATTTGCAGCTGTCCTGCCTCGCAGGAGCCATGGTAGCTGGTGGGGGGGTGTCTCTGCCCATGCCCCCTGCCTGGATGCAGGGCGATGGGGCTCCGTGGCTCAGATGCTCCAGATCTCAAGGTCTGAACTGGCTAAAGCCCTTTAGGTAAATAATCTTTCTTATTAAGTACATAATTTGCCTGCTAAGGGAAAGAAATTCCCTTCTCTGTGCTGTTTGCACAACAGGTCCTGTGGGCGGTTTATCTGAGCCCATATTCCCAGGACAGTAGGTTGACGATTTCGTGAAGATCAGAAATTGTGCCTGTGGCTAGCTGGGGGCTGGAACTGCCTTTTCTTTGGTTTTCCTGCCCTGCTCTTACTGCAAGAAAACACCTTCCCCCATCAGCTCCTGTCTCCTGCTGGGAGCAGCTCCCAGAGCAGGAGGTGGGTGGGATGCTGGAAAATCTTTCAGCACCTCCTTTGTGGGGCTGGAGTTGGGCATGGACAATGTGGACACACAGCTGCCCAGGGCGTGAGCAGCACCCTGGACCCTGATAAATAATGGGGCTGGGCACAGTAAATCTTCTATTTTTTTTCAGGTCAGGCTGATGCTGTATCTAGTGCAGTTTTTTCTTCAGGCTGGACTGAGGAGGACTGTGAGGCTGCATTGTCTTCTCCTGTGTCAGGAGATCCTTGCTGCTTCCTGGGCATTTTGTCTGCGTGCCCCATCCCAGCATCCCAGTTCTGCCAGAACAACCCGCTGCATTCCCACCCAGTGACTGAGCTGCAGGCATAGGCAGCTCAAACCTCCTCCGCCGGCACCAGGCTGTGCTGGTGGCAGGGTCATGGCAGCTGTTGTGCTGGCAGAGACAACCAAGCCCTGCCTTCAGCAGACTGTGAGATGCCAGGTAGAGTTCCCTGTGCTGAAAAAGGACCATTTGATACCTGCTGCCTCAGCATGTCACAAGAATAAGCATGGTCTGAAGACCTCTCTAATCACCAAGAAATTATTTGCCAGGTGCCCATAACTAGAGTGCTTTGGCTTTTGATTAACAGTTTTCTGAGCAGGGCAAAATGTAAAGGTACCATATGCAGGAGTCCTTGCCCCGCAACACTGGGTGATTACTTCTGGGCTTTGTTTCTAGCCCGTTTCTGGGGGAGGATGTGTGCCTAGACAGCTACGGAAAAAACGAGATGGCTTTTTCAGGGCTCTTAGACCCAGATGGCAGCAGTCATGACTGACACAGGGGGATAAACACTGACCATCTGGAAGGAGCTGATGGCTTACTTTGCAGCTGAGCACCATTAACCCCACCTGGTCATTAATCCCCAGGAAATTGAATCATATCACAGAACTGGAGGATAAACGGGTTGAAGGGACCTCGTGAGATCATCTTATCTGATCCTCTGCAATGTGACAACATCAGGGAGCCCCTGTTCCAACACCTTTTGGTGTTACAAGCTATAAAATGGAGGAGAGGGAAAGGAGAAGAAAGTAAAAAAGCTTAAGGAGAACTGCAGTGTTATTAATTCAGTGCACCTCCCGTTGTTATTCCCTCTCTGCTGGCAGTTCATCATTACTATAACCAAAGAGGGGAGATTCCTTAAGACACAAATCCTCTCGGTGAAAAATTTAGGCTGAGCATTTGATCTCTGTGCATTAGGAAGGGCTTTCTGCTCTCCACGTATAGTATATTACTGCCAAAAGGTGATGGGCTCTCAAAGATTGCCCCTGAGCCCTGGGCTCTGGCTATGGGGCAGTGCCAGCTGGGTGTTTGCAGGGTACCTGCACTGGTCGTGGCTTTGTGTTCTCCCATCTACAAGGTGACGATGGTTGATGGGTTGGTTGGCTTTTCTCCTGGGCAGTGGCAGATGGGCTTTGTATGATGACTCTCCTGTGATCCTGCCCTGCGCACCATTGCCTTGGTGAGACAACAGGGAGACACCTCGTTCCCCGGACAAGCCGGACCCATAAACTGATACGGCTGCACGTGAGGAACGATTGCTGACCTCTCCCACTTCAAAAACAGTGTGAAACCTAAGTGCAGTCCATCCTAACACACCCAGCTTGTCAACCGAGCAGGCGGTGGGGTTTCCGGGCCCCCTTCCCAGATGTTTGGATGTAGACACGCACATCTTTGTCCTGGTCATAGAGACACCCCTATACATGGTTTTTTGGGTGTTTCCCAGGTACCTGGGCCTGAGTCCAAGGTGCATCATGCACGACCAGTTCACCAAGCTTTGGCTCATCTTTCATTGCTCTGCATGGAGTGGGAGCACCCTGAGTGCTCCCAGGGCCAGACGCTGAGCACTGGCAGGGCTCTGACACCCTGTGCTGGCCAGGACGTCAGTTAGACATGGCTGGTGACAGAAACACCACCCAGTGAATTCCCTGCTCTACCTAGCAGAGCTCACAAGAGTACCTGGTGAAGGCTGAGGTTCAGCATAGATCAACCTTTAAGAAAGGTGAAAAGTTCTCGCCTTGGGTTTCGTTGTCCATGGGACCCCAGTCTGAAACCTTGGGCCGCTGACTGGGCCACCTGCATAGGACCCAGAGAGCCCAATACAAGACATAGATCTGGTAATGATGGGGTTTGAGCTGATATGGGAAAATCCACTACATGGTCTTCTTGGTGAAAGAGTAGCTAAAGTCATGTTTCCATAGCAGACTTGGAATTTTTTGTTCTACTTGAAAGAAAAATGGCAAAAATTCAAATCAATATTACACCTTTAGTGGGTGTGTGGAAAAAGTTCACACAGGTGTCTTTTTCTGCATTTCCCAGCTCCATTTTCGAAATGTAGGCTCATTGTGAAATGGTTTTATTGCACATGGAAAATACAAGTAAAATAAACATTTATTTTTCATACTTACTGATATTTTTAAAACAGAAACTCTAAGGCTTTCATTAAGTCCCAGACAGTATTAAAAGAGACATAGATAAATGAAAAAGTTCAGGATTCAGGAGGAAAATTAAAAATTAAGATGACCTGGGAATGAAATACAGTAAAATAAAAATCACGTTTCTGTATATATTAAACAGACAGCGACAACTTCTCTCATTTCCCCCAAACTCCTCTGTGTAGGAAATGCAATGTGACGGGAAGAAAAGTCTGTCCATGGTTTTCCCTTTTGCATAAGAGGAAGGTGATAGATACTTGCTTAATTGAAGTTATGAATAATTTCTTCATACAAAGGCTTTTGATTAAGACCAAACAAGTCCAAACTTTTAATCTCAAGCTGCAGCTGACAGAGGCTGTGTAAACCTGGCTTTTTGTACCTTCGGTGCATGTTTTTCCCTTTTCTACAAAACATCTCAGAGCCTCACACTGGGCGCTTCTGCAAACCCACCCCTTGTCTAATTAGGACCCGAGCTCTTTTGAAAACGTGTCTCCAGTTGGGAGAGCTAACCACTTCTGTAAATCTGGAACAGGTTTTCAAAGGGAATTAGATGTCAAGTTTTGAAAACACCAGTAGGCATTTAAATACCACCAAAAGTTTGACTCTAGGTGCTCCGAGGATAATAACCCTTTCTTCCCTTCATCTAGTCTTTCTTTGGCGTCCTCTTAGACTGTAAATCAGTCCGTGTACAGTCTGTACCGGGAGGGGGGGTGGGGGGGTGGGTGGTGTGTGTGTGCATCAGAGCCCTGACTTTGGTTAGAACTGCTAACTATTGCCAGAAATGCATTTAGAAATATTGATCATCGTCCCTTTCATGTCTATAAGTGAAGAAGGATGCAGACTTCAGGCACAAATCGACTTTTAATCTTAATCAGGCCCATTATCCTGTTTTTGCAGTTTTAGGCCAGGCAATCCTGCAGCAGGTATTACTTGTGCCAGCTGCTGAGAGCAAGCAAAGCTTGCAGAGAGTGAGTTTGAGATGAACTTAGTGGTTATATGGCCTGAAACCAGGTTTAATGTTAGGTCTGACGCTTGTGGCTCGAGCAGGGATGCCCAGATGAGCCAACAAATGAATGCTTTCTCCTGCTCCTCTGCATCCCTCGCAGCCCCTTAAGCTGTCCTGCCGGTGTGTGATGCAGTGAGTGCTGGGTCCAGCTCTTTCACGGGCTCCTCACGTGCGAGGATTTCTGGAGACGGGGCAGCGGGGGGGATTTGCAAGCTCCAGACACATCCCGGTGGCTGCAGAGGATGAGTCCATCTGCTGCACGGTGTACGCTTACGCGGAGCTGGCTGCCAGCTCTCAACAGACAGATCAAACCAGCATAAAACTAGATTAGTATCTGAAGTCTGGATGAAATTCCTTGATGTTACCCCTTAAAAGTTTCAGGTGGAGGATAAAGAAAAATCTTGTAACTCGAAACCTTCTGATGTCCAAATTGTTATGTTACGTAGGAAATCTCCTTCTTTCTTACAGCCCCTGGTGGACTTTCACTGATGAGTGACTGGGCCATCTGTTTAATTTCACGATTAACATATGTGTCGTGCAGTTACAAACGCTTTCCTCCCGGCGCTGTCCGGCTGCCCGTATCTGAAGTGTAACTGATTTTGGTCCAAAAAACACAGCAGGGTGTGTAACTAATAAGGGTAATGTTGTGATATGATAAGTGCTGCAGTTTAGTGTGTGGTTGAGCCTATTGTTAACCCCAGAGCTGTTAATTTCAGGGTAATGTTTTAAGCTGATTTACATGAGAGATAAGTAAATTCATCTGTATTACAGCAATAAGACTACTTAGCATTTATCCAGCTGCAGATCTTAAAGCACTTTATAAACATTAATGAATTAAATTCCTCATTCAATGAGTCTGCAAACAAACTTACGGTGTTATAGCCCCATTGCTAAAAACAAAATCCAGAAGAGGAGGAGGGAAATCACTGTTTTACCGACAGAAACTGAGAGAACTGCCTCCAGATTTTATCAGAAGTTGTAACAAGCCTGTTTTATACTTCTTTAGACACCTGGGGTAAAACTCCCTTTGACTTTGATGGCCATTTGAAGCTAGGCTTCTCCTTACAACTTCATAGTGAAAGATCCCTTTAGCAAAAGCCGGTGTTCAAAACACCACTGACGAAGGAAGAAGAGGGAGTGTGTCAGTTTTTCCCATGGTGTTCCAATCTATACTAGAAAAATGCCTTTTATGCCGTGTTTATCTGTGCCTGTATCTTCTCTGTCTCTACTCAACAACAGCATGAAAAAGAAGGTCTAAATTTTTGCAGCAGTCAGGAAGGGTCTGTTCCCAGCTCTTTGTGATCAGTTAAAGGGTCCTAGTGCTTTGCAGCAGCTCTAGATCAGACCCTGAGGATAAATTAATGCTCCCTGTTTCAAGATAGGTAGCCCTGCAGGAAGCTAGCCAAACCCACTGGGTTGAAGATGTTTTAGCTGCCCTACCAAAAACCCCTCACTGATCAAACAGGACTTGCCTCAGGAGCTTTTGCAGCATCTGGTGGTGTCCTACAGGCGTTATTTCATGGTGGGGTGGGCAGTCCGCAGTAAGACAGCTTAAATTGTTGCTATAGGGTTTTGTAGCAGGAGTACAGACTTTGGTTAGATGTGATCCTGATTGCTTGTGCCAGGCATTTGACTGTCCAGTAGAAAAGGCAAAGAGGAACTTTAAAGCCTCAGCAACCTGCAAATCAAATATACCAACAGCTGGAGAGAGCCCATACACTGGGGAGCACACAAAGAGATGGACAAGATTGAAGAAAAGAGCTGTGGGCATCCCCACCTCTGCACGTGGACAACAGAGTCACATCAGGCCAGATTTGCAATGAGCTCCCCACCCAGCATCAGTTGGGTTCACCTTCTGGGTGCTCAAATAAGTGGCCATGTTTTCTAAAGCTTGTGTGACCATCTCGGGCCACTCTGCCTTCACACATCAGGGCAAGGTCATGGTCTCCTGATGAGCTCTGAGGACAGGTCCTACTGAATGGAGCACCGAGATAGGAGTTGCACCCTCTGGTCATACCCCAAAGGCTACCCACGTGCTGAGCTGCCTGTGCCCATGCCCACCATCACTGTATCCCAAAAGGAAGCCAGTGTTCTGCTGGCAGGGAAACTGCAGAGAGGTGCAAAGCTTCACGCTCACGTGGTGTTGGCAGGGGTCTAGTAATCACAAGAGTTGACTTACTTTGAATCAAGGCATCAGAAGGCAATGTGTTATAGGTCTGCTTTAGATATTGAGGAGAATGGCCAAGCTGGAGAAGTCTTACTCAAGAGACTGACCATCGTATACAATGGGGTCCATAACACTGCAATTCAAAGTGTCTAGGGCCTGGAGTCAGCCTGGAGAATATGCACCAGCATCTTTTTTTTTTTTTTTTTCTCAGGTTCAATATAATTTCTGCATAAATCCTTATGATTATTGGCTGAGATTCTTGTGGGCATCACCTGTGATTCATGTTCGTGTGGAGCACTGTCAAGGAAAGTGCAAGGTGCCTCCAGCTGCAGGTTTTTAATTGCTGGTGTCACCAAAATGAATGTCTTAGGGATTTTTAAAGCTTGCTGAGAGATAGGGACCCACAGGGAAGAGAAATGTTGCATTTATCTGGTTGGCATTCCCTGATACATGAGCTGGGACACTCCTCGTAAGCCCTTTGCTCGCAGACAGAAAATAATCACTAACAGGAACTTTCCCCCTTCAGCTCATCTGAAAAAGAAAAAAAAAAAAAAAGTGTGCCAAGAAAACTCCTATCCAGGGCCTCCTAGACACTTTCCCGGTGCCAGAGGATGATCTTTAAACATCTGTTACAGCTCTGCACATGAAAGGCTCACAAGCACATTAGTTTGCATGTTCAGTCATCCTATCTCCAAGGGGAACGCGCTCATCGGCTGACGGAGCTATCTGCGGGATGCGATTGTTCGTGCTGCAACCAGGTACTTGGCAGGCGAAGCGGGTGACGATGTTCTTGGCATTGCACCTGCCCTGTGTAATCAGCCAGGGACGGTGATTTCCACATTGCTGTCTCGCTCTGCCTGGGGAGGAGAGCGGCTGTGAGCTCACAGCTGGAGCTGGCCGAGCCCAGCAGCTCCGGAGGAAGGATTCCACTTCCCCTTTCAAGGCAGAGATGTGAAAAGGCTTGTGCTCTACGGGTTTTTCCTCTATAGCTGGATTGAAGACGCTCAGTGAACTTGGTGGATGGTCTTTGCTGCAGCTTCTGAAATAGTTTTTAGGCAAAGCGTTCCTCTTCCCTGCGAGGGGATGGAGGTGACTTGCAGGAGGTGACACACCACCCTTGCTCCACCAAATGCATCTGTAGCTTTCTTGGTGGTTTCAGAGCAGCCTCAAAATCACCAAGGCAATGTCAGGAGCCGAGTCCAAGTGTTACCAGCTCCTGTTAGTTTGCTTTGTCTGCGAAACCCACCTTCACAGGCTGTGGTATCTTGTGACACAAACCCCCACCACTGGCAAAAGAGTTAAAAGAAACACTGAGTGTCATAAAAGGCCAATTTGCCACATGCACCCTTTCACTGCTCAGCCTGGGAATGGTGTCGCTCACCACAGATGAGCATAGGCTTCTAGGACCTGCTGGACATCTCCAGCCTCTGCTTGTTGTGTATTAATGCTGCCTACAGCAGCGTGAGAATACACAAAATCAGCATCCTCCCCTCCCTGTCTGCCACCAGGTACCAATTTAGATTGTTGTGAGTTTTATAACCATGCTTTCATACCGAACACACCAGAAAACACCCCAGAAGAGCCAGTTCTCTGAAATGCCTTGTGCTTCTTGGTATTTGCCCAAGAATTGTTTACAGAAGGCAGCGCCTCCCAGGGCAACTCTTTCAGGGGAGGAGGCAATAGAAAAAAGAGGACAAAAGAAAAAAGCTGACATGTCCTGGGGTCTGTGTCACAGGAGCGTTCAGGTCTGGGCTTGTCAGAGGTGTCCAAGGCAATTCTGCGGTCAATTCTCTCTCCTCCCAACTCATATCTCTTCTACAGATTTATTTCAGATAAAGCATTTGGACAGTTCTTAGGCCAAAGTCCCCTGTTCAGTTCGGTCCCCTGCTATATATAGCAGTGTGTCCATCTTATACTTGGATTTAAGAGATTTTATACAGTGTAGACAATTACGTGTTGGAAACCAGGCACAAAACAACACCTGGTTTCACGCGCCGCACCAGGCAAACGCTGCGCAGGTAACAGCATTTGGTCACTGGTGGTATGGGCTGAGGGCACAGCTACTGCCTGGAGATGCAAAAACGTTCCTTCCTGGGCCGAATGCTGATCTGCTCGTACCATCTGCGTGGTTACGGGACTACCTCCTTCAGAACAAGGAGATGCAGAGACA
Source organism: Microhierax caerulescens (assembly GCA_035590215.1). Classification (NCBI taxonomy): domain Eukaryota; kingdom Metazoa; phylum Chordata; class Aves; order Falconiformes; family Falconidae; genus Microhierax; species Microhierax caerulescens. Next base: position 76,470,815 of record JAVJGJ010000059.1, on the reverse strand, counting down.
GGGCAAAACGCAATCCTAAATCTTACCAGAACTTCAATATTTCTCTCTCTTTTTCCTCAATCTCACCCCATTTAATTCAACTCTTGCTTTCCAAATTTGCAGTAGTGGGTTATGTTGTATCTGCAGACACAAATCCAAATCCTGATCCCATTAAAGTTAGTGGCAGAACTTCCAATAACTTCAACTGCACCAGGACTTGGCTCACTGTGAAGAAAATGTTGTTCTGAAGGCAATATGTACTGCCACAAGGATTCAGACATCCATAAATCCATCAGGCCAATGACTATTTCCATCTGCCATCCAGCATTTGGAGCCGGGTGTGTTAACAATATGAGCTAGAGAGTGAAAGTTACCAGCAAATCCATTTCTGCAACCATTTCTCCCACTCTTATTAATGAGGTTTTTGCATTTACTGTCAGAAGGATAAAGAACAGCTTCCAGAGCACAGTAGTTTATGTGCAGGTTGGGGTTTTGGGACAGGAGCTTGGGTGACAGTGTGATGGACACCTTAAAAATATTGCAGTTAGACCTATTTGAAAGAGGCGGATTTCGATCCCAGGAAAGCTGAGCTCATTTCCCAGCTCTGCCACTGACCTCCTGTGAGTCCCAGGGCAAATCACTCGATCTCACTGTGCCCCAGTCCCGCTGCTATAGCATTTCTAACTCCTGTCCTTCACCCATGCAAATTTTTGGGCAATGCTATATATATAAAAATATAATCATAACATTAATAATGAAAAAGATGATGATGATGAAGATAATAATACACAATGAGAACAATAATGCCAATCTGGTATATACACTGCAACAAATCTCAGCCACCCACATCTGGCCAGCTGCATTCTGGCAGGACTCTCACAGCTGAGCAGCACACACGGGAACCCTTTAGCTGAGAGAAAAAACAAAACAAAACAAAACAAAACAAAACAAAACAAAACAAAACAAAACAAAACAAAACAAAACAAAACA
>JAVJGJ010000059.1:76434095-76469746 GCA_035590215.1 Microhierax caerulescens | reverse complement strand
ACAAAACAAAACAAAACAAAACAAAACAAAACAAAACAAAACAAAACAAAACAAAACAAAACAAAACAAAACCAACCTTTCCTTTCACGGTGAATAATTTTAAGGGCCAGACTGGTAGCAAAGCCAGAGTGCAACCTGGAGGCAATTTCGCTGGCATTCTGAAATAAGTTTTATTTAAGTTCATAAATGTTTTTGAAAAGTCTGTTTTAACAGAGGCCAGAGTGCCCTGGGGTGACTCTCTTAAAGTGCTTTGTTTTGTTAATAATGATTTGTAAATGCCATCTGTCGGAAGTGTCCGCTGCCACTATCTTGGAAAAGTCTCGGCTGGGAAACACAGGTACCTTGTGTTACTTGATGTGCTTCCAGTGTTTTCCCTTGCAATAATGCCTGCTAATGCCACCAGTCTGTGTGGCCACAGGGAAACGATGCTGTGCTGAACAGCCAAGGTCTCAGGCTAGATTTCAGCTGTCTCTGGTGGCACATGGGAGGCCACCACTGGGAGTAGATGGTGTTAGCCTGGTGTTTGGGATGCTAAACATCTTGGAGAACTCACCAGGTCATTTCTGAGCGAGGGTGAGTCACCCCTGGAAGATCCCTGCTGCAGCCGCAGCTGGATGCGCTATCATGTCAATAAAGGACCCAGCTGACCTGCTGGAGGGAGGACTCAATTTGTGGCACAGTGTCCCACTGGGGTGCAGAACAGCACCCATGGGGATATCCTGAGCAGAGCAAAAAGGCCAAAGCCACTAGTCCTGGCATCAATTGTCAGAGAAGGGGAAAAAATCAGCTATTTCAGTGCCTATATTTGTATTTAGTGGGAGTTAAGCCCTCTAAGTACCTTTGGGAAATACTCAGAATGGTACTTGCTGCTGTTATTTCTCCAAAGATGTACTGTGTGAAAACACTGCTATTTCCCACTAAAATTCCCCAATGTGGTTTCCCTGCAAGCACTATTTCAAGCCTCTGGGTCTTTTCGGAGGACCCAGCCTCATCTTATAGGGATCTGCAGTGCTATTTCTGCCCCTCAAACCTACAACAGCAGCCTCAGTTGGGATAAAATTACCATGGCTATCAACCCAGCCCTCATACTGCAGAGCACATGCTAATCACCGCAGAGGGGAAGGAAGCAATTTTCTTCACACTTTATTACCGCACAGCCCTGTACGTTACAGATCTTGGTGCTGCTCTCTGTTTTGCATCCTTACGGAGCATCCGTCATCATCCGCTGATGGAAAGCCTGACAAAAAAACAGGCTGGGCACACTACCGCGCTGCCCAGATGGGGTTTGCCTGACCCGACGGCAACTGCCTGAAGGTTGGCTAGTGCCAGGTTTTCTTCTCTATTTTGTGGAGAGAGCAGGAGAGGGTCAGGGGCTGATTCATCCCATGCTAAGAGAGGTGTCTGAGGCAGCGAAGATAAACCACCTGTCAGAGGCCCCGACTCTCTGAGTCGGCTGTACATGGACCCCATATGATTTGCCTGTGTCAGATGCTTAGCTTCTAGATGGCTGAAGCGAGGTGTTTCTTTCCTGCCTTGGCCGTGCGTGCTGTATTGCTGCTCCTCTGCAGAATTTCTTCTTCAGATGAATGAAACGCCGGGAGATTTTCTTATGCTTAAGAAAAAATTGCCCTCGGCACGCTGCCTCTTAGCAGGTTGATGCAGGACGCTAGCACAATATGGAAGTGTGACGTGGTAGCAGTAACTGCTGTTTTGGAGCAGGGGACTGGAACTGCTGAAACTCAGCAGAAAGGGCAGCAAGAAGTCCTGCTCCAAAGGGATCGTGCATTGAGATGGGGTGGAAGAGGAGGGGAAGTTTTATTAATTATTGTGCTTAAACCTGAGTGAAATGGCAAACATCGCTGCTTTTAAAACTTCCCAGCTGTTCTTTCCTTTGTTCTGGTGACCGCTTGGAAGTCTGAGCAGTGATAAAAGCAAGGACTCTTAAAGCAGTTTGAAAAGTTGTAGGAGACTTTAAACAGCTGGTATGATAAAACACCCACAATTTCCCCTGACAAATGTAAGCTTCACCAGTAGCTTTTAGAGAAGGGATCTATACCAGAGCCATAAAAGAAATAAAATGGTTAAGTGTAGAGGTGACATTTTGGGTTTTCCCAGCTCAGTAAAGATATATCTAACCAGCCATTATCACGCAGGTGCACGTATATCATTCACCATCAGACATCAAGGAAAATAATCGCCTGGAGTGAGAGAGTAAAGTTCAATGAAAGTTTGAAAGCATTACACACCAGCACTCCTGGAAGTATAATCAGACACCCAAAAAAAAATTACTCCCATGCTTTTGTTTGGTTGATGAGTTTCAGTTTTCTGGCTGCATCAAATGAGATCTCGTACAAATCTGTCTTCATTAGACTTCTTCTAAAAACAACTGTACATTTCCTGGAAGCTCATTAACAGGGGAGCATTGCCAGGTTCTTATTCATAATGGTCCTGATTCAGCAAAGTACTTAAACATGTGCTCTGGGCCCAGTGATTTATAACAGAAGGTACAAAAGTAAATTTTTTCTAAGCTGTAGAAAATACTAAGCCCATCTTTCATTTGCATTTTCAGTGAAAACTCTAGTCAATTCCTCTTATCTTTGATCTGACATGTTTTAAATAATAACATGTTCAATATCTACCTATCTATGATTCTATCAGTCAGCATAAAGTCATGCAGAGCTCAAAACTGTTGGTGACTCCACCTCTGCATCTGCTGATTCCTCCTCCTCTCCTCTGGAATACTTCAAATTCCCCCGCAGGCTGGGAGGGCAGCAGCTATTATCTGCTGAGCACAGGGACATCTCTGTCTTCTGGCATGCGGTGTCCTCCTCCCTGGTAAAAAATTCAACACAAACACTTGAGCTCATTAACAATCTAAATATCTTCCAGACTAAATGTCTTTTTGCCCAGCAGTAATACACACTCCTTGCAATTTTATTTTTTTTTTTCCCCTCTTGCATTCCCTTGCTGTAAACCATTGGCCGTGCTGAAGGACCGACTGTTCCTAGTCTCAGTCATTGCTTCAAGCTTTTCTCCTACAATTCATGCATTAGCGGGTAGCTGCAGAGCTGGAGGGGTGCTGAGTTAGGGCGTTTTGAAGTGCTGTGCTGTGTTCTGACAGCAGGCAGTTTTGGAAGTCCTTTACAAGTGTCTTTCTCCCGGTTTGCTGGGTTTTTCTTGGCTCTTCCCAGCTGAGCTGTAATGGAGATGTGGAAGGTGCTGTAGGATGGCAAAGCCGCTCCCGTTAAAGTGTACTGCAGGCCATCAAGTTCTGCTAACTGTCCCGCTGGGACATGCTGAAAGCCTCCAAAGATATTATTGCTTTTGGGTCCCTCTGCTTTTCATCGCCTGACTTGAGGCACCTCACCAGGAGACCAGTTTTCGGGAAGCCGGTAAACTCCTGCCTTTGCACACCGGCTGCCTGGCTGGGCAGCTGCCTGGCACCCTTGCATGCACGTGTTTCTCACCCCCTTGCAGCTCTCAGGATCTTACGGATGGTTTCTCAGGGCAATGGACTGCGGGACATGCAGGACAGCTGTCTCCCTGCCCTGACCCTGAGGCCACCCAGACCCTGAACAGGGCTTTTCCCAGCTCTGGCCAGCACAGGTACAGCTGTACAAACACGGCAAACATTGACATGTCCACCAGACTCTAAAGGAGAACACAGGTAAGGGTCTTTCATCTAGCTATATACATTGAAATAGTTTAAATATCTTTTCCTATTGCACTTTCCTCGCTCAGACAGATTTGCCATTCCCTGCTGAACTGTGATCCAGCTTTGGTCCTCCAGTGGACAACTTTATTCCAGCCACCTCCAAGTCACCAGCACCTACTGCTGCTTTGCCCAATCTATTGCTACACTGCCATTCCGATTACTGTAGGCTGACAGCCCCAAATGCGATTAAGTCCTTACTACATACTAGGCGCTGTACAAACATGTAGGCAGAGATTAACATCCCTCAGAACAGCCCGTAACCTACATAGATGAAATAAATAAGGAGGTGAAAGGAGTTGCCAGGAGGAAAAGCTGATTTTCAGATTTGCACCTGACGGCGCCGGGTCTCAGTGCCTGGTCATTAATCCCCAGTTGCCCAGGGGAGCACGTGTGTTACCCGCTGGAGGTCCGCAGCTGGAAAGGCTTCCAGCTACACATTTCCTCTTGCAGTTCCGCAGGAGACAAATCGCTCCTTGCGTGACGCGTGGAGCTGTACGAAGTCTCATTACAGAAAATGTTTTATGCTGTTGATCTTCCAGAGCATCATCATTGGCAGCAAGGCACCGGCTTCAGAATGGGTGGGTTCTGCTTCCAAATGCTAATTAAAATCATTAGCAGCTCTCTCAGATCAGTTGCCAGAAGCTATCCTTCATGACAGTAACCTCACATTCCCCCTTGTCTGCTTGGGTACATTTAAGAGTTATTCTGAAGTTTATTATCTACCTTTTTAAAAATAATTCATGGTTATTTTATGGTAAGTAAGAGGAGACCTCTTAAAATGATTATGTATACCCAGATAAGCAATAAAAATCACAGAGGTCAAGAAAGAGAAGGCCTGTTTTGAATGTTACAAGTGCTCTGTATCTGCGGCAAGTTTCGAGCCCAGAATCTTTGCCAAACCCCCTGAAGTCAGATATCTTTGTGCTCTCTGCCTGTTACAAATGGTAGCCACAACGCTGCTCAGCACAAAGGGAATGGAAGGATGAAAAGGGAATTCTCATCCAGAAAATAGCCACGAGACAATATAATAGTTTAGGATTTTTTTTTTCTTTGGTCCGAGTTTCTAGTTCTCATCCTCCACTGTGCCCAGCTTTGCATCCTTTGGAAATGGATAGAAACAAGAGTTTCATCCAAGCTATATGTCTATCTGTGATAGGGATAATCATTTTGACAAGGATTTATACTGCTTACCTGAATACTTGTATTAAGAGTACAGCTGCACTAAGTCCCTGGACACAGAAGGGTGGTTCAGTTCACTGGATGTAGGCTGTGACCCTCAATAAATCAAAATAATACTGCTCTTCTTTGAACCCTTACTTGTTTTGTCTCTTAAAAATATACTGTATTTGCCTTTACCGTGTTGTGCAGTGGATTCTCCAGATGCTGACACAAAGCATTTCAAGACTTGTAAGCCCCGTTGCACCTGCAATATGCTGGGTGACTGCTGCAAGAGGTGCATTAATTTCAGCTATGCTGAGAGCTGCTTGCCACAAGCATTCTGGCAGTGAAATCGAGTGGCTAAAACAAAGGATTGTGGGCTACTGTGGGCAATTCTTTGTGTGGCTGATTGCTTTCATAGACATGGAAAGTCATGCTGGAAACATGGTTCTAATAATTAAATTCATTTGGATATTTAATATAGAGTGTTGGTTTAGTTCTGTAATAATAAATTCCAGGTTTTCTTCTGTTCTCTTTGCAGCGATTTAACTCTTGCTGGAAGAATCATTTCTGCCCTGCTTCTGCTTCCCACTCTGGTTAGATCTAGAGCCACCTATTAAATGGATGTATCCACCTATGTAGTTTTTAAAAACAACAGGATCCCAGTGATTTCTCTATATTTGGAAGTATCTGGAAGTATATCAAATGAGCAAATACAAATCCCTGAATTCTAAGTGATTAACCTGGGGCTGAAGTTGCTTAATGACACCCTAGCTGTGACCTGGCTCTTAAGGTGGGCTGGCTTTTCACATATCATGCAGCTCTGCCAACACCTAATTGCTCTTACTTCGGTTCTCCTGAGCAAGTTCGCATTGAAGATGGTTATTGGCAATAGCAGCGGAGATGAAGAGCTGAGGTCTGCTGAGCACAGCCCTGGCTGTAGGCGGTTGCCTGCAGTGCCTGGGTGAGCAGCAGAAGACCGACCCACAAAACCACCAGCAAAGGCTGGTGGCTGGTGGTACTGTCCTCAATGAGCCTCTCAGAATGCATAGGTGTCCCTCTCCTGGGTGCCATGCCACAACAAGCTCCATGCAGGACATCCTTCCTTTTTTTTTTTTTTTTTTTTTCTCACCACTACCTATAAAACTACAGTGTTTGTTGGGTGTGAGCACTGGCCAGGCTTGTGACGTTTGATGTGGTGTAAGGGCCTTGCCCACTGGCTCCTGACAGAGATTTCAGAGGTCTCCTTTACCCCATCCCTTGCACAGGAGGCTGTTGGCAAGGCTTGCGTGCTCGTGATGGACCTGCTTTTCCATGCTGAGGAAGCAATTCCAGTGCCTACAAGAATATTACTCTAGGCCTGAATCCAGTGACCTCTATTCAACCTTTACTCCATCAGGAAAATAACAATGGAAACCGGAGGAGAGGAAGGGTGAAAGGCTTTTGAGGGAATGCTTTCCCATCTGTTGCCACCAGTACTGGAATGGTGTACCACACCGTAAGGGCACGTGTCAGCTGTTGGCCAGAGGTTCAGCCCTGGCTGGTACACTGTCCTTGTGTCAGTTAGGGCTTTGAGGGATCATCCCCCACCTGCAATAACTTACAGATGGATTTTCTAGCACATTAAGTTCCCTTAAGAAGAGGAGGGGGGTTCAAAGCTGGCTGTGCCACCCAAGGGTGAGGCATTCACTCAAGTGAACATCCCTGATTGAAGGGTTAACCCACTTTGCTCCTCAGCCTAGTGCCCACGTTGCCCTCAGTCCAGCTCTCTTCCAGCTGAAGCTCTGTTCTCCAAGCGCTCCACATGTTCAGACCATCCCAAGGCACCTGTAAGGTGGGGCTCCCCATTGTCCCTTGGCCAACCCAGCCTGTGAGCATTGCTTCTGCGCAGCAGTGCCAGTGATTTCAGCACAGCAAAGAGCAGCTCTGGATCATTTTTCTCAAAAACCACGATGGAAAGAACATTCTTTATGACTGTCTCCCACAGTGAGCATTTTCCATGATGATGGAGGGTCCTGGTCCAGTTACTGCCTCTCTTTGAGGGGATGCAACTTCTCTCCCACCTGGATAGGCTACACACTAAGACCTTTTTTAAAAAAAATCATTGGCATCTCTGCAGGCAAGACTTCAAGATATTTGGGGGCAGGAGGAAAACAGGTAAGAGAAAGCGGATATTTTGCAACCCCAGCTGGGGGAGAGGCAACCCAAGGCTCTGCTCCCTGGGTAAATAATATAATCCTTGGGTATAAGACAGAGACTATCTCAAGAGTGTGGCTGCAAGGGCAGGATCCCCTCCTGCCCAGCCATGGGCTCTGCGGCTGCCAGCAGGAGCTGTGTGCTGGCTGGACTGAGGTGTCTAAAACCATGTGCCAGTGCAGAATTTCCCTGTCAGTTTTGCTTCAAAGGCTGCTCGGTGGTCATTGGGCCAGGATCCTTATCTGCTTAGTCAAATCCAAGGTTTTGAAGGCAATGCCTGAGACTGCAGGATGAAAAGATAACAACTAACAACATTCTCTGGCTTTAACTGAGCTGCTTCTTGGTCAGGATCTGCTCAAATTCCTTGAAATAGCTGGTTAACCCCAAATGTGCCCAGAACCTGAACAAAAGCTTTTGCAAGCCTGATCCCTGCCATGCACGAAGGTGGTACCTGCAGCAGGTGAGCCACACCACTCAGTGACAGCCACCTCTGCAGCCGTCCTGGAGGGAAGCAGCATGCCAGGCTACATCCACCAATTCATGGTGAATAAATGTAGCAGCCCAATGCATCATTCACCTAGCAGAGGCCTGTTTTCAAAAGTTTTACAGCATTTTTTTTTTGGTAGTAGGAAGCATCCTTTGAGTGAACATAAGACCATTTGATGTTACAATAAACCATTCTGCTGGCTCAAATCAAAGATGAGGCACCGAGGTGTTGTAAAAATCTTTGAGTCAACGAAAGACAGCTGGTTGAATCATTTCCCAGATTTTCATATGACTCATAAATTTGTTACATAGTGAGGAAATTCCCTGAAAGCTTCTTGGCAGGCACTACCAGTCTGACCAGTAGCTAAGAAACACATAACCTTCCAGTTATAGTGGGGGAGCGGTGTGGGAAGGAAACAAAGAAGACTCGGCATTTGGGTTTGAGCGTGGGGTCAGTTGAAAAAGCCTTCTTACCACCAAAGCCAGAATCCTTCTGCACAAGAGGCCAGGAGATTTAAGGGACAGCTGCTCGGCTGTAATGCATATGAAATTGCATATGCAATTCTCTGCGGGGGTGACCTGGTGGTGCAGATACCTGCACATCAGTCAGATGCATGAAATTAGACCTTGGCCCTGTTAAACAAGAGCACGGCACTCAGTTTTGTTTCTTGACAGGCAGCCCAAATTCTGTCCTACTCAGGCATCTAAGTAATGGCAAAATTGTAGATGTTTCTGTGACCAAGATCCACGGTTTTTTTGGGGGGTAATTAATGGTGAGCACCTTTGAAAACCTCTAAAGAGAAGTCTGTCTACCTTGGGTAGGTAGTTTGGGTATTTGTGTCTTGGGCTGTTTGTGGGTAATCGTGTTCCCCTCAAGACTTTCAAAGGCTCTTTTCTCTCACCACACTGACTGTATGTGGACAGAAATGGTTTCCTTCGAGGGAACCAATTAATTAAACACCTCTAGCTGTGGCACAGATCGGGCCTCAGCTCTCTGATTAGTCCACTGCAAATTAAGCAGCATGAATAAATCCCAGTGACCACTTGTGTTAATGCAAGCATTGGGTCAAGATCTTGCCTGGCACCTCCGAGACCTTTTGAGCCCAGAGCTGCTCCACTAACCCAGAAGAATGAAGCATTATCCACAAGACTTCCACAGCTTCAGATGTTGCTGGTGCGTTCATCTACATCTGAATTAGTTATCATTTCCTCATGGCCAAAGGAAAGGAAAAGCATGTTCTTCTCATCCCAGGTTATTGAAGCTCCATGTGATCTCTGGTACAGTACAGATAAGCTTACAATATTTTTTTTTCATGTTACTGTGATAAATAAACAATAAAACAAGGGACACATTGTTGACAGCTGTGATGTAACATCATCAGTACTTCTTTAGTAAGATTCTAAAATGCAGCTTTTGGTTGTTCCTTTGGGTCTTCCAAACTCTGAGCCTAGCTGTCTTCTGAGGAACCACCAAGGCATCTGAAGGGCTTGGTGAGACAAACTCTTGCACAGCCTGGGTGTAAGCCTGCTCTGTGCTGGGGATGTGCATGGCTCAGGCTGTAGCAGAGAAGCCGCAGTGCTTTGGTGGGTTGACAAACTGGTCATTTCTGGGTGGTTTCTCTGTCACTGGGATGACAGGATGAGTCCATAAACCAGCTGCAGCAATCGACCCCAACATGCTGGGTTGAGTAATGGGAGTGAGACAGTGTCCAGGCTGGAGAGCGTGAAGATGATGAGGGCCGCTTGCAGAGACTTGGGGACCACCAGAGAGATGTGGGCTCCAGTCTGGGAATCGTCTTCAGATATTTTAACTAGTGCTCCTGAAGGTGTGTACCCTGGCAATTTGTCCCATGGAGTTTGCACACATTTAATCAGTTAATTAGGTAATTCAACAGCCACGGACAATCCCATCTAAGACTCCCACTGAAGTCCCAGTGCGTGAGCACACACAGGCAGATGGACGTTTAATGTAGCGCTGCTTCCCGCTCCCCAAATCCTGCTGTGTCTAAAAAGGCCGAAGGAAACACAAATGACATTTTGTTTCTTCTCTGTGAAAAACACTTGAAAACTTTGACCAGCAAGAATGGATTGCATTTCAGGGACTTGTTTATTCATCCGAAGCTCAAAAGATTTAAGAGTTTAAATAAAAAGTCTGAATGAGGCTCCGTGTATGAGAGCCTCTGAAATGCTCTTTTTAAGAGACAGACGTCTGACGCCTTGGAGGAGCTCCTCAGTGGCAGAGAGGGCTTTAGCGGCTTCGGTTGTGTGCAATTAAAGCTGATCAGGGCTTCGGACTGGTTGACAACATAGAAAATCGTGCCCAGCTCAGCCCTCCAAAACACTTCTCCATGTCACATATTTGTCACAGCTTTAGCTTCAAATTGCAGCATGAAATATACAGCCAATCAGCAGGTTTAGGAGCAAAAATATTCCTAGGAATTCAGAAACTTTACCAAACCGTTATTCTGACTGCTTGCCAGATTCTCTCTCTTTTTTTTTTTTTTCTTTTCTTTTTCTCTTTTTATTTTGGTTGCTTTAATTTAGTAGAGGAAGTGAAGGCAAATAGTTTAATCATAACCATCCCTAGGGGCAATTTAGAATCATTTTCTCATTAGTGCATATAATATGCAGTATAAGTAATGTTCAATCAGATGGTTGCTACAAAGGCCTGTGCAGACATTGAAATGAAATGCACTCCAACTCCATGAATAGCTGAATGAGCACAATCTTGTCCTTTTGTATGTTGCTGCTTTGGTGGTGGGTGAATAGGATTTTTCCCCCCTTTTCTTCTCTTTCCTTTTATATTAATTTTTTTCCTTTTTTTTTTTTTTTTTTTTTTTTTTTGTGGGGGGAGTGGAATGAAAATTTATTCTAAGTAGTAAAAAAAACAAATAAAAGTTGAGAGCTCCCAAGACTATTAAGGCTCCAGGGAATTCAGTCACAGACAGCCAAAGGCAGGAAATATTTGAAGAGGGAGCAGAAAATAAAAACACGAGGGAGCAGGAAATACGTGCTCCATAAAGAGGCCTTAACTGGGAGACATGTGTAGCACATCCACCAGAAGGGTCCAATAGGAGTACCTGCGGGTATTTTGGGGGAGACAGTAGCTTCAAAGGCTTCTCCTCCCCCATCTGATGATGGATTTAATGCCAACCCCCCCAGTTTCATCATACCACCTTGTGTGGGTCAGGCTTAAAGTCAAATCATGGAAATGACCCCAGTCAGAAGGCCAGCTATGAAGATCCAAGATGGTGGAGCAGGAAGTTCTTGCACCATCTTTCCTGCCAAAGCTGGCACACATGGGATTACACCCCAGGGCATAGATGGGTGGATAAGAAAAAGTAAAATGCCTGGTACTTGGATGGCCAGGCAGCTCAGTGGTTTCCCTCTTGATCCTCTCAGCTGGGNNNGGCTGCTCAGTGACAGCTATGCCACATAACTGGGATTTCATGGATCATTCTGACTGTGATGGGAAGCCGTGGACTACAGCACAAGCTGGGAGCTCAGGAAGGCAAACGCTTTAATTTTCCTAGAGGAAGAAGTCAGCAGGATCCTAGTTGTCTGCCTTTTTCTGTATTTCTTAGTAGGCTGCAGAGTGTGCAGGGTGGTACCTGCTGGCTTTGGTGCACCCTGTCTGGGAGAAGGGCGAATTCTGGGATTTCTGACTTTCCAGCTAGCCCCAGGGTGGTGACTGGGATTGGATGTTGTCTCTTAGATATTGAAGTCTCTACATAAAAATGTGGTGGCTTCACTGGCCTGTTTTTATAGGTTGGAAGATACGCGAGTGCTGCTCCCAGCATCCACAGAGATCAAAGGTATGAAATAGGACTCCATAGCAAGGGGTTTTGCAGATCATTTTTCAGGATCATTCAATGAGGGTTTGAACCTCCCAAGTTTCACTTAATTCTTCATAACTGAATAAAACCAAAAAATTCAAAGTGAAACTCAACCCAGAAATCCATGTTCAGTTTGGTTTTGGATGGAAACCAAAGGAAATCATTTAATCCCAACATGGTTTCCACCAGAAGCTCTGTATTGGTCTGGGTTTGGTTGAAACTCAGCTTTTGCTTCCCTTTGCTGAACAGTTCATGTAAACTATGGGATAAGAAGAAACAAATTCAGGAAATACTTGTGTATTTTCCTTTAACGGTTCAAAAATATCTTCTGAATTACTATCAAACACATCAGCTCCATGAAACTCCAGGAAATACATCAGTCCAAATTCTCTGTAAATTGGAAATAAGAGGAATTTGTCACTGTTTATCTTCAACACAAATATAAATGACACAGCACTGGAAGAGCTAGGAATATGTAGCCTACAAACTTTTCCCATAGGTAGAAAAAAAAAGACAATTCCAAAACAGATTCTTTGCTTTGATGAACAAAAATAAAAGACCTAGTCAATGCAGTAAATTAGTTTCCCCCTCCACTTTCGCAAAGTCTGAAGGAAGTAAAAGCACCACCCTTACTGCTACAACAGACTTGGAGGATTTGTTCTGAAATCTTAAAAATTCTGCTATTATACTGACATCCTATTGCGCAACAGACTTTTAGCCATTAAGGAAATCTCTAATTATTGTCTTATCTCATGGGTCGCTGCAAAGAAAACACTATTAAATAAAGGTGACAGGATAGGCCAGATGGTACGTTAGTAGTGAGTAGCGGGTATCGAAATTGCATGTTTCTTATTTCAGGATGTGCTTGTGTAAGTCCCACGAGAGACTGTCATACAATGGCAGGATTACTAGACAGGCTTGTCTAGCTCATATCCGCTAGACCATGAGAACATGATGCTTCATAGGAAGGGACAAGAAACCATAATTTGCACTTATGGGATGAGCAGTTCTGTTCTGCTCAGAAAAAAAAAAAGAAAAAAGAAAAAAAGCATTTTGCTCAGCCGGCAATTAGGGCTAGCCTGAACCCAGATGAAGCACTTGCTCCTTTGAGCTCACAGATGAGTTGGTACCAGCAGATCTGGACCGTTAATGCAAATTGTTATTCCCCTTTAGGCATGCTGGGTGGCAAAAATACTTGTTTCCAGAGTTTGGGGTATGATTGTTACCCCGTAGGGAGCGCTGGGCATCTGCAAGCTGGATGCAAGGCAAACTCACACCCTGGAGATATTTCATGGAAATCCCACTCACTGACTTTTTGGTTGCTTCTCCTCAAATTCCTCATTAATACATGCTCCGCTAATAAATCTTTCATTGCTCAACCAGCTCTGTAGAAAACAAAAGTACAGTTGGGGGAGTGTTTGATTGCAACATTTTTTTCTGTAGAAATAATTATTAGCCAATAAAGTTGGAAGGAGCTTGGCAGAGCTAAATTGTCCAGTGGGATTGGGTGCTTCCTCATTGGATCCTCTTGAAAAGACTCAGATTAATTTCGCCTTTGCCATGCTTTGATTAGCTCTTGTTTCACATGTGGTTGAGCTTCAAAACAGAGATTTATATCTGTGCAGCTAACCTGTGGATTAGCACTTACTGCTCCTTTTGACTTTATTTAATAAAGTACACTACATAAGCATATTTTAAAGACATGTAAAAAAGCAAACATAAAGAAAAGATTTAACATACTGACTTGCACACATGAGGTTATTGTGCTTCTCTCCTCACTTTGTGTGCAGGAACATAATGTGTTTTGGCCAGGCCACTGTCAAAACAGACAGAGATTAATTACTGCAGCCATTTGTTCTGTTACAAAAAAGATAAAAATAACTCGTGACTCATGACAACAGTGAATATTGTGAAGCCAAATCCTGCATCCTATTTGCCATTTTCTAGCCTCAGCATAGAAAAAAAGATGTGATTTTGAGAAATGATCTGAGGCTATCTTTAGTACCTCTGCAGTGTTTACACAGCCGGGGAAGGCAGGGTCTGGCATCGTCTTTAACGACCTGCAGCCGTGGTTTGGGAGGAGGGTGTCCTGCTGCAGGCTGTGGAAATGGGGTGTTGCTTGATGGGCCTGGGAAGGGTTTGTGTACATCAGTAGATATGGCTGCAGGGCAGAGACGTAACCTTAAAACATGTCAGAACTGAGAAATCAGGGGAAACCCATAGATTTGCTCAAGCAGAGTCCTTCAGCACGAGCTTGGCACTTCTTAGCGTCTGGTCACTGGACCCTGACCACAAGCTTTGGCCCTGTGTGGAGAGGACCTTTGATTGAATTTCACCCCACCATGTGGGACAAGTTCTTCCATGTAGGGGCCACGAATAAGAGTATTATTGCCCATTTGCTGGTATACCCTTAGTGTTTCTGAGGTTTCCCACCCTTGTATTATTGACATGGACAGGGAGATGGACTTCACCTCTAATGCATTTTCATGGCTTTATCTTTGCATGGGCCAGAGACCACTGTAGTCACCCAGGGAGTGTTGTCACCATCTTTCACGCAGCCTTAGAGCATCAAATCCAGGAGGGATGCTCCCCACCGAAATACTGCAGCAATACCAGCCAATGGGTCTGTGTGCCCCTGCCACAGGCTCCGTACGCTGATAGAGAAGGAGGAAGGACACAACGGTGTTTCTGCAGCTTAGCTCCTTGGAAAATGGCAGGATTACCAAAAGCCAGCATTGGTAGTGTAAGCGAGCCCCACCTCCCCTCCTGCAGGAAAGGGAACCTGCTTAATTGTTTCCAAATCTTGGAATATTTTATGAATGAAGAATTGGGTGCAGGGGGGGAAGAAATCAGTCAGCTCTCAGGTAGAGTGAGAGCTGTAAGCAAATAGGCTGGTAGTATTGGCAGAAAAAAAGGAACATTTTAAAATCTGAGCTAAACATGCTCAAAAGCATCTTCAGTCTTTAAACTGTATTAGAAAAATAATTCACCGTCGTCCTCTGCTTCAACAGTTGTAGATGTTTCACTATGGTAAAAGACCATCTTTCAAGACAGATGGGTTTACACTGAATTAATCATGTTACATCTTACCTGACAGCATCAGGCTGCAGCTGTGCCAGCATCTGATGAGATGGTCCAAGACTGTTTATGGCTGTTCCCTCGTGAGGGAGGTGTGAGCCAGCCCAGGGAGGTTTGGTTTGGCTCTGTACATGCTGGAAGTGACAGCAGTGGGATGTGTAATGTGGCTCTGCAGCCCATAGGGTTGGACACTTGGCCACAAAAAAGGCTCCTGTCACCTTGTCACTTTTTGGGGAGAGGGAGCAGCTCTTCCTTGCCCACTTCCCATTAAGCAGTTACAGATGCAGCACAGGGTTATGGGTCACCAGTGTGCTGGACACAATGGTCTGTATTGTGCAGCTGGCAGGATGCTCCCCTTGCACCACCAAGCTTTCCTCAGATGTTAGCAGGAGCCAGGGCCAATTTTTAACATAGTTATCATTCTAGGAGAATCAATTCACAAAGGCATGGCCAAACCCCACCTTAGGGACAGGGATAGGCATGGTTTAGTTTCCTGGCACAGATGTGGCCTTGCACAGCAAGGAGGATGCTGTAACCTCATCAGGGCAGGCAGCAAGCAGTGAGCAGCTCTGGACTCTACATGCAGGTCCAAGGGCTGCTCAGATATTTGTCATTTAACAGTGACTGGATATAATAAACAAAGACAAACCCGACCAGAGCCTCCTAACCTCTTCCTTGAAGTGCTCCTGTCTGCCTGCCCTGGTGAGGGGAGAAGAGGAGCTGAGAGCCTTGTTGCTACAGTGCAAATTAGGCAGCTCCTGGTCCAAGCGTTGCTCTACAGCAGACAGCTACAGGGATGAGTCTCTTCAGTGGCGGCTGTCCCTTCTCTTGGTTTTTATTGGACCAACTGCTCTGCCAAGGAGCTTGAGCCAGAGATGGCTAAAGACCAAATACGTCACCTGAGTCATCACCATCATCCCTGGGAGTCTGGTGATGCCAGACAGAAGGCATCTGAGGTCAGCCCTGCATATGTGACATGAACAGAAAAGCATCAGGCCGCACTTTTTTAAAAATTTTTTTGATTTCACTGGCACACGTCTCATGTGTCAGGTCATTCCTTCACACATACGTATGTGTGCACTTCATTACAGCTCCTTGTCTCCTTTCCTTCCTCCGCTTTGCCCCGCTTGCCTGCAGTATTCTCCTTCCACCCTGGGGCTTGGAAGCTGCGCTCAGGCTCTGCAAGAAAACTGCTTCCAGCTGTGGGCTGTGACAGGCTCTCAGCCGCTGTGCAGCTGTTCTCAGGCTTCTGCTCCCAAAACCAACGGGATGGGTGGGGAAAGGCTTATCCTTACTGCTGACTCTCTTCAGACTCAGTTACCCAAGCCTGGGTTCGGAGGTTGCCTTTGGACACTGCCAGCAACAGGCACAGGACCCTTCTGAGAAGCTAAATTGATATGTAGGGCTACAAGAGCTAAAGGGAGATTTCAGCAACGTGGGTCGTAGCAATCTGGTGTCATCCACACCATTAACGCAAAAAGGGTCTGATGGCTGCTTGGGGAATCTCCCCTTCTTGAGGGAAATTTGGCAAAAAAAGGATCTTGTATGTGCTGTTCCCAGGCAGCTCTGCCTGAGCATGTGCTTTCTCCCCATTCAGTTACCTCCTCAACCTGTAATTGACTCAGTCTGGTTCAGTGTCAAGTATCACCGAACTCTGAAGGAAGCTGTTCAAGCCTCCTTAAAGAACTCTCTCTGGTTTTGGTCATACAGCTTTGGATACTTAGGTGACTGCAGATTAAATTTCTCTGTCTGAAAGGTTAAAATTCCTGTGAACCATTTCAGCCAGTTTCCTAAGGCAACTTTCCTTTTGTGCCAAGGGCTCTTCTCAGCAGTGTCCAGACAGGTTGGGTGTCTGCTTCTCCTTGAAACCAGTGGGACAGAGGTGCTGGTTTCATGGTCCTAAAGAAACCAGAAATAGCTCAAGTACATTGGGTGAGATCAACAGAAAGACCTAAGTGCTTGCAAGTGGGACTTGCAGAGAATTTAGCTAGTTTGGCCCAAAAAAGCTCTCTGCAGTCCTTAGACCCTCTCATTACTTTGTCACAAACATGCCCAGAACTGGCCTAGGCTGGAGTCTTCTTTCTAGTCTGAACACCGCCATGATTTGCACAAGCCAAGGTGTCTCCAGAAGGGCCAGGTACAGTATAACCCTGCCCCCACTTTGGAGTTCAGCACAGTGTAAGCAGCCATGACTACATTCATTCATATGCTTCATAACTTTTGGAGGTATCACTCAGTAGCTCTGCATCCAAAGGCAAGGAAACTTTTAGAAAAATCTGACCCTTACAACACCAAAGGGTTGGCAACCTGCTGTCCTGCTGAAGAAGACTTCCTAGTAGGTAGGTAGGTGCCTACCAACCAGCTGTAATCTCTTGACCTCTTCCGGCCAAGTCTTCATCATTATTTGTGGTTATCTTTTGCTTGGTGTTTTCAAGACATCCGTGGTTCCAAGACAAGCTTTTGCTGTGGACCCTTGTTTTTTGGGCTGATTTGGCAGTTCCTTCAATGACAGTCACAACCTCCCCTTGCGTGGCCGCATCGGCTTGGCTGTGCTCCTGTCATCACTCATGGCTGCTGGAACAAGGGAAGGCAGACAGACGTTGGTGCATTCTCTGGTGATGCACAATCTGCATCCTGTGGTCAGTGGGTAACTGTAAAATTAAAAAAGACCCTTGCTGTTAACCAAAAGGCATTTGCAATAAAAGAAAGTTAAATACAGTGCTGGTGGGGTTGTTTTGCTTCTAACAATACATTATAAGACCTGATAGGAAATCGGATTTACTACTCTCTACTTGTTCCCATGATCAAGTTCACCCCTGGTTTAATGTGACTTAGAATTAGGTGGGATAATTTATGTTGATGGTAGGTTCAAGGACCTCTTTTTTTTTTTCTTTGCCTGGCCTTTGGTAGCATTGCCATTATTAAGGGTGACACAATGAAATCCACAGGATGTGCTATAGCAAGTATAAACCATGTAAAATACATTTTTTGAGCCTACTTCCCTTTCTGTACAATCCTCTCATGAGATAGAGGATGGCTGGCTATTCCCATCTTCCTATCTAGAAACCAGGCAGGAGACCAGACCCAAAAAATTCTGCCTTCACTGGAATTTGGACACTTGCCAGGCAACATAGTGGTACCACACGATTGATTTCTGGGACTGACAAAAGTGTCACCAAAGGTCTGGAACTTCAAATTCCAGACAGCACTGAAAGTTTGGCATGTCTTCCAGAAAGGCACTTTGTCATACAGAAATGACACAGTTGTGTGACCCATCATCTGCTGGGACGGGGACAGAGACTGGCCAGGGCCTTCTAAAGCAATGAACATCCATTTAATACATGGGGTGAAAACACCCATGAAAATACATGGGGATACTGAGAGAGGCTCTGGGATGTGCAGGGCTGGGGCTTTCCTGCCCTGGAGAAAAGCAGGATTTGTGCTTTGCTCCAGGTTACATCTTCTGGATTTTTGCTCTGGCTCCCTAAGCGAGCCCTGACGCAGCCAGGGATGGTGAGGCTTTCCTTCTGCTCTCCCAGTAAGCTGGGTCCTTTCTCCATTAGCTGCTCTGCAGGATGGTGACCCTACAGGGCTCAGCTTGGCCAAGGCTGCAAGTGGTGCACGAGTCCTGTTAGGATGCTGGTCAGAGGTTCACACAGCCAAACTAAACACCATGGAGCTATTACATGGTAATGAGGCAGGTTTCTGTAACACCAGAAAGCTCAAGGCTGGGTTTAGACATGTGAAGATGCACCACAAAATAACACCTTTGGAATTTACCCCACAGAGCTGAGGCCTCTCAAACTGACCTCTCCCATTTCTCAAGTCCCCAAGCAATGGTGCAGTCAGGGTTTGAGCCATGTTCAGCTCATCAGCAGTGATGAAAAAAAAGCAGGTTGATTATGGCCAGGTAGGTTGTGTGCTCAGAGCTCCTTCACTCCAGGTCAAGAGAGTGATTTCTAAAGCACATGTTATCCACCAATGTCTGAAAGCTGGGGGACATTAGTATTGAAGGGGGTCTCTTCTCTTTCACCAAAGGACTTACTGCTCTTAGGTTTTGTCTTGTTTTCCTCTGAACTTAAAGCAAGAAGACCAGCATTTTCTCTTTTCAACAAAATGATCTGGAAAAAAGGGAATGAAAATCTTTGAAGGTCACTGCTGTAGCCAGGATGAGCTAAGGACATACAAGCAGTGTGGTTTGGAAGGAGAATATCTTTGAATAAACCAGCTGGAAAAAGAAGGTGAGAATCTAGTTTCAGAGTTCAGGATTTCACGAATGTCTGTGTTCCTCAGCTATAGTCTAATGAAAGACCCCACCTCTTCCCAAACCCTTGAAAGTGCTTTGGTAGCACAGACCAAGGAGGGGCAAGCCTGTTCTGTGCTAGAAACTGATTTGGTTGAGTTTGAATTAAGAAAGAAAAGCAGGGGACACAATCTGTGGAATTATTTAACTTCTATTTATAGCAATTTTATGGTCTGCCAATGCAGATTAATTAATGTGGCCAGTAAACACTCTCTTTTTTAAGATCCAGCTACAGTGATGGTCCTGCTCAAGCCCTAAGAACATTAATAATGAACATTAATAGATAAGAGAGAGACAACATTGAAATCAATGCTTTACACAAGGGCCAGCTATTATGAAGATCAGTACAATAATTAGTTGTGGTTTTTTTAAATAAATCATACAGTTGATTTACTCCAGGGGTGCCTGTGTGTCTGAGGTTCAACCAGTGGAT
Organism: Microhierax caerulescens; assembly: GCA_035590215.1. Taxonomy (NCBI): domain Eukaryota; kingdom Metazoa; phylum Chordata; class Aves; order Falconiformes; family Falconidae; genus Microhierax; species Microhierax caerulescens. Next base: position 76,450,541 of record JAVJGJ010000059.1, on the reverse strand, counting down.
TCAGTAATCAGAATTAGTCCTGGAATAGATTTTGCTGGCCATAGAGCTAAAAATGTAATCCTGGCTGGCTTGTTCAACTCTATTAAGCATCCATGACTATTTGTCAAAAGGGGATCTCTTTCTTCTCCTGACAGAAGGGCTCATCAAATACAGACAGCAAAGGAGAGGAAAGGAAATCTCAGCTTCACTGAAACTGAAGCGAAATCCCTCATTGGTTTCACTGGGGCCACAATCTCACCTAAACTGCATAATGCCCTTTAAAATGCTACTGGCATGATAATTATACAAAATAGACCCCACATTTCATTTTTGGGGGGGAGAGGGGAAGGAGTGAGAGGAGAAGAAGGGAGCCTAACACACACGTTTGTCTGATCCTATGAGGCATTTACCTGTAGCATGTACTTGGCAAAAGAACTGATATATGAACTGAACAAACAATAAAATAGCCTGTGTTTCCTCGCATCACAATTCGTAAATGCTTTCGATGTACATAAATGATCTTAAAAGAGGTATTTGCATTTCCTTTGAGGAATCCTTGACGAATCCAGATACCTCAGGACCGTGGTTGTAACTTGGAAACCTGAAAGCAATCTAATGAGGCAGACCCTGTCTAATCCGATATGTGAAAAACCTTTGACTTTGACTTGAAAGCTAGATTTTTCTAACCCTAACACTTAGGCATCTATTAATAAATTATAGAAAAAAAGACAGAAAACACCCCCCAACAACTGGCAAGCAACCAAACCTACTATCATAAATAATTCTACCAACAGCAGAAGTGACACCATAAAACACTCCTTGTACCCACTTCTTTACCTATTCACCTACTGTGCAGATCACAGTTATGCCTGAGGCAGCAGGGATTGGTTAAAGCCACCTCATTTAAATACATTAAAAAATTAATGAGCTATAGGCTAGCTGGAGGGGAGAGAAGAGACTTACCTGACAGCAGTGCCTGAAAGCAACCAAAAAATGAAGCTCTTCTTTTTATCCACTGCTACTGCCTTTTGCTTCAAAGTCACTAATTCAACCATAAAGACCTTAAAGACCACGTTGAACTTTTAAATCAGTGGGACAATTCTATGTCCTTAATGGAGATATAGGGATGGATTGGCTTACATATATGTTATGCACATCTTTTAAGTCCTTTTCTGAATCAGGGGCTGATCTCGGTCCCATATGAGTTAATGTGAGTACAAGTCTCCAAGACCAGCAGAGCCAGCTATTCCGTTGTTCATAAGCAAAGGTAATAAGCTGGAGTCCCAGAAAGGCAAAAAGTACAAATCTGGAATCAGTTATAAGGACACTTCACTTTTAGATGAGTATTTGGCTATTTTTCAACATACATTTCACTCAGCTAAGAAAATGGGGGAAATGCTATTTGATACCTCACTTCTAAATCCTCCTTGGAAGACAGGTGTTGCTTTGAACCGGCGGTACAGAAGATAACTGCAAGCTGGATTCCTGAGATGAATGTGAGGCAGATTAAATCCAGACCACAATAATGTCATCTTCTCCAGCAACATCACTGTCCTGGGATGTCGGAGGCAAGCCAAAGTTCACACATTAGTTTAGGATACTGCTAGCTAGTTTGCAGCCAAAAAAAAAAAAAAAAAAAAAAATCAGACATGGGTTTTGATGTATTTTATATAGAAATCTATGTTCAGGCCATGTTTGCAAAAAGCAATGAATCCCCAGTGTTTATCGTCAGGGGTTCAGATCCAGTAGAGTCGGTTAGAGTGCCTAATTGTGGGCAGTTGCCTCATGTTAGCTACTTGTGTTGGAGCACCGCAGACCATGTTTCAGCCACTTGAAGCAGACCATGAACTGGGACAGCCTCTGACAGAGGCAATTCTACCCCACTTCCACCTTCACTTTGACCTCAAAAGTTGCCCCACCTCATATCTGTACAGGGGATTTGGACAACCAAGCTGGATTAATGCATTTTAGTACAAATGTGGCTGCCCCAGTGCTTACACCCACAAACACAGTTGATAAAGCAAAACAAGCAGCAATGGGCAAAGACAAGATGCTCCTTCAGTTGCCACTGTTAAGTCCCTGCTTAGGGAAGCCAGAGAACTACAGTGTATCTTCACCATTGCTGGCTGGAGTGACTAATTACAACGTTAAAACAGTGCTTATTGCTCTGGAGATTTGCCATGTTTTGAAGAGCTGGCTCCAGCTCCCTTGGATTTCTCACAGAGAACCTCCTGCACCTTAGCGAAGTCTCCCCCTCAACTCCAGCTCATACTTGATTTTTGTTATCTGCCGGCTATGGATGAGACACTCGGCTGTTGTAATTTAATGATGCTGTCCTATTAGCTTTCCCAGGTACTTGAATCAAATTCAATTGAAGCAAATGACAGTCTTATCAACTCCATGGACTTTGAAGCAGGCTCCAGCTACAGGATTGATCCAATATGTAAATGCCAAGTCTGACTCCAGGAAGGGAGGAAAATCATCATCTGAAATTCTCTGAAGACTTGCAGTTCTATCTTGGCATGCTAAATGGAAGTGAAGGAATTTCTCAGGGAGATTGTTAAGTAACTTTCAAAGTAATTGTTAATGCCCAAAACACAACCCAAATCCCACCTCTGTTACTCAGTCAGGTTATGGTTTACCCACTGCTGTAAACTAGTTTTCACTGTTTGTGGTTATACTCACTATTGTTCTTGGAAACAAAGGCCAAACCAGAGGTTGGCTTCTGAAGTTTAAAGTGTGCTGGTCACTCTTGGGTCCACCAAACGTCTGTATTGGATTACAAAGCATTTTAGAAAGAGATTCAGGGAGCATTGTCTGGGACATAACCTAGACCTAAGCCCAAGCAAGAGATCTAGAAAGTCCAAGCTCCATCACCACCTGCTGTTGGAAGCACTGACACCTACCAGCACCCAAATTCAGTTGAACAAATTTCCTAAGCACTCCAGCTTAAGCTACCACACCTGAATTCCTTGATCTTGAGATAGTCTAGTCATGCTCTGCTGCTCAGTTCACATCCCTCAGGACCCAATAGACTCAGGCACAGAGTACCCATTGTGAAGTTTTAGGGGTGATTTCAGCAGATCTAAGACTGGCTGCCTTGGAGTGGGCACTGAGGCTGTGAAGGATAGCCAGGACTAAAAACTGCAGGCAACATCTTAAGCATCTGCCAGTGGTAAGTTACTGTCCCACGGCATCAAAATACTTCCGAAAAAGGAGGCAGGAGTGGTGTCACAGTCACACTTCTGTCAGCATTTTGTGTCTGCAAAATAATGGCCCAAAAGCTTTAGTAGTAGTTATCTAGGATAAAGTCAAGATGGGGAAGAGGGAGTGTCTACAGCTTACTACCACCTTTGCACTTTCTGTCCTCTGGCCGCTACAGTCCCGATTACGGCAAGGCTCATTTAGGACCCTCAGCAGTACCTGACACCAACAAGCCTTCTCCAGCACTCTTTTTGAGCTCAAGAAGCACCAGAGGGACTTGAGCACCTTTAGATCCAAAAGGGTCTCCCTCTGGCTCACAGCAGGATTTCTTGGCAGCTCAAGGCGGGTAAAAAGCCAAAGCAGGGTACAATTGGGCTCTAAGTAAGGCGAGAGACTTTGTTTCATTAGGTTTTTTTTCATTATTGAGATAGGCAGAAACTTCAGGTCAAAAACTCTAACTAAAACCAGTGAATTGCTTAAGCGTGTAAACAAATTGGAGAAAACACTAAGCAAAGCTCCTGCAGGTACCTTTCAAATATAATCACCTTGCATCCGCTGATCTGCATGTCACAAATACTTATCTGCTACAACTAATGACTGCTTAGTTGTATGCATTTCAAGAACAAAGTCTTTTGTGATTTATCAGTCCTTCTGAATCTGCCTTTAGAAATATTTGCTAAAGGCAGTGTTTGAATACCTGTCTAGCTCCAAAGCTGTCAAAAATACAGGAAAGATCAAAGAGGCTCTGCTGCAGCCCTAAAGAGAAAGGAAATAATGGTAGTTGTGGTATTGGTAAACCTACAAGGGTTTTCTGTTAATATCTCTAGCTACCACGCAACCACAAGAACTGTCGTGATATGCATTTATGATTTTTCCTTTTGGGTATAACCATCCAAGCTAAAATACCCCATATGCTAGATTGATGCTTAAAACTTCTTTCCAGATGTGCTCTGGTTTAGTTAAATATTTAACACATTTATAGAAGTATGTAGTCTATAATTGCATTAATACTTCAGAAGAACAATGTCCTGGTGAGTAAAGGAAAGATATTCTAAGGCTGGCTGTGTACCTCCTCTGCCAGTGATCATTCAGAAAGCAGAAAGGTTGCCTTTAAAAAAAATACCTGATTACCACTGATCACTGTGGATGGCATTTAAACAGCTACACAACCACAACCCTGACAGCATCCCCCAGTAATACTCCCAAGGCCTAAACAAAGTGACATTCTGTAACATGGTAAAATTGCAAACAGCAAAGTCCTTATTTAAATTCAAGTACGTACGAACACAACTGCATGATGCAGGCTACTGGATGTATTTAATTGCTGAATTCTGTGCTGTTAACAATACGGTTTTGCCTTTTTCCCTACACATTTCCACAAACAATTGCTCAAAAGACCCACAGTGTACGAGCTGGATCCCTGAAGTGACGAACACTTCCACAAAAATAAAAACAAGAAAGAAATTTTCTAGTAAGATGCCTGACTGGCAAATGCATGTATTAAACCCATTTGGAATAGCTGACAAAATTTTAAACAGTAACATCTAACTCATGTGGTCTGAGTACACAGTACTGAGAGAAAGATTCTGGGTGAGATTTAAGAAGAGTACCTCAATGAATAGGAAATAATGCATTCGCTTCTTTCAGTAATCCTACCTGTATCCTTCAGAAGAACAGTCAAAAGCAGCAAGAAAATGAAAACCTGTTGTGATGTGGTGAGAGGATGAGTAAATAGGGAGCTTTTTTCCACCCCACTGCACGGCTGCTCTGGGCAACAAGGCATACCGAGTAACCAGCTCTCAAGGAACAAAAGGAAATCCTACTGAGGATGTCAGAAGTACTGTGTGCTCAGGAGGTACTCACAAACCTCCCAACAACGGCATGCAATGGTGACCTTGTGAGATGACAAGTCTGTGCCTGCAGCAGTAATCTCAACCACGTTTGCAGCACACCCCCAAGCGCTCAGGCTACCCGGCACAGCACAGACACACACAATTAAGCTGTCAGGGCTGCCACATCATTCCCAGTGTCCCTGGCTACACTAATTCACAAACTGTGACCTGGAGGTGCTTCAAGACAACAAGATCAGAGCCAGAACAAAGGACAATTCTAAACACTGAACAGAACAAGCAACTGAGTTCCAGTGCTTCTGATGTGTAAGACACATGGGCACAGCCTCCACAGCCATCTTCCACAAGGCCTGGGCCAAGGCAGAACTGTGATGTTCCCCATGTCCTTCAGCCCACTGTATAAAAGTCAGCAGAAAAAGGTTCATCAGCCAGATGGAAGGCACATGCATTATGCACAGATGATATTAAAAGCATCAATACTTAGAAAATTTAAGAGTATATTTTCTTTTGAAATCTATAGAAACCATTAGGCTATGCCGGATGCTTTGATGAAGCTTAAATCCAGTCTGTTTCAGGATGGTGAAGTTATGCTTACTGCTAGGATGACCATTTGAACATCCTGACAAAACCGGAAGCGTTTAGTCATATGCACAGGGAAGACTAAGAAGCACAGTATTACAGGCACCACAATTATCCCACACAGGTCCTTCCTATTAGAAATTAGCTTTGGAAAATAAAAGCAGCAGCAGGGGAAGGGAAGAAAGATAATTTACCAGAAACACAGAAGACGCCTGGGATAGGGGAGGATTCAATTTTAGTTAAAAGACAAGCATTTTATTTCTTAATTATTTTTTAACATTCCAGGTTTATTCAAAAGACATTCTGCAGGCATGTATCTTACAGGTCTTAAGACTGATAAAACACTAGGAATAATGTGATTACCCTAGCAAATGAAGACATGGCTAAAATTATATCAGAGTGATTATTTTAATATTCTTTTAATAAAATTTTAGACATTTCAATCGATTTTTTTAATACTGGCCAAAGCCATTCATACCTAGAGCATTTGAAACAGTCCATTAAAGGAACAAAACTTCACAAGCTGTGAACAGCAGACTACACTTGATTTTTGCAACTGATGGGAAAAGCTGCTGAAGAAGTATCTGTACACTTTAAAAATGTTACATCAGTGACGAATGGAATTTTGTGCTTTAATACTTTGCTTGAAAAGTCTCTTTATCCAACATGAAGTCAGCAAATCTCTGCTGCAGCTCCTTTTCTCTCTCCTGCTGTCGCTGCACATCTTCCTTCAGACACTAAGGAAAACATTAAATGAAGCAACCAGTCAGTTTTTCCAACAGCCACACCCAAGAAGATCTTTACCAAAGATTGTATTTTAGTTCATTCATAAGAAGGGGTCAGAACTGAGAAAGGGCATTGCTAAAATTACTTATTTAAATATAAATGTAAAATGGAGCAGTTGATGTAACAGAGGTCCTCAAACTTTAAACAGGGGGCTGGTGCACAGATTAGGTGGCAGGCAGTCATCTGCAGCTGCTTGGTTTCCCCCCCTCCTCCAACCTCTGGCAGGGGGGTGTGTCTGTAAATACTGGGGGGCTGGACTGAGGACCCTGGGGGGCCATATCCAGCCCACGGGCCATAGTTTGAGGACCCCTGTGTAGAACATTAAGAATCACAGTTATCTTATTTCAAATGTCAGGTATCTTACACTGGTTTTGACAGCAGTTAATACCAAATACTTCAAGAGAGGAGATTTCAAATTGGAAACTTGCCAGAAGCAGTGCATTGTATTTAACAGTTATCCATAGATTCCTCCTCCATGAGTTTGTTCAAAACTTTTTCTGGCAATCTTCCTAATTAACCCTGCACCCTGCAACAAGGGCTTCCTCAAGCCTGCTTCCTCTAACTACGTAGTGCATGCAGAACTACTGCTTGTTCTAAAACTGTCAGCTGCTAGTTCATTTGATCTTCCTTCACCCTTGTATCAGAAGAGACAGTAAATGAATTCTGAGGATTAGCCACGAGTAAAGTGTTATTTACTAAAAACCAGGTGCTATTAGTAGCTATTAATAGCTATCAAGCTATTTAATACATTTTTACCATTAACTTTCACTAAATCAATCAGCACTTCTGAGTTTGTAAACACATCTATCGGCATTTCTGAAGGGTCTTCACAAAATCAGTTTTAACAACTGATACATATTATCTTTCTAAAAGCAAGGGGTTGAGATGATTATAACTGAATGGAGCCCTCTCTTCTGAAGGAAAAAAAAAAAAAAAAAAGGCATCAAAGGAAAAACTGTGTTCAGATGAGTACTTATTTCTTGGAAAGTAAGCCTGGCACTGGCTCAAGCCTAAAACTGAGTCTTGGTTGAGGGCTGCCTTGTTAGTGGAATAAAGCAGAGAAGAATATCCTGGAGATCCTTAAACTAAGATCAGTGGATCTGTGGAACTGTTTTCGGGTACCCAAGTATACCTGTTTCTGTTAAGGCTGCTTAAGAGAAAGAGGTATCTTTTCAAAGCTATGCCAGCCAGTTAGAGGCCAGTAAGGCACGTGGTGGTATTCAGGAGCAATGGTCCAGACACACTGTCAGCTAGCAACAGGACTGCAGGCAAACACCCTGAACTCTGAGGATGGCTCAAAACTTTGATTACAGAACAACTGCTCAGCTTCTGAAACTGACAGCCATGTATAAATCAGCACAATAACCCCACTTCAGTACTGGCTTTCTGAAAGTCCAGTCATCCGCAAGTCTGACAACATTGTCAGCTTGAGGGAGTAATATAATCAACATGTGAAAAGGAAGGAGACTCTCCTGTAGTACATACTAGCATTTGGTCCACTGACTTTTAAGGAAGTAGGAGGCTTCACAGAAGTTTCAGATCTACCCTAAGTTCTAACAGTAATTAAAACCAAAACAAGTCAAATTAAGATAGATATGGAACTTCTGCTGATATGCATTGCAGAAGATTAATAAAATAAACCACACAAGGAAATAAAATAAAAACAAAGTTGAAGAACACACTAGTAGATTAGTCCCAGCTTCTAATATATATCACAGAAGCTTTGATATTGAAGTCAATGGCAGAGGAGTCTGGTAAAAGCCAAAAGTGTAATTTAAAAAGACTAACAAATACTTGATACAAACTCAGACTGTGAATCCCAGAGCACATGCCCTGTAAAAACCATCTTTTCCATAAAGTGCCTGTACTTGACCTATTACATTTAGGAATCTCACCTCCAGTCTCCGAGGGATTGCAGCATCTTCATGTTTCTTCAGTTCCTCAAAAGTACGTAGCTCCAGATGCGCCTGTTCAATTTGGTCCCACAAATCATTCAATTGTTTGATGAGGCCCATTGCTCGAGACTGATAACCACCAAGCAAGATCTTCAGCTTCTTCTCCATCTTGGCAGCCCTCTTTGCTTCAGTTGTCATGTGACCTCTGTTTATCTGTTTAGAAGGAAACCAAGAATTGTTTTATTTATCCAGAACTCACCAGAACTCAAGAGTAAAAAAAAAAAAAAAAAAAGAGTAACAAAATCCTATCTGTGGAACTATATAAAGTTGATCAAGTTCTTTGATTTCTATTAACAAATCATACTGTACATTTTACAACAACCTAGATTTCTGGATTAAAATCTTTACAATGTAAATACATTATTCCACGGGTGAAATCCACTAGCCAAAACGGGTGGACAACACGCTATATTGAATACAGCTTAACAGACAGGAGTTGTTGCAGTTGCTGAGCTGAGGAAGCACCCAAGTGACATGACAGCTTGCTGTGCTACATTCCACTTACACATGAGATGCTATTTGCCTTAGTAAAAGAAAACTAAGTAAAGAGATTGTGTTCCTATTTTTCAAAATTATCTTCTTAGTCAGCAAAAACAGCCACATCTTTCAATTCTTCTGCTTATCCTAACAGGATTCATCTACATCATACTCCATAAAGTAAAAAGGCAATCAGGAACATTAAGGCAGCTCTGAATCTGTCTCTCCATTGCAGAGAACCATAATGAAAACATTTAGACCAGTCTGAGTGGCAAATGAATGCCAATGCTGGGACATGGAAGCACCTCTGCAAGGAACAGCAGAAGGACTGTTAAAATGGTAACTAAACCCTACCACCTTCTGCATGCACTTTCTCAGGACATCAGACAACAAAGAACTAAGACTAAATCCTCACAGAGATAGGACAGGATGGAGAGACCAACTACTGTCTGCTTCTAAAAGGTATGAAAGGCAAATTCAAAAAAACCCAAACGGTCATATCCCAAGAACCACCCAGGTGCAAGGACAAGAATACAACAGGTGGTGACCCTTCATTCGTGGTGTCATCATAAAGCATCCCAGAAAGACTACTTGGATTCAAAAGTCTTGGTAGCTGAATGCTGGGCAGCTTACTCGATTAACTAATCCAGTATCAAGTAATCAAGTAAGATTTAAAAATCAAAGTTTTGCTGGCGAGTGCTTTTACATATGAAGCCAAAAAGCAGAAGCTTTTCACTGCTTCAAACCCTACAATTACCCAAGATACTATCTGTTACCAATGAAACTAAACTCCACTGGGAAGGCACTACTTTCTGATGTACCCTTTACAGTGGTAACTACAGTCAGCCAAACACCACAGCCACTAGGATTAGTACAGCCATCACAATCTTGTGCACCAAGCTATTTCTTCAACCCTTCTATCATCCAATTTTATTAAAGTACATTCTATTATACAGTTGCATGTTTCTGTAAAATGCTCTACTCCTTAACAATTTATTCACTCATTTAAAACAGTTTTAGTAGGTGGTGCAGAGATAAACATAGTGAATGGTCAAGGGAGCAAACTGTTAATGAGTGAGTGAAAGAGAAATTTGACTTTCTGAGCTGTCTAGTTTGCTCCTGGGGAAAGAGATGCAGACTGCTATGCTTTTCAGATTCTGTTTGCAAAGTAGACTTAAGCTATGCCCAAGGTGCTTTAAGCATACAGAAAGGCGCCTCTTTTTCAATATTTATATAAATCTAGAGAAAATTAAATAAATAGATTAGGGATTTGTGAGGATACTCTCTGATGGAAAAGTATGAAAGCTTTAAATGTCTTCACTGGTAAATAATATGCTATTACTGCAACAACAAATACAGCTGTGCGGTAAATGAACTATTTTCCAATTACTGTTTCTTGGATGAAAAACGTATGTTGAGAGCCACTGACATTTAGAGATCATGGAATAGACAGATGCACAGGCAAACAGAATTTTGTTTGTAACAGCGGTCTAATGTAACAAAGATCAACTGTTCCATGTTGTTTCACAGCATTACAGACAACGTAGAGTATGCTTGGTGTGAAATGAAACTTCCATCAGAATGTCACTCTTCCAGAACAGGTTAAAAAAGACCATTCAGAAAAGCTCCACTATTCTGTCGTCCCAAATGAAGATCCATCAGCAGTCTAATTTTCTAATAAAATGTTAAACACCGAGTATCTGAAAACATGAAATACAGTTATAAGCACTATCTCCACCACACAAAAACAAGACTGGATCAGGGCACTGCAGTCAGAAGTCCTGAATTAGCTGCATGCTCCAAGTATCACCAGGAGCAGTGGCAGTACTGGGTTGATCTTGCACCTTTACACACTCCAGCTGGGATTCACGTTGCTTGGCTTTAGACATCAACATCTGAGCTTCTCACCTGAGGTCCTTCCATGATCAGGAGAGAAAGTGGCAACTCTAAGGCATGGTTCAACTGACCCAGGGCCTCAGAACGAGACTAAGCACACCACTGAAGTGCTCTTCACTGACTGAGATGGGAGCACAGACTGCTTGCTTAGACACCGTTACCTAAGGTCTGGTGGATCAGTCCCACCCTAAGCATCTACTGTTTTAATGTATGAGATACAGTAAAGCATTTTTTTTTGTCCAAGGAAAACCAAAGCCAGCTCAAATCTAATGCTTATTATAGTATTAGACCCTGATTATTTAAGCACTCTTGAAATTTTCAGACAATGAGAACTGGACTTCACATTTCCAAGTTGTTCTGGGCATACATTCTTACTTATAACTACTAGAGCTCCTTAGGTTGCACAATGCTATTCAGCCCTGGCTTTTATACTTAGTTCCTTGTCTATACTGAATTATCATAAGCCTCACTGCTGTAAAAAGAAAAGTAAGAGGGGGAGAAAGGAAAAAAAAAAGAGCCTCCCAAGTATCTAAACCCAGAAATAACAGCCCTTTCTTCCTTCTCTGCTTATAGAGAGAAATGCGAACACTCACCACCTTTCGTCCTTCCTCTCAACTACATTTCAGGACATATTTTAGGACCTACTACAAAAAGGTCAAAAGAAGGTCTCAGCTTTTGTAACAAATACTATTTATTAAAAATTGCTGACTGCTGCATTAATGCCAACAACTGCATATGATTTTAGGTCAAGCTTCGTAAAATTTTAAGGCTCAGATACCAAGCTAAAAATTCCAAGCAGTTATGAAGAGGTGTGTTTAAACAGTAGTCTACATTATTTGCTTAAAGCTAAGAAATAGATTTCAGTAAAATCTGACAACTATTTCCCCCCGAACCTAGCAGAAAATGTAAAGACATCTGAAAGATTTCTCCACTTAAGTTATTTATTTTGTACTGCTCCTTGGCTGGCTTTGGTTCCACTGACTTTTGTACCAGCTATAGCAAAACAGGAACAGCATGTACAGACATGGGGTAAAATTATATGATGTTAGGGCAAGTGAGAGCACCTCATCCCATCCCAAATCTCTTGCGTAAAAGCCTTCCCTCATGCCTAGTAGTGTTCAGTTTTTAGTATTACACTAGAGAGTCAAAGAAGAGAAACCAAAACAATGCAACAGACAGGAAGACCAACTGATAAATCAGGAAGGTTTATCTTTTTTTTTCCACTACCATATTTTTGTTAGAAAATGAAGACAGACACATGTTTTAAATATCCCAAAGATCACTGTGAAAAATTAGTCTGTTCTTATGTCCACTGAGAAAGGATGAGGGGTTTAAATTTGGCAAGCACATTTTAGACAGGAGGTTGGTTGTAAGGTTTAACTAAGGACACCAAAGAACAGGGAAAGACTGCTTATGAGAACTAACATCCACTGGGAAAAATGTAAGAAAAACTGACCCTGAGGAAGGAAGGGCTCAAGTGCCCTCAAATCTGCATTTTCACAATTCCTCATCTCACTAAGTCTACTGAGGACACCACTCCTTCAGTTCAAAGGGCTGGTTTTCCCTGTACTGACTGTTTTGTTTTCCCTCCATTAAACATGGAGTTTCTGGTAATCCCTGAAGAGCACTAAGCTCTCTTGTCTTCCAACTGATCTTCTGAATCATGCCTGATGGATAAAAAACATGGAAGGAAAACTGCTGCATGTTCTTACCAGAGCCATATTCAAAAGTAAACCAACTTGTTCCGTGACCTTGGAGAATCAACACATTATCATACAGCTGCTTAGCTTGTGCAGAGAATTCCTCTGCCAGCTTCAGCTATGCTGGATGAATAGGTTACTCCTGGAATCTATATAGGACTACTCCAAATGTTACTATAACTTCCTTCCTCACCTCAGACCCACAAATGGTCCTCCCACACTCAATTCTGCTGGCAGGAGCTCCACTAACTTGATCTAAATAGCAGGGTTTGTGAACTTGCCTCATATTGATTCAGTCTGCCAGAGTAGCTGGACTGAGACAAGGCACACTAAGATGACAGCCTTCTGCTCAATGCCAGGTTACACTGACCAATTTTCACCAGCATTTCACACCACCCCAGGGACAATGACTGTAACACTACGGCATCCTTTATGCATGTTTAAGTGGCCTTTACAAACTTGATGGTGCACTCTATGATAGCATGTTTTTGGAAAATAAATTCGTTAATTGCTCTACTTAAAAATATTTTCCCACTTCCATGCTTTTGGACAGAATTCTCCATTCTTTGGCTTGAAACACTGATTAATCTGTCTGAATTCTGACCAGGCAAAACTCTGCAAAGCCTGCCACTGCATGGCTTGACACAATTTCAACACTGCTGTGAAACTGACGATGATGCTTACTTCACATTATGATGAGGTACAAGGTGATGATTAGTGTCACAGCAGTCACAAAGGGACAGTGAGCGTAACTTTCAAGAGAATTAAATCCTACTTTGTCATCTAATTGACTGGCATCACACACAGCTTTTCATGGAAAGGTTCAGTCACAGGTGACCTCAAATTAAGGCACTGATGGTATGCAACTGCACCTCCCAGCTGAAACTAAACCACGTGTTCAAAGCTTGCATGAACATATAAAGCTACCTTTCCCCAATTTAATATGGAACCCTCAACATAAATACCTTATATTGTACTTTGCTATGTAGATCACATATCATTAAGACTTACTGATACCTGCAGGAAGCTATTCTCTCTACTCACAGTCAAAACTAATAACCCAAGATTAATCTTCATTTGAACTACATTTCACAAATTATGACAACTTGCCTTCAAACATCTAACACAAACTGGCAGGACTGTTGAGTAAAGACAGTACAGGGTACATCAAGAGCAAGCGTTCCCACAGAAGTTCACAGCATCCACCTATCTAGGTCTAGAATAACACAGAAAGTTATTGAATAAGTTAGCAGTCACTACTGATCTACAATAATGACATTAAAGCCCACTTTGAAAATTTTTATTTGGGAATCGCTTCTAAGGCTAGTAGTATTATCAGTGATACCCGTATATCACAATCACAGTAAAAACACATCTAGAAGAACATAGTTTAAGAGGAAAACCAACTAACTTTTTACTAGCCTTTCCTGAAAACTCTACCTCTCCCTGGGGGTGTGTGTGAGAAAGTTACAGTAAGATCACAGACAGCAACAACTACCTCAGGCTAACAGCTTTGATTAACTGTAAGCAAACATGGGTTACTGCTGTGTCTGATGAGGTAATATGGCAGAGAGCACAGTGTAATTGCCTTCAAAAACTATCACTGCAAGCCAGAGTTCTTGGACTGGTCTCTTCCAGAGAAGAGGCTAACAATCTTGTGGAAGCTCACAAAGTAAGTTAGCAAACAGCCTGGTTCCCTCCCAATATATAGCAGAAGCCCCATGATGAGCTTACAGCAGTCACTAGTACTCTATTCCAGCAGCTACTATTAGGCAAGTATAAATGAAGCAAGTTACTTTACGAGCAGCAACACACACTGGCCCAAAACTCACAGGTTCTGACAATGCTGCTTCATATTAGGCCAGGCTGCAAAGAGCAACAGGCCTGCAGATCAGGTGGCTTCCAGGAGAAGACCCTATCAATTTATGCTTTAATCTGTTCAAACACAATTTTCAATAGCGATGGTGTACCTTTTGCAATGAAGAGCTTTGTCAATGCTGACCTTTATTTCTAAGCACATAAATTCCCATTATAAACTATATTTCCAAAGGTGAAATTTCACCAACCACCGCAGAGGAAATAAATGGTTTTAGACATAGAGCAAAAAACCCTCTTACCCTACTATGAGCAACTGGCCAAATAAAAACTAACTGTTATGCAGTCTAAGTTTATTCTTAAAGAACTTCCACATTGCTTATTTCCGTTTTGGCACATCCTGGACTGAGGACATGCAGAAAAACTTTTTTCTATACAAAAAATTATCCAGCTCCCCAAAAATTATGACCTTAGAAGAAAGGCTAGCACAACAGCCCAATCTGAAGACAAATTCCAGACTCACAGGCATGGTCACAGAACATGAATATGAAGAACCCTCCTTACTGGCAATTCATCAGCTTCCTTCCAAAGGTCCCAATGTCAGTCAATAGTAACAGAACTGGTATAAAATCAACTAGTAGCATTTCCCTCTGAAAATAACTCTTTAACAGAAGAAGTATAGTTTGGTTTCCTAAAGCTGTTCAGTTGGCAGTATGGGAAATGTCACTGCTTTAAGAGTTGACTAGTTAGATTTGAATAAAACTCTACCTATTTTCCTCCTTCCTGCTCATGGTAATAAAGTTTTGGGGAGGGTGGCTGCTAACTGTAAATGTTATTTGTGGAGAAAACCAAGGACACAGTAAGTTAATTCTCCTAAAGGGCAGTGAACACTGGGTTTTTTTCCCAGACTTCTAACATGCAAAGATACAAAGGTCCAGCTCAACTTAACAAGCTGTAAAAGGAAGAGACAATTATTTCCCAGGCAGTACAAGTATACTTAAAGATATAGCAGTTTTAGAAAGTGATTTTCAGTTACAGGTCTACTAGTGTTTCACAAACAAAATTACAGAGCCCCGTAAGTTAGACACTATTCCTTTTCCAGTGACAGAAGAATCAAGGGAGACAGTAAGACCCAGTTTTGTTTCACTGATCTGAAGTGCTCTAGGTGCCTCCTTAATAAAAAGAGGAAAAAAAGGAAACCTGAGAGGGAAATTGAACTCTTCAGTGGGCCGAGCTGCTCTCAGGTGGTGCTTCATCTGTACCAAAACCAAAGGGAACCCAAGGCAACTGCAGATCTGTTACAGTTATGAGGCTAAAGTAAGGTGTATCAAATCTGAACTCATGGGATTTGCTCAAAAACAGGCAATGAATACACACCTGCACTACAAAGAAAACGCAAGATTTCTGGCTAAATCCCTTTATCTTCCCTGGCACATTTTTCTTACTGCAGACGTAAGTTAACCTTGGCAACTTTTTATGTAAAAAACCTTTTATGTATTGCTTTTCTCATTATAGGTTATGGGTTACCTTTATTGTGGATCCCACAATTATTCCAAAATTCTGCAAGCGAAGATGTGATGTGCTATAGCTAAGATGATCTAATAATCCAGCAACTGTGGAAAATCCTTGCTGCTTGATCTAAAAATAATTAGTTTTTTGCCAATTCTGTGAACTGATCCAGATTACAACAGTTACAAGAGCAATGGTTATGAGGTCAGAGGCAATGGTAGGGGGCAGCTACACAAAAGTAGCACTGACCCTTTCTGACACAAGCTAAAACCACAGAATCATTTAGGTTGGAAAAAGACCTTTAAAATTATCAAATCCAACCGTTAACCCAGCACTGCCAAGTCCACCACTAAACCACATCCCCAAGTGCCACATCTATGCACCTTTTAAACACCTCCAGGGATGGTGACTCAATGATTTCCCTGGGCAGCCTGTTCCAGTGCTTGACCTTTTCAGTGAAGACACTACAACCTCCTTTCAGGTAGCTGTAGAGAGAAATAAGGTCTCCCCCGAGAACCTCCTCTTCTCCAGGGTAAACAACCACAGTTCCCTCAGCTGCTCCCCACAGGACTTGCTCTCTACATCAGGGGTCCTCAAACTTTTTAAACAGGGGGCCGGCACACCGATTAAGTGGCAGGCAGTCATCTGCGGCTGCCACCCCGGCAGGGGGTGGGGGGGAGGGGGGTTCTTTAAATA
>JAVJGJ010000059.1:76409621-76433994 GCA_035590215.1 Microhierax caerulescens | reverse complement strand
GCCCCCCCAGGCCCTTTCCCACCAGGCAGCTTCCCAGCCCCCTGCCCCCAGCCTGTAGCGCTGCCTGGGGCTGCTGTTACCCAGGGGCAGGACCCGGCACTGAGCCTGGTTGAATCCCAATACAATTGGCCTTGGCCCATCGATCTACCCTGTCCAGACACCTCTGCAGAGCCTGCCTACCTTCAAGCAGTTCAACATTCCCCCCCAGCTTGGTGTCATCTGCAAACTGACTGAGGCTGCACTTGATCCCCTCGTCCAGATCATTGATAAAGATATTAAAACAGAATGGGCCCCAGCACTGATCCCTGGAGAACACCACCTGTGACCGGCCGCCAGCGGGATTGAACTCCACCCATCACTACTCTTTGGGCTCAGTCATCCAGCCCAGTTTTTATCTAGCACAAAGTACAGCTGTGGAAGACATGAGCAGCCAGTTTCTCCAGGAGATGCTGTGGGAAAGGGTGTCAAAGGCTTTACTAAAGTTTAGAAACAACAGCCACAGCCTCTCCCTCATCCACTAAGTGGGTGACCTTGCCACCAAAGGAGATCAGGTTTGTCAAGCAGGACCTGCCTGTCATAACCCCATGCTGGCTGGGTCTGATCCCTTGGCTGTCCTGTACATGCTGCCTGATGGCTCTCAGGATGACCTGCTCCATAACCTTCCTCAGCACCAAGGTCAGGCTGACAGGCCCGTAGTTCCCTGTATCCTTCTTCTGGACCTTCTTGTAGATGAGCACCACATTTGCTAACTTCAGATGCTTCAAATGATAAAAGCATCCCAGCCATAGCACAAGCTGCATGGTAACCATTCTGGTAAACAGTAGAAGTATGTTCACACTGGTAAAGACAATTATCTGGGTAGATCCCCTAGGAATCTGAGTTACCCAGGAGAAGTATATACCCTCCAAAACCGCTGCACTATAAATACATATATTCTGATGATGAACTGTACATTAAGCAGAAATCAGACACTGCAACAGCGGTCTTGCATAAACTGTCAGCTCTATCAGATTCTGAACAGCTTGACAGTGGACCATGACAACCACTGAAAACCCTCAGATGTTATCCCCCAGGGCCAACTACAGTCCCAACAGACCTTATTAAAAAAAATTGTATTCCACAACAGCAACACAGTAGCATAACTGAATATATGTGAGAATAAAAGCAGACTACTCAGGGATTCCACCATATTTAAGCTTTATGTGTAATTTCTCTATTCCTAGTCTTATAAATTTTCTACAGGTGTTTTCTCAGTAACAGCACACCTGAAAATCCCAAAGAAAATGCAAGCTTTAGAATCCTGTAAACTAGACAGAAATTAAAATACAATCTCCAATAAGCTAGTTACAGATACACTTTGCAGCAGAATGTACCACGTAACCCATAAACCTCCAGCTAAGCAACTGGATTTCAATGTAAATTAATTCAAAGGACTTGGGCTGCAACCAAAAGCAAAAATGGACACTTTGGTCTTGTAAATTATCATCCTGGTCTACCTTGGATACTGCAAAGAATAGATAATTTACTATGCTTTACATATACAGTGTAACTAGAGCTTCCTCCGCTGCAGACTTTCAAGGCGTTTATAATTTAGCAATCAACTGAAATGATGATGTTAACCACTAGTTTTAATAAAAATATTTGCATGCTGCAAGCCAACTTTATGAACCATCTTCAAAGGAAAAGTAATGCTGGCAGGCAGTTTCTATGTTATGTACTATGAAGGGAAGCAACTAGCTTGTTACATAAATGCCTCTAGTATCTCATTTCATCTAATAAGGTTCCTACTTTAACATACACGTTAGGTAGGAATGCTTTTCTTTATAAATATATTGCTTGGAAGAAGTGCAAGGTATTGTAGGGAAGTGAAGCAGTTACTAAATGCAACTATGAGCACCAGGAAACTCCCATTTCTGAAATGATCAGGTCTGCAGCGTAGCCTAGCCTTGAACAAACATACTAGACTTCTAGAAGCTACTGGAAAGATCAGAAAATCCCACCAGGATTCAAGCCAAATCTAAGCTGTACCACAGACATAGTCAGGTCACCAGAATTCACTTGCATGGACCTGAAACTCTCCATCCGTAATGCAAAAAAGTTCACACGCTAATTTTGTAGCACTCTTAACTACATTAAGTAGCACATTCAGAGTCCAAAACCTTCAAAATAAAGGAGAAGTTAAAAGTATTACTAATACATAGCAATACATTGCAATATTAAAACTATTGCTGAGTTGTGCATTACCGCTGCTGATGCCTGGACAGGATATCTAGCCAAACAGAAGCTCTCCACAACTGCTCCACTTTGCCTCCTCAAGTTCATCAATAACAGCACAAATCTGTTTGTGATACCACCATCAATTTCAGTCATGTCAACATATACAAGGCTGCCACCACTAAATCACTCAGGCAGTGAAAACAGGCCAATTAGAGAAAGACGACTGTTTGTCCACACCATCAATCCACCCAGTAATCTCTGAGCAATGAAGACAGCACCAGAAATAGCTGGCTTTTTTGAACAGGATCTGCAGGGTGTTAGCAGTCCCATATGGAAGTATTAGTGACTACCCGATGTGCAGCTGTTTCCAGCAAGTATCACTAAACTCTCATGGTTTTCTTCCTAATGATCTTAGTGCAATATGAAGGGGAAAAAGCAGCCCCCAAAGCTGACCAACATCAGTTTCTGTTGCTGGCAAACTCTATTTTACAGTTTCTACTCTTCTCTCAAAGGAAGTTAAAAGTACAAGCAATGTCTTGGGGTATTGAAAGCTGAGCTAATATCCCTGCTTTTCATTAAGGTTGTCTGATACTTCCCATTAAAATATCTATTTCAACTGATACTGCTTTCAGACAATTTTCCTTCAAAAAAAACATTAAAATGAAGGTGGGTTTTGCCATGGCTGAGAATGATTTAGGAAAATAAATAATGGCCATGCTTTTTTTGTTGTATATTTGTTTCTTCATTAAACTGCTATGGTTTTTATTTATTATTTAAAAAATTATTCAGCTGGTGAGCTATACATAGAAAACTGTATATGTGTATCTTGCTTTCAAGAAGGGCCTTTTAAATAGGTCAGGCAACAGAACTGCACTAAACTGCAGTTTGCACACTTGGGACAGATTTTCAGCTCAAATTTAACTTTGCAAAGAGTCCACCTGCACTCCACAAGCAATGAGTTGTGAAAGGCAGTGCAGTATTTCCACTGCACCTGCAGCTGTGAGGCACAGCAATCTCTGCTGGCGCTGGGTGCCTGACTGAATTGTGATATTCTGAACACATACACAAGCTTGTTCTCTCACTTTACCGTAAGAGCACAAGCGATCAGCCCTATCTAGCAGTGCTCCAAGCTCCCAACTAATCTGAAGAGATGTAGCTACAGCAGCAAGACACGAAGTCTCATGATTGCAGCAACTGTTTGTACACACAGCTGGCTGAACTTTGTTAACTGGCCTCCATGGAGTCCCATGCAATGCTGGCAGCAAATGAAACGCCTTTTTTTCTTGGTGAGACCTCCAACTTGTATTTTGCTTCCTGGATGACTGTCTTGTGACTACAGAGCAATAAGCACTTACAGTACAAACAAATGCAAGAGGAGTTTGACAAATGGATGACTTGACCTTACTTCCTTTGCTTCAATACCCTTAATAAGCATACCATCAACAACTACTCATTCAAATATTGGGAGGAGACCAACAGAAATCAACAGCACAAGAAAGCCCACATAGAAGTAACCAATTTAGAATGCAGAAATAGTGCACAGCATAAAGGCACAGGACCACACACAGCACAATAAAGAAAAAATATTAAATAGCTATTTATTAAGTAAGTACTGTCCACCCCGTGCAGTAAATGAGTCTGTGGAAAAACTAGGATGTAATCACACAACTAAAGACTGTCTCATAACACATATGCATAGGCAAATGAATGCCGCTAGGAGTAATGCTGTTTGTGCATTCCCTGACTTCAACTTTTTGACTTTGCGACTTTAAAAAAAATGCCCTTCTAACACAGATTTGGGCGTAAGATATTTAGATTTCAAAAGCACTGGTAGACAAATGAGGTCCAGCCCTCAGACTGCTGGCAGGAGACCAGCAGTGCACCCCCCCGCGAGCAGGTACCGCTCCTGCGGCCACAGGGCAGCGCCGAGCCCGAGCGCCCCCGCGGGCAGCGCTGTGCAGGGCAATGGCGCCCTCTTCTGGCGGAGCCGCCGCACGGCACCGGCTCGGCCTCCAACTGGTTCGCTGAGCTACCTGCGGCTGCGCGGCTCCTGGTCCCAGCCGGGGGCTAACGACAGCCGAGGCTGCACCTGGGTGACATTCTTGAGTCCAAAACATACGTCCACGCCGTATTTCATGTGTATGCACCAAGTGAGAAGTCGGCCTTTGTGGCCTCCCGTATCATTTCTGCAGCAGTAGCTGTTCACAGAGGTTTGCTTCTAGCAACAGCAGCCTATGTCCCACCTTAAATACCCACAAACTTTTAAAAAAGTTTCCTTTTACCAGGTTAAAAAACATAACCTGATGCCTGCGTAATTTAAAAAGACTTATTTTTGAAAACAGTTCACGACTTACTGCAAGTCTGAACAAACACATATTCTGTGGGAAGAACCCATTTAAAACCAGTTTGCTGCTTCTCATGAAAGCTGTGCATTTCTGTGTTTCGTGTGGAGTGTTTGGGTGAAACTCCAGAGACGACAGGGCACAGGAAAATCAGTGTCTAAGGGTTTGAATCGCCTTCTTCTACCTGGTGCACCATACCTCAAATTATTTCCTCTCCACACACAACTTCCTCAATCCCAGGACACCTTACCAAAACTTGATGTCTCGTTAAGGGTTGTGACTGTCATGCTTTGAATAAACTGATGCAAGTGCTTCGACACTGGGGAACACTGTACACCACCCCCCAGCAGAAAAAGATGTGGGTTTCAGCTCTCAGTCCATTAGTGCCCTGCTGTAGGACTCAAACTGCACGCAGACACATTGGTGAGATGCTGCCACCTGAACTCTGGCATTTCTTACTTGCAGAAAACATTAGTTATGCAAATACACGATGGCAAACTTGAAATCAGGGTTTAAAATCTACTGATAAGGAAGCCTACTATTTCCTAATGAAGTGGAACAACATCACAAACATCCATTGTTCTCTTTTGTGGAGGGAATCAGAATTGGCAGAGGATGCCAGTCTGGCAAGTATTCAGGACTATCTCAACCTTCACATACGTAACAGTCAATCAGAAACCAAATCTTAAGTTGGAAAGAACTTCAGAGGAGTTCTGGGACAGAGAGTGGTTTTAAGCATCTTTCACTGAAGTATCTCATACTGGCCACTGTCAGGGACAAAGCGCAAAACTAGAATGGTCAGGTATCTGATATGCTAAGAGCAGAGACTGAGAAAACAGCACAAGATCCACATGGAATTAAGACAGAGCAGAACTTGACCTTTTCTCCCATTGAGAACAAAGTGGATGAGATGAGCTGTTACAGCTAATAGTGCAAGGAGAAACTGCGTGTGGAAATATTTTAAGAAAAGGAGGAAGATGAGCAAAGGCTATTTAAACATAACATTCCTCAACAAGCTTTTCAAAGGAATCTCACCAAATCACCTGAATGATTTTATAGAGTAACCTGTAATCTTCAATACATAAAAAACCCTAAAACACAGAAGGAGAAAATTCAAAAAAGAAAAAAAAGAAGAGGCAGGCACAAAAAGCAGAAAAAAGTCACACTGACCTCAAGCCTCTTTTCAAGTGACTCTATCCTGTCTTTTTTGCTGGCCAGGTTAGCTCTTGTGTAGCGGCTCTGCCCAGGCAGGTATAATACTTGGCTGTAACATTCTTCCCACACCTGGTTATAAGCTTCACTTGAAAGTTCTCCATGCCCCATTCCTTGCTTTACCACTTCCATCTCTTGTGCCAGTAGATCCTGTGCCTGTTGGAAATCATGAGAAATAAATTGCAGTTACAATACACGGGATACAAGAAAATTCCTCTTCTTTTCAATCCTTCAGTGTGCAATTCATGGGGGCAGTTTCTCTTTTCATACTAAAAGCTCACCATCAGGTTAAGCTAACTATGAAATCTAACACAGATGCTGTGGATTACAAATGAAACCCAGGCTATACAGCTACTCACAGCGCAACTATCCCTCATTTTCTATAATTTGGCCAAACCTGACATCACTCTGCTGTAGCTAATGAAAGCTGTGGCACAGCAAGATACTTCATCTTGCTGCAGAAGAAAAGACATAAAAGCAAGGACCTTGAGGGGAGGGAAAACTGTACAGACAGAAGCAGCTGTTCTATGAAAAAAAAAAAAAAGTCATATCACTTTTCATTTCCTTTTGCTTGCCGTTCTCCACACAACCTGGAAAGTCAACTCTAAACACTAATGGGTGAGCTGTGTAAGCTCCACTGCAGAAAATACTACTCTTACTTCAACTAACATACGTTCTGTAGCTAGAGAATTACTAGTGAGATATGAGCATTCTGTTGTTTCCAGTTCAGTTTATAAAGTAACTTACACAAAACTGCAGAGATTCATGTTGTTCTCACAACTTAGTATTTCTGACAAAGAGCCTGCCTACAGGCCACACAACTGCATAGGGACCCAAGTACTTATTTTACTTGTCACTAAGTAACTAAAATATTTTCGCCAATCTGGATTTCATTGGTTCTAAGTGCACGTCCTCTCTTTAAACAGGATTTACAAGTGCATCACAAATTTCTGTATCAGCAGTAGATGCCTTACTGCAAGCAGATGTATGTTTTATAACAGCATATTGCCCAGGAATTAATCCAAGTATCACCAGGGAAACCAGGGCAAGGACAGGTAAAACAGGAGTACTCCAACCACACTTGTCAAAGCTAAATATTACAAAGATTTACTTTCAATTAGCCTCTATTTGTACACTATGAGGAATTATTTTTAGTTGTGGTATCAAAACAGTTCCAAATCTTTAAGAGCTCAGCACACTGTGCTTAGCACCACTGCTAATCTTTGCCAAAAAGAGCACTCCACACCAGGAAAAGAAACATTTTATGAAGGGATTTTAGTAGGAAGATGTTCTAAAAACAAATGAAGAAGTACACCAAAATAAGCAAGCCCTGATGAGAGCATGGAGATAGGAAAACTTCTTGGTTTCAATGTGACTTTAGACAAAAGAGGGAATATTAATTTGAATGGTAGAGAGCAAGCAGGAGCAAGGATGCAAAAAACTTCTGCCCATCAGTTAGGAGACAAATTTTTCAGGGACTCTGAAGAAAGCTTCCAGACAAAAACTACTGGACTGTGTGATAGTCTCTAAGAGAAGTGATACAGAACCCAATTCTCACTGTACTTCAAAACAACCAGAGAAAGCACTCAGAGAGTGTTCCTAAGGGAGCAGTCTCACACTGGCAGAGCAGGGAAATTCATGATCTAAGTGTATTTTCCATCTTTAACTTCTGCTCAGAAACCTTCAAGTGTAATTTTTCATTTAACAGCAAATTGGAAGTACATACTGTTCAGTGTTTCTCATTTTAGGCCCCTGATTCATTGGTCTGATATAGTCAGGGAGACTGATTTAAAATCTGCTTGTGTATCTTTAAAGTAGTACAGGATTTAGGTGTAGAGATACCACAGCTATTGTTAGAACGCAAGTCTCAGCAGCAGTCTGCATAAAACAGATGACTCGGTGGCACGTGATTTTGTCCTTTTCACTCATTTTTATTCCTGTAAGTATTTGGTCAAAGGTTACTGGCACAACTTCACAGGTGAAACTCTTTGAAAGAGCTAACCACAGCACTGTGCGTCTGAACTGTCTATCTGTCACTTGGCAGCAAAAGGCAACATCTGTAGTTGCTTAAATAAACGAACAATCTGAACCGGAACTCTTTGGTACAGGACTGCTATTTAACTTGGGATTACAATGCAAAACAGGACAGAGTGCCCAGACAGCCTACTCATTTCACCCAGCAGTAACCTATTTTGCCTGTTCAGCGCTTTTTAACCAGGTATGCTTTAAGATCAGTTGCCACAGCCCAGCAGGCTCTGCACTAGCACAGCCCTGTTGGATCAAGCCTGACAAGAATAATTAAACAACTTGATTTGCTGCTCCAATTTATAAGCTGGCTACCATGGTCATGTTTAGTCTGCACCACTATGAAAAAAAAACCTAGTAATTCTGGCTTAACAAACTACATAGGCAGCAGAAGGTGGATATCACACCTAGTTGAAGCCTCAATGATTTAACACCAATTTCCAGAAAGATCAAAGTAGAATTTGGTAACTGTTGGGGTATTGTAGCTCCTAACATTACTTAAAACAATAAGCAATAACAACACATTCAAAATTGTATCCAAAAGACAATGTCTTGACAAATAACAGCACCCTCATCATTCTGCTGAGTGTCAAGATTATCAGCTCACAGAAAAAAAGAATATGCACTTAAGTTACCCTTACAGTTCTCCACACAACCCTCTGGAGATCTCCCCAATAAATTCTGTGCAGGCTTGAATCCATCTTTTTTTGCAAGATTACAGGACCGTGACATACGGAGACACTAGGTCACTGGTAATTAGGCCACACAATTCTCACCTTCTTGAGATCCTCTTTGGAGAATTTCTCGTAAGGATTTTGTTCCAAGTAAGCCATATGTTCTGCATTGTTGCTTCCAAATCCTGGGCCTTTCCCCTTCTTACCACCAGGCTGTTCTCCAAATGGGTGGTGTAAAAGGTCAAAATGAAGCATAGTAATCATCTCCTTCTTTATTAGCTCTTCACTTTTCTGCAAATCTGTTAGAGGTGGTTCCACATTTAAGGGTCTCAGTATTGTTTCATTAACCTGCCCAGGAATAAAAAAACAGTTCACAAACATATACATCAAAGAACACACTAAATTCATATACCTCAACCCGAGTATGAATGTTATGCATCAGCTAAACCATGCAGAACAGGTGCAAAAATCCCTTGCCATGTGACATGCATACAACAACCTGAACACCTAATTGTGCTTTCATTTGTGCATATGAAATACCTCATGACAGTTTTGCTGTGAAAGTTTCCCGTAATGCTGACATCAGCATACTCAAATAAAAATTTCATTCTCTCATGATCTACTTAGATTGTATTTCCTCCTATAACCATTAAAACCTTAATTTCTATTTTTTCTTTAACTGAATTTTGTTTCCACTTACTTCTGAGGGCCGTGGTAGATTCTTCTGAACAGCTTTGTGCATTCTCTTCAGTTCCTTTGCACGCTCTGCTTCTCTGAGAGCCTAGACAAACAAGCTAAGTGTTACTCCAGCTACTGTAATATAATCAGAAGCGTCCCAGAAATGCATATGACAAAATACTAATTGATTACTGCAGCAAAGTTTCCTTTACTATAAAGACTTCATGTTATGAAGCCAAAACCAAATAATGTGATGACACTCACTACCTCTAAAGTAAATGAGAAGAGCCCAGCAGACTAATTCTAAGAGGACAGATACCCTAAGAAGTAATTTTCAGCCATAAAATTCTTCTTCACCCTCATCCCAGCAGACTTCTTTCTTTACAAATTTCTCCACATCAAGTCTGACAACTGCTCTAACTCTCCAGATGTGAAATCCACCAGGAAAAGAAAGACTCATAAATTTGCAGCTAGGACTCTCTTTGTCCTCTTCAATGACTTAAAGTAACTACTTCAGTAAAACAATATTTTTGGAAGTGTAAAAACATGAGATCTTTCCTTACATCCCACTTTCAGGCAATAACTAACATGAAAAGGCAGTGTTGTCTAAAACTTCAGGAACAATGACCAAGATTTTCCATGTTCTTATCCCAGGCATGTCACACCTTCATTCGAAAGGCAGGACGCTATTCCCTTGTATGATATTACAACTCAAATTCTTTCCTCTCTTTTACACACAGAAATTATATGTATTTATTGACTTTTTATTAGGGTATTTATGCATAAAATATACACATATATGTAAATATTGTGTTCCTCCCCAAATGGGACATGCTAGGAATTGTATTTTGGGAAATGCTTACCGTACTAGAAGATAGCAGAGCACAGAATTTTTTTAAGTATTTTGTTCACTTGCCAAAGCAGTGTCATTGGCAAAACTCCCTCTGAACTCAAACCCCATATATTTAAGGTATATAACAAAACCAGACTTGCATCACAAAAATTACGATTAGCAATAAAAGAGACTTCTTAAAACAGAAAAATCTGAAGTGTCTCCAATTACTGGCCAGTACAGCTATTTAACCAGCAGATTTAAGCCAGCACTTTATCCAGCCTTCCTTGATTCTGAAATGAAAGAAAAAAGAAACCAGGGACCTGTTCACACCTTGGCTGTCTGGGTAATCTTGTGGTATAAGTCACACAAAAGTGGTGAATTCACTGCATGGCAGATTTCTATCTGTATGCCACCAGCCCACCTGAATTTGTATACATCTGTCTTATATTTCACAAACAGTAACTTTTAACCTTGAGAAAATAACCTGAAAATGGAAAAAAAAAAAAGGAACCCCAAAACAACTAAAACCACCCCACAATTCTCATGTGCTTAAGATCAAGCATGTGCCTCTAGAAAAACTTCTAATTGTGTTTTTATCTTTTGGGGGACAAACACATGAGGTAGGACATACACACGCTTCATCACAGAAAATGACGTGGTATGTAACACTAACAAATTAGGAAAAGGGTTCAGACAGAAAACTGATATAGTGCCTGTGTCTGTATACTCTGATGGCAACACACAGACCAGGTAAATTTTGCTTTGTTATCCTGTAGAAGCTGCATCACTTCCACTGAACAGGTATGAAACTATGGGAACCATACAAGGATCATCTTTTTATTTTACACAAAAGGCACTATCTGTATCACACACACACACCAACCTGCTTGCGGGCATCTATATCGGCAGTATCTTCTACAAAGGTTTCATCTACTTCATGCTCCTCAAGTTCTTTTTCTGCATTTTCAGGTAAAACAATCTCAAAGTCGTTCTTTGGAGCAGGAAGGGCCATGAGTCCAAGACGCAGATGCTCACGAGACTCTCTCTCCTGTTGAAATAACAGTAAGGTAAAACACTGGATTCACACAGAAAGGTGCAATACAATCAAATTCCATTCACCTACATTAACAGATATGAACAATACACAACTAGCATCACCTAGCCATCTTAGTCTGCTGCAAAGCCAACAGAAACAAAATCCAATTGAAGTCTAACAGAAGAGGCATGGTACTAATCCAGGCTGGCCTGCAGACCACCACCCCAGAGTTTATACACTATTTTAAGCACAGAAACTCTGATACTAAAAAAAAAACAAACAAACCAATAGACAGCTTTCTTAAAGATAGCTAATGAAATCTTCAAACAGGCTGAAATACTTTCAAGCAAAGCAGTGTGGCACCTACACCTCCCAGTAGTTTCAGACAACAGTGGAGACCCACATAAATACCTTTCAAGAAACTGTAAATAGGTAAAAACCTGCACACTCTGATGACGGACACAGCAGTTACTTGCAAGCCTAACTGGAACTTTTTTCCTTGCAGTTGCTCACAAATCTGGGGATTGTGACACAGTACAAAACGGAGACCACCAGCACCAGATCTGGAAACAGCGGAGTCAATCAGAAAGTTGAAGCCCCAGTTTTCCTTCTAGCAGCAAAAAGCTTTTTTACTATAGAAAGGCTGAGACAGAACCAAACTAAGTATAAGGACACCAAATAAACCTCATTCTTCAAGCTAAGAGGAAACCCGAAATTCTGAACCTGTAGTTATTTTTGCGAGAAGAACATGCCAAAAAATTGAAGTGGATATCCTTAGCTAGCCCAAAAAGAAAAATGTCAATAGCTCTGGTGGGAGATATCCAAAGCCACACTCAAGGCTGCAGATTCAGCCACATAAAAGGAGTTCCCAAGGTGCTACCTATTAGGTATATGCCCTTTTATACTGTGTCTAATTGGCAGGGTACATCTGGCTGAATCTCCAAGAATGGAAACATCTGTTGCCAAAGGCGATGAAAGGATCTGGATGGGACTCAGATTACTGGACATCTCAAACCCAAGTGCTCCTAATGGCAAAAATTAAACTCCTTTAGCTCAATGTTGTCAACACGACAGACTGATGAAAAGGTCTTGTAGGTAAATCAGGAAGCCAAGATGATGAGGGATTTGAGGGCTGCGTAGGATTGCAAGAAAAATGAATCTTTGCTTGAGATGTATTTCCTGCTCAGCTTCAAAGATACAAAAAGGACTGAAGCTGAACTATGTCTTCTTTCACAAACAGTTTTAGAGTGCTTCTACTGAGCACACTGAAAGCCATTCCAAGTGGCAAGATTTCTGTTCTTTCAAATAAAGATTTGAATTTATCAAGTGGTGAGAACAGACCTGTAGACAAGTGGTAGAAGCAACACTTGCTTTTACTATAAAGTAAAATTCTGTTCAGGACATGAGAATTAAAAATCCTGAAAATTAACAGAGCACTGATTTCCACTTAAGTGCTTCTTACCATTTGTTTTGCATAAGATGGGTCACTGTAATCTGCCATTCCTTCTTCTGGGTTGATGTTCAATTTATCACGCAGTGGAGTTCTACCAGGAGTTGTACCAACGACAGGTTTCGGAGTTAGCCCTCCACGAGGAGTCAAGCCTTCCGGTCCATGAGAAGGTGTTCTAGAGGAAGTGCAGACACAGTAATTTATTTTTTTCCTGAAGAGCTCTACTTACAGAAGCCTGAATGCTGCAAAAAGTTGTGTACTGTTAATAAAGTCAATCTTTTTTTTTTTTTTTCTCGAGCAGCAGTGGAACTAATATGCAATTAGAAGAATCCAAAATGCAAAATGTTATTTAAACCTGTCAAGGTGTAACCAAGGACCTGTCCAGCAGAAAAGTAGGCACATCATTACGTTACGATAACTTTCAGGAACTATATTAACACAAACTCCCACTGCTGCTTTTGAGAGAAGGGATTACCAGGCACTATTCTGGGATATAGTAATCAGGATTTAATTGCAAGCTGTCATTTCCCTACCACCCATGACAAGTCATTAATTCTGAATGCATCGAGGCTTAACAGCTGTCCTGTCTTACAACTGAATGAATCACTCTGAAGATGCCTCTTTGCTTTCACCAATTATTGAAGGAGTAATTACATCACAATAATTACCTGTAAGTACCTAAGGATAGGCAAAATGGATTAAGCCTTAGATTTTGTAGGCCTCAGTTGCTTCTCCTCTAGACTGGGAAGAAATAATTGTTCTCTGTCCCAACAATCTACTACATGGAAGGCCTACAGACATTGTCTTCGATAGAGCCACAGGTTTTCTATTGCCAACTTACAACAAATGAGGTTTCACATAGTGATGATGATGATAACAAAAAACTGGTAAGATATTCTTAAATGTCTCAAAGAAAACAAGTTCAGGAAGGGGAAAAACTTTTAGAAAAAAGCCTGTATTATGGTACTCATCTACACTAATGGAAAAAGTTTTAGACAGTAACGACAAGTATGTGTGCTGTAGATGACAACCCCAGCAGAGACAAACTGGACAAGATGACTTAATATGTCATTTCCACTACTAGTTACTGTAATTCTGTAGTGCCAGTAAGATGCCATAATGATGGATAAACACAATTGTACCTATGGCCTTACACATGCTACTGGTCCTCTTTTAAAGGGATACGACAGTCCCTTATTTACTGGGTATGTCTGTGAGAGACAAGTGATTCTTTCCTCTTGTTTGCTGTTTTACAGATTTTTTATGAACTCTCATTAGGATAAAAAACGACCAGTAATAATATTTGTGGGATGACACCTGCAAAAAAACCCAGCAAAGTGAATTTTTATGTTTTCAAATTAACATTTCATAGGATATATTTCCTTTGTTGATTATTACTAGCAGAAAATGTTTTATGCTGGCTTTCGAGAAGGAACAATTTCCAAGTAAGGGAGTTGTTTTTTTCTAGTTGTCTCAGTTCCATTCAGTATTTAAAACCCTATTACAATTTCCAACTTAAAACCTTTTAAGAAAATTCTTGTAACTAGGATGTGGGGAAAAAAAACCCACCACAACAACAGCCCCCCCCCACCCCCCCAACTTACTGCAAGGCAACAACCTCCATAAACACCTTGCATCAAAATACTACAAATTTCATACCATCATAGGAAAAAAAGGCGTGCTTAATATAATACTTGCTTTTTTGGCCTACATAATAAGATGATGGCTCTGCTTCACTACTCTGCCTCCTTAAAAAGTTATGGCTTCCCTTTATTTTTTTGAACCATTTAATGGATTATTTTTTTTCTCTCTGCTCAGGGTCTTGGATTTTCACACTGACAGAGCATTTCTGCAAAGCAAGCCAAATTCATAGAGAGGCACCATATTTACATGTGCAAATCTGAACTTCAGAAGCTAAAAAAAACCACAAAAAACCCCCCACCAAATTAACAACAAAATTAAATGTCTTTATATTTTTAATATAAAATAACCCAAATGAACAGCCACATCACTCCAGGCCAAACTCTACATTCATTATGCACCACACTGACACCAATAGATCTCCAGAAAAGGATTCATTTATGTAGATACCATTAAAAAGCAGGGCTTTTGCACACAGCTTTTAAACAACAAAATAAAGCTGCTTTTGAAAAGCTGCCATAAAGGTCCTTTTTATTCCATTCTCCACTTTGCCTACTAGTATGACACAAATAAAATTAGAACCTAAATTGAAAAAATTGACAGACAAAATGTATTAAGTGTAATATTTTTTAGCTATATGGTATTTGGCATTTGTGGGTTATATATTTATTCAGGTCCCACTGTAAGAGTTAAATCAGCAATTCCATACTATTTAGATTGGCAATATAAGAAATATTTTATTTTGGATATATATAGCTTATAAAATATTTACTCCAACTTTTCAAAAATTCAATGTGTGTTTGGCTAAGGGACTTCACACACCTTTGACTCAGAGGTAACACTTTGGAAAGGCTAGGATCTACATACAGAATGACACTCCATCTTACTATTTATACTCCTATATTACTCCAGTATAATTTGTATTGCTCCAGACCACAGAAGAGCTCATTTTGTGCCAAAACTCAAGTGCGCTATACACTGTACAAATATAGATGATGTGGCTGAGCTTGTGAAAGACACAGAGGAGAAAATTGCATAAGGGCCTGAACTTAAAGCAAGTTAGAATTTATTTCGAAGCACTGATCATGACCTACTGTTTCACAGATCAAAATCCACTTTGTCCACCCACCACTAGATATGTACCCAGCCGACAACCCACCAGAAAAGGAGTCTGCTTTACCTGAAGGGTGTGGAAAGCACTGTATTTGGAGTCTGAACAACCTGTTTCTGTGGTGTTACCCCTGAGAAGTCACTTTCATGCAAGGGAGTGTTAAGACCTCCTTTCAGGGGGGTATCCACATTTGTGAGAGCCATCAAATTCTGGGCTTCCTGTATAACAGACAATACATGCAGTACATCACTAAGACTTTCACAGCCACACTCTATTATACATGTTTAACAGATTCAGCAGCAGTAAAAACAGCTGAAGTTATTCGATGATCAATTAGTTTGTGGAAAATGCTTAACACTTAACTTCAACATCCATAGCCTCCTATTTATAAACTCTACTGTTCTACTGAAAGGTATTCTGAACTTCATTTTCAGCAAAATGGAAAAAAATGGAACTGCAAAAATAAATGGGTTACTTAATGTTTCAACTTCCTTCAGTTTGCCAGACTCCAAACATATGCAAGATTTATCAGTCATCCTAAGGATCCTGATTTTCAGAGGGAACAGCACACTTGCATTCTGAAATCCAAAATCAGTCTGGATATGAAGCTTTATCATATGAATGATATGTTTTTCTATGAAGTGAAGTTTATGCAAACTGCACTCCAAAGAGAATGTTCCAAAACAGATGGTCGCTATTCAGACTTTTGGTCCATGACTCAATTGGGGCTTTTATGAATACTCCCCTATTTTTTATTTTATTTTTCCTTTTTAGAATGAAGAATTAAGTCACTCTGAAAATGAGCTGAAATAATGAATGAACTGCATATAGCAATTAACTTCACAGAAGACTACTCCTCAATCTAAAGAAGTGTCTATATGCGTAATATTGTGACATATGTAATGGCAGAGTACGCCATTTGAAATGAACATGACCATTCCTTCAAACCCCACTGCACAGACTTAGGTCATGATCTGCAGAGTGAGGAATTTTTTTTCTCCTATTAAACTGTTAAAATATAGCTCATTATCAACATAGGAGTTTTCTTTGTTTTACACCCTAGCTGCACTGATGGCATTTAGCCATTCCTCCACGCTCCACAAAACATTACACAACACTACTAGTTTTTGAAAGAACCCAGACACTCACACAATCAGTGTAACATACATAATTCAGAGATTGCAAAGGTATGTGTTTGACAATCTTTGTCTTAAGCAATTTTAACCCAATAAAGTTCCAGGAAAATATTATTGCATTGTTGCAGTTAATTACTTCTTGTTAATTGAAATAAAAGCTGAACAGCAAAACTAAGTAAGAAACAACATAAAATATGCTGTTTTAAGGACATGAACGTCATCTACATCTTTGATGCTGAGAGGTACCCAAGGCAAAGGGAAATTATGTAAGACCCCAGGAGAATGGTTAACACTAAAAGTTGCATAAACGAAAAAAAGTATCATAGGGCTTTGAAACGTGGTGACAACTGATCATATAGAAGCAGATCTGCTTCTATGCTTTCCAGTGTGTCCTGGAGATCATGTGTCAGTTCAAATCCCAGTACCACACATAATCTAAGGAATGTTTCTATGGTACTTACACCTTCTATTCAGTTGACCATTGCACTAACACCAAAAAAACCATTCCGTACATTCATACTCTACCTGCAGGATCCTGTCCTGTGCTGCTGGAGTTTTGGGAGTCCTTAGTGCTATGCTGTTGTTGGTCACATTATACTCAGACAGAAGAGTGCTGGAAGCAGAGTTTGTAATTCCAGATTCCTCAGCAGTCTGGCGTGCAATCTCACTTGCCTGGCCTACTTTTACAACTTCTTCAAGTTCTATATCCGATATCTTGAAAAGAGAAAATTCCAAGGCATAGTAAGATAAAATAAAACCACAAGATCCATTTGTTGAAACAGAAACCACTGATTGGCATTGGCCTTCTAAGTAATTCTTTAATCAATGAACAGCTTACCTGAGGAGCTGGAAGCACTAGTTTACTTCTTTTTTTGGTAAATTCTGACACTCCACTGGTCTGTAGAATAGCTGAAGGCAAGTCTGACTCTTTTTTACGTTTCATATGTTGCTTGTCTTTTTTGCGTTCTCTTCCCTCCTTTTCACTGTCATTATGGATGAAAGAGTAATTTTAGAACACACAGAACAGCTACACAGTAAACTAAACAAGCAGAGTAAAAACGGCTGTATCCTGACCAAAGGCTGGACATGAGGAAATGAAACATGTACCAGGAAGAGGAACCAACTTGTGGTGCAGAAACTAAGTGGTTAGATACAGTCTGCAGGTCTTGCAACAGAACCTATAACAAGGCAGTGTACTGCCTCTAAACTATGGAATTAAGGAACAGGTGGTTGCTTCAGCTACAATCGACAGTGTCACTGGAGCAAGGAGAAAAATGTCAGTCTGATAATCTAGATAGCAAGGATCAGATGTGAACAGTCCCTTTTTCTCCAGCAGCTGTTAAGGGAAGATGAATGTTTTCTGTGGGATATGGAAACCAATTTCTCTTCAGTATTTAACAAAAATGGTATTTATTTGAAACAGCAATGGAGTCAGCCTGTGAAACCATAAGCTTCAGTTTGAAGCTCCTGCCAGACCCTCTGAACTAAGAGCCATACAGAAAGAATCGATTAGATCGCAAGCTAATAAACCAAATCATTATGCAGTATCGGACCTACACCCTCAGTAAAGAACAGTTGGCAGAAGTCATGGGAAATGTAATTCCACAATTAAATATGTATCATACTGCTCACGATGAAGATGGGCATTTAATTTCTCAATTGCATGTTTTAGGATTTTTTTGGAGGGAGGGGGAGAAATTAGGCATTTAAGGAGATTCTACTTAAGAACAATTCCATCAAAAGCAATACTACAACAAGTAAAATCTACTCCTGTAAGCAGTCTTAATGTTATAACTTGGAGAAAGGACTGCAAATACAGAAGCAATCTATTTGCTTGTACATGTACAAAACTATCTATTGCTACTAAGAAAATGCACCTCAAAAAACTTACCATTTCCATTTAAAGAGCAAGAATATGCATGAGGAACTTTATTCTCATAGGAAAAAAGGCAATTAGATCTTTTAGAAAGATTAAAAAATACAGGGGGCTGAAAAGGCAGAAACAAACTGCATTACTATCTGTCCCACTGAAACTACTACTGTATTTCAAATATTTCCAAGACTTAACACTTATATATATATGGTTTGTTTGTTTGTTTGGGTTGTTTTTCCAAATATACTGTTACCTCATTAGTACAACACACTTACGATCTTAATTCTCCATCCAGGTCTTGCTGACGTAGCTTCCTGAAATCTGCATCCAGGGACTGGTAGTTTTCCTCTGATGTATCATAAAACCCAGGAGCAGGCTTCTTCTCAAATGGAATTTCTGCATTATAATCCACACCTCTCTTCTTTTTTCTTTTCTTCTGGATCTCAATTCCAGCTGCCCGAAGTTCTCGTCTTTTTTGGAGAGCAGCAAGACGTCTAAAGAAACAGTAACACTATGTGACCTGATGTGCACACCTACAGATGGCTCCTGAGATCTGGTACTACCTTTAATCAAGTGCTGCTGAAATAGGGCTGCACATACTTAAAAAAGAATGAAGCCCTTGCTACAAGTGACTACCAAACAGTCTGATTCTGCAATGACTTAATGCTTTGCCTCACTTTATGCACTGTAAATGCTCCAGGGTGAACAAAAGCACTCCCAATATACAAAACTAAGAATAAGTTTACCTAGCTTCTTCCAGCTGCTTCTCTCTTGCTTTTCTTTTGGCCTTCTTTCCCTGCGTATTAGCCAGACGAGCTCTAGCTTCAGACAGCATTTCAAGTTCATCTACAATAGTACAGATAAATACAGCTATGAATTTGCACTTACAGATGGAAGTAAGGAGAAAAGTGACAGTAAGAGCAGAAAGCAATCTGTAAAAGCTGAACGGATCAATGTTTTCCCAGGAATTCTGCATGATCACTAAACTAGTTTTCTCCAAGTTGCTCCAATACATTTTCTAAATCATTGGCCAGATGACATGAAGACTTTATGAAAAAAACTCCTAACTGCAAAATATTCAAACTGACCACACTAATGAAATTACAATTTCATTTACATCTTCAGCTGAGAGTACTACATTAGAGAACTTGTTAATTTCATTTACATCCAGATCCAAAAGCGCTGTATTTATGAACCTGTGACTGTTCAAGAACACCACTGGTCCATTAATGGAATTTTAGTAAACTTCACTATTTTAGTTCGTAATATTGCTATGTGCAAGGCAAAAAGTCATGTAGTCCTCCTGCACTTCCAGACAGATTCATCTGGGATGTATGAGCTAATGAGGAAAGATGAAGACACAGAAATAAGAATGCAAACAAGCAGAGCAATTGCCAAAGCAAAGACAGTCAGTCATTGTAAGAGATGATGAACAGATAAGCAGGCAGAAAACATATCAAGAAAAGGAAAAGAAAACTGGAGAAGTTTAATTGAGTGACTAGACACAGAAATAAGACAAAAACTGTAAGAAAAAAAATGATCACGGGGCAGCCGAAGAAAAAAAAAAAAAAAAAAAAAAGA
The DNA here is from genome assembly GCA_035590215.1 of Microhierax caerulescens. Classification (NCBI taxonomy): domain Eukaryota; kingdom Metazoa; phylum Chordata; class Aves; order Falconiformes; family Falconidae; genus Microhierax; species Microhierax caerulescens. Next base: position 76,414,183 of record JAVJGJ010000059.1, on the reverse strand, counting down.
AACCCAGGGTAAAGAGGCTGCATAAAAGGAAAACCAAAGAGATTAGATTTCTGCCAAAAAATGGTAAAGAAACTCCCATCTTACCTTCATCCATGTCAATAGGATCTGGCCTGGCTGGTTTGGTTTCTGGATTTGGATCAATTTCTCCAGGTTTAAGTTTCCGAGGATCATCAGCAGTTTCTTCCTCATTGTCTCTCTGAGCAGCTTTGTCCCTAAAACCACATTACATGTATGTCACAACTGGCTCTTTGTGTTCCTCCAGGCTCATAAGAACCATTCCTTAAATGCCCCTAAAGACTGATCAAAGAACGTAACCTTGTACTATGCACGACATTAAACTTCTTACACAGTTAATGCAGGAAAGATTCATGAACATGGTAGTTACATGATCTTAAATTGAGACAAGAGAAAGAAGCCAATATAGTATTACATTACAACAATAAAATATTACATAAAATACAACATTGACAAAGCTAATCGTAGTGAACTCTCCTCGGATAATCTGTAACAGTAAGAACAGGAATTCAAGCAGTGTAACAAAACAAACAATCGAGTTTTCCGTTATGCTTTTATACTCAACCAACCACACCAGAATTAAGAAAGGTCACAAGGGAAAACAGCACTTTCCTTCTCATGGCCTGAAGAAACCCTCTGTAGCATACAGGGATGACAGCTGCACAACCATTTCAACATGTGTTTTATGTCTTGTCTTTTTTCTTCTCTCTCACGTACCCACTCATGTTGATCAGCCAATCAAAAAATACCCAAATAAACCTGAAATGGAAGCTTATCAAAAGCACCAATCTTGACATTCCTCTAGCCAGAATGACCAGAAGCAAGAAAATATACATCTATCTCTGTTCAAGCCTGCTCTCCAGGTTCCAGAAACTTCTTCTTTCAAGTGAGGCACTAAATGGTCCTTAAGGATTTGCTTACAAAAGGACTTGGTCAACTTGAGACCACCATACTTCAGCACCATGGCAGAAGGAAACGACACATCACTACTTTCCTGGTATACACCTCTAGCAAAACAGTAACTCACAGCAGAAATTCATAGTGTTCCAAACACTGTGCAGCAGTCCTTCCAATAATTGGGGCAATGGTTCTCCACTGTGTTGGCATTAGCTTGGCCAGGTGCAGAAGTTTCTCCTCCTCTTCCCGTGACCACTCTGTCTTTTTGATGCTTGGGTCTAGCCACTCATACCTGTTAAAAAGTGAAGAAATTAAGGATGTCAAATCCAAGCTATCCATTGACTTGTCTTTAATTCAGAACAGCGTTTACCCCAATCATCACAATGAGATTTCAAAATCTTGTCATGCTTATTTCATACCATTTTTTTCCTGTACAAAAAGATGTTACTCCATGATATTTTTATGACATATGTATTTCAGCTTTAAAACACATATTTTTCATACAGATATTGCCTCTTCTTCCTTTCCCCATCTCTATTCTGGCATGGTAAGGAGTCACAAAATTAATCCAGAAAAAGAAAAGTAGGTATTGCAACAACAAAAGGTACCAGAAACGGTAATTTGTTTGTCTGGATCGTTCAACAGTTACCTTACTAATCTTTAACTGTGCCAGTACTGTTATGTTTACACAGAAGTATTCTAATAAACACGTGCAGTTCAGTACTCAAGAAACTAATTCTGATTCTCAAATAATCTGTACTGCATGTATTTGCATTAGTTTTAAGCTTCTGGGGTTTTATATAAAATGAAATTTCACAGTGCAATTTCTAAACATTTATCGTCAAGCCAAACTCTGGTTATGAAAAATGAGAAAATGAAAAACGTAACAGAGATTAGTATCTTACAGTTTTACTTTCTTGGTAATGCTTATGATTGTTATGTTGATTAAAACGTGTAAATATGGGGAAAAATCATGTATACAATTTTAAGTGATCCTGCGTTTGCTAACGCTGCAGTCACTGGCAAAGAGAATATCTGGCTACTTTTGTTGAATTACTTTCAAGCAACAGGAATTTGAAATATCACAGTAACAGAACTCAAAACAATCTTAAAACTATTGTTCTTCTGTGGACATCAATAAATCTGTGGTAATTTCTAAATTCCTGCTGATTATGAATCTCATGTTCCCAGACATGGCACTTCTCACTTACCATCTGGCTTTGCACTGCTTTGCTGATTTTCTATGCAATAAAGAGGCAATACGAGACCACTGGTTTTTGCCATATTTCATCACAGCTGCTTTGAGAATTTCATCCTTAAAAAAAAGAAACCAACAAACTGTTATGGATTGCAAGAACTTGTAAAACAGAAACTCTGAGTTCAAGCAGAGGAGAACACAGCAATGGGCCGACCCACTGGAAACAGCACAGCCCTGCTACTTCTTTTCCACATCTCATTCTCAAGATTAATGAGGATTTCTATTTCAAAGGCCAGTCAAATCCACAAAGACTAAAGGAAAAAGATGTGATGATTATTGCGACTAACTTCACAGACCCGACAGAATTTCCAAAATGACTGCTTTCAATGCCCTCTAAAGCACAGTCTTTAAAGGCTCTCTATGTCTTTCTTGAAGGACAGCAATAAAGAGGTAAGGAAGTGTTTGTCTGGTAATGACACAACATTTGGGAAAAAAAAAACCAGAAATAATATATATCTCTGGGTGGCTTGTTTTAAATAATACCACATAATTATCATAATGAATCACTTCAATGTTCAGAATGTCCAAAAGTGATGATCCCAAAGATTATAAAATCAGGGAGGTGTGTGTAAATGTAAAGGATTCAGCTTGGGAGCCAGGTTGTTCATACATATCAAAGTATGTACTGAGATTTGATCAAAAGCTATAGGTCCTATCAACTGTCTGTCAACTCAACTGTCCATCCCTCCCTCCAGATAAATGGGTTCATTATTTCTGGTTTCCTCACAGGTCAGAAAGCAGTATTTTAAACACATCAAAGCTATTCTTGCAGCCTTGTCAACCACAGATGTTCCTCTTCTGTATCCAGTAAGTACTTGTAGCTGTGTTCAGAATCTATTCAGCTGTACCATGCAGATGCTAGTCATCAAGGACAGATACTCTGTCTAGCACAGACATCTCTCAGAGCCGATAGCAGCTTTAACTGTAAGCTGATGACAAGCTCTAGCCTGAGCCTGCAATTACAATTTATGTAATTTCTATTAAAAGAAAAAAATAATGATCCTCTCTTGTTTTTTAAAATTTACTTGGTGTTATATGGCATACAGTAGCCATAGTGATGACATAAGCAGGCTTTTTCACAAGTAATCAGTCTTTTTACAAACGACCAGACATCAACTGTTTCCACTTTCTGTATTTCTAATGCTGTACATATAATCAAAACACTGATCAAAAAAATAGCACCAAAGAGAGCTATTTCATCTCTGGTACACAGAAACTGGTAAAACAATGATCTATTTAACGTACTGCTGTTTCTCTTAACAGTCACCAAAACTAGTCAATTATGGAAGCCCATATGAATGGAGTAAGCACACAGTGGTGGTTCTGCTTTCTGCTGACCACCCCCAACTCAGCTGCCTCCTGGCACACAGCTGTTCTGTCACAAGTCGTTAAAAGCACATACAGTATGTATACCTCCTGTTATTTTTTCTCATTGATTTCTGGAACTACATACATGCCTAGTGTTCGCAGTACACAGTGGCAGAGGTCTGGATTTTACAGCGTTGGGTACCTCATTTTGCTTTAAACATGCAACCAATAAAACTCACATCCTTCATTTATGTTCTTTTCCTTTTCATGATCACTTGCAGTTCTGAAAGCACATGTTGGCAAAAATGGGAGGGCTTTGGGTTTTGGTGGGGACTTTTTTTCCCCCTCTTTTTTGGAACAACAGATACATTTCTGTGTACAAAACACTTCGGGCTGCAGGTGATGAGCCCACACCCATCTTCACCACTGCCACATTCAGAAAGGTCTTCAAGGGCAAGATATTTCAGCAGCCTCAGACCTCGAGAATAAGAAACCTGCCTATGCAGTGGAAGACACGCTCCGGCCTGCAAAAGGGACACCTCTGAGGACAACAGGGCCCACGCACCCCCTCCGGGTGCTGTGGGGACGGTTTCTGCAGGAGGAAGACCCTCCACACACGCGTGGCCGATCCCCCCGCGCTCCCCCACACGCAGCCTTCAGGAGAAACGACAGCGACGTGACTTCTGCCCGCCAGGCCTGGCCCAGGCTGCTGAGGAACCGAGCCCGCCAGCGCCACGGCGCCTGCACAGGCCTAACCCCCTACAGCCCCCGCTAGAGAGGAGCCAAGATCCCCATCTTTCCCCCTGACGTTACAAGACACCCCGCTAGATGACACACACACCCCATCTCCCCCCGCGCCTGCGCGCCGCGACCCCGCCACCAGCGCCTGCGCACTGGCGCAGGACAGGCCGCCCCCCCCAGCCCCTAAGGCCCCAGCCCTTGTGTATGTGTGTGTGTGTGTGTGTGTGTAGGAATTACAGAGACCACTCTTACCTCGGTGTTCCGCCACACGCCGCCTTTAATCATAATCCGCGGCATCTTGGCGGCGGAAGGGTTCGAAGCCCAGCAGAGAAGAAGCGTGGCA
>JAVJGJ010000059.1:76382215-76392548 GCA_035590215.1 Microhierax caerulescens | reverse complement strand
TCTAATTATTCAGAGTACATTCCTTTCTCAACACAAACAGAGCATCACCCAGAGCATTGTACCAAACTCATCCTGACAAACTTTTTTTTTTTAAGATCTCGTTCTGTTTCAGTTTTGATCTGAACAATTAGCCAAAAATTCTGGGTTGTGGGGTTTGTTGCAGTTTGAGAGGGGAACAACAGATGATACCAAATATTTCTGTCCTGCAGTCCTGGTCACAGCTGTTTCCCTAGAAGAGAGGGAGTCCTGGAGGTTCTGTGTTTTAATAGTAAAACAGATAAGCCATTCACTTCCCTTCATCTCTTGCCCATGTTCTCCAAGAAACATTGCAGAATCTGTTCTTCCCTCTGCTGTCCCTTTTTCCTAACCTCCAGTTTTCTTTTTGCATTCCCCAGGTTCTCGTCTTTCTGCTCTCTTGCCTTGTTCTTTCTCTCTGAAATCTTTTGACACCCAGGATTATCATAATTTTTCAGAAATCTTCGTTTGCCTTAGTTTGCACCTTTCTTTGCATGGTAGGGGCTCCAGCAATTTCTTCTGTTCTCTGAATCCCTATCCAGCACTTCAGTGACCTGCAGCTTCTTGGAGAAATCTTTACAGGGAAGGCCTTGCTCATCCTCAGTGACCCCAGGGTGGATGGGCCTAATAATCCAAGAGTTGGTGGAAAAAGGAGCTGTGCTGGGAGGAACTCAGTGCCAGCACACTAGACAATACAGCTGTCAAACTAAGTCTCTCCTGAGCATGTATAAACTGATTTTTGGAGGGGCTCAGAGCTGTGTTGTGTTTGGAAGAACATAATGAGAACAGCCAAAGACACAACATTGTCCCAGGGTTATATGTATGGCTTGAGTTCAGATTCCTGCATCAAAGCACAGAAATGCTAGAGCTTTTCAGCAATAGTGTATAACTGATTGTATTATTTGTATTATTTTACATACACAAAATATGTGTATTAACATTGGTCTTGGAAATGAATGATTTATTTTTTTTTTATTGAAACTTTCTGAAAAAAATTCCATGTGAAACAAGTGTGGCAAAGGAAATTTCAGCTTGAAAGTTCCAGCATAGCAAGACTTCATTGTGGAAAACGTGAGGAAATCTTAATATAGGATATTGGTGCCTCCACCTTTGATAATAATTTGAAAACTGAACATTAAAATACTGACAGTTTAACGGAGAGTAATGAGCCATCACTTGTCAAAAATAATATTGTAGGAAAAGGTCAGCTGTTTGGGAGAGCAAGTGCCTGTGGATTGACAAGGTTAATCATAAAAATAAGTCTATTGCTGCCAAATTGTCTGTTGCTGGGTAACCCACAGCTGAAGGAAAGTATGTTTGCTTAATGGAAGGAATTTAATGATTTACCATCTGTGTGAGGTTTTCTTCAGTAAAGCATGTAAGACTAAAATACATGTTGCGCAGACAAGAAGCAACCAGCTTTGTTGGTCGACAGGGTATGATCAAGACATGAGGCTCAGTGCTGTTACCTGCACATAGGTAGGTGCCTTTGGCTGACTGAAACCTTAGGCTACCTGATTGGTTCTTCTGATGCTGGTCTAGAAGAAGCAGGTATCCTAATTGTGTCACATAGGCCAGCCCTGTGAATATGTCGCCCATATCACAGAGCATGTAAAACAGTGCTAGAAGGCCATCTATGAACTGACTCAAGTCTTTAAAATGACATTGAGCTACAGATTAAGAGACCTTCACCACATGTGTCTACAGGTGCAGCAGACGTCTAAGCTCCCATTATAGAAGGCAGACCCTGGGAGCAATTAAGCTGATGAACCACTACAGACATTGTTCAGTTGCCTAAAGATGGGTGTCTAGAACCATTTGAGGTTCATAGGGCATGTGAGGCATCTGTGTCAGCTGGCAGGTATGACAGATACAAGGGGAAAATGAGCCCTTCTGGAAGACCGTCTGTAGACCAGGCAAGATAAATCAGGGCATCTCAAATGGGTCAACACTTCTAGTTAGACAAGGCAGTCTACCTGCTACATTTGGCCAGCTAATCCCTCTCTAGACTCCATTGATAATATTGGCTACAAGCTCAATTCAGTTGGCTGAACATGAGTAACAGTAAAAAGCTCCTTTATTTAGTTTTGGTGTATTCCTAAATGGACTTAAAATAACCTCAAATAAAACATCCACACCAGATCAAATAAACTACACATGATTTTTCTTTATGGAAAAGTTTCTTCACAGGCACGAGGATTGAAGACCAACCTGAAAGCATGATAAACTGAACTTAATGGCTAGGGCACCTCACTCAAAATGGAGAATGTTCTGCCTCTTTTGACTGGATATTACATGATTGTTTAGCTGGTTCTTGACATGTTTTTTGCATGTGGCAGTGCTCTTTTTGCTGTTTGGAGGCCTTTTGGTGTCATCTGGTCACGCCCTATTGTAAATTTCTCTTACCCTCCAAAACTGGGTGGCTAGATCCCAGTTGCCATTTGGAAGTTATCCATCCATCTTTGTCTCTGCCAGGCTACACCAACAAATTAAACAGTGACAGACACCTGCACAAGGCAGCAGAACTCAATCCATCTATACTGTCAACAAAGTACTGGCCTGGCTTGGATCTAGGCAAACCAAAACTTTCCTAAGCGATTTCCGTATGGAGTTCAGGAGTTAACATGGGCCAAGGATAATTTCCCAGGACAGAGAGCAAGACAGAGAAACAGAGGGAATGACCAGAGGGGATTAATTTCCTTACTAAATCAGGTGAAAACTTTGAGCAGCAGCAAAATTATCTAGAAACCTGATTGCTACAAAATAAAATATAACTGGGCCAATCACCACTTAATCCACCTTCTCTGCCCATTCTTAGAATAATGTATTATTACCTCACCTATCTACCCTTCTATAAGGCTTCTTCTAAACTAGTCATATGAGGCCCTTCATATAGGTAAGAGAAATAAGTACCTTTAGTGTGCGATTCATCTGACCTTTAGATGTCTACATTAAAAGAAAGTGAGTCTTTGACCTGGAAATAACTGTTGTAGCGTACACTGTAGAGGGGACTTAGACTACTTTAGATTACTCCCATCCAAACGTACCTCTGTAACTTCCTGAGAAGCTTCTATCTGCAAACTTAGTCCACTAACCACTAAAGTCATCAGCAAGAGAAACTAAATGGGTACATGAAGAAGAAGAAACCTCAATTAGGACTTCTGTTATGGCCTGCCAAAAGAATATTTCATTTGACTACATAAAAAGATATTTTTTCTGACTATAACATATGAATACCTTCTTTTTGTTTGTTTGTTTGTTTCAGAAAATTTCTTTTAAAATCCCTCCAAAACCTGAACTATATGCTGATCAGATGCAGCTTATGGAATTATAGTCATCTTGGTTACTTTTCTGCGGTTGGGAGGAGTGTCTCAATTGAAAATGAACTACATAAATGGTTTTTCAGCTGTTTTTCAACTTTGGTATATATTCTGCAGCTGCTTCATAATCATAGCAAAAATCAACTGTATTATTCATGCTGTCAGGATTAAAAATTATGGAATATTAGGGAAAAGGAGAAGCCAAAGCTTTTCATATTTGCAACCTTTTCCCCAGCTGAACACATCAGGTTCCTCCTACCCTATTTTTGTATGTTCCTTCCACCTTAGATCATTCCATCCTAAAACAGTTTAGGTTACTTTTAATAATGGAAAAACACTGGGGCATTTTATGTAATACAAAATTTCTCTCCATAATTGATTTCCCCCTGCATGTTGCAGAATACCAAGTCTAGCTTCAAGCGAACTCTTATTAATGCAAGTACAAAATAGTCTTTTTTCCCCATCATTTTGTTTTGAATAAGTGACAATTACACAGCACGTTAGATGTGATTGAGGCATTCACCGAGTGGCATGGACTTGTCATTAGAGTAGGATGATTATGAAGGTGACTTATGAGTCAAAAGGCATTACATTTGCCATGGCCATGTTGTAGTTAAGCACAGATGAGACCCACAAGCAAGCATTGCCCTGACAAATACAGTTCATGTAATGCTTAATTGAAAGAGCTTTCCAAGGAGAGGGGGTAGGAAGAAACTTATTTGGCACGCATGATTTCTCTAAACTGTCCCAAGCCACTAGCCGGTGATTCCCCAGACACCAACCTGTGACCTGCTATAGGAAGACTCTTCATTCTTTTCCTGGCAGACAAAAACAGCACTTGGCTTTTTTTCCAGAACATAATTTGCTGTGCCTGCATTTAGCACATATTCCAGAAGTGGAAAGGTTCACACTGACAGACTTCTCCCTAGCTGAAGTTACTTGAGTAGCTGTGGTTTACTCAGAAACAAAACAAACCATACTTGTATTAAGACAGGCTTCTCAAAAGATATTACAAAGGAGAGATCTCATTTTAGAGATGAAGAAAATAAAACACAAAGGAGTCTCTTGCCTAAACAGAAAGTTGGAACACAGTCCTAATGTCCCAGGTGCCAGCTCAGTGCCGTATCAATGGGAACCCAAAAGGCAGTTAATGTTGTTTATTGCTGTGACAATTCTGCAGCCCATGCTATCTCCTTGAACCAGTTCCCTTGCCTAATATTGTAGTACTCGGAAACCTTATGCCATCTCTCTAGTGCAAAAGGGAAATTCTACTTACTGCTGCTTATTAAAAAAGAAATCATTCCCCTCTTTCTAAGGTTAAGTATAGTTTCTAGGCAGAGCCTGACAGCAAAACTTACTCAGCCTACCTGAAAATCCAAATTGGGCTCAATTTTCAGAAATCTGTATTCATGCCTTATTTGTATTTCTTTATAGAATTTTTGAGAACAGAAGTCCAGTTCATGCCCCAGAGGGAGCTGCATTCCCTAATAGATAATATGAGTCCGTACATCTCAGATAAGTCTCTTAAGTTCACAAAGTGCTCTGAGATTTCAAAATACAGCTATTATGGAAATAGCCATTGTTATTATTGTTTTTAATAGCTGCTGACAATCATGAATATATTGAGGGTAAATGCCAAGTTAGAAGCTGTGTTTCTGAATAGAGCTTTTCAAATACACAAGGACTCTTAATATATTTTGGGTAATTTTGTGAGCAGCTTTATGTTGGTGTGTCTGGACTATCATCCAAGAAACATCTGGTGGAAGGGATCAGACCAACACAACAAAGACTGGCAGTCATACTTACATGTCCCCTTGTGGAGGCAGTTTATGGTTTTGGTTGTGCTAAAGATATTGTACGCTTTGTCTTTGCAGGGATTTATTGAATTTACTTGAGCTGTCTGAAACTCAGTGTTTCCATTTCATGGCAAATGTTGAAGTTTCACCATATATTTTCATTTCCAGTATGAATAAAACCACAAGTATAAAAAATTTCCTGTCCGTTTAGAAAAGTGTTGCTTTAAAAACCCATATATTTAATGTTATGTTATATGTTATAAAAAACTTTACTTCAGAATTAAATTGTTACTTCAAAGCTTATTTTGTGTTCTTTTTATCTTTGTACTAGTTCATCATCTCCTGACATAACAGTTCTAGTGGTCCAGGATGTGGCACATCTCATCAGTCTATCCAGTCAGGATATGGTCCAGGTAATGATGTTATTACTGGGCAACCAAGTGAGCAGTTTCCAGTGGATGGGATTAAATTACAGTTACCTAATTTTAGCTACTTTCTTTGTGTAGTGACTACACTGGAGGTGGTGGCCAAATGCCTGGTCTGGAGAGGGATTTCCCACAGCCAACAGAGCCTGGATTGTAGTCCAAGTCACTCTAAAGTAGATACCTACATTTAGGCAGGTGAATTACTTTCCAGTCTCTATTGCTTCTATTGACTAGTTCTCCAGTAAGTACAACGGGACAGCCTGGATTGTATGGTAGACATGCACATTTAGGTTTGAATTTGGTGCTGAATTTCATGCTGTCCTGTTCACCAGTGGGGTGAGAGCTTGCTGAGGACAAAGTAAGAGCAATAATTTGAAGCGTCTTGTCCATTCCGTTATTGTCTTTGGAATATACCTGAGACCTTTTTGGACCTGTCACCCAGAACCCGTAACCAGAGCAGAGCACATCGAAGGCCATCTTGTCACTGAGAAAAACTTAGTATATTTTTAAGCTGTTAATATAAAATCCTGCTGAGGCAAAGCCCTGTAGTTCATGCAAGACAACTCCAAGCTACCTGGGTTTACCTGAACCTGTCTCCACTAGGATCTTGTGTTGACTGAGCTGTTTGATTTAGCAATCAGATATAAAAACAACATTTCTGAAGCTTGTCTAATGAAGATGTTTGGAGTGAAATTCTTCTGACCACATGTCAATGTCTGAATCTGAGAAAATTACCTCAGGCTCCCTTTATTGTCAATGGGAAGAAACAGGCATTTAGAGTATGAGTCATCTGACCTATTTTAGATGTCCATTTTGGAGTGATGAGTTACAGATGAAATGCTGACTTCTCTCCATTGAGTGCCAGAGAAGCAGAGGGTAATTAGCTTATATGTAGATGTCTAAACAGGATTACATGAACTCATCCCATCCTCACTTCAGTGTACAATGAGGCTATGCTTCACCTTAGCAGCAGCAAATAGTTTTACCACCCAACAAACATCATGGCTGATATGGGATCTGTCCCAAGACTAATCTGCATGGAGATGAGAACAGCAACTAGAACTGGAGCCCCATTTCCATTTGAGAATGATTCACAGCCCACTGAGGTCAAGGGGAATCTTTCCACTGGCTTCAGCAGGCTTTGCAAACCCTGGGATTTCGGCATACATTAATTTAGCAGCTGGGTGCCACAATTTAAGATAACATCATTCTTCTGTTTTTTATTATTAGTGTTTTGCCAAAGGTCGCCACTCTTGCAGCAGTGCTGGCAGAACAAAGTGAGTCATAGACTAATATGGGGGCTCACTCAGTTTTAAGTGCTGTGTATATGCTATCCTGTTAGTATACGTTAGCGCAAGAATCCCTTCCCTTGGTGCCTGAGTCTCCTCTGACTTGGTTGATCTCCACAGTCTTCATTATCACAGCAACCAATACTTATTCCCTTTGTCCATCTGACCCAAGGCTGCCACTGGTCTGTTGTTTACAAAGAATAGCTTCCCCATCCAATCTGGGTGTTAACTGCCTTCCTCAAAGAGGCACAGCGGTCTGGTCAGCTGGCCCACCAGAGACAGGATAAGCGAGGTAGTCTATTTTAAACTGATTATGTAGGTTCCTGTTATGGTCTGTGAACGGCAGGTCACCTCCAGCTGAAGGGAGGTGGGATGATGTTTCATGTGGAGGGTTCCTATCTCTTGACTGTGCTGTAACCGGTGCCTATGGGTGACTAACATTTACAGGACTATAACCAGAATGTGAATCTCTCAATAACTGTTTCCCTGACATACAATCTCTATCCTTCCACCATTTGACCATCTTGAAGCCTACATCTCACTAGCAGGTCTGGTGGATTAAACAACCTACCTCCGGTGATGAGGGGACTGAAAGTACCTTTGATAAGAATTCAAGGTAGACAAAGCTTTTGGGATAAAACTGCATATTCTTCCTCTCTCCCAAACAGGCAGAGATGTTGCTTATTTAAAGGAGAACTGATAAGAGGAGATACATTATTGAACGGTATTACTGAAGTTTGAAACTTCATTAATTCACAGTAACTAACACAAAAGGACATTGTAGCTTTTAAGGCATGTGAAGACTTTGGAGAGACAATATGAGGGTTTAAGGATTTGTCTTATTTTTGTGGCATTGTGGGTGCTTTTGCAATACTTATACTTTTACTCACCCAACTGCTGCAATGTTGCTTTTCAGTTTCTGGGAGAGGTTACTCTTTTGTGCCTAGAGAATGCCTCAGAGGACATATTATTGCCTTACTAGCAGAGCTTTACAGGTACCAACATTTTCTGCACCAACAAAGTAGCAAACGCATGTTTCCCCTTATATCCAGGTCAGTATGATATGGCTTTGACAGTCAAACCAGGGTCATTCACGTACTGATAACATCAATGTCCTAATTGTATTTCTACAGGAAAAAAATGGTAATTTAAAATCTTTGCGAAAATAATACTAAAGTTGGATGGCTAAAATACTTTTTTCATTTTAAATAGCAAGCAGGATTCATGGCTGTTGCATGGTCTGAGGAATTTCAGATTTTAGTAGTAATGGAAACAAGGAGAATATATGCAAAGTTTGAAGCCTTAACTCAATATCTGAGACACCTAGGTTCCAGTTCATCCTTCCCTGTAGGTTTCTTGTGTTGCCTGGATTAAGTCTGTCAGGACAGGATTTAACTCAAGCAAATCCAGCCACCGCAAACCAAGTGGTTTGTTTAAGACACCTCTCTGTGCTCCCTGTAATGTCAACAGGCACTTCCAAATGGCAACAGATCTCATTCAGATAAGGTGCATATTTCTCCACTAAGAATGCCTGTCTTTCACCATTGACTCCAGAAGTCTGGATGACCAGTCTAAACTAGATCTGAAATTTCTAAATGGTTTTGTTTAGCTGAAATAGATTTTTTTCTAATGCTAGGATAATAAAATCCACTTAAGTACATGTGACAGACAGGTTTTAATATATTCAGTTACAAGCTGATAAATAAGTTTTGCTTCTAATGTTAGGGTTATAAAATCCATTTAAGTACATGTGACAGACAAATATTCTAATATATCCAGTTACAGGCAAAAATAGATTAATATTATCCTGTCAACTCTACGCATTAAAATGGTCACGAGTCAGTAACACAGAAATGATAAGTGAAAAAAAGCATCATAATTATTAAATATGGTTCTTTATTTACCTCATGTTTTTTGTGTCTGTTGTATTCATGCTGTCAGAGTTTTTCTAAATAACTGTAATGGATAAAGATGGCCTAGAATTTTTCCTTCTGAATGAATACAGAGATTCTCTCCTAATGAAGAGGTTGAGCCTGCAAACAAACAAACAAACATGTTTGCAATACAGACTGAATAGAAAATGCTCTTGGTGAGGGATTCTCCAAATGACAAGCATCTCTACTTCCAGATAAGCCCAAGTGTGTCATGGGGCTTTGCCCCCACGCGCTGATGTGAGTTCAACAAGACCACAACAAAAGCCCCCTTTGCTCCCAGGCTCTGTGCTTATGTGGTGAGTTAAACAAGCCATTAGCTGTGTTCTGAGCAGCAGAGCAGGTGGTGTAGCACAGCTTGGATCTAACTGCCTAAACCTTCTTGCATCCCAACACAGGAGGGAAACTGCCCACCAGGAATGGTCCCTGGCATACTGATAGCCTTTGAATCGTGTCCAGACATTGCCTGAGGGAATGCTGATTGTGCACAGGCCAGAACTCTGCCACGAAGAGTGCTAGCAATTCAAGGAATGTAATGAAGAAGAAGAAGAAAGGTTTGTTGATATCCATAGTTTAATTTGGGGGTATTAAGGCACAGAAAGATTTAATCACTTGCCGAAGAGCCGACAGGAAGGCTGTGGCAAGGGAAGGAACTGAACTCAGCACTCCCCAGGGCCCTTGCCACAAGACTGGTGGTTTTTTTTCTGAGGCTATGTTCATCTCTGTTTTTTCAGTGTAATTGAGTGCAGAAAGTATTCACAGTTGCTGTTTTTAAACGGGGTCTATTACAGACTAATCTGAGCCAGTGTCTTAAAAGTAAGACTATATTTTCCAATGTACAGATTACTTAAGCAGCAGAGGAATTTGTGTCATACATGCCTGGAGATGCAGAACACTGCAGTGATGCATAGCTTTTTGGAGGACTTTTATCTTCTTACTAGTTTTTAATTGCAGAGTGGCCCTTGGAAGGTAATCAGAGGGACAACTCAATGTTAGCAAAGCATAGCTGAGCCATTTTTAAACACAGAGGAAATAGCTGGAAGTTCCTCTGTGCAAATACAGGAAATATCCACTAAATTATTTACTTATCCCTTGATCCCACTTTTGTTTTGTGTCATGTATGAAGAGCAATGAGTGCAGCACCTGACTGCAAGTTATTAACACTTGTGGAAATTATTTATTTCAACTTAGATGATCTCTTCTACTCCGCTATCATGAGACCTCTCTGCAGTACCGCATCCAGCTCTGGGGCCCCCAGCATAAGAAGGGCACAGACCTGTTGGAGCAAGTCCAGAGGAAGCCACAAAGATGATCAGAGGGCTGGAGCACCTCTCCTATGAAGACAGGCTGAGAGAGCTGGGCCTGCTCAACCAGAAGAGAGGGCTCTGGGGAGACCTTATAGCTGCCTGCCAGTACCTAAAGGGGGCCTGCAAGGAAGCTGGAGAGGGACTTTTTGCAAGGGCATGGAGTGATAGGACAAGAGGGTGGCTTTAACCTGAAAGAGGGTAGATTTTGATTAGCTATCAGGAAGGAATGCTTTGCTGTGAGGGTGTGAGT
>JAVJGJ010000059.1:76366749-76380098 GCA_035590215.1 Microhierax caerulescens | reverse complement strand
ATGTAGCTGGGTTAATTATCACTGATACTACACAGCTGTGGGCTGGCTTCAGGGGCGGTGGGTTGGCTGATGTGGATAATGTGCAGCTGTGGCTGGTTAAGTTAGTGGTTGAGAGCCAATGGAGAGGGAGCAGCCGAGGAAGAGAGAGAGGAAGAAGCAAGAGGAGAGTAGGCTTTGGATGAGGTGAGGAGAAAGCAGAAGAGGGACTGTATGAAGAGTGTGCTGGTATGAGATGGTAAACAGGCCTTGTTGCAGCTTGATGGTTTGGAGAGTGTTGTGACAGTGTCCATTGCTGTCACAGCCTGTTTTGGCCTGTCTTGATTCTGCCAGATCCTAGTCCTGCTACCAAAGTTAAGGAACAAAGCGAAGGACCAGTTTCACCTGTGCTGTTGGGCACTGCTACCCCTCAGCGTGATTCCCCGACAAAGTGGAGAGAATTGAGTTTTGTCATTCAAATCAGGAAGGAATGAGTCCAAATCAGCACTGGGTCATATGAAAAAGAGACAAGGGAGAAGAAGAACTGGGACTAGTCTTGAAGTTGGGGAGAGTCCTGAAGAGCTGGCCTTCCTGCTCCCAGTGGAAGCATGGGATCCTCCCTGCTGGAGGGATCTGGGCAGGTTTGGTCCCACCCCTACACACACACTGTGAGCCTTTCTAATATCTGACTCCCAGTGGCACGGTTTCTGTTTTGCTGCTTCCAGGACACTTCTGAGCTTAGGCTCACAGACAGTCAAGTCTTCATTGCCACCATGCTACAGTCACACAGAACTGTAGAGTCTTAAGTGATTCAGTCTGTTCGCTGGCTTTTTGGTGTGCAGGTGGCTGCAATGCATTGCTTCCCAGTTCATCCTTCCCTTTAGCCATGCTCTTGCCCGCAGTCTGCCCAGAGGTGCCCAGAGGATGAAGATATAAAGCCGTGATGTTCCTGTGATGGTGGACTGCAGGGTGGTCCATTCTACAAGTTGTATGACTTTTTCCCATGGTCTTAATGACACAGAGGAACCATGAAGTGCAGGACCAAAATGCAAAGGAAAGGAAATTTCAGTGGAGTGTGCTACCAAAAACTGTCAATAACTGGTTGAAAAACTATGTGAACTGCAAGCAAGTGTCCCCTCGTGATTATTGGTGCAATATCCAGCATAACAGGGTATGAATTTGTCTTTGAAACCTTGAAAAAGAGAGGATTAGTGCTGTTCATGCTACTATTAAGATGAGATCTGGGAGCACTGTTACCATGTTAAGTGTGAGCAGGTTTCCGTCATCAAATTCCACACCATGGGCAATACATCTTATTTGTCTCTTTTCCTGACATAATAGTAGTTTTTATATTATGTTAGCACCTTTGGTGCCATTTCCTTTCCACTCACAGTGAATTAGTGTCTGTCTTCTCACACCTTTGAAAGAAAAACCTATAATACGCTTCATACTTGCATGTTGAATTAACCTTTTCATATCGCATTACCATCTTTCCCTTTCCACCTCATGCTATGCTTCTGCTTTGTCTTGTTTTCATATTGCTTCTCAAATTAGTGCCTTTCATTCCATATTTGTGAACTGTGGGGGGAAAAAAATAATAATAAAAAAATATCCCTCAGAGGGCAGCCTATTGCCCAGTTGAAAAGAGCTGGCTTGTCCTGTCAGGGACATGACACAGCTTTACTCCACATGCAACTGTTCTCACAGCTTACGTCTTGTCCTCTCTTTTTTACCAATGTGGAGTAAGTATCAATGGTTACCAGCTACAAAAGCCGATGAGATCACTGTTTAATATGTGTGAGCTTCTGGCTTTAGTTCCATGATATACTTACTAGTCTTATTGTGGAAGCTGTACAAGTTTTTGTTTCCTCCCATCTCAATCACTGGTCATTCATTTAGTGTTAAACTGCTATTCATATAGTGTTAAACTGTCACCTCAGACTGCCAGTAGCACTGAACAGCTCTTAAAAGTGAAGAATAAAAGTGATGTAAAAAGCCTTAAAATCATCTTTCAGTCCTGCGCATACAAGATGTTCTTGTGTTTGGGGTCCATTTTCTGCTCTGGGGTCAAACACTCTCTGGAATAACAGCGGCAAGTCCAGTTTTCCTGGTGAGTCTCTAACTGCTGTGGTGGAGAGCTGTACACACTTTGACTGCATTAACCAACAGTATTATAAGTAAAAATGGTTTTAGTGAAAGAGAAAAATTTCTTGATCCAAGCTGGATTCTTCAAGGGGGCTGCTACCTTCAGTTACTGTAGGGGGAAGCTAGGGAGGTTAGTGTCCCGAGACCAAATTTAGACTTTGTAAATAACCCCTCAGGCAATAACATGCAAGACAGTGCAGACATCCAGAAGAAAACAATTTACAAATTACTATGCTTGAGGTTGCAAATACCAGCTTAAACAAGATTTGGTTGTTGAAAACATAAAACTTCATGAGCAGACTCTTGAGAATTCAACTTAAATGCTGATTCTGTTTTTTATAAATGGAGGTGAAAGCTAGAAGCCCAGCTAGAGGTCTCAGCTCAAAAATGTGCTTCCAAAAGTAAGACTGCAGAAATAGCCTAATGGTTAAATGGTAGGAAGTTGTAGGAATTCCTGGAGAATATGATGAAATTATCTCCTCCAAGGAGTTTGAAAAAGGTGGCATTTGTTAATGAAAAAACTTTAGTGTGCATCAGGTTTGTTTTGAAGTGAGAAGGCACCCAAAAGGGACTGCCCAAGCAGACTGTTAGCAGTCCTCTGCTCAGCTTGAAATCTCAGAGTCTTCACAGAAGAATAGATCTGGACAGAGCAGCTGGAGATAAACTGGAATAGCAAAGCCATTCTGCTCTTCTAAATGACACATGACTATTTTTGTGAGAGATGTGAATTCTGTGCAGATAGGGACATAGATTCGTAGCTCTCTCCAGATATCAGGAGATATCAATGATATTGACAAATGATACCAAACACAACTCAATATTCCCGGCTGAAAGAGCTCCAAACATTGAGACATCTTATCTCTGCAAACTGAACTACCACGTGGCAAAGTGGTAATTCAGAATAACT
The DNA here is from genome assembly GCA_035590215.1 of Microhierax caerulescens. NCBI lineage: Eukaryota > Metazoa > Chordata > Aves > Falconiformes > Falconidae > Microhierax > Microhierax caerulescens. Next base: position 76,377,070 of record JAVJGJ010000059.1, on the reverse strand, counting down.
CTCTTGTTCCTACAGATTAAGGATACTTCTCTTCCCTCCCCCCCCAAGTGGAAAGTAAGAATAAAGTTGATGGATGTTTTACCTTGGTAGCATCAAGTAATTACTCAGCTCATACCCTGCTTTACATCAACAATAGGAAATTGCTTTATATATATGTATATATTTACAACAAATATGTATATATGATTTCACGGTGAGTTCATTTGTTGTTCAAAATTTCATATAACCTTTCAGAAGTGAGTAGGTAGCAACTTTATTCTTCCATCTCTGTAATTTAAAGAAGACTTTCTTAAACTGAAGCAAAATTTCACAAAACAATTCTAAAATACAGTCCCCCAACATTGGGTCTGGCAAGATGTATAAACTTTGACCATGCTTTGTTTGTAAACAGATAATCCAGATTGATCTGACGTGCAGAAAGATAATGCTGGGTACAACTTGCTGTTGTTAAACGACACATGAATAATGCACTGGATTTGGGATCAGTCAGCTCTTCTGGTTTTAATAATTTATTTTATTTTCTTCCATTTCGTAACCAAACTGTTGATGTAATCCTACCCCATGTGAATGCTATGATCAGGGTTTCACAATAAATGAAATGCCATCTAAACCAGCATGAAATAGCCACACAGTGTAATCTAAGGTGCCCACAAAAATTGGAAGAGGACTAGGCTTCTGATGTAGTCAGTGGGGTCTCCAGGGAGTAATTAAATTGTCAGCAAAAGGTTTTAATCTTGCCTCTGGTTTCTCTTTGCTTGCCTGAGGAAATGTAATGCCTTATTTCAGTAGTGAGAGGATGGACCATGCAACAAGTGGAAAAGCAGGAGATCTGGCTTGGATTGGGTGACATCAGGCTTCCTGAACTGAGCCTTCTGTCATGCTTTCACCAAGAAAGGCCAAAAAGAAACATTAGGTAAGCTGATCATGTAGCACAGATCAGGAAACTTTCCAAAGATTTTTCTTTATCAGCATTATAAGCTCTGTCTGAGTACTAACAATCTGTTAAAACAGTTGCTTCCCATCTAATGGCTGCACCTTGAGAATCTATTTCTCAGGTAAATGTGTGTACCCAGGATAAGAACAAAACTCATGGGCAACATCTGTACCAGGGAACTAAACAGAGTCACTTTGTCTTCAAAACCGATGACCTTGCTGGGAATGGTTCTGGGCCAATTTTAGCTGACCTGAATCTTGGAATGACTTAGAACAGTTGTTCTGTGAATTTAACAAGGTGAACAGTCGAATTCCAGAACCTTTGTGGTGCTGGCATTGTTTAATTTACCCATATTATGGTTTTGTGTGCACTATATTTCTATAATTGTCAGAATGCAGCTATCTTCTGCTTCGGGCCACAGGAGTTACTGTGTCTTTTGCTGACTCTAGCAGACAGTTCTTCCCAAATTTGGGATCAAATAGTAACCTCTCTTTCTTGAAAAGACTACACTGATTTGATCAAGCTATTTAAGACTCTCATTACTAGCCATGTTTTTGAGACACCATATCTCTCCTTTTTTAGCCTTTTCTTGTAGAACAACTTCATTTTGTAATTAATATCATATAGACTCTACCTCTCTAGACTAAACTGATACTTGCCTGTACAGCCAAGCCTTGAGAAGCATTGCAACAACCAGCCACATTCAGTTGAATGTCTGCTGCCAAGGAACATTTGGGGAAGGACATCTGCACTGAACATCTATTGAGTAGATGCTTGATTTCTTGGGTTCGGTGGCATCTTTATTCAAAAAACTGTATGAGACTTTGAATGAGACCACAAAGGGGCACTGGAACAAGTTGTCCATGGAGGAGCTCCACCTGTGGTGGAGTCTCCATCCCTGGAGATATATGAACCCCACTCAGATACAGCCTTGCACAATCTTGTAGCTGATCCTTTTCTGAGCAGGAGGCTTGGACCAGATGAACTTCAGAGGTGCCTTCCAGCCTCAGTGATTCTGTAATCCTGTGTGCTCTTTTCATTGGAGCAAGGTTTGGAACATCGGTCTCTCTTCACCCAGATAAGAGCCAAAGTCCCTTCTGCCTGTTTTTTCTCCCCCTCTACCCCTAACTCGTGCTTTGCTAGCTGCCCAGTTTAAACAGCAATCTCACAACCTTTTTGTCTTAAGTGTTCAGATTTTTCAGGCCAGCAATTTCTGTCACTGAATCAGAATTTTATAAGCTCTGGGGAAGAACTGTTCCATCTCCTAGTATTTATCTATTCCATGAATAATACATGCAGACTCCTTTGTGCTTCTACTGACTTTGGAGTGACGTGGATGGGCTGGGGGAATTTTTCAGAAACACTTGAGCTGACTACACATAAGCCAGACTCAGTCAAGAAGTAGCTTAGTGCAGGGAAGTGGTTTCTGAGGATGGGAATCATTAGGTTGTAGCATCTCCTGGAATCTCCATTCTGATAATGGTATGAACTACAGCCTTTATTCTCTGATGGAAAAATAGACATTCCCTCTCTGCCCTCTTCCTCTGTATCTTGCCTACATTTAGCTCCTAGCAGCAGGATTTGGGAACTAGAGCATTGTGTGGGCTAATGAAGCCACCTAAATCTTGATAGTGCTCAATCTCCTTTAAAAATAAGGTTTGTGTCTGTGTCAGCATAGCACCCAGCATGCTGCCAGTGTGGAATCCTGATGTGGGGCCATGAGACAGGGATTTTGTTTCTCTGAGGTGATAACTATACCCTGAGCAGCACCTTTGTGAAACTGGTTCCCTTTGAAGCTGTAGCTGGCGGCCAATTCTGAACCACCACTACCCCTGCAGAGGGATTATTTATTTATTTTTTTAAATGCCATAGTTGTTCATTGCAAAATATATCAACTTTTGGAGCAAGAACTCCCTTCAGCACCACACTATCCGATACCATTTGTTTTTTCTCCCTCCAATCTTGTGACTTGAGTGTGGAGCGATCCAGCTTCAAGTGGAGAGGAAAGCATCTCCCTGTTATGCCATTCTCCTCATCCTCAAGCATCTATAACCTGCAGAATGAAACACTTCTTACAAGAAAAACCTGTATCTGAGTCTGTGAAACCAGAGGGGGGAACTGATTTCTCCATTTCATAGAGGATGGCTAAGCTTTTAGGACAAAGGTGCCTTGAGAAGGCTGTGAGTGCTGCTGAGCCCCGTGCTGCATGTGTGTACTTGGTTGCTGAATTAAAATCCTGAAAGTCTTCAGTGGTGGGATCCCTGGTGAGTAAATCCCAGGCAGCTTCAGCAGGGAACAAACACAGAGGCATTCAGCAAAGCTGAGGTGGCAGCATATCTGTGCACGGCTAGAGTTGCTTTCTGATGAAACTCAAAGCATTTAAAATCTCTGTTTCCTAAGAATTTCAGAATTTAGGCTGCTACTGCTATACTGAAGCACCTATATTCCACTTAGATTGCACATGTGCTCTGGGGGATCTTAAAATTCCCTATGTCTGAACAGAGTAAAACAGGCCAAGCAGAGAATGATGCTAATGGAGCTTAGCATATCCAGGTACTGGAATTAAATAATGTAGAATAGATCTGCTCTTCAATGTGCTGGCTGTGTTTCAACATGCCCCGGCTAAAAGTCAAGTTAATGGCATCGCAACTACAGAGCTGTAACTTGCAGGCACCAAACGCAAACCCTGTGTATGTAAATTGATAGATAAGCCTGTAACACGTATTTGGGGGCTGGAGCAAAATTTAGCATTGTTTATAAAGACCAAGAGAGCATTATGATGATTTTTCAGGCTCAGGTATTATAAGGAGAAGGTAAATTTGGATGTGAGGTGTTGCTCTGGTTGCTTGCCAAGTAAAACACTGGTGTGTCACTGGAGTGAACTCGGAGCTTGGTTCTGCTGTGGTGCTCTGCAGCTGTGCACACGGGGCTGAGCATCCTCTAGCGCAGCTCTGGAAGTCCTGCCTTAGTGGTGTGGCTGTGACCCCTCCGAAGCCCTGCAGCAAATAGCTTTCCTCTGACACTTGGACACAGCGGATCCCCCCAGCCCAACCTCGTAGTCCCCATACTCAGCCATAAAGCTGGGAAACAAAAACTCCCAACGTTCCTTCCCCTGCCTGATCCCACAGCCTGGATTTATTTCCCAGGGCTGCTGATGGCTGCACGACAATTGTTTTTGCTCAGCGATGGCAGTCTGAGGGGATTTGCATTGTGAAGTTTCTTGACAAGGCAAGGAGCGGAGCGGTGTGAGAGGAGGGGGTGGGTGGAGAGATGCTCTGCCAGCCAGGCAGGCGTTCTCGCTCTGGCAGTGGCTCTGCTTAGCTTTCACTCTGCCTCCCCAGGGAGGGAGCCTTTCCCTCACTCCAGGCTTCTCCCCTGCCACACGAGAGGGAGGGAGAGAGGAGAAAGCAGAAGGGTCCCTTCACACTGACAGCACCCAGCTGCCCGGCTCACATCTGCAGCAGGCAAACCATGAGGAAGAGTCTCTTTGCCCTTACAGTCACTTTGCCTTTGATTTAAAACCTTCACCCACTTCCACAAAGGACAATGGAGGAGCAATACGTTTCCAAACTCCACCCCATAGTGGATTATGGAGCTGGGGTCTTTCTTCTGATCATAGGTGAGTTCTGCCTTCACAGCCTGCTTGCTTGCTTGAAGCCTAGGAGCAGGCACATGGGGGCTGCTGCCCCATCCGTGCTGCGGTCAGCCAGAGGAAGCTGGAGGGAAATGATAGAAAATCTGTTTCCACACAGGATCCCCTCCTTAGTGCCTTCGAGTGCGTTGGATGCCAGGATTAATCTTCACTCTCAGGTTTGCAACCTTTTGTTTCGATGCTGAAGACTTGCCAGCACAAGTTCGCCTCTGCGGCATCACGAGTATTTGAAATAAGTTGTCTACCGCCTATCCTGACAGCTCAGCCCCGTGAACTGAGGGAGGAGGCAGCCCATTAGCCCATTCTCATGAGGCTGATCTGGCCCTTGGTGGGGGCAGGAGGTGTCATAAAATAGCAAGGGGTTTCCAAATAGCAGGTCTGGGTTCATAGTGGCCTCTTTGCCCTGCTGAAGGCAGATTAACAGTGAAATACAAGTGGGGATATCTACTTCTGCTTCACCATGGCTTTTAGCTAAGTGTTTTCTTCCGTGTCTGTTTATTGCATGTACCCATGTGATTTGCTTGCTACCAGTATGGATTTGGAGAGGAGCGGGATTGGTTTAGGCACGCAGTCCCGCTGAATTTCGCTGAGATGCAAGTACCTTCTTCCCTTCAGCTCACTTGAAAACCCTGGTTGGGATGCATTTAAGAAAGACAAGCGCGTGTTGTTATGTGCCTCAGTAGAGAGGCTGTGAGCGGCAATGCTGGGCTTCAGCATTTCACAGCTCAGCCCTGCTCGTGCACGCCTTTCCCTGCACCGCACTGTGCTGTCCCCTCGGTTGTACTGACAGCGGAGAGCACAACTCCGGGTGAGAAAAGTCACTGTCTGCGAAACAACAAAGGGTTTTTCTTGTAATCCAAGCCAGGGTGCCAGCTCCTTTCACACACAAATGTAAATATGTAGATGCAGTTAGGTAATGGGATGGGGCAGCAACAAAAGGCTGGAGGCTGGAGGCTGGAGCTCCCCTTGCGGCTATCGCTCTTGTGCCACCATGCTATAGTCTCACACCTCTCCTAAAGGGCTTTTGGGCACCTAAGCTTCAGGCACAGCCTCCAGCACTGGATCCAGAGCCCAGTGTGGCAGCCGGGCTCACTACATGGTGTAGGGAGTCTCACAAACATCCCATATACAAAGCAGTGAGCTTAACTGGAAACCGTGTTGTATTTATCCATAGCTTTGCCACCTCACTGGGGGCTGCAGGAAGGCCTATTTGTCCCCTGAAATTATGTTTTCATTAAGAAACAACAAGGCCAGGGCATGGGCTGCAGCGCTCCCCCCAGCCCTGCCTGCTCTTTGATTGCTAGCCCGCTCCTGCAGTTCTGTCCCATGCCAGCCAGCAGCCTCACGGGCGGTGGGACGGAGGGGAACAGCATCCGTCAGAGCAAAAGGGAGGGTGGACCTTGATGTCCACCTCCGATGGTAACGCTACGAGCTGCTTCCCTACCCCCTGCCGAGTGGTTAGGGCTCTCACAGAAGTGAACGGGGTTCATTTGCCTCCTGAAGCCTGAGGATGTTCCAGCCTGCGGCCGTCATTCTGTCATTCGGCAGGAGAGTGCTCTTCCCACCAGGTTGCTGTCTGTCGGCAGGTGGTCCCACGCCAAGCCACCACGGGCATCTCTGTGCGAGCAGACACCGACTCCTGAGAGCTGAGGGGACTCTTCAGGCATATCCAGAGGTGCCAAGTGAATGCTGTCAGAAAGGGGATGAATGGGGGATGGGGTGGGTGTGTGTCTCAGATTTGTACCTCTGTTTCATTTAAGGCTTCTCTTGACATCTCCTGCCTATTCTTGGATTTACACCAATGTGTTTATTCCGTTTTGTTGCATGTGCCTTGATTAATTCCCTCCGTGTGCACTTCATTATGTGGCATCTGTGAGCAAACGCAGCCATCCTGCATTCACAGCGACAAGGGAACATGACAACATTTTTTTTCTGTTTTCCTATTTCACTTCTGACTTTAGAGGACACCTTCTGAGGAAAACCTTTGATCAAAACGTAGCTCCAGCACAACGTTCACTTGAAAGAAAAGAGAAAATTAGTTGTTTGTTACATGTACTTTTGACACTGTTGTCACGAACGCTTTGAAGCCCTGTGGCATATCTGAATAATGTATGTCTGACAGGTCCTTTTGCAAAGCGATCTCCAGTTTGTTGCATGCCTCTGGCTAAACAGCTTCTGTGGTCTGTCCCACTGCTCTCAGAGACCACCAGAACAGTGGGGGTGCCTGAACTGCGGCGCACGGTGATCCTCATCCGCTTGACCGGCGAGGACTCTTTGCTGCCCAGCCAGCACATGTTGACTGTCGAGGCAGCTCAGAGCCGGGGAGGCTTGTGCTGGGGCTCCAGTGGAAGGTGCACAGCAAAGAGGGAAGGCTTTGGGAAGGGGAGGGAACAAGCGGGGGGGACAGATGGAGTTCTTCAGTAGGAAGAAGAAGTAAGTGAGGATATTACCAGAGAAAAATGAAGGTGCATAGGTCCATTTTACTTGATGGTGTGTTGTGCAAGATACTGTAAGAGCGGAGTGAAGGGATGTGGGCTATTCACATGGGGTAGGAGCCACAGGGGAATAGATGGGATACAGTGCATGGAGAAGGGAGCGTGACATGGAAGCGAAGAGTTATAGTGTGGTGATATCAAGGTGCAAGATATGGTCTACTATTCATGTGACAACGTTTCCCCCAGTGGATAAGGCTGGCCAGCACTGCAGGAGGCTGTGAACAGAAATCTGAAGCGCTCTTTGCTCTAGCAGGTCCATAGTGGAATACCTCCTGAATGGGAAATCCCTGTCTAGCAGGGAGGCAGGAACTGAAACCCAAGAGCTGGGTGAAGCAAAGCAGTGGATGCTGTCGTGAGGATGCTGAGCTGTGTAGCAGCTCTCAGAGATGCCATCTAGGTGGCATTTCCTATCTGCCACCCGAGAGAACAAGTTTCCTCACCATGAGCTGAAGAACATGGTTTCATAGCAGGGCGTAGCAGATGCACACCGGTGTCTTCTGAAAGCATCAGCACAGCAGTGTCTTGGCCTGGGAGGTGCCGAATTCTGGCTAGTGTCCCAGTCTGTCCTGTCTGCTAGATGTTAGTCTTAGGCTAATGACCATAATTTTTCACATCCTTTGTATAATCAATGGATTTCACAGATGTGTTAACCATGTGATATTATTATCTGTGCTGATTCTTCTCTTTCAGCCATCCTGACAATCCTTGGAAATTCAGCTGTCCTTGCTACAGCTGTGAAACGCTCTTCCCTCCTGAAGTCACCGGAGCTGCTTACAGTTAACTTGGCAGTAGCAGATATTGGAATGGCAATCAGCATGTATCCGCTGGCCATTGCATCCGCCTGGAACCATGCCTGGCTGGGAGGAGATGCATCCTGCGTTTATTATGCTCTGATGGGTTTCCTTTTTGGTGTCTGCAGCATGATGACCCTATGTGCCATGGCTGTGATTCGATTCCTTGTTACCAATTCATCCAAATCTAACAGTAAGTAATTACATTTCTGGTAACCTCGTGGTGGTGCATCTGGGCAATTATGTTCTGAGAGATACTTTGTGGAACGTGGCATGGAGCATCAGTTCAGTAACTGTAGGAATAAGCCTCAACTTTTAGTCCAATACGAAGCCCTTATTCTCCTAGAAGGATCTGCTTAAATTTCTTATGAAACAACGAGAATTCTCACTTCTCAGTAATACCAAGTGAAACTGCCTGAGAGTGGAGAGCCCAAATGTTTTGCTGGACTAGACTGTCTTGTCTTCCTATTTGTGTGCAAGCAGACATACTGGAATTTGAGAGGAAGGAGTATTCTCCTGGTGTTCCTGGCCTGGGAGCACAGTACATTTGGGATCAACTTGATCTTGTAAAGCTCCCTGACTTAGTAAACTTAAGATCAGCACTGAGGGCTGCACTCAGGTCTCACCCAATCCGTGGACGGTCTTTGTTGTGTTTCTCAAGAAGACCAAGGGTTAGGGAACTGCAGAAGCAGCCCAGATGTATCTATAGTCACCACCCTTCTGGTTGAGAAGAAGTTATAGCAAAAAACCCCCACAAACATGTGGCTGAGATGAGATCCATATATGCTTGTTCTGTCTCTTTCTTGCAGGTAACAAAATCACCAAGAACACTGTTCGCATCTTGATTACTTTCATCTGGCTCTACTCCTTGCTCTGGGCTATCCTGCCCTTGGTAGGCTGGGGCTACTATGGCCCTGAGCCATTTGGCATCTCTTGTACAATAGCCTGGAGCAAGTTCCACAACTCCTCCAATGGCTTTTCGTTCATCCTGAGCATGTTCCTCTTGTGCACAGTCCTGCCTGCACTGACCATCGTTGCCTGTTACTTGGGAATCGCCTGGAAGGTTCATAAAGCATACCAAGAGATCCAGAATATTGACAGGATCCCTAATGCAGCTAAACTGGAGAAGAAGCTGACATTGGTGAGTTAGCCCAGTGATGAGAAGAGTCTGCAGTAATCAGGAGCTTGCAGAGAACTGGCTCTGTTCAGGCATGGCTCGTGATGACCCTTCATTGCTTTTGTCTAGTATTGGTGAAAGATGGAGATGTGGTTCCAGTCTCACCCATACTCTGCACCCCTCAGAGGAGCAGGGGGCTCCTGAAAACCTTGTCATGTCAGTAGCTTATAGCGATATAATAATATAAAAATATTATAATTGCATATTATATGCATATATTATGATCAATTATAATTGCATATGAAACCAATAGCAATCTATCACAGGTAACAATGCAGCTTGTTAAATCTTTGGGCAGTTGCATCCAAGACTTTCACAGGCATACAGATTTCCAGTCATGCCAGAATAGCTGTCGAATCCTTTCATGTTGTAGCTGGGTTGAGGTCTTGTTCTGTCATCCCAGGTATTTTTTAATCGACTGAGTGGCTACTCTGAGTGAGAGCTACACGGACCTTTTTCCAAATAACCTTTTTCCAGATAAGCACTTTTCTTGTGGAAAAGCAGAACTGGCCCAAGCGTTCCAGAGGCCAGCCTATTGCTAGGCTGTACCATCAGGCTGGGCTGTCTCCCATGACCTGTTGAAGCCAGTGCCAGGGAAGGAGATGAAAACAACAGCTGCATCATAAAAAACCCACAGTGTACATCTTCTAGGTGGGAATAAAAGCATATATGCATTGCCCGGTGTTACCTGTGCTCATGTCCCAACATAGCAAGCGTACAGTTTCAGGTATTTCAGCTGGTTCAGGTGTGGTTTCCTCTACACAGCACACACCTAAGTATCAGATCCTGTCAGTGCAAGGCGAGGACTGAAGCCCTGTTTGCCTTTCAGATGGCCGTGCTCATCTCAGTCGGGTTCCTGAGCTCGTGGACACCGTACGCAGCAGCCAGCTTCTGGTCCATATTTAACTCCAGCGGTTCCCTACAGCCCGTTGTTACACTGCTGCCCTGTCTGTTTGCCAAATCTTCAACAGCCTATAACCCTTTTATTTACTACGTCTTCAGCAAAACTTTCCGCTGTGAAATCAAACAATTGCAGCGTTGCTGTGGCTGGCGAGTTCATTTCTTCAGCACCGACAACTCTGCTGAAAATCCCGTGTCGATGATGTGGAGTGGGAGAGACAACGTACGTCTCTCTGCAGCTGCGAAGGTGGAGGACCAGGTTGCTGCGAGTCGCTGAAATGCAGCGATGGTTTCACGACGTAGGTCGAAACTTGGGCTCACTCGTGGGTCCAAGTGCGTAGGCATGCAGCACATAGGGTTGTCACTGCATAG
>JAVJGJ010000059.1:76322969-76352831 GCA_035590215.1 Microhierax caerulescens | reverse complement strand
AGCTAAATATCGGCCTGGGTGATGCTAGTGCTAGTGGCAAGGATGACTCAAGCTCCTATGAGACATCCATTCCAACAGTGTCCACACCTTCCAGCCATGAGGTTGAACTATGGTGCACCTTCTGCCTCAATAAAATCCTGGCAAGGAACTTCTAAGATGGACAGCTGGCCATTTGAGAGCAGATTTTCCCGGGGGGGGGCGACGGGACGACACGACGGGACTGCACCCCTTGCTCAATGCAGAAATCCTTTTGCCTGGCTGAGGTAAATGGGGGAAAAGAAGGAAGTCAGGCAGATAAGTCACAGCTGTCAGCAACATGGCAGGGCAACAGTGGAGTAAATACGAATTCAGCTATACATTTAAAATAACGGGAAGCAAAAGTCCAACCGATCTGGAAATGACATGCACTGACCCCTGCTCTCTTGCAGTCATGCTCAAACGTGCCCAATGAGTTGCATGCCTCAGACATAGATCCAGTCTTTCAAATACCGAAACACTGAAACCAATTGATATATTTATAGTTTGACAAGTGGGTAAGATTTTTCAGAACCAGACATGTAGTTTGCATTCAGAAAATATGCTGAATATAATGCAATGCCTCAAATACAAACTAATCCTAATGTTGGGATTGTAGATTCTTAAGTCACTGAGGACTGTCTAGCTCACCAACATTATTCCTCACTTAGGTGAATCCAGATCTATCTGTTTTTCTGTGAAACTAGAATTTATTTCTCCATATTTTAAAAGCCTAAGTCTATACAACTGATTTAGTCTAGTCATATTCTAAAAACTGTGGAAAGAGATATGTTTCTCCAGAGGATGTTTCATTACACCAGTTTTAGAATCAGTTCCTGAATACATCTCATACTCCGTTGACTTTAAAGACGACTTAAATGGCAAACCAGAATGGACACCTAATTTATAGATGATTGAAGTTAGATGATACAAATCCCACTCACTGGGTTTCTAGATAAAAATATAAAAGTACCAAATAGCTTGGATTTTTATAAAGTTATGCTATTGTTCTTATTATTGTCAAAAAAGACTTACTGTAATTAACAATTCATTATTTGTCAAGAAAGTCAAATTAGATAGTTCCTCTAGATAGCCTCCAGTGGTCCACAGACTTCACAAACACCCAGCAAGAGAGTGTCCTTGGTTCCAGGAGCCTGCAAGCTAAACGAGGATAAAGATGTAAAAAGCAGGGATGAAGCCATGCCAGCACAAGGTCTTACCAAAGAAATGAAAGAGGGTGGGCTTAGATTAGATATTAGGAAGAAATTCTTCCCCATGAGGGCGGCGAGGTGCTGACCCAGGCTGCCCAGAGCAGCTGTGGGTGCCCCATCCCTGGCAGTGCTCAAGGCCAGGCTGGACGGGGCTGGGAGCAGCTTGGGCTGGGGGAGGGGGCCCTGCCCATGGCAGAGGGTGTGGAACTAGATGATCCTCAAGGTTCCTTCCAACCCAAACCATTCTGTGAATCTATGAATTGAAATGTGGTGTTCTGGCATGCTTTCAGAGCCACGAACAAACTAAAGATCAAATGCTGACTGGCTTAGAGCTGGAACCAAGGACCATAGAGTTGGAACCAAGAGAGCCAGCAGGGATTCAGCCAGCGCCATGTAAGGACAGCAGAGATTACAAGGTCTAAGCTGAAGGGGGAAAAGAAGAGGAGGAGCTTCCTGAAAGCACCTTTACAGTATCCATGGTAAAGCCAATTATTAAACCAGACCAAACAAAGCACTGACGCTATCCTCCTCACTGTCTTCTTCACTACACCCCTAGAATAGTTATGTACTATGAACTGTCTTCTTTAGCTTGAATGTGAACATAAGAGTGTGTAGGCAAAGCTTAGAGAAACACTGACATGTTTTTTTCAACCCACCACCAATTTCAGCCAAATACAGTTTGGATCATTTCACCGGTTGTCTTACTCCTGATGCTTTTTTGTCCTGCCTTCTCTGCAGTTGGTGTTGTCAGGACCAGGGATTCTGGAGCCCTGACCTACTTTTTGTCAATGGTCCCTAGGTTTATCTCCAGAAAAAGGGCAAAGCAGAATGAATTCCTCTGTTCTGTTGCAAGGAAGTGGAAACATTTAGACATGGCAAGAAGGTAACTTCCTTTTCCAGCCAGTAAATACAAAAAATTGTCAATGCTTTGTTCTTTGAAGGGGTGCCACTAGCATTACTTTTACTAGTAAAAAAAAAAAAATTAAAAAAATTATTTACACATTTCAGCAATATGAACCTCCCCATCTGGTAGCCCAGTGTGAAATGGCCCAGAGCACCGAGATTGCCAGCATTATCCCTTGCCTGCTGTAGGAGTGATTTTGGGTTTCCTTACCAACTGGTAGTAGACAGCACTTCAGAGCTCACAAATATGTGGACAGAGATCTAAAATTTGTGTCAGTCACCCCTGGTTTGTCTGTCACTAAATACAGTGTGAGCTCTTCAGCAGGAGTGGTGAGAGCAAGCTTTATATCAGCGCCTGTGAGCCTAAGTTAAGAGAAAACCAAAACTTTTCTGCACAGACTCCTCTTTATCTTGTCCTACTACTACCAAAAAAAAAAAAAAATCAAACCAAACCCACCACCTACTAGGAACTGTATCAGTCAAATAATATTTCAATATGTGAGGAGTACTGTTTCCTTCCTGGGAACACAGAACACTGCTAGACCCTTCCAGCATGGACCACAGGGAAGTTCTCCATGACATTATGGATCTAGCTCTACTACTATTTCTTTAGTTCACCTAGTAGAAACGAGTGTAGAAACTACTTTTTCTTTGGACACAGAATTTCTATTTTTTTTTCTATTGAAACATTGCTTTATTTTTTATTTTGCAAATATGGTGCTGAAATATATCCTCCTTCAGAACAAGATTGTTTAGAGAAGGTGATGAGGATGCTTTGATATTGAAGGACATGGTCGTTTTGCTAAGATATTTGTAAATCTAAGCTGTTTAAACAGCGAAGATTTTAATATGATTTTTGAGTCATATGCCCTCATTAGTGTTGCTAATTAAGGAGTGATACTCATGTGAGAACAACTAAATAAACCCAAATATAGTGTATTTTATAAAAGGAATGTTTGGCAAACAAAAATAACAAATAAGGCCAGACCCTATTTAATCTCAGTCTTGTCTGATTGTCAACAGATTGTCTGCTGTAAACAGTATTTGTGGAGAATTTTGAACTGTTTGCAGATCATCTACCCTGGTTTGGAAGATGCTGCTGGTTATGTGAAAGTATTTGCTGTGTAGCTTGAATTAACTGATTTATTTTCATTGCCCATTGTCAATCTTCCAGTAATTGCTCTTAGTTATTCACTGTTGCAGTATGTAATTAATAATGGAAATCTGCTGCCACTTACTCTGATATTATGTGAAAGCTTTCTAACAATTTGGACAAGACTAAAACTAGGCTACAAAAATTGGTAGGATTCTAAAGAAATTCCATTTCTCAATAAAGAAAACTGTTCTATTGGCTTAAGTTAAAAAAAAAAAAAATCTTGCTCTCTGTAACAGGTACGGTTTTTTACTAAATTCGGAGTGGTTTCTGAAAATTCAAAAAATCATTCTCAATATTTACTGAAGGGCAGTGTTATCATGAAATTAAGCTTTCAAGGGAGATTTCAGTACTTTCATATACAGACCACAGATACATGAAAATGCAAACAGTGCAAATCACGAAGGAACAAAAGATGGAACCAAGCTTTCCAAATCAGTCTATACATGAAATATTAGTGTGAAGGTGGGGGTTCAATGCACTTTTTGTTTTAGGCTTTGCTCATGGCTGCAACTGACAGGTCTGATGTTTGTGACATGCAGCAAGAGACTTGGAAATTAGCAGGCATGTAGAAGATACAAGGGAATTCAGCTGGGTCAGAAAGAGGGCAGGAAGGAGGAGGCAAGTCACAGAAGTCTTGTAGAACAGGTAGGAAACTAGTTCTTGGCAGGAGAAATACACAGAGAAAGAGACAAGAAAGGAAAGCCTCCGAAGCAATCATCACCAGGTGAATAAGAACAGTTTCATTTGTTCACATTTCAGTTTTTACCTTTACAAGGCCTTCTCAAGTTTTTTTCTTCTTTCTTTTTTTATTTCCCCCCACATGCTTTCTTTCTTCTTTATCATGATTTGGCTGTATGGCAGCTTTTCTCTTCATAAGCCAATATCCTACAAGAAAATAAAGAAGTGGTGTTTCCTTTGTGGTCATCAGTCTCCAAAAACATCTAGCTGTCTCCCTTTTTGTCTCTTCCGTGTCTTCCAACCATGTTACTTTTCTATTTCTCTTACGTATTATTCCTTAGACACCTTCCATGATCAATAGATCATGTCTAACTTTATTGCCATGCTCTGCAAGGGGGTTAACTAAACCTTGTTCTCAGCCCTTGACCCAGACACAGTGACTCAGCTTTTACTTACAGTTTGTTACTTCTTCTTATCCTTCAGAATATCCTCATGAAAAATTCCGTATGCCAGACTTAGTTCTTTGTCATTCTTTAACTTGTCTTTTACTGAGCTTTAAAATCCATTTATGAAGCAAGTGCTTGGGTTAACAACTGTGAATAAATGCCAGAATTTTGAGGAGAAAATTGAACAAATTGGACAAACATCTCAACAATTGCAATTTTGGCAAATGAAATTTGAGAACCAAATAAAATTCTAGTTACTAATAGATAAAATGTGCCACGTCACAACCCAAAGAGCATAGACAACTTTCTGCTGCACTGGAATTAGAGCAGAACAAGACACTCTTTACAACGTGTATCTTAAACACAGTTCAGGAGACTAACATAAAACACCTGAGTACCTTTTTTTCAACAGTAGATAAAGAAATATCCGAAGGACTGTAGTTCCAGGCACCTGGTTCAGATGCCTAGCATCAGCTATGGTGTCTGGAACAAAAAAACCGAAGGTACCACGGGGTACTGGAGCACCCAGGTTTCTACCGTCACCAATATTTTGCATGCTTCAGGTTGGAGAAAGCCAGCAGAGTGCCTTTCTACACCAGCTATCTTTCAGAGATCACTTTGTTCTGTTTCAAATGAAAGAGGCAGAAGGCAGGAGTAAAGCACACACAAGGAAGTTCATTGCACTGCCTGCAGTTAAGCTGAGGGCCTGCTTACCAAGGGATGCTGCGCGTGGTTAAGTCTTTAACATTGGTTTGCAGGAAGATGGGACACGTTCCTTGATTACTGAACACATCAAAAACATGTCTGGCTTTGAAAGCTCTGAAGCTACAGATGGTTAGAGGCTGGGAAAGAAGCTGGAAGAAATAGGATATGTTTGCCCTGTTTTTATGGCTCTTCCCTGGGCATCTGCTTTTCGACAGCTATCAGAGACAGCACGCTGAGATAGATGGTGAGATTCAGTAAAATCTCTCTTATGTTCTTATCATCTTAGTGGAACTCAGACAGAATAACCTGACTGTGAATTAGCTGATCATTGCTTGTATCTCTGAACTGCTGAAGGATGGAATAGCACTCAGGGGGTACTTTAGACTTCTCTAATGTAGACATCTACATCTGCCCTTGAAGGAAGCAGACACATTCAGGCTTGATTCATTTGACCTACTTGAATGTTCTACTTTTGCTGAGATCAGTTACAGCCTTGAGATACCTATTCCTCTCCATTGACCACAAAATAAGCCCAGGGTGAATTGCTCAAAGGTAGACTTTTACATCTCAGACATCAGCATAACATTAGATTAATTCTATCTAGAGTCTCTTTCCAATGATTTTGATACATTTGAGTCATATTTTGAGAGAAAGAAAAATAGCTCCAAAGCAAATTAATCACTGATTCCCCACATCCCTCCCTCCCCCTCCCCACCCCACCCCAAAGAGCCATGATTCATCACACAGATGAGACATTACAAAATGAAGCAACACTTGAATTTAACTGTCATATAGACAGCAGGTCTAAATGTGCATCAATTTTACAGTGTAATGACTTTTTCCACAATGTCCAACATTATTATAGGAACAGCAAGTAGAGATAGCTTTAGATCAACACGTTCTACAATGGTCTAGCTCCAAGAGTTACAATGGTCATCATTTCAGACAACATCAAATAAGTGTAATGTGATTGACATACTGCAATGTGTTCTCCCATATCACTCAGCTTTAGGAATTAATGAGATATGACACACCAGGACTAGCACAAACCAGTATGTTCATATCAGAAAGAAAGAGCAGTTTTACAGGGCCTGAACAAACACCTTCATCTTCATATATCTCCATGCCTGTCTCTAAAAAATGGCCCCAAAACAGGTGCCTTGAGAAGAACAGAACATAGAACAAGATTAGGTAGTACTCCTCTTGAGTACTATCCCATCTTTCAGCAATTCATGGTCAATAGAATTCTTGACTCATGTTATCCACACCTTAGGAAACCACTGTGGATTTCTCCTCTGTGAACTTTCCCAGCCTTTCATTGAAGCCCTATAAATTTTTAACATCCAATTAACATCAGGTATTTAACAGAGGTGCCTAGATTCACCTTCTCTAGTTGGAGAAAGGTTTTCTAGATTGCAACTCAGTATGGCATATGACAGCATCTCATAAAGATAGGAACCAGTCCCCTGTGGATTATCTCTCTCTATTAGCTCTAGAAGCAGTCAGCATGACATGCTTAAATGAATACCTGGTGGGTTTTGGTTGCCAGTGTTATATAAGGTGAGACTCACTGTTTATTTTTTTCCATTAATGACTTACCCTGAGCTCCCAATTTAGGTATCAGAAGCTTCCATCTCAAAAATAGGGTCTCTAAAAGAAAATTGCTGTATGCACATGATTAACACCAAGGAGCAGTAATTTCTACTTGTTCATCTGGCAACTTTTCCCAACTATGCTTAAGACATCTGATTTTACCTTATTACACATACCATAACTTAAAGCTCTGTAATTAAATGAGGATAGCTGTCATGCAGATTTGCTACAGGTCATTTTAACAGCAATTATTAATCACTGTAGACAAGGTGTGAGTACCATGACACTTGATTTCTTACACCACCAGCCTTTGTCAGCCTGTTCTCCCCTCTCTTGTTATTTATATTCAGTTTCATTTGCAGAAAATCTTACCACACATTCACCAACTGGTAGTACCTAGACATCTTCACAACCTGATCCAAACTCAAATGAGAAACTGAATGGCTAAAAAGAGAATACTTCACTAGATCAAACTTGTAAACCTTGAATATACAAGAAGTGGAGAATTCAAATACATTTCCCCACCATAATGGATGACATTTTCAAAAAGTGTCTGTGCTGTCTCTGTAGAAGGAGATTTTAGAATAGAACAGAGCATTTTCAGTTGGAAGGGATTTGCAACAATCATCTAGTCCCACTGCCTGATCGCTTCAGGGATGACCAAAAGTTAAAGCATGTTGTTAAGGGCCTTGTCCAAATGCCTCTTAAACACTGACAGGCTTGGGGCATCGACCACCTCGCTAGGAAGCCTGTTCCAGTGTTTCATCACCCTCTTTGTCAAAGAATGCTTCCTAATATTCAGTCTAAACACTCCTGGTGCAGCTTTCAATCATTCCCACAAGTCCTATTACTGAATACCAGGGAGAAGAGCTCAGCACCTCCCTCTCCATATCCCCTCCTCAGAAAGCTGTACAGAGCAATGAGGTTGCCCCTCAGCCTCCTTTTCTCCAAACTAAACAAGCCCAAAGTCCTCAACCGCTCCTCACAGGACATTCCTTCCATCCCTTTCACCAGCTTTGTTGCCCTCCTCTGGATGCATTCAGGAACCTTCACATCCTTCTTATACTGCAGGGCCCAGAACTGCACACAGTACGCAAGGTGGTGCTGCACCAGTGCTGGGTACAGCAGGATAATCCCCTCTTTTCAGCAGCTGGTGATGCTGTTTGATGCACCCCAGGGTGCAGTTTGCCCTCTTGGCTGCCAGGACACACCGTTGACTCCTACTGAGCCTCCTGTCCCAGCACCCCCAGATCCCTTTCTGCAGGGCTGCTCTCCAGCTATGCTTTCACAGCACCCTTTGTTTACAATTTTGTAAATGTAATTTACAACCTAATCTGTGGTTTTAAGTAAACTTAAAATTTTGAAGTGGAGACTAAAAGATAGCTATAATTCTCTGTTTTGTGTTTTATCAGTCCATAGCCCTTACAAATCATCTGGTGGCAAAGGCAGTATGTTTGTCTGTAAACTGTAGTCTGCATCTTATGAACTTCTGCACTGCTCAGAATTACTAGTGCCTAACTGCTACATCAGAGCTCTCAGCTGCTCAGATTCCCTGTGCTTCCTCAAAAGCAGTTTATTTCCAAACAAGAGAAACTTGGTTCTTGGCTAAGCTTTTGGGCCATTCAACAAGGTCAATGGGATGAAAGACAACCACAGCTGTGACAGCCAGAGAGGATCTTATTCCATTCAGTGTGTCTGACCAGGCACAGGATCTATCTCCTTGAGCAATTTGTGCTGTGACTCTCCCAGTGGTTCACAACCAGCTGTAGAGCCTATGCTGCACAAATATGAGTTTGAAGACAGACATTCAATGACCATAATGTGCCTGCTAGGACTGTCACCTTCTGTCTGTTCAGCCTCAACGCTACTGCTGATGCATCTCTGCATTTCACCAGTAATAAGAAGTAGCGGTGTGTAATCAGGTGACAAAGTACCATGAGGACACAGAAGAAGACAGACAGACAAAGAAGCAGCGCTAAACGCTACATTGCACTTGTGCCTTCCTTTTCTATCACCAATAGCTGGCACAGCAGGAACTGCAAGTCTGGAGGACAGAAAAACAGCACCAAAGGTGAGGTAGATGAGAAAGAACTTAGCGTGATCTTCTCACAGCCCTAACTACACCCATTTTCCTGTAATGTGTCTTCTCATGAGACGTGAGGTACAGAAGGGAGGCAGTACTGCTCCCATTCCCTGTCACCTTTGGGCTGCCTTATTACTTCAGTTACAAGATTAAAATTATTTTTCTACTTGTGCTTGTCAGCACTGAAATCTCCACATGTAGTTCACAGCGTCTTTTCCATAGTTCAATGCTGAAAATTCTGTGATACTCCTTTTATTTCAATTGGATTACATTACTTGTCTTCCTGACTAAAACCCATCATTTTCCATTCAGCAGGAGACAGGCACCTGTCACCAACATGCTGGTGATACTGGCCTACTTGTCTATTACTTGTGAAGGATGAATGTGCTTAGTGGAAAAGCTTTTCCCACGTTGCCCCTAACAGAAGGTCTGCCCATAAATGTTCGCAAAGCTCACAATCCTCCCTCAAACACTCTTTATCAGGTGCCATAACAACTATTTTCTGTGATCATGTCCCATGTACAGATTTGGGGCAAAAGGTAAATTCTGTGTTTGCCACTTATAAAGTGGACCTGCAGTCCATTAATGCTTTTAAAATAATAAAAACAAGGTCACCAAGGAGAGAAACTAGCAGTTCGCTGGTCAATTTGGCACAGAAGACATGAATCCCTGGTAAATCCAACACTACCCTCCCGTGACCTTCGCAGTTCAGACAGGTGTAGACATGCTGCTGGAGAATTGTGACAAGCTCTTTGTGGAGAAAATTTATTCAAAATACAGTTGTTAAGTGTTCAAGGAAAGGGAATGAAGGAATTTGAGACATCACACAGTAAAAATAGGAGAGCATCCCTATAAGGAGTAAATTTGGTTTGCTCATTTTGGGGACATTTATTAATTAAGGAACAGACACATAGGATCTATTCTAAAGACTGACACTTAATTTGAAGTGGGAATGAAAACAGTCTTAAAAGCACCTTAGGTGAAAAAAGTAAATATTCCACTGGACTCTAAAGGATGCCTTCACTGCTCTACTCAAGAGCATCTTTTACATCTTCGCCTGACTAACCAAACTTATTTCTCCTTCAATGAAAAATTGTTTTCACACCAATCTGTGGTGCAAGGAAGGATGAAGCAACAGACCATGGTAAGACTGTGAATATCCATTTTCACATTCCAGATATTTCTAAAGCTCCCTGACCTATGAAATAGCAGGGTGACAGAGAAACCTAGTTACATCCTGAAACTCATAAGAATCCAACTTGTAAACAACACAATGTGTATGAACAACAATTTCATATGAAATTCCTTGTATCTGTATTGTTCTTTGTGAGAAATTAAAGCATAGCCTTAAGAGACTGTAAAATGTAATAGTCTATCTTAAAATGTCGAGCTGCAGCCACCTCTTACTTCCAACTCTGAGGAAAAAACACAAAGTACCTCAAGATGCCAACCTCACTGACACCATAAACAGTTAAAAGGTGAAAATAAACCATCGATTTTTAAGCAGCAGTTAGGCATTCACCCTCACCCCCAATACCTTGAACGTGCTGCTTCCACTGCAAGTGCGAGCAAATTGCCTTCCCCCGTAGCAGCACACTGCGTTAGAGCAGCAAGACATTGCTGGGCTGCTGCTTGATCTCTACTAGCCTTCACCTAAAGTGGAGGATAAAATTATTAAGTTAACACAAACTACAAAGTGAACTGGGAAGTCAAGTGCATAACACTTTCCGATTTCAAATACTAATTCTAGAGGCAAGGAATTGTCAATGGTCAATATATGCTATATATTTCCACAAGATTAGAAGTAAAAAGGTATCTCAGACCTTAAAACATGTGTACAAGTCCATAAAATAACTCTAAAACTATTTTATCTACGTTTTTACTAATTATGAAAGTAGACGTTGATTTCTGGTTCCACAACCCTGCTCCTTAACTGCACGTAACAAGCTGCATGAAATAGTCTGAGTGATTAAGTAATGTTACATAATTTTAGAGCAAAACATCACATAGCTATTTGCTATCTTATTTTCAGACAAGGTAAAGCTCTCAATATTGAAAGGCTAGACATATATTCATGAGACTATCTGAAATACAACGATTAAAACTAAATGAACATAACAAAAACATTTTTGTTTGAGTTCTAATACTGTGTTTCTTGGGATTTTCCATCAGCTTCCACTGAAGCTGAACAGAAAACTAGCTTCTCCACTGAAGATGAGAGTGGATTCTCAGAAATTTGAGGGTCAACTTTCTGGCAAGCTACTTTTACTCAAGTTCTACCTGCAATTACAAGAACTTTCATTTTTAAGAAGGTAGTTCCCACCTTATTAATCTTCTCGATCTGCTTGCTACGGACTGAAGTATTATCAATAGCCAGAACTTCGACCGTCTCCTCTTTTTCTAGCTGATGCTTGTTTACTCCAACAATTACTTCAGACCCTATTTCCAGCGGAAACACCAGAAACTCAGAATACATTTGCAAACTACTGTGAAAAGACACAATATTAACAGGACAAGAAAATTTTTGAGCATTATAATGCAGCGTTTTGCTTTATGCCTAAATAAATTTCAAATACTTAAAATCTGTTGTTATAGGAAAGACTTCAGTCTGTATTTTCCATATTTCACGATGAGATGATCAGATGCATGAACATTCAACTTAGTGAATAATGAGCCAGAAAAAAGATTTTGAATAGAATGATATTTATCTTACAAATTGATTTAATAATGGTCACTAATATACATTAGCTATTTTTCTCTTTTTAAGCTTACAAAACTGAATCTTACAGAATTAAGCAGAAGTGCTGGTGTCCTGTGCTACTCTGCTTTTACTTTCCTGATTTAGCACATAAATAAGAAAGTGAAGTTCCTACCTAAAACTACTCTATGTGAATAAAAATTAATCATGTCAGAAAACTGTATTTTAGCTTTCAGCCAGCATGGACTAAAGAACCATTTTTATTTGCAGTGCCTAATAACATTACTACACTCTTCAAAGCAACATGAAGTAATTTACCTTGGGACAGAAAATACAGAACTTTAATTTATTCTCCAAACAAATAAATCCATATAATTTCTTTCATGTTTGAGTTATCCCTAGTTTCCCTAGTCCCAGTAGCAGACTACTACTGGAACGCAGACTACAAAAAGCAGAACAGAGCTATAAGCACCCATGTATACATATCTTCACATATACCTACTGTATGTGTACCTATACATATACATATATATCACAAAGAGCGGCATTATTAATCTGAGCTGACTGCATTTCTTCTAGTCTTCAGCAAAAATGGGCAGTTCTGAAGCAACACCAGGAATTTGGCCAGATACATTCAATATCACCATCTGCTGGTAGTGCTTGTAAATTCAGGAATCGCAGTTTAAAGATATGATCACAAATTAAGCAATTAAGTACTGAAGGCCCCAAATACTCCTTTAAAATTGTGTTTCTAGTGCTTTGTCTAATCTAGACTTAAAATATGCCAAGCAAGACTGTTTTCATACTGGTCCTGTATTTCATATGCACTGCTGTCTCTTTTCAGAAGCTTTCACTGACAGAAAACTAATACCATTTTATCACTCATAATCTGCTACTCCTAAACTAAGAAGAAAAAACCCAAGGAAAATATATGTAAGAACCCTTTATACAAAGGTATTCTACCAGCAGTTTTCCCTTCTTTCATCTCCCTGCTCCCTACCAGAATCAATCCTGGCTTGTCTTCGGGCTGCACACTCTTCAATACGAAGTTTGGGAATCCCCTCAGCAACAGCTTTGGCCATTCCACCCATGTCTTCTATCTCCTCAATAAGCTGAGAAATGAAAAGGATTAGGAAAGTAAGTAGTAGCAAGGTTCACAAAATAAGCTTTGCACTTGTATCACCACCCTAATTTTTATTATACCTATATACACAGCCCTGTGCTCTAGAAGTGTCTTCCTATCTCTGTGTCTCTGACTACAGGTTCTGATATAAATTAAAAGAAGTCTCAAACAAAAGAGCATTTTTATTACCAAAATTCCATAAATTCACTAACAGGACACAGCATATTGTTCAATCAGTAACACTCATGGCTGAAAAGGCTTAGAATTTGAGATCTTGACTCTGCATTGACTTCTGCCTGCCAGGCAGACCTTAAGGCTACATGTATCCAAATACAAATAAACTGAAAAAAAACCCAGGGTCCATTCTCTGATCCTGAAGACAAGTGGCATGGCAGTTCAGCTCTCACACAGCAGAAGCCTATTCAGCACCAAAACATGGTGACCACATCCAAACTGCCTACTGGAAATGCCCATCAGACCATGCCTGGCACTGCCTAAAGTATCCTAGTTGACAATGACCTAAAAAACACACCGGACAATGTGCTAGGTGTCTGCACAATGCCAGGCTAGTGTTTGGGCCTCTAGCATCTTATTAATTTGGGAGTTTGCATAAGAGCAATAATTTGCTCAAAAGGAGAATCAGTGGGTTTAGCTGTAGACTAGACATGCAGGTGTCTATCTTTATGCAGGATTGCCACCAGCAAGACTACTCCTGCACAGTACTTTTCACACGCAAGTAATGACTGGCAGCAAAAATATTATTTAAAAAAATATTCTGATCCAAAAGAAAAATTCCTCCTAAATTCTGCGTAATATTCAAGTGCAGCCAGAGAATTCCCTGCATGCTTGGCTATAAAACCTTGTTTTTAATAACATCCAGTTTTAAACTCTCAAACAGATCACCATGAGCATGAGTGAGCATGTAACTAAGTAGGTTGGTTTGACTCCTCCTTCTGTTGAACCTTTTTTTTACTTGTGTATGAAACAGAGTTCCCAGCAAACTGGGAGTTTTCAGCGTGCAAGGGACTTTGCAGGGCTTGATTATTTGTTCCACATTGGGATACTTCCCTTTTGAATGTAGTCTACTAGAAGGCTGAAGTCTTTCTGTCTCTAAATATACACTGCATTTTTGTAGAGTTCATTTACAAAGACATTACTGAAGCATAAGTGTAAAATAATTCGCTCTTTAGAAGTTACCAACATAGCAAGCAGTGCCTAAAAAGACATTTCTCAAAATTCCTACACCTATAATTTTCTCACAGAACATAAAAGATATGTAAACGGACCTTTAAAGCAGCTTCATAAACATCATTGGTGAGGCACTCCATGAGGTAAGAACCCCCCCAGGGGTCTGCCACTTTAGGAATACCTGACTCCTCTTGAATTATTATCTGTGTGTTCCGAGCAATGCGAGCACTCTTCACTGTAGGCAAACCCAAGGCTTCATCAAATGAATTTGTATGCAAAGACTGTGTACCTCCAAACACAGCAGCCATTGCTTCAATTGTAGTACGGATAACATTGTTAAACGGGTCCTGGAAGGAAAAAAGAGAGCTCTGAAGCCCAGCAGTTCTGCCACGGGGTGGGGGCAATTAGTTACACACATATTACTGCAATGAAACGAATGCACTTCCCCCATTAAAACACTGTAATCGTTAACAAAAGCTGAAAAAGAACAGTCAATAGCAAGCATACAATTAAACTGATATATCGCTTATCGGATCTCAGGCAAAGAGATTAATCCATAAAGAAAGCCAAAATGATCAGTGTTTGAGTAAACTGGTCATGACAACAAAGCAAAGCCTAACTAGTATTTAGTGGTGTTTCAAAAAACTTAATGAATCCAAGTTGGAGAGGATGGAACACGTAGTCCCAACGTCCTCCATCCTTATATTCCAGAATTCTCGGAGCAGTGAATAACATAACTGTCAGACAGGTCCAGGAGTCAAGCTCCATTTTGGAACTAAATGTGCTTAGTATTTTCATTGACGACAGCATTACATAAAGATAGGAATAACAGCTGAAATTTGCTGGTGCTATAAAATGGAAAGATATCTATGGGAGAACTGGGATATTAACCAAAACAAACGGATAATCTGGAGTACAAGGTATAGAAATACAGTCATCATTACAGAACATAATCTCAGCCTTTAGGTCAAAATTTTTATCTGTTTTTTTCATCTAGACAGTTGAGTTGTATACATGTGCGTCTACAGTCAAAAGAGGTGTCACCATGATCTCCAGGATATGACTTAACGCTCCGAGATGGAGTGAAGAATCACCCACTGCAGCTGCCTTCTTATTTAATGTGATTACTGAGGGAATTTAATGGTAGTCCAGATTGTATACCTCATTCTTGACAAGCCTAGCTGGGATGAAATGTACCCAAAATAATGAAGAGCTACCAGTGCAACAGGACCTTGAAGAAGACAAATGAAACATGAGATCTGTGAGAACTACATTATCTTCCATAAAGAAATAGAATTAATATCACTGTTTTACAAGGACATGGTAATTCTACCTATACTGGAGTCTATTTCGTGTTTAAGTATTCCACTTGAAGAATTACAGAAAAGTGTGATTTGGACGAGCGAGAATGTAAAACTGAACTTGTGAGTGGATACCTATCTATAGGCAGGGCAAAGGAAAATATATTTGCCCTCTGAAACCTGTAAGGAATAAACACTGGGCACTGAGGAGCTATATTAAGATAAACAAGAATGTTTAGACAGGAAAGAAGGGTTATGATCCAGACAGAAATATATCTACACTGGACACTGGAAAACAGTTGAACATATTTTTGGTAATATTACTATTTTTGCACTCAACAATTAGAAGACCCACAAAGGCCACTGTTCAGAAAATTCTGCTGTTTTAGTTTTACTGTGTTCCTGTAATGTAAGTAAACAATACATTTACTTTGAAAAAAAAGAATAAAACCCAGGCACACAAGTCAAATAATGATGGTTGCAATCACAACATATTGCATGACTTTGGGAAGCAGGCCTTGAAATAAGAGTTGGAACCCAGCTCTGACCTCACTTGGGAAATTATATACAGTCCAATGATGTATTTGCTTGTTGTAACTCAACAGGAAGAGCAGACAATGCACCCAGTTCCAAAAAAGCAAACGAGCTGTAATCATTACTTCACTCTTCAGCGAGAGGGGCATGAATGACTTCCTTGGCAGGTCTAACAAATTCTCCAGCCAGTGATCCTGAGAAAAAGGAGCCTCCACTTCCTCATTCAGCTGCATTTTGAAAGCATAAAACTTATAGGATGTATCCAAGAGAGATTCATCCTCTGAGTCCTGAATTAAGATAAGCACCTCTCTGCAGTTCTCTTCTCTACTTAGCAGGTTTGGATCCTACTCTCAATTCAGTATCCACTAGACTGGGAGCACACATGCTAAAGACAATGATTCCAGAATGAAAATGAAGCCAGACAATGAAAAGTTAGGCACTGAGACTGCTTATCATCACACTGGAATCCTTGTGCAAATACAGTCTGAAGCCTTTGTTTTGTACCCTTTTACCTGAATGCTACAGAATAGTCCCAAATCTTGAATTGTTTTGCAAGCCAGCATTTCGGGAAACAACGATGCTGGCACTCAACACAACTTTTTGTATTATGTAAGAAAAAAAGATGTATCCGATGCATTTCTCAGACTAAGACAAGTGGTCTCCTTTAGAAAGGTACATCTTTATGAATAAAACCAGCAGTCTCCTTTAAGATAGACACCATGAGAATGTGTTTACACGAGGAAGTTGATGAGAATCCAATTTCTAACCTGCTCGGTGAGTGACCAGCCCGAGGTCTGACAATGAGCTCTCAGCAGAAGAGATTTGGGATTCTTGGGCTTAAACATTTTCTCTATCAAGTGAGCCCACAGTCGCCTCCCAGCTCTCAGCTTGGCTATTTCCATGTAGAAGTTCATACCAATTCCCCAGAAGAAGGAAAGCCTGTAGTAAGGGCATGTGAACAGGATAAAACATTAAACCACTCTAATAACTCTGTTTCACTAAAGGAGAGGTCCTACAGCAAGGTCTCTGATTAGTTTAATTTTACAGATATAACCCAGACATAAGATGAGGGGAATGTTCCTGGATGCTGATGCCAATTGCTAAAGAATGATACACAGCCAGTAAACTGAATTAGCCTCCAAACAAGGTGACTACAGGCAAAGTGCCAGTGACAGTGGTCCCTGGCACTGCTAAACTGTCCCCAGGGACTGTTTTGGGGGAGCTCTAGGTCAAACAGTGTTCCAGCAAGTCACTAATACAAACAGTGACACTCTAGTACCAGGGAATGCTCCTTGACACAATCTACTAGGGTAGTTATGGTCACAAACTAATTATAATGAGAAGACGTTATATATTATAAGCATGGTTTTATCCTTTTCCTGATTAATTTAATCAAAATCCAAATTGAACGGTCCAACACTGGCTAGCATATCAGGGAACAGACTAACTGATCTACTTTTTCCTACTTACAGCTTCTATGATTTCTAAGTGTAACTTGCTTAGTTAAAGCCAGTAAAATTCATTATACAAAAGATATACTTTTTTAACAGTGAATTAGCTACTGAAACAATTCGCCACAAGCTCTTACAGATTCTCCATCTCTAGAAAGTCTGAAAATAAGGCTGTATCTTTTTCTACATGATCCACTTTGATTTTGCCACAGATCTCAGAAACAGGTTCTCCTCAGCTCACTCCTGTAGCTAGTTTGAATGTGCAACACGCTACATTATCTCCGCCTTTTGTTTTTTTTAAACTCACAGTATAGTTAGGGAATCTGTAAATCAATTAGACAACTGAAAATGTGATTCTGCTTAGTTTGGCAGTAACTACACACAGATAAAGTATTCTACTTAAAATTAAATTATTTCTTTTAGGAAACTCAACTGTAAATTGAACTACCTGAACTTCCCCTTGTTAAGCATTTTCCTCAAATATTTCAAAATAATACTAATGCAAGAAGTCCAGAAACACTACAGCATAAAAGAACCGCCAGAGCCCTTGCTGCATTCTGCATCCTAAAGCTACTGTTATGAGATAACAGCTTAGAGATCCTCTTTCTGACTCAGAGACCAACTATCACAACAGACCTTGACAATGTTTGGGCCTGTGCATGAGCTTTACACAGATTATTAGTGCAGATGTAGTCTAAGTGTCTGTTGGACCAGATACATTTTCCTACTGCTGAAACTGTATAACGAAACCAAAACAAATCCCATCTGCAATGTGAGCATTGCCAATATTACTTGCATGTGTAATAATACTGAATTTGGTATTAAATTCCAGAGGATTTACCAAAAGTGACTTTCATACTTAGAAATTTCTTTAGCTCACCTTGGTGCAAATTCATCAATGGTAAGGCCGGCTTTAAGTCCAGTTCTGCAGTACTCCAGGCCATCGGCTATGGTATAAGCTAATTCCAGAATGGCGTCGGCTCCTGCCTCTTGCATGTGATACCCGCTGATTGAAATGGAATTAAATTTTGGCATGTACTGTAAAAATAAAAGACAACAGGGTATGACAACAGAAGGGAGAGTCAGATAATTGTTCTGTCAACATTCACAAATAATCCATTCTTTGCAGCCTGTGAATACAACTCGTCTCTATTAAGTGGTGTTTGCAGATGTTTACTTCACATCCTTTTATTTTTTTGCATTATTGATTGTGCTTAAAACTATCACCGACCACGGTAAACATCTTTTTTAATTACAGGCTGTGTGCTACCTCTCCAATGAAAATGCAACTAAGAAAACAACTGATAGTACTGAACTTCCAGTCATCCATTAAGGACTTCACTCCTTCTGTTACCTCTTTCTCATGCTTAATTTTGCAGCAGAAGTCCTGCAAGATTTCTTGCCTCTTTGCTCCTGCTTACAGCAGTTTAATGCTTCTTAACTATGCGTCTTGTTACTTTCTACACAAAGAACAGCCTGTCTGTTCCTCATCTCCAAGCTTCCTGCCATCCCTTCAGGTTTAGGCTCATCTTAATCTGACTTTGACTTGGATTGACTTAAAAATCTCCAAATTTATGCTGTAAGTGATTTGGGATCTTAACTGTTCCTCCCAGCCCTTTCCACAACCACATCATTCTTCACGATGACAGGTCTTCCTGTCTTCTGCTTTGTTCTCTGAAGTGCCTCATAAATAGTTCACTAGATGTAATAACAGAAGTAAATACATTTAAACAATGAATACCTTTGAGGTGTATTGGAAGATGTCAGCAATAATACGCATTGACGGTTCTGGGGGGAAAATGTATGTATTTCGGACCATGAACTCCTTCAAGATGTCATTTTGGATTGTCCCTGTCAGCTTGGCCTGAGGCACTCCCTGTTCTTCTCCAGTTACAATGAATGTTGCCAACACGGGAATGACTGCCCCATTCATTGTCATAGAAACTGACATTTTCTCTAAAGGAATTCCATCAAAAAGGATTTTGGTGTCTTCCACTGTATCAATGGCAACTCCAGCCATTCCAACATCTCCTCGAACTCGTGGATTGTCTGAATCATAACCACGGTGGGTGGCTAAATCAAAAGCAACAGATAATCCCTGCTGGCCAGCTAAATAAAAAGGAAAAAAAAAATAAAAGAGATTTAGAAGTGTTGAGCAGACATTACTACTGGATCTAAAATTTTAAATTTTATTTTACATGACCCAGGCTTGGACAACAAACCAATTTTTGATGTTAAACACCTCCTCAAACTTGTCCAAGGTCATCTAGTCTTAAACTTTAAATGAAAAAGCTTTTAACTGAGAAGAAAAAATACTGTAGTCCTTCTAGCTCAGCCACACAATCAGCTTACCCTGTTTAACAACGTACTGACTAAGAGTTTAGCCACGTTATAAATGTGCATAGACTGACAGTATCAGGGATTATATTCAGAAATTCTACTTAGCTTAGTTGGAAACAAAACTGTGATATACTATGTCACATTACCTTCTCTTTATCACAAATTAAACACATGCACACAGATTGTTACCCTGGCTGTTATTTATTCATAAGCACTTTGCTTATAAATCTGCTTATACATTACTAAATCTGCAGTAGGAGAAAATTATTCACATAAAGCAGGGAACAGGACAGTTAGAGCTCTTGGCAGACTTGTTGCTGCAACCCGAAAGCAGCACCAGAAACTCTGCTACCCCCTGGCACTCACCCTGTGACCAGCACTGCTGTTCCTAAGTAACTGTATCTACTGCATTTGCAAATCTTCCTCTCAACACCAGCACATCTCTTGTCAGACCCGCTATCATCTTTGATCTAAAAAGCTAGGTGTTAGCTCTGAAGCAGAATAACAAAAATTTAAATTTCTGCCTAGTTTCAAGCAACAGAAAGTTCAGCAATTATGAGAACTGATAATTAATTCTTTTTCAGCATTCCTCTAATTACAGAGAGATTTTAATTGGATTATTAAAAATGCTTTATAAATAACTAGGTCAGATCCAGAATCTATGCTAAATAATTCACTATTAATACAACCATCACCACAACAAGATAAAATTACAGTATCACAATGTCAAACCCCAAATGATGAAAAATTACTGGCAGCAATCTTGAGTAACTGAGCTGTGCTGTCAGCTAACTGAAATACTAGCACTTCTGCCTCAGCAGCAATGATCAGCAGTTAAGTGTGTTTAGAACAATCTTTCTATTGAAATGTTTGCCTGCAAACCTCTAATACCCTGTATTTACAATTTATCAATTTACTGAGAGTTTTATAAATGGAAAGAATCAAGAATACTTGCAAGGCTATGGCAGCAGTGAATATTGCTTCACACTAGCTAACCGTGATACTGCAAGAGCTAAAAATCCCCAAAGAATTCCTCCTCCCCACCCTAAACAGTTATTTTTGACTAGGAGGGACTGTAAAGAGGTAAATAAATGCGTCACAGATCTACTTACTCAGAAGACAACTTTCAGTGGTCTGCTGTGTTGACCAGCAAGGTTATAACACAGCTTCAAACAATTGCTAAGATGTATGGGTGGTGTATAACTCTTCAGTGTTTCAGTACCAACTTTTTAGCAGTGGTTAATGTTTAACTCAACACTGTATTATGATGATGGTCCAGCTATTAGCTAAATAAAGTGCCGCAAAACACAATACTCCACAGAAATTTCGGGAAAACCACTCTCAAGTAAAGAAAAAACAAAAACTTTTAGGAAGCCGGCTTTACAATACACCATGAATGACACTACTCATATGTATTTATGAGTTCATCTAAAACGTGTAATATGGGATGGAAACCCAAAACATCAGATGCACTGACGCCAGAAGTTTAGCTATGTGAGACAAAGTTCAACTTTATTTTTCCACTACAATCTTCTCTCATGCTCACATAACGAGTGTAAAGTGCTCTGTGATGCCTGCTGGTTGGACCCTGGGCTGCAGCCAAATTATATCTCTCCAAGTGTTAAGGCAGAATAACTAAAAATAGCATTTAACACATGATGCAAAGGCAGTTTCAGAAATGATCCAGCTTCCCTCTAATAAATACAATACCATTGGGCAGACCCTATCAGAAACCAAAACTCACAAGGTGGAATAATCACATTTGCCACATAATTTACCATATGAATATGCCCCATTGCTTTGCAAGGCAATGTTGTTTCCCAAATCAGCTGTCTTACCTTTAATGTTGTCCTTGTAGAACTTATTGCTCTCCTCCACTGTACTGAAGCCAGCATACTGGCGGATAGTCCACGGCCTGTAAGTGTACATCGTTGGGTAGGGCCCTCGAGTGAAAGGTTTCACCCCTGGCAGCTCTTCAGGGAGGTCTTTCGTGTCTCTTTTGGAGTATAAGGGCTTGATGTCGATCCCCTCTGGGGTGTGCCAAATTAAATCCTTTGGATTCTTGCCTTTCAGCTGCTTTTCAGCAAGAGCAGCCCACTCGGGGTGCAGCGGCTGCCCATGTAGCGAACGCCATGCAAGCCGGCAGGCTGGAAGTTGTGCCAGGCATGTGCACTGGTGGGGCCACAGGCGCAGGACAGCATCCTTGGCTCTTAGCATGCCTGTCCCACTGGTTGGTGAGTATGGGATGAACTGAAGAAAATAAAAACATGTATTTTGCATTATCATATAAATCCAACATGGGAGAAGCAAACACAGAGAGGTGAAGCAGTTTGCTAAATCAAAAACAGCAGCAAGTAAGTGTATTTATTCACTTACTCATTTGTCAGACATCCCACCCCTTGCCTTTCAACCAGACAATGCATAAAACAGAGTTCAGGAAAGACCCTACATTCTCCTGTAGCTATAAGGAAAACATTCTTACAACTGGTCTACATCCATTTATAAAATGTGTAACTGATTTCAGTCCCTAAGCAGCATTAATCAGGCACTGGAAAGTCAGTGTCAGGCATGACAATGGATGGCATACCTAGCTACCTCCTCACTTTCCCATCTTTCTCATCTATGAATTCCTTCATGTCAAAGGGGCACCCTCAACATCAAAGAGCCACTCTGAAGAAATGGACTGTTGGAAAACTGCTGACATATCACACGCTATGGAAAAGGCAGGTCAGGCTGGATGGGAATCCGAGATAAACTCGGAAAGACAGGAGGGGAAAAAAAAAGTGGTACACAAGAACACAGGGATGATACAAGCTGCAGCAGCTCATCCCACCACGCATGGGATCGATATGGGAGGTTAGCTCTGTAACTCCTGGAAGCTGTGAGCAACTCTGTTTCTGCTCTCCATACCCTATCCCTGCACTTCTCTCCCCACCTAAAACCTTTACAGCTTGGCTGCAGAGGCCAGCTCCCTCCTCTCTGCCTCACCTCCTCCACGATCCCCTGGCAACACACGCTTCCCGGCCACCTTTATGAGAAAATCCGCATAAAACTGGAAAACCTCTCCATTGCTGTGACGGTGCCGCAGCAACACGCCCCACACAAGCGCTTCCCTAACATACACGCCAGGCGCGGCACACGTACGGCACACAAGGAGCACCACTGCCCTGCTGCCGCACGGGTCCCGGAGCCAGCCCCCCCTCTCCCCGTTACCCCCAAGGCCGCACAAACCCACCCCCCTCCCCACAGCCCCGCAGCGGCCCGGCAGCCCCACAGCCTCCCCGACAGACCCGCCGAGCGCCCCGCCCCCTTCGCCCCCAACACGCCCCCTCAGCGGCCAGCACGGGCGGTATGGGGGCTGGCCCGGGGGGTCACGGCCCTGCCCGGCCAGGGGACGCAGCGGGCTAAGGACAAGGCCCGGGCCCGGCCGCCCGGTACTACCTGCTCCCGGCCCCGCCGCCGCCGCTGCCCAGCGTCCCCCAGCAGCGCGCATGCGCGGAAGGCGGCGCCGCGCACCGCCCCCCCCGGCGGGAGGCGGGAGCGCGCAGGGCGCATGCGCTCGCCTGCGCGGGAAGGCGGCAGACGGCTGGGGCGGGGCCGGCGGGACCGCTGAGGTGAGGCAGAGAAGCGGAGTGAGGCGAGGTTCGGGGCGAGCCACTGGGAGTGCTTCGTGGAGGTTCCCGCGGTGTTATCCGGTAGTGGCGGGGAGCGGGAGTGTTGGGGGTCTGAGGGGGTCGTGGGTGCTGAGGACTACAGCTCCCGGCGTGCGTGCGGCTCGGCGGGGCCCGGCCGCGGCGGTGGCGGGCAGGGTTGCGTGGTGGCAGTTGTAGTCCGCACCTCGCGCTCTGCGGTGGGTTGCGAATGCTGTCCCGCAAAGCCGGTACTGGAGGTGGGGGTTATTTACCTGGCGAGCCGTGACGGGGCCTCTGTGTGAGGGAAGGAGTGGCCTGAGGGCATGAAAGGAAAACTGAATCTGAGTCGTCGTGCTTAAAAAAAAGAGATGGCTACTGGGGTATAATGATTATTCTCTTCTGCGTGGCTTTTTTTTTTTTTTTTTTCTCTATAGTGATTAAGAAAAGAAGCTATAGGTTTAAACTGCGGCAAGGTTAGGTGCTAGGGTAAAAAGTTCTAGTAATAGGATGAACGCTGAACACGCTGAACTGCGCTGAATGATTTAAGAGTTTCTGTTGTTGGAGGCCTTCAAGAACAAATTAGTCTGTTTTCAGTGCAGTTACTGTTGCGTTGCTATGGCTGCCGTTTGGCATACCGACGTACTGGCTTTCAGGTTTAGAAAGATGTTTGGAACATACACAAACACTCGTCTAAAAGCCAAATAGGGATGCTTTTTTCATGGTCCTGCACTGGGATAAATATGCAAGATTTAGGTTTTGAGTTTAAAAAAATGCAAACATTTGAGCTTTTTTAGCATTGAGTGTTTCTGTCATTTTGCTTTTTAATGTGTGCTTTGTACTGTAAGGATTATAATTGCTGGATTTTAATTTTGGTTTTGTTTCTTCCAGTTCCATTTGGTTTACATTTAATGACATGATGCCACACATCTTACAGTAAAATGAGAGGGACTGCTTGTTGGGCATCAGCAAAAAAACGGTTTAAATCACAAAATCAGCAAAGGCCTTCCAGAAAAAAAAAAGGAACAGATGGAGAAGGAGGAACAAAAGGACAAAAAAGAAAGGTAACCATTATTTTGGATCAAACAAATTAAAAAAGTAATGAAAGAAAAAAAAAAAAGCGTTTTGTGCCCAGTTTTTACTGGCATTTATAGAGAATATTTCATTAGCTAAATGTCATCCTTTTGAGGAAATGTCCAGTGTGAACAGATCTTTTGAGTCCCACTGCCTTAGCTGCTGTCTGGTTTCCAGAATGTCTAGTTGCATGCTGACATGCTTGTGACAAGTAGAGGGAAGTATTGCCTGGTTATTAATGAGAAGGCAAGCTGGCTGTGCAGTTCTGAAGAACTTCGTAGCATCTTTTTGAACAGAGTGATAAAGTCAGTTCACTCAGCTCAGTGTGTTAAGTTCTGGAAAATATTCTCTGTGTGTCTCAGGATTGTCCTAGGCAGCTTTCTGTTGGTTAGAGCTTGCTTTACTGCTGAACTTACGAACACTGTGATCTCAAGATGTGGATGGATAACCATACATCTTGTGTGTTCCTTATTTTATGACCTCATTCTTGGATTGGGAGGAATTACTCCCAATTGGGAGAACAGGGATTTGCTCTCCTTAACCTGTGTAAGATAAATTACTGTTTCACAGTTCAAATAGTCTTTTTTGAGGTCAGTGTCAACAGCTCTCTGTCAAGAACTAACATGCTTCCACAGAACGTTTATAGCAGCTTGCTAGTAGTAGATGAATGGTTGTGCAGCAGAGGATGTTGCAAAATTATTACATTTGCTGCACATTTTTTCTCTTCAGCAGGTCACTCAGACAGTCAAAAGGAAAGCTAAGGAACACAGGGACTATTCCCCTGCAGGTGGGATTGTATTCTTTCCTTGTGTTTATCTTGTACAAATCCAGTGGTTTGAAAAAAACACTGTAAGTAGAAGTAACTGTAATGTTGAAACCATGGATGTCTGAGATGTCACTGAAATAAGTTTCAAGGTTTTCTTTCTGGACAGTAACAGTGGGTATTTGCAGTACAGTCTTAGCCAGTGTGCATTCATATTCTATGTGTTGTATGTGCACCTATTAATCATACGCTTTTGTTTGCAAGTAGTGTTCTTCTCTTGTAAAATTCACAGAATGGTTGGGGTTGGAAGGGACCTCTGGAGATCACCTAGTCCAACCCCCTGCTAAAGCAGTTTCACCTAAAGCAGGTTGCACAGGCTGGCGTCCAGGTGGGTTTTGAATGTCTCCAGAGGAGGCTCCACAGCCTCTCTGGGCAGCCTGTTCTAGTGCTGTATCACCCTCAAAGTAAAGAAGTTTTTCCTTGTATTAAGATGAAGCTGTCTGTGCTGCATTTTGTGCCTGTTGCCCCTTGTCCTGTTGCTGGGCACCACTGGAAAGAGCCTGGCCCCATCCTGTTAACACTTGCGCTTAAGATATTTGTAGACTCTTAGTCTTGTCTTTTTTTTCTTTGTGTTAGCAGGAGAAGGTCCTTCAAAAAAGGTGAAGCTAACCAGTGCTGAAACAGCATCTTGGCAGATTCTCTCAGAGAGCAGTCGGTGGTTTCTGGAAACTTTAATGAACTCAATAATACTGTAAGTGCCAAATATCCTGGTGGTGGTTCTTTGTTTCCACAAGAAGTAAAGTAAAAATCATAACGTTGCTCAAGCTGGAAAAGCTTTGGAGCTTTTTGGGGTAATATGGTTGGCTGTGTATATTTATGTCCAGTAAAATATAATTTCTATGTGAAGCTGGGAATTTTTAGCTAGAGAAGTTACGACTGTGTTACTTCATTTGATGAGTTCTCTGTGCTTGCATGCTTTGTGATGAAAATTCTGCCTTTATTTTCTTTCCAGATCTATTTTGTGCCAAAATAGTGAGAGAAAAGAGAATGTTCAGAAGCACCTCAATTTACTGAAAGAAAGGTAAGAAATCACAATTAAAAAAAGAAAAAGGTGAGAGAAGGGATTTAGTTTAGCTAGTTGTTTTGTACCATGCTTACAGAATTGCTCCTGGGAGCGATCATTTAGGAAATCTTGGAAAGGAGAGTTGATGCAAAATCAAGGAGGGAAATACCTCAACAGTGTGTTGATTCAAGTCAACAAGCAAGAGTTGTTGGAAGACGCACTTTAACTACTTCTATATGAGTTACAGAACCTAGGAGGTATTCTTAAGAGCTCCTTGAATCAGCTTTGTACTCTACACAGAGTTTAAATTTGGGACAGCTATTTATTTTATTCTCATTTTATGGTAGTGGCAGGAGCAGTTACAGCTAAATCTTCCTAAATGCTAATTCATTTTGTGACTGTTGAAGTTACTTCTAAGAGAAGTGAAATGTTGTGTTGAGGCATAACTTGTAGCCTTTTTGTATTATTGTGGGAGTAATTACATATGCTTGAGTGTCTGAGAATTTGGGGGTGGGGGGGGGTGGGGGTGTATACCAGGTTTTTACCAACATAGAGCCTGAGCTCATATGTTGCTTTCTTTGTGTGTACAGTGCCTCAAGACTCAAACATAAGGAGCTAGTTTCTCATAAATAGTTTTCTTTCATTTTTTTGTTTTATGATTTGTGACTTGTTTAATTTCTCAGTTGCCAAACTCCTGCAGTCTCATCTGTGATGCACAGGAACTCTGGCAGTTTGGTGTATCTAACAGACAGATCCAACTTGGAAGGATTCAAGTCTTCTTCATAATCAGAAGGACCTTTGAGAGCAAGCTAAAGCACTTCCTCTGGCATAAAACTATGTCATGTTTCACGATAGCTTTTACAGATTTTGCGAGGATAGTCTTTGCTTGGAAGCAGTTAAAATTGAATATTTTAGAACTTAGTTTTACTTTGAAAAGCAGAACAGTCAGAACCAGGTAAATATTAGTTAATAGTTCACAGTCAGGGAGTGTTACAGGTCAATGGGATAGAAACACCACCATGTCAGTGTAATAGAAAATTGCTGGAATTTCTTGATCCTGATTCCTTCCTTAGCCATATATTCGACGTGATTTTGGAAAACAAGTCAAGACAGCTTTTCTTCCTGTCTGGATCCTTTTACTTCACTGGCAGCAATTGGGCTGAACTGAGCTTAGTTTTTCCCCAGAAAAGTCATTAGGCGGTTTTCTTCTTGTTTTGCAAAGAAGTCCAAACAAGTTATGTTTTCCTTTTTCTATAACAAAGGGTGCTGAGATTTTTCAAGACTTTAAAGGTGCCCCCAGGGAAGCTGGGCAACCTGAAGAATGTCCTGAGCCTTCTAATGGCAGAGAAACAAATGCTTGAGACAAATGAAGAGTCTTTGGTACAATTGCAGGTATGAAAGGCAAGGAAGGGAACAAAAATATCTTACCCATCTGCTGCTGCTCAGTGTGTTGTAACTTTTTAGTAGACAGGCTGCTGGTTATGTCTGCGCTGTTGTGGAGGAGTTGTCTATTGTTCATTGTCACCCACCCCCACTACAAAGCAGTGTATCGTTTTGAACTTTTAAGTGACTCAGCTGATGCTGATGATCAGTATCTTATACACAGAAGGCTCACCATCTCTAAATTCTGTTCTGTTTTTGTGTCTATTTTGTCTTAGGAAGAAATAAATGCAGCTGAGCGATCAGCAGAACACACCAAAGAAACTATAAGGGACCTGCAGTACAAAATCCAGGTGCTCAAGAACCAGTTAGAGGAAGATGAAAAAAAGGCCAGGAAGGTATTTACTTTCCAATAGGTGCTGCTGCACTCTAATCTAGAGGACCAGGCTAGCTTCCAGAGCTGTCCTGTACGAGCTGTTTCTGCAGAGAGTGTCATATAAGGAATGCCATATTTGCCTTTGGGAAGGTCTTTTTTCTGTCTTCCCAACCTCAGTTGCAAAGTTAAGAAGTTTAGTTCTCAGGAGTTGGATACTAACAGCTAGTTTTTCCTTCTTGTGTGCCTGATATGTGATTTTGGGTTATTTTTTTACTCTTTTTCTTTTTTCCCTTTCTAGATATTCCAGGAGAATAGCAGTGGAGCACTTCACCTGCCAGAACTCCCCAAGCGCAGTTTACAGGCACCCATTTTGCAGGTGAGCATGGAATATATTTTCAGAGACACCTGGGCTAGGAGAAGGAAGGCAACAGAATGTGCTTTCATCACTTAACCTCTGTTAGAGGAGGTGGTGCTGAAATTCTGAAGTATCTGAAAGTTTTCTCTTTTTTTTTTTTTTTCTTTTCATTTAGAACTGTATGCTTATGTTTTTAAAACAGACAAAACCCCAGGAAATCTACCATTTAAAGGATCCTGTGTCTTTTCCTAGGAGCCCTGTGGTCCTAGAGAACCTGTAGCCATTCCTGAACTGCATCTCTCTGTAACTGATGGAAGGAAAGCTGTTTCGTTCTGGGTCTTCGAACTGTTTTTTTTTATTTTAGCTGTATTTAGGTACAGCTAGGCAGCATGACAGTGACTTTTCCACTGGACTCAGTGGAAGCTTCTGTCTTATTTTTCATTCTTTCTTTCATTCTTTAGGAAGAAATTTTGAAGATAAAAAATCAGAAAGGTCTTTTGCAGGATATGAACACTATCCAGCAGTCGGCTGACTTGAAGAACATGTTAACCCTCATTGAAAAGACCTATGAGAAGGTGGACTCCCTTTGAAGATGACTAGGCCAGCACGCTGTGTTAGTTGAAGCAGGAGGATGCTGATCATGGAAACAGTCTTTTCTTCCTAATGGCTTTGCTGTTGTGACACTTGCTATGAATATTGGTATATAAATCAGTAGATGCATTCTGGGACTCTAGTGATTTAAATAATCAAGGGTTTTTTTTGGACCTGTGATGACCTCTAATGGTTATATATACTGTCCCAGGAGAAGGGAGGGAAATGGATGCTGGGTTTATTTGGGCATTTTTCATAGAACAAGGCAACCTTTTCCATTACATTTGGACTTTTATATCACATCTGTAAATCATTTAAGGCAATCTCTTACCAAACTAATTATTGTTTTGGAGTTAAATCCTCTTTAAAGCTGAAACGTAGTAAAAATATTACTATCTAATGCTCAGTTGCAAATCTGCTATTTGACTTCCTTAAAATTTTTTAATAAAAATCCTCCATGGCAGGGAAATGAATAGTTTTTATCAAATGTATGAGATGGAGCTTCCCTCCCCTGCCCCCCCTCCATTTTTGTATTCATTACTTTAATAAAAAAAAAGACATTCACACTTGGTTTATCCCACCTCCAAGGTATGGCCACCCCTCACCGAGCATGTGCTTTCTATTTTTTATCAGCTGTATCTTTAAATAAGAAGCGGGAGAATTTTACACCAATCAGTAATACAAGAATATATGCCTAGAGTTGCTCAAGCTCCGCCTGAGAGTAAAGAAAAGTATAAAAAGTGAATGAATGAGCAGAGAAGTGGGGGAAGACTCCATCGGAACTTCTGGGATCAGTCAATGGGCTGAACCTGTCGTCTTCCCCCATAGGGATGCCTGCTAGGTAAGAACTTTGCCTTACGAGCACTGAATAACTAACTCACGCTGGCTGTTATTAGTGATTATAGTTTGGTTGTATATCCCTTCAAACTTGGTTTTGCAGACAGTCCCTACCACCAGCAATCATAAATCTTTATTTGTTGCTATTTTATATTAATAAATAGCAGTGTTCCCTAAACTGTTAGTATCAGTCCATGGGCGCTAGCAGTTGCCAGCCGTGGGTGACATAACCAAATCAATGGGGAAGACTCGTTGAAGGGGGTCCCCGTGATGCTGTTGGTGCATTTCCCTGAACAAGTCAATCGAATCGCCCTCTGATCCAGCGGGACTGTTTGGTGAAGGGCCCCTGTAACGGGACACTGGCAGACT
>JAVJGJ010000059.1:76308964-76320553 GCA_035590215.1 Microhierax caerulescens | reverse complement strand
GGGGGGGGTCGTGATTTTTTGAGGGGGGTGGGGTTTTTTGTCTATGTTTTTTTGTTTGTTTGTTTGGTGGTGGTTTTTTTTTGACAGACTGTAATTATGTTATTTTGGATGGGCTAGTTTGGATTTACAGCAAAAGTGAAAAGAAAAAAATTACCAAGGCAAGGCAGCTGTTTCACAAATAGAATTTGTGGCTGTCATTCTTGTAGTAACTCCTCTGCTGAAGAAGTTACACTGCGGGATGAACTGTCCCAAATCATAGCCTAAAAAGTTAAAGGCTGAATTAACATAGTAAAAATTACTTGTTACTAATCAGTAAGAGAGGTCAGTTGTATCCAGGCTTAAAAAAAAAATAAATCAGTGGAATTTATTTTTACAGGTTTTACCAGCAAAAGCTAACACAATTTTTTTGAACGTATGTGAGAAAGCCCTCTTTTTGAACCTATCTGTAAGTGACCTGCCTGATGTTGCACAAGAAACCTCATACAGAATTACAGATTAAGCCCAGGATTTTCTGACTCCAACTTGGTCTGTCGAACACCGTCCCATCTTGCTGCTCTGTGCACATCCAGCTATTGAAAAAAAAAAAATTCCCAAAATGCTTTTCCATAGGAAAATGGAAACAGGGCATTTGTGGGAGCTATTGTATTTTATGAAATTAGCAATTATGCCACTTGGTCCCTCCACACTATTGCTTTTCTGAGTGACTCTACCTTGTGTGTGTCTTCCCAGCAAGAAAGATGCTGGTGCTCAACTGCTCCACGAAGCTGCAGATGCTGGAGAAAATGCTAAGGTGGAGTTTTCCTGAGTCCCTCAAGGTAACACAGTGCTGAGATATTGTTTTCTGTGGTGTTTCAGTCAGTGAATCAGGATGTTTGTCGGGGAACCAGAGTTGTGGGGAGAGTGTTGTGGTTTTTCTGGACAGACCGGTATCTGCTGTATAGATTGACTACACCTGAGATACCCGTTTGGCCCCACTTACTAACTCAAATCCACATACTTAAG
Organism: Microhierax caerulescens; assembly: GCA_035590215.1. NCBI lineage: Eukaryota > Metazoa > Chordata > Aves > Falconiformes > Falconidae > Microhierax > Microhierax caerulescens. Next base: position 76,319,551 of record JAVJGJ010000059.1, on the reverse strand, counting down.
TAAAGAAAGAAGCAAACTGGTCCACCTCCTCTCCAAAGTAATGAGGGCTGGCCTAGTTAGACAATGGTTTATCTTCATGGCGATTTGCTGTACTGATGAATGCGTAGGTATCAACTTATGATGTGTGGTGTTTGTGTGTGTGTATGACAACCTAAATGTGTGCTTTCAGCTCCATGTCACTGGTTCAGCCTCTGGTTTATAGCACATGTGCCATGTTAGCATGTCTCAAACTGTCTCTCTCTTCTTGGCTCTCCATCCTGCAGGTCTATGGAGCTGTGATGAACATCAACCGAGGGAACCCCTTCAGGAAGGAGGTGGTGGTGGACTCATGGCCAGATTTCAAAGCTGTTATCACCAGGCCGCAGAAGGAGGTAGATTGACATGGTTTTGCCTGCGTTTCTGAGAGGTAGATCAAATATGACTGTGGCCTCCCTCTCAGCTTTCTGAGAGCTTTATGGGTGGAGCTAGCTTTATCTGGGAAGTATGTAAACAGGTGGAGGTGTAAAGTGCAATAGGACATACCAGTGGGTGCCAGCACAAAGCCCACTATAGGGAGTGCTCCTCTATCCTGAAACATTCTGCCATGGTTTTAGCATAACCAAACTTATTTCTGAAGTATACAACTGAAGATTAACTTGCACAGCTTATGCAGAGACACATTTTACCTGCACTCGTGCCACTTGACCAAACTTTCCAAGGATTCTTTTGTCTTTCTAGCCTTTGCACAGCCAGAAGAAAGAGTTTTTAGTGAGGTTGTGATGGGACAGATGTGGCTACAGGGTGAAAGAAGGGTCCTTCTGCAGTCTTTTGGTCTGTAACAGGCAGTGCTAAAGAGAAGCTGGGGGAGAACGTTGTCTTAACACCCTCTCTCTGCTGTGATGAAGCAGTCTCTGAGTCACACAAATCTGTGAGTGCTTGCCCCATGCCAGGCTAGGAAACAAGCCCATGGCGATGTAGGCTTCTATGGGGTACTGTTAAATCCTTGGCATGGTCTCTGGGAAAACCAGCTCTCCTACATCAGCAATACTGGAGTCAGCATAGGACATGGACAACCCCCAGCTGGAAGTTTGGACCTTTCCAACCTGCTTTGGAGACTAAGAGACTTTAATAGTACTGATGAGGCCAGCCTGTGCTATTTCAGCTCTGGGACAGAGAGCAAGCATTGGTACTATTTTGTTTACCAGAAGAGATGAGGTCTAAACATGTAGACTTGGCAACCAAGTAACACAGTGTAGTTTTTGGGACAACCAGCAGTAGAAGTGAGCCTTGAACAATGAATTAGGCAAGAATTTCAAGAAATTGCCACCAGGTTTGGCTTACTCTGTCTTGGGTACATGAGGACTTACTACCATTGCTGTTTTCTGCTAATACGACACTGTGGAGAGCAACAGATATTTCTATTGTCTTGCTCAAGAGTCACTATTGAAAATGTCCTAAAAGAAGCCAACCTGAAGCTTGGAACATTTTTTAGATCTCTAGGGTTGTCCTTCTCCGATGTGAAAGACATATGCTTGAAGGGAGAGAATTTTTAATACTTCCATATTTTTTCTCCTCAGAATGAGATGGATGACCTTGACCATTATACCAATGCTTATGCAGTTTTCTACAAGGAGCTACAGGCTTACCAGGAGCTACTGGAAAACCCAAATGCAGTCAACTGGGGACAAATTTTTCAGATACAAGGTACAGTCCAGCCTTACTTGGTTTAGAGGAAACAAAATAGACAGTCTTCATGGAGTGTAGATCCTGCCATTCTGCTCTGTAGAAAGGCTTTTTTTACTCAAGTAAAACACAAGATCTAGGATATGGCTTTTCTAGCTTTTGGATTTTGTCTAAATCATATTCACTGTTACCATTTCAAGTTCTGTTTTTAATTAGATGAAGCTATTTCCTTGTCAGGAAGGTGTGTTTGTTGATGTTTAATTTTGCTGCTGGCCATAGGATTCTGTAGACAACATACAGACTGAGCTGAGCAGTATTTAATGTGGTAATTAGAGGCTTTAGTTAGAGCCAGTTTTGAAAGCTGAACCTAGACAAGACCTAAATGGGAAATAATATGTACATTTTTAATGTGGTTATGGAATAGGTGATTCCTTCATGACTGCAATCCTTGTGTTAGGACTGGGTAATTTACTGTGGCTCAGAGGGTAGAAGTTCAATGGGAAGGTCACTTGGAGAGGGTCTGTGTCCTCATTGTTCTGGTGATTGGATTAGATGAAATGTGTGTGCCTTCTGACCTTCATATAAATAAAGCTGGAGTGTGGAGGGAACCGTAGCCAATAATTTTGGAGATTCAAATACCTGGCTAGTTCCATTTAAAATGTACTATTGAACTTTATTTGCCCCCCCAAATGCTTTCTTTTTAAAGTGCCTTTGTATTTATCTTTGTATACACAGGGCTCCAGGATGGAATATGTGAAATATCGAAAACTGTGGCTTTATCTAAGCAGGTAGATGTGAAAATATCCTCTTTCCAGATGGTTATCCACTCAGACCTGGACACGCTGCCAGATGTCAGACTTCAGTATGTCTAAGCACCCTGTGTCATTTGTTGATGTCATTACTATAGCAATATATTTCCTGAAAGTATATTTACATCAAAAATATCAGGAAGACTGCTGAGCTTTCTCTGTGACTGGGTCAACTGACTTGGTTACTTGGTAGAGAAGGACTCATTCCCTTAAATACTTACCAAGATTTTTCCTTAGTCAGTCTATCACCTTGGCATTTTTACGTTCCAGAATAGTCCCCATCCCCTCCTTTCATCATGAATCGTGGGACCCACGGGTCTGCTTTCTACCTCTTTTGACTTTCCTGTGTTAAGGCTCCTTAGATTTGATAGATGGATCTGGGACTCCCACAGAGTTTGTTTTTCACAAGAGAGCTTTACACAACTGCTTGAAGCTTTCTAAGTTTTCTGACATCCCTCTGCTGGCAATTGGTCTGACATCACAGCAGAAGAATAGGGAAACCAGAGGCTCCATTACTCCTGGAATGAATTTCTCATTTGTTAATATATAAATCTGTAGATAAATCATATAAAATCCAGAGGGAATGTATCAGTCTTGGAGGCTGAGAGACTGGAAAACAAAACCTTTTTTTAGCACACTCCCCTGTGCTACCTAATATGTCACTGTGGCTCCTTGCCTTCCTTAACATATTCTCCACTCTTCCTGTAAGGAACAAGGTGCCTCTGGAGCATGTTGTGTGGGCTCAGGAGCTTATATAAACAAAATGCAGACTCTAAAGTGAGGAGGTTCTACCCTCTATAATTATTCCCAAACCTCCAGCCTAATGAAATCAGCTCACTTTGATTCTCCTTTCTGATGTAGACCTGGAAATCTATTTGACTGGAAAAGATAGCTTTAAATCTAGTGCAGTTGCTTGGAGAATGTGAGGCACAGCTTTCTGTCTAATACCCTTTGTGTGCTGTCTCTTAGGATGGACCCTAACTTAACGTTGGCTTGCCTAGACATCTCCCATGCCAGTCTGCTCAGCAAAACCTGGTCACGGGGAGACAACCCAAGGTGCCAAAAGTACCTTGCTAACCTCATTTGCTGCTTCCCCAGTGTCTGTGTCTTGGATGACAATGGGTACCCCCTCTCCTGGAGCCTGACAGACCAGTTTGCCACTATGATACATGGTTATACTCTTCCAGAGCATCGGAGGAAGGGCTACAGCAGGCTTGTGGCTACCACTTTAGCTAAGAAATTGCATAGCTGTGGCTTTCCAGCACAGGGTAATGTCCTGGAGATGAATACACCATCAATAACATTGTTGAAAAGCATGAATGCCCAATTTCTTCCCTGCCCATTCCTCAGAGTGATTCATACACCTTTTCATTTTTCAGCCAAATCTCACTTATAGCCAAACCTCACAAACCTCTACATTCAGATCAACTTTTGTGCACTGTGAGAGCGCTTCGGTGGAATTTAATCATTTAGGTGAGATCAGAAATCATAGTTTCCTGCATAAGCCTAAAATTGAAGATATTAACAGCTCATGACTTCTCTAAGGCAAAATGGCTCATGGCAAATCAAAAAGACTTAGGAATGGTTTTAAGTTTAATAGTTTTGTTGTAATTCAACTGTAATCATACTGCTTCTGACTGAAGAATTATTCCTTCTGTATAACCATTTCCCGGGATATATACAGCAGAATCCTTGGACATCTCTAACCCCATCTTTCTGTCCTGGTATAAGTTCTCAACTCTCTCCTTTCCCTAACATGGCCTAAAAAAAATCAGTACATGAAATTAAGAAGCAGAGAAACCTGCAAGGAGCAATCTGAAATAAAGAAAATCTTTATAAAGAAGTCTTTTGAGTCTGATACAAATGAGTTGTATCTACTGTGTGTCTCCTGTATGCTCAAGACAATCTATCTATCTTCCACTCATGGTAGAGCTAAACATACAAAGGCTGGATAAAAAGTCTTGTAGATTCGAACTTCAGCACATAGGTGTTTTATCACAAGTCAGGACAGCTTGCTAGAAGTCATTTCTATCAACTCTATCAGTAAATAACTCCAAATGCTTTGCAAATGCTCCTTCTGGGAGTGGAAGTAAGTCTCGCTATTTTCACACCAGCCTAAAAGCTCACTTAAAATTTGGCAGGCAGAGGCTGTGAGATACTTACGTTGCCCTCAGTTGAGTGTCCAAATATAGACACGTATTGGGAGCAAAACCAAGGAAGCTATCACCGAAGGCCATGGGAGGGCAGATGGAAGTTGTGGATATGCCAAAGCTGATAAGGCTTTTGCACAGGAACCTACTAGGAGGATAATGACGTGACTAAGGTTGTTCCTTGAGCAGCACAACTGCCGAAGTCAGGTTGCCTATGATATAAAATGGAGGCTCTATTCACTTGGCTGAAGGCAAGTAGTGCCCTTCCTGATCAGAAGGCAACAAATCTCTGTATGTCACATTTGTTAACCCCGTGCAAGTATCTCCAGTGCTGCATGGTGTCTGAAATGATGCTAAAGACAGTGTTCAGTCACTGCTGAACAAACCTAAGTCCGTTCAGGTTGAGTCAAATCGCTGTCTAGGCCCCACTGTCTGTATTCAGAAGAATAATGAATAACGACAATGAATAATGACCACTGCTAAACCAGACTAAATCTCTGCTTACTTGCCTAGGCATGGGTGTCTAGTCCAACTTCAGGCATCTTAGAATATTTGATATACCTTTCTGATGTTCAGAGGCCCAGTGAGATACCAACACTTCTGGGCTACTCATTGAACATCCGCTATCATAAAGCATCTCAAAGATGCTCAAAATACTCAAGAGCTAGCCAGCTGAATTAACCCACTGGGGCACGTGCAGACACTTAAGTCAGACACCAAAATTTGTGTGCCTGAATTTTTAGCTGAATCCTGCCAATTGCACGTGCTTTTAACTACCAGCATGCGTCTTGAGGTACTACCAACACGTAGCATGGGAAGAGCAGCTCTGAAAATTTTTCTTGCTGGAGGTCATCAACCTCTGCTAATCGAGGCAGTTGATTCCAGAGGATGTTCATGACTTTTAGTATTTCTGTTGGATCCTGGAACTGTATAAATTACTAGTCTGAACCATGTCTTCCAGCACCTTGCAGAAGATAGTTTAAAATGGAAGGACTTTTGTTTTACAGGGCATCTGGTCCAGTACACTGACTCTCTTTTATATTTTAAGAATCACTAGACTTTGTTATTTAGCCAGTATTTCTTAGCTTTCTGTGTTACAGCATGTCTATTTACAAATATATCCCCAGAGAAAAGCGAAGCGGTAATGTGGTGGTGATTGTCTAGAGATAATTTGCTGTGTGAGCAATTTGTCACTGTCATGGTGATTGCTTCCACAACACCATGCCGGTGCCTTCTGCTCATGGCAAAACAGAGCAATAAGCATCACACCGTGCAAGCTCATCTAAAGACTCTGCATCTCAGCCTGAGATGTCTGCCAAAATCAGATCTCCACTGGGAAGCACAACAGTGGGAGCCTTATTATACCATCCTGGAATTTAACTTTGACCCGGAGAGGGACTGTACTTTCTGTTACACCCATGTATGTCCAAATCTGCATTTGGATCCACCTGTATTAAAAATCAGATTGGATAAAGCCCTGCACAGTCTGTTCTGACCTCATGACTGACTCTGCTTTGATGTCCTGCAGTCCCTTCCAGCCTGAATTAGCCTGCAGTCCCCTGAGCCTGTGAACCTATTGGCATTCTCGTTTGGCACCGCAGGGGGATTTGAATGGGTGTCACTGGGAGTGGGATGTGACAGCAAAGGGGATGGGTGCCTATGGATGCTGCTTTCTGGTGAATTTGCTATGTACGTCTAGCATTTGTGGATGTATCTGTGAAAACCTGTACCTAGCACTGCTGGTAAGGTTCCTCACAGACCTGAATTAAATGCTTAATGGGAACTATTAAGATTTAGCCTTAGGCTTGTGTTTTTCTACTGAACTAAAAGGGGCCATGATTGCAGCACCTCACAGAGTCAGGTCCAGAATAAGAGGAGTCAGATTTCCTTTTGAGAAGATTTACCAAAGCCAGAATGAGAACCTGTTTTGCCAGTCCCACCTGGCAAAGGAAGGGGAGCAGAAAGGTGGGGGGCAGACAAAGGCAGAACAAAGAGCACAGGTGGTGGGAGGGGACCCTGTAAAGCTGTGCAGATTTGTTCCTGGATTTGTCTGGGAAACAGAGCAAAAGAGGGAATGAGAGAGCCATGCCATGGGAGGAAGGGAAAAAAGATTGGAGGGGTCAGAGTGTTGAAGAAGCAAGGTTAGGTTCCTTCTCTCTACTTGAGAGAATGAGCCATGAGCATCAGAGAAAGCACCCTAGAGAACCAAGCCTATAGGAAGGCTCTGAAGGGGATGGGGAGGAACCATGGGCCTGTTACTATGTTTTCTTCCTATTTTTTCTGATACTGCCAGCCAGGGTGTCCTCAGTCCTATATGAAAGCTAAGTAATTAGCTCCATTACTGTGAAGGTCTAAGGCAAACAGCATATGCCCAGGAGGTGCATTATAGAAAGCATGAGAGGAAAAAATGCATTCTACGCAGATTCAAGTAAAAAAGTAAATTGTTTAATACCCAAGAGACTTTTTCTTCCTCCAAGGTTTGCCTGTCCTTGAAGCTGCTGGCTTGACTTATGTCAGCACTGTCACTCAGATCTCCTTTGATTCAGGCAATGTGGACTAGAAGCATAGCGGCAGCGTACTGCTGGCCCAACAGCTGCCAGGGAGCCTCTGAACAGCAGCTGTCAATCTGCTAGAAATTCAAATAACGTGAGTTCTGGCTTCACCTAGTTTCAAAGCTTCACGCAGCACCTAACTGGTTGGCTTGCAGGGTTTCTTCCTTGCATCCTTTGGCATCACTAGCAATGCTATCAAATGGGTTAACTAACAACAACCTGGGTGAGTGAGGAAGATAAATAGTTTATGGACATAGACCTTTGGAAGGACTGGATAGCTGCAGGTCTGTGACCAGGTCACGCTCGACATGGGCTAAATCCAGTGTGTCCCTGACAGGATGACATTAATGGCAGGCACTTCCCATTGCTAAATACATGCCTGGAGCAGAGTAGGAGGCATGTGTCCTTTTAGGGCACAAAGGATTTTAAATTGTCAGCAGGTCTTGGAGTAAAAATTTCAAAATTTTCTAGAAGGAGGGAAAGAAGTCGAATTGGGACATTTAATGTCACTAATGTTCAAATATTTCATTATTATTTTAGCTTTCTATAAGAATGTCACTTGTATGTGCAGTGCCATTTGAAAGTATGTGTACCTGAGCCACATACAGGCTGGCAGATTTGTTTTTTGGAAAACCAAGCTACGCTTCTACTTCATCAATTTTTAAAAACTGAATATATTTTTGAGTGAAGCAGGGATTCCTGGCAGGAGGAAGCTATTGGCATACAACAGCGAATTTCTGCAAGACCACAGAAAAGTGAAAACTGTAGGAAACAACAGTGCTTTTGTAGTGTGTGAGCAGTTGCACAGGTTTATACACTCCCAATTCAAAGGCCAATCTGGGTTTAAGGCAGCCTAGTATTTTAGGATAACTAAATATATCAAGATTATAATCCTTAGTCTTTCTCAAATCCAGGTAAATTCTGCCGTTGCCCTCAGTAGGGCCAGATGCCTACCTCTAGATTCTTTCTCATTCAGCCCAATTAGAACATTTTTGCAGAAGCTGTGAGGGTCCTGCATTTATTGAGAGGGAGAATAATTTCCAGGTAATTACATCCAGTGATTATTTGGTTTGAAGACAGAAAATAACTGTTTGATAAACAGAGGGACCTTAGCAAAGAGCCTGAGGTGGTCATGCAACATAGGATCCTGCCATATGAGAGGCAGAATTTTCAGCTGCTCAGGTAGATAAAAGTCCTGGAGCAAAGAGCAGGGTCAGCTCAGACAAGACTGTTGACTTTTTGATTGGAAACCCTCAAAGTGTAGTCAGCACAGGGAAGTCAGTGAAGCACTAACATGAGCTTTGCTGCTTCTGTTTTCTTGCCTTCAGAAAGGTGTTGATGGGAAGAACTTAAAGTTCATATGGAAGTGGATGTACCTTCTTCGCTTACTCCTAGAAGTATTGCCAGTTAATGGAATGTGAAGAAAAGATGTTTTTCCTTCATGAAAGAAAAAGCAACATACTGGGGTCTACGGACTCAGTACTGGAGCAGGCTGTGGCCACAGTCTAGACATTCTGATGCCTTTGCAATGGATTTTCACAGAGGCATAGGTGATCTTTGTGTCTCTCCGTAACCTTTTCTTTTCTGGTCACACTTTGTATATTAGTCCCAAAATGATAAGAATTCTTCATAACTGGGATGATCCCTGTTAATTGCCAAAAATATTTTTGAGAGAAATCAAAGATTATATGGTAGTGTGATAAAAGGGCACCCACAGTAAAGAGAATGAATCATGTAGTATTTGGATTTTACCTCCTATTGCACTTCTAGGTGAAGTTTGGTTTAATACATGTCATTCTGCATCAGGGTTGAAGTTTAGATAGAGAGAACCATCACAAATGCTCATTGACTGTGTGGTGGGACAGTAGGAAGAAAAATAAGGTTTACACAAGCAATATCTGGGAGGGCTGCTTCTGTTCTGTGATAATCAGGTTTCCAATGACTTTGGTCTCTGCAGTGTCTATTCCAGAAACTTTATATTTTTCATAATCAATGGAAGAGTCAGGACAAGCAATATGCACACAGTAAAGAGGTGACCTTCATCAGACATGGGGAGGGAAGAGTCCCCTACACACCCTGTAGTGATTATTCAGTAAACAACGATGCTTTTTGCACCAGCACTCAGCCACTGAGCCCTGTCGTGTCTAGGTGGCACCTAGAGGATGCCTGAACCAAGGGTACCACTCAACTCCCACGCTACCTACAGGGACAAAGCAGACAGGGAGGCCTGAAGCAGTATCAGCCTAAGGCTATTTCGACTTTCAGCCAATTTTAACTTTCTTTTACTATTGCCAGGAGGTGGGGACTCTCTGACAGCTCAAATTTGCAGACAGTGTTTATGCAATGCTTAACAGAAAATCAGAAGTCTCATTACAAAAGCACCAGCTGTTTGCCGTGGGTGCATGCTTTATTTATTGAGGTTATCCATTTACAGAATGTTCAGGAAAAATCTTAATGACCCTCTGGACTCAGGTCAACTTGGCTTAAGGTTTTCCTCAGAAGTGATCTGCTATAACAAGTACACAGAAGTTATTTCTTTGCACATGGTAAGCTGTGTCAGATGTATCTATATTTGTGAAATAAATTTCCAGGGCTGTTTGATTTACTTGTAGCATTGTTGGCCTTTCATCATTGGAAGAAGGTCAACAGAAAATATCAGGGAAATGAGAGAAATAATTGCAAAAGAGGAAATTGCAACTTTACAGCTGTAAGTGTCATGTCGTGGAGGGAAAGTTTCTTCTCAGAGAGAGAAGCAGTCAGTCAGCTGGTGTGTCTGACAGGAGTGTGCCCAAATTGTCCACGGCAATTGGGCAGACCAACAAGACTAAGCACTTTTCTAAGTATAACTGTGGGCCTTTTTGGTGAACATCAGATGTGAACGAACGTCCTGTTTCTAGTACAACTGGGTTCTGCCTTGTCTTGCAGTGTGTGGGTCTTGCCTGTAAAAGTTACAGCCTCCATGAGGGTGTTCATCCTGGTGATCTCACAAACATCAAGCAACTGTGCAATAGCGCATGAACGATCTGGCATTGCCATTTTTCCAATGACATCCACCTTCTTCTAAGTTAGTAGAGACCTAGAAATGAAGGTTTGGCCTCTCCAGGGCTGATGGCAACTGGAAAGAATTCAAGACCAGGGGCCTGCTGTGCTCATGAAAAAATAATTTATTTTCATCATTTTGTTTCCAACCTTCCAAGTGAAAAAACAGTGTTTAAACTGAGTGGCTTTGTTCTGAAATGTTAGAGCTGGGAAAAGACTGAAAATTCATTGTACTGGGTCTGGCTGAGCCCTGTAGCAGCCCTCATAGTGCTGTGCTTGTACTGGGGCTAGAAAGGTGGGGATATCACACGTGGTTTGACTGCTGCTGCTCAGTGCTCCCACAGCACCAAGGCTGTCTCACCAACCTCCCCCACC
>JAVJGJ010000059.1:76272200-76308667 GCA_035590215.1 Microhierax caerulescens | reverse complement strand
TTCTATTGGTTCAATAATGTGTCTTTATCTTGGCCCACAAGTGCTTTTTTTCATCTTATTTTCTCCTGCCCAGTTCTGCTGAGGAGGGGAATGCTAGAGCAGCACGGTGGGCACCTGGCATCCAGCCAAGGTCAACCCACCACATCCATTTTGATCTGGTTCTATCTCTGAGGATAAATATGTGGAAAAGCCTCAGATGGTAGGTTAGTTTAGATGTGAATCAACATGTGTGAAGATGTTTAAGTAAGATTAGCTGATTTGTACATACAGAAACACTCAGGAAAAGACAGTGCAATTGTATCACCTCCCACTTCTTCATGCAATGTGATCATGCTTTTAATTATCATGTTCTTTCTATGGCTTCATAATCTTTACTTATAAATAAATGCGGTTTGTTTCAAGGTTAATAGGAGCAAGAAATGGAAACATCTGATTTGTTTTGAGTTCTTTGATGATATCAGAAAGAACAGCTTCAGTGAATGAAACATCATCACCAACTTTAATATCTTTTCTACAGTGATTCCCTTTTTCAAACCTTGCCTTCCGTGGAACACCCCCTTATTTTCATAAATGTTTTTAATTTTTAAAACTCAGGGGTAGAGAATTAATTATTTTTTAATTATTATTATTCCTGGTAAAGCTAAATAAATTGTAATTTTCACAGGTATTTGCTAACTGATAAAGAAAGTCACCTTCTCCAAATGCAAACATAGCTCAGAAGACAGACGCATATAAAGTTGCAATGGAAATGTCCTGCAAGTTACATTAGCTTTTCTCATGGGAGCCCTCGGTTGAATAGCAAGAGAGGCTGTGAGGATCTGGAGTACTACAATGTCCAGCGCAGCTCTGATTTTTTGTAAAGTTGTTCCCCCTGAGATGCAAAACAATGAGTGTGTGTAATAGCACAGTTGTCACTTCAGAGAAGATAACAGCATGAGGATATAGAGCTCAATAAGCACCATGAAGATATGCAGCAGTATTCTAATATTGTATCTAGCAAGTTTTAACCACCCTTTGGCATTGCTGTCATGGTCTGTCCTCTACTGGAGGTGGACAAAACTGTGTATTCTTTAAAATGGCCAGGCTGAAGGACTGATTTAGAGACATCTATAAATTTTTGCAAAAAGTGAAAAAAAATAGACTCCTGTCACCATTACACCTATACAATCCTCTGTGATCACAGGAGTGTGTGGATTTATGTATTAGCAAAAAAAAAAAAAAAAAAAAAGACTATCAAGTCATAGACCAGATCCTAAAAAAAACACCCTACTAAAAGTTTAGTGCATCTTACTGTGTTCAGACCTGAAATGGATGCTCCTGGGGAGGGAAAGAACATGAACTTCTGCAGGACCCTTGTAAAGAACAGCAAAAGCTCCATGTTGGGAAGGTTTTCATCTGCACCTGCTCTGTTACCTGGATTGGAAAGTAGGAGAACATGAGTTTAAAGTCTTTGCCTCTGGAATTTTGAAACTTTCTTTTCATCCAACCCCTTTGTGAATCTAGAAACTAAAATAAACAGATCTAAATGAGAAGCTTACTACTTCTTTGTAAAAAAAATCCATGAAATTAAAAGGAAATTATTACATTAGAAGAATTCAAGAGAAGGGCAAATTTGTCCCTGAACATAAAAATGATGCAACCACTCATGCAATTTTTTGATTCTCGTCTTAATTTCACTTTTGAGTCTTTAATCATTAATTTCTATCTAGCAGTCTGCATTTGAACACTCACAGATGTTTGAAATATCTACATTATCTGAAATATACAATAGGGCTTATGTGGCACCGGACCTGTCCCCCCAGCCTGGCAGCTGAAGTCTAAGTAAAAGATCTGAAGGTATCTACAATGGTGTTAGAGGCTTGCGGTTAAAGCGGTTGAATTGTGCTCTGTGTATCAATTCTAAAGTGGATTGAATTTCCCCACGATTATTTAATTATTTACAGCCTAATGATTGGAATCTGGTTTGCCTAAGCAGACAAAGGCATATGGAGAAGTGTTGCTATGAAACACCCCAAACCAAGGGAATGAGGTTGAATGAAAGGGAATGTTTAAAGAAGTGTCTCCTTTGAGAAGGAAGGAGTGTCTTGCTTCAGCACCTACTCTCGGGAGAAATGGCAGGACGGGGAACATTGTCCTTCTAGTGCCAAGTAAAACAGCCAACCTAAGGCAAGCCGAGCATTGGGGCATACCACAGACAGTCAGCACTGATTACTGCCCAGGCAGAGGAAGGGACTGAACGCTCCTGAAGAGGGAAAGTATTAGGGAGAAGAGCCAAGGGGAGAAGCTGCAATGAGGTATTGGGGAACATTGGTCTATGTAACCCAGCTTCAAACCCATCTGCGTGCCAAGACCACACAGCCCTTCTGTTCTGAAAACCTGAAGCTCTGAACAACCCATGTCCACCAGAGAGTGATAAGCTCTGCAGTGCTTATCTTTAAGCAGGACAGTGCAAACTAGGCACAGATTCATGGTCCATATGTCTCTTTGGAGAACGCGGGACTTGGGAGTGTTGCTGCGGGATATGCTTTCAACAAACACACATTACCAAGTGAAAATTGAAGTAAGAATGTGGAAGCTGAGGGTCTGTATTACTTAGCCCAGGTTAGGTGATCTAATGGGTTAATCCATGAGCCATCAATTAGTCCACACTTCAGGTCCATCTCTGCCCTCCCCCAACAGATCAAAAATAAAAGAACACCATTTTTCTTTAGAAGTACAGATGCAATGTGAATTATTTTGGCCAAGGAATTAAGAAGACAGGTATCAAGAAAAAGTAATTTAAACATTTTTGAAACCAATTGATGCTGATTACAGCTCTAGGAACGTGTTACAGCACACATTTTATAGGGTTTGGGAATGACGTTAAATGAAATAGCAGGGCTGAGGTCCAGGTCTGAGATGGAAACTCCAGGGGGAGGGTGGAAGGTGAACCTCTGCAGGAGGCTGGTGAAGAAGAGGAAGAGCTCCATTTTGGCAAGAGTCTCACCGGCGCATATCCTCCGCCCTGGAACAAAATGCAGAACATCCATAAGAGAGTCATTGGGAGCTGTTTCTTCAATAGTTGGAAGAAATAAAAACCTCTGAGCAGCATTTATTCTGAGGAAGATCAGCAGGAATCCAGAACACTTGAAATGCCATATCCTAGCTATGAATAAAGAACATAGTAGCTATTAAAAATCTATTGAGTGCAAGAATCATCTGAGATAGAGGATACTTGGTCTTCAGAGGAATGATAACAAAGCTACCTGGTGATTTTTTTTTCTTTTCCTTTGTCTCAGTGCTTGCATGTTGGGAGAAATGTATGGAAATGGAATCTGAACTACTCAATGCCAATTTTGAATGAAATTTGTATTTGCCTTCATATTCAGATTTTTCCTCCACTTGGTTTAATTTTTGGATCCCAGACCAAATTTGGCTGGTTGGTCTAGACTTTGGCTCTATTAATCTAGTCACAGGCAGTTTGTTATGTTAAAATGTGTCAGAAATGACCGTGGAGACTCACAAAGGCTGGCTAGAGTGGAACTCAGGAGGAAGGTGCTGGAGATATCTACAGAGACCCTTACATAAGCCTTTCCTCAAAACCACTGTGAATATAATTTTTTCTCAGTCCTTGTCAAATTCAGCAACTTGTAAACTGCTTTAATCAGAGCATGATGATTCAAAGCCAGAACTAGTAAAAACCTGAACTAAGACTTGCCTTTACCTTCCCTGTATAACAGAAAATGGAAAATGAAGAGCTATTGTATGGCTGTGCTATCAAATAAACCCTCTAGGGAATTCCCAGACCTTACACTCCCTGGATGTGCTTTCAGCCAGGACACCTACACTTGCATCTGAAAAAGAAGGTGTGTGAATTGGAAGTATCATATAAATACTTCTATGAAAAAAAAGTAAATATTTACTACATGATGGGTGGTGAGTATGACAATAAAAAGCCTTATTCAAATATCATGCAGAATTAAAAATATACAAATGGGGTCTATAAAAAATTCTGTGTTGTGAATATGATAGACAAGTTAGCCACAGACTGACATATAGGAACTTAATGGAGCAATGACAGAGCCTGCAAAGCAGGAGGAATGTTGGAGAAGGAGCAGTCATCGTAGGGGTCCCAGTCTCCCATGCTTTGGAAAATGGTGCAGGTGTGGAAGCTTAGGTGAATGTCATGCTCTATGGAAGCCTCAAAAGACATCCAACCCCTTTCTGTCCTTTGATTTTACACAGAATTTATGGTTTTATATAAGGCAACTCCTCTTTGTTGGGACAGTATATGAAGTCTTGATCCCAGCTAATATTATCTGTGACTGTTTAAAACGGATGTGCAGAAACGAAACTTGCTTTTTCCCAGGGAAGACGCAGAAGCCACCTTTCCTGCATACTTTGTGTGCAGCCAAGTATGGTAAGAGCCAGAGACAAGCCCAGGCTGTGGAGCAGTTGTGGGCTACAGATTATAATGCAGAAATGTGTTATCTAACTCATCGTTGAATTTGCTGAAAACCTCCCTCATATTTAAGAAGGTGCTACAATCTCTCATATATAGTAACTGAATACTAACTGAGAAATCAATAACACCCAAAGGCTGGAGGAATTACAGGACAGTTGTGAGCACTCTTACTGGAGGTATGCCCTGAGACAACTCTGAAATATGGGTTGTGAAATGGTCCCATGACAACAACAGTGTGAAGGCCAGTAACAAACAAAACCCAACACTGGTACAAGTTGCTGTTGTCTAAGATCTCTACTTGCAATAGGAGTACATGGAAAAGAGAAGGCACCTGCTGAAAAAGGCATGAAAGCATCTTTCTTCACAAATTTTCCATTGATGTCAAGAAAGTGCTCAGGATAGAACATGTCTGGTTTCTCCCACTGTGATTTGTCTTGCAGGACAGAGGTCAGTAAGGGGATGATGTAGGTTCCCTGCAAAATATGAAAGGGGAATTAATTTGTAGGCAAACACTGCGGTGGCAGTAATGGCAATAAGACTTCAAGATTTTCAGCCTGGAGAAAAAGGTTGTTCTGTGATGTGACTTCATTAGGCAGTTCATGTTTATCACATTAACGAGGTTTGAGAAGGGAGAAATGCGTGAAGAAACAATCCTGCAGCCACCTTACCTTGGGAATGAAATAGCCTTTGAGAGTGACATCTGCGGCAGTCTCATGAGGTAAATCCAATGGCAGGATATTAGCGAACCTCTGAATTTCATGGATGACCGCATCTGTATATGGCATCTGAGTTTGATGCTCCATCCTTGGTGGTTTTGACCCTATCACTTGCTCTATCTCTTCTTGGACTTTTCCTGAGGGAAGAAGCAAGTATAAGTAAGATAAAGGACTCATGCATCCCTGAGACTTATTGTGCTTTACTGATGTAATTTATAAAAGACTTAGAGTGAAAACCATAAATTCCCCCCAAACCTTTTTCCTTTCAGAAATCATAGGAGGTGGACATAACTGCAGAGATTGATTATTTCTTTACCAGTTAGTAACCTAAATATTTATATTTTCCTGCCCTCTCTTCTGCTGGAATTTGCTTGCTCTGACCAAGAGGTGTCTCAAAAACCCCACTTGACTCCTAACAGCCCTGTACTATAGACGACTGGAGATGTCAGACAAAGAGCAATTCCCTGAATCTTCTCAGCTATTGAAAGTCTCGGTACAGTCCATTTAACATCTGCACAGGCCTTTGATTTATTAACAACCTGTTTCTGAGGGAAGCCTGGACCAATTTCATTGGCCAACACAGAACAGCTCTCTTCTTTTTAATTGATGAGATTTTACTGACCAAAAGACCTGGCCCCCACAAACTCTGTTTATAATCTACTGGTAGGCTGACTAGCGTGCCCCTCACTGGATCTGAACCACTGGGCACAGTGATTCCTGGACAATAATTAGCTGAAAATCTTAGCTTTTTGTACCTTAGTGTATTAACAGACATGTTGAGCCTCCAGGTTCCCATTTAGTTCCTAATGCACTGAGTGTAAAGGCACATGTCATAAAACCACTTACTCTGAATTTCAGGATACTTTAGCATCAGCAGGAAGCTCCAGTTTAGCGTGGTGGAAATTGTTTCAACACCAGCAGTAAACAAATTGCCCACCAAGTTTAGCAAGTTGCTGTTATGGAAATACTGATTGGTAGTGGATTTCTCCTGAAAGAAGTGGATGAAAGGATGAAAACTTAAAGCTTTCCGTGTGGAGATGCAATTTACATAGCTAAACATTTATGAAGAAATAAATCCTATATTTTAAATAAGTGTGAAAGACAAAGAACAGCTTTGGGTTCGTACTTGGAGAAGAGTGTTGACAGGTTTTGTTTTGCTGATCTCTGCCTTTACCGGTTTCTCTGTGAAGAAGGTAACCCAGGTGTACCAGAGACCCCAAAACAGGACAGCAGTAAAGCCCCAGTAGCACTTTTGTTCTGTAATGCATTCTGGTTTTGAAAGAGCCAGAAAGGGTGGAACAATAAAGGGTGCAGGTAAAAAGATGCAGCCTCTGTAAATATATTAATACAATCTGAACAAACCCATAAATAAGGGTAAAATTTTGCTGATTAAAAGGTGTTGGAACTGCAACACAATGAAAGATTAGTTCAGCTCTACGGGTTTGTTATATGTGTTCTGTCAAAGATAGATTCCCTAAAGAAATATGGACTGAAAGGAAATGATAAATACCTTCATATAACCATAAAAGTTGGAATAAATGAGAGCAGAGTCAATTACCTCCTGCTGTTTAACCAGGAAAGCATCAATAAAACTTCTTTGATTGTTTTTGTCCAGGGTTTTGAGATGTTCTACAAAAGTGCTTTGTACATAAGCATGAAATTCATCTCTGTTTTGAAGAAGAGTCTTGTTAGCCCTTAGGAGGAATCCGAGGTAAGGGAAGATGTTGTAAATCTACAAGAGTGAAAGGTGTTAGAATTCACCGGCCAGAGGTGTGAAAACACTGTAGAAACACATTAATAATATTGTGCCCATTTTGCAAATACAAAGATAAAGACTTAACATTAATGTTTTGTTCTTTACAACAAGAAAAAGTGACTGGATGAATTAATGGTAGAGAATCCAAGGACCACTGAATAAGTGGAAAACTCCCAGCTCCAAATTACTACTTTGCAGATGTAGTGTAGATGTCAAACACCTGCAACTTCCCACAGGGAGATGGCCAGCAAATTCTGTGGCTTTAGCCAGCTCTTCTGCTAACTTTTTCCCTCTATTTCAAAGCCTAAAGGAACAGAAGTGAATCTGGTGTCTGTTATTACATGTGAGTATCAGAGATTATTTATTACTCATTGAGATATTTCAGGGCTCCTCATACAGGCAGACCATTACTCTATAGCTTCTCCCTGCCCTATTTTCTGAGAGTGTACTGGTTTGCCTGGTAACTTTATGCATGTGAGCCATGTTATGGGGAATACTGGTCTTGCTTTTCATGCACTACACGATCTGACTTTTTCAGTCCAGATTTAGCACTCTTCAGACTTAAGTCTGAATATATATATATATAGCTTAAGTATATTTTTGAGAGACTGAGGGTTTGACTGTTGGCTTCAAGATTCCCAGACTCTCTCTCAAGCTTCTTTTTTTGCCCAGGAGGTGTTTATAAACCTGTTTTGTCTCAGAGTCTTGGATTTTTCCACTTAATAGAAACAACTGATTATTACTACTACCATTACTATGTTCCTATGGCATCCAGTGGAACAGCAACAGAATTTTTTTTTTTGTCATTACCGTAACCAAAGGCTTCCCAGCAAGCCTCATGTTTTCATTGGTCAAATTCAGAAGTCTCACAAATCTGGAATCTTCGTAGTCAAATCGGTTTCCAAGTAATATTGACACAATTATGTTAGCAACGGCTGCATTAATTATTTTACTAGCATCGAAGGGCTTTCCTATACAGTGAAGGAAAGAAAGTATTACATTGTGGCAAGAGATGTAATTTGTAAATATAAATGTAATACTAACTATTGCTATTTATTTGCTATGATCGATTGCTGTTGTTGGTTATCATTCAATACTAGAATACCACGCCAAGACACAAAAATGCCAGAGAAGCCCAATTCATCAAATTGATTCAGCCTGAAGTAAATGTCTTAAAAAGGTCTGAACTTGAGAAGAATACTGTCAAGCCTCAGGGCACTTGATCAAAACCTTAGAAGTTTGAAGAGTGAACCATCTACCCACCTTCTTGTGACTCAATGGTGTCTGCCAGGTACCCGTACTCCTCCACAATGCGGTCCTCAATGGCCTTTTTTCCCATTCCAAAATTTCGTAAATTTGTGAGAGTAAATCTTCGCATCACCTTCCAGTTTTCACCATGAGCAAAAATAATCCCTGACACAAAAAGAACATTTCAAGGTGGCAGAAGATTTAAAATAACTAATCTGTAGACATATAATGTAGATATTTAGTAATAGTCACTTTTAAAACAAGCTAAATTACCTCCTGGCTGAGGAAAGAAACAACTTTCCCTTAAATATTTGCAAGCCTCAACAATAGGTTTATTGCACAAAAAAAGGAGGATAAACTATTTAAAAGGTTTTTGATCAAATCTTCAGAACATACGTCCTGAGAGACACTTGTCATTGAAAGAAATTGAAAATTCAGGTTTAAGCTGCTGATACTCTGGAAGTGGAACTGAACTGAGATCTTACATATCTGATGATTGTAGGAGAAACCTGACTAACTGTCTTTAAATATTAAATAGCATCTTAACATGTCCTCCGTCAGATTTTTCACTGAAATTGTTACACCATATAACTAATGATTGTAGTTTTTCCAAGGAAAAGGATAAAGTGTACAGAAAGCTTACATGTAATAGCATGATCAAAATTTGCAATTTATTTGCAAAAAAAAATAATATAATTCTGTTATTACAGAATTATTTCTGAGTTTGTCTATGAGTATTTGGAGGTGTAGATATGAAACTCTTCTGCAAAATTAGAATGAAGATTGGGTGTGAAATCCTCATTTGGAGATGCAGCTCAGTACACAGTATTTCCTTATCAAAATAGATCCCAATTCTGTGTGTGCTGCATTCTGCTGTCACACTCAGATTTTGAAAGCACTATTCACCCCCTGAAATGAGAAGCAGTGGTATAATACTCATTGCAGAGAAGGAAGGTTCTGTGACAACTCCAAAACCAGAAGTCCAGAACTGTATCATGAGAGCTAGAAATGCTTTCCCTGGCATGCATGCCCCTGTTCTAGATCCCGATAGCATGGCACTGTCCGCTATCTGTTGCTGTGCTTATTGTTAGAGTAACAGTTGCTTTGTTGTCAGTCAGTAGTTTCAGACTTGAATAAATACACTAAAGTCAACAAAATTGCTCCCAATTTCCAATGCCTTATATGGTCTTTGATCCAAAGCGATGTGCCAACTTCTGCTCCATCTGTAGGAAAAAATCTTTTTTGAATAAATCAGGTTGGTAAGGAAAAATAAAACCAACTCACCATTTCCTTTGGTCAAATCTTCAAAGATTGGAATTTTGGGTCTCTCTGCAAATGCATCTGCCTTGTTTATGAGAGCTTCCTTCACCGCCTCATACCCAGAAATCACTACTATTTTCCTTTGCCCCATCTGAACACTGAAGACTGGACCATATACTTTTGACAGCTGTCAGAAGAAGATAACAGTGATTTACAGCTTTTACAGCTGAAGAAATTCACCACCCTTTCAGTGATGCTTATTTTCCTGTCTGACCTATAAGTCACTAAAATATTAAATGATTTCCTAAGTACGGCGAAAGAGGATGGATTTAAATAATGTGAATGTGCCAGCCATTATGATGGCTGGTGACTAAATGGCACAATCAGGAGTGGAGTCATGTTGTGCTAAACAGAGCAGAAGTGGTAACAGCCGAAACCCCACGCCAGTCAAAGATTGTGATGACTGCTCTGTCTTCCCTCTGGAACCCCTGTAAATTCAAACTTTGAGTCCTGTGTGCACACTGATATTGATGTTAATTCGTTTCCTTGCAGGATAAATCTGTTCAAACCTTTGCTACTATTATTGTATACAAACCCCATTTTTTTTTCTGGACAAGGATCTAGCATTAAGTAAATTCTCACTTTTTATACATGACTACATCCACCACGAATCTGTTTGAGACACAACTTTTGGCCTAAGCTGGTACCTTTTTAACTTGTACACACAGATTTATTTTCATATAACTCAATGTTCCCGATTCTCCTGACAATAGGAGGATTTTTTCCTGACTGCACTTATTTTCCAGTGTGTTTGCCCAGAGAAACAGAAGACAGCTATTTAGCATTGATATGCAAAATGTTCAGCAACTGGTAAGCAAGTCCAGTATGACATAACACAGCAGCAGCGACACGTGTCTGAATTCGGAGTAAGTCTTTCGATGGTGATACAGGCTGCTGTAGCTGTGGCAGGATATAATTGTTTCAAAGGGTGTGCTCCAGTAAAGATTTTCCAGCGCTTGCAATGGTGATGCTCGGGATGAGCATGTGGTCTCCAGCTGCATTCATACATTACGTATGTGTCAATATCATACCTTGAGCTAAGCTCGTCAGAGAACAAACCTCCTCCATTATAATCACTGAATTACAGCAGAGACATGTTGGTTCTGCTGGCCTGGAAAGAGATGGAGCTTGCTTTTGCCAACACGATTAGGTTGCTTCGAATAGCTATAGAGATGTTCTAGATACCGCATCTGATTGGTTTTTTGATTTGTGGATGTAACATACATACTGATGTGTAGGTGCAAATACCCCTTTTAAAACTGTCACCAAGGAGGACGTGCAATTTCAGTGTCTACATAGAAAGAACTTTAAGAAAGGAGCAGGTTTGTAGAAGTCTTCTGATTCAAAATCAGGAAAGTCCTACAATAAACTTGGAAAGAAAGCACTAGAAAAAAAGCCTTGAAAGATTTATTACTTTGTTTCGCCTAGATCTTTGCTGCATTTTCTGGCAACTGTTGGCCCTGAATATAAAGGATATATATAGTTATCTCAGCTTTTGGGGAAGAAAGGAGGAAAGGGACATGAGAAGGGCTGCTGAATCGGTGAAGGCAGGAAGCCACAATGCCAGGCATGTCAATCACTGGCAGGTGGAGAGAGTCAGACCACATGTCAAAATCACTCCTTATTCAGTTACCTTTTGCTCAAAATGACCACAAAAATAAAGTGAGCACTTGTTATTAATTTGAAACCTAGATGCGTGAAGTTGCATGGAGAAAGTATTACAGTAAAGAACAAATCTTGCTACATTCAAAGTCTTCTGCTCAAATTTCTTCTGCTCCTGTCCTTTGCTAAGGATCATCTGTGGATGCAACACGTACAATAGTAAAAACTCTCTTGGAGTAAAAACATCTTGGACTATGGGTCTTGGTGATATGTGCAATTATGGTACCAATAGAAAAAAATAATGACTACCTGTAGGTAAGTCCTGTAGGGTCTCTTCAAATCAAACAAGTGCAGATTTCCAATTATAGGTAATGCTCTTGGTCCTGGGGGGAAATTCTTTCTCCGGTGGTCATTCCAGAAACCTCCTATTTTCAAAACTAACAGAAAAATTAGGATGAGCACTAAACCAACGGAAGTGTAGCTGCTCCAGTCCATGTCTATTTAGCCAAGTATTTGCTGCAGAAGAGAAAAGGGAAAACGTGGACTCTGGATCTCAGTCCTTGCAAAAATTTCCCGTGAAATTTGTGTGCTTGCTAATGAATCCTCAGTATGGTACAGAGGCAGGTAAAAGTTTGCTAGCCAAGCATGTGTGACTGGGTGAGCGTGTAGCTCACTGTCCAAGTGTGAAAGTCCAAGAACATGGAGAACCACAGGTCATCAGTCTGGTGCTTGCTATTAAAGTCATACATTCTGCATGCTCTTCAGGTTACTGATTAGCTATATTTTCGTCATTAGTATAGGCACAGCCTTGATATGCTGGGAACTGAAATCAGAATGCCAGTGCCCAAGTGATTAGTGCACAAAGTTTTCTTGTTTTTTAAAGCACTTAGGAACTGGTATAACTTTGCTTCCATTGAATTCATTGGGAATTTCAAATCACAGAATCACAGAATGGTTGAGGTTGGAAAGGACCTCTGAAAGTCATCTGGTCCGACCCCTTTGCGCAAGCAGGGCCGCTGAGAGACAGCTGTCCTGGGCTATGCCCAGCTATTGACTGCCTCCAAGGAAGGACACTCCACAACATCTCTAGGCAACCTGAGCCAGTGCTTGGGCACTCTGACTGTAAGAAAGTGTTTCCTGATGTTCAGAAGGAACCTCCTGCATTTCAGTTTGTGCCCATTGCCTCTTGTCCTGTCACAAGGTTACCCTTCCTCCAGGTGTTTATACTGATTGGACCCCCCTGAGCCTTCTCTCCACTAAGCTAAACAGTCCCAGATCATTCAGTGTTTCCTCATATAATAGATGCTCCAATCCCTTCAGCAACTTTGTGGTCCTTTGCCGGACTCTCTCCAGTACGTCCCTATCTCTTTTGCACCTGGGAGCCCAGAACCAGACACAGCACTCCAGGTGTGGCCTCAGGAGCACTGAGTAGAGGGGAAGGATCACCTCCCTAGATCAACACTCCTCCTAATGCAGTCCAGGATACCAACAGCCTTCTTTGCAGCAATGGCACGCTGTTGCCTCATGTTCAACTTGGTGTCCACCAGGACACCCAGGTCTTTTCCTGTCAAACTGCTTTCTGAGTGGGTGGCCCCTAGCATGTACTGGTGCCTGAGGCTGTTCCTCCCCAGGTGCAGGACTTTGCACTTCTTGTTGAACTTCATGAGGTCCCTGCCAGCCCATTTCTTCAGCCTACTGAGGTACTTCTAGATAGTGGCACAATGGCACAACCTTCTGCTGTATCAGCCACCCCTCCCAGTTTGGTGCCATCAGCAAACTTGCCCCATCATCTAGATTATTAATGAAGACTGGACCAAGTATTGACCCCTGGGGCACCCTGTTAGTTACTGGCCTGCAACTGGACTTCATACCACTGATCACTACTGGCTTTTGAGCAAGTTTTCAACCCACCTTACTGTCTGCTTATCCAGCCCACACATCAACAACTTGTTTATGAGGATCTTATGAAAGATAGTATCAAAAGCCTTACTGAAGTCTAAGAAGGCTTCTTGTGACTAAGACAGCTTGTTCTTTGACTAAAAAGCTACAGCAAAGATGTATGAGAAAGAAATAGGGAGGCTTAAAAGGTGTCACAAAACTGGTTTGCTCAGCTCCTGCTGGAGCACTGTAGATGAGCTGTAGAGGAACTGTAGAGGAATTATAGAGGAATGAAGGCAGGTTAATTAACATTGATAATACACAGCTGTGGGCTGGCTTCAGGGGTGGTGGGTTGGCTGATGTGGATAAGGTGCAGCTGTGGCTGGTCCCTGCTAAGTAGTTAAATAGCTCTGAAGAGGAGCCCTCTGTGAAGTGGGATCTGGAAGAAATAAAGGGAAGAGAGAATATCTTAGATGTAGGTGAGATAAGGAGAGGCCTTGGGAGAAGAAGGGGGCCTGAAAGAGGAGCCTGAAGAAGGGAGAATCTGGATACAGCAGAGGCCAGAAGCAGGGTGGAAGAAGCTGAAGAAACAGCACAGACCCACAACTTTTGAAACCTTGTGGGGGATGGGTGGCTGTGCTAGGACAAGGCCCAGGAGCTACTTATTGAAGTTAACCTGGTATGGGGTGGTAAAAGCCTTGTTGCAGCTGGCTGGTTTGGATAGTGCTGTGACAGAGCACAGTGCTGGCTGCTTCAGGCAAGGATGCATCCCCACAAGCCTTTTGGGTGTGAAAGAAGATCTTTCCAGCTTTGAATACTACTGGTAATAGTCTGTTTTGAAATGGCGAAGGACTTTTAATTTTTCTATACTCTTTTATCAGTTATGTGCACATTATTCTGTAGTAAACTAAATTAATTTTAACTTCCAGACAGCATATGACCATGTTGAATCATCTGAGAGCTCTCTGTGCATCTGTACTGCAAACCTGCTTTGGATGAACATCTTGGTTTCCTTGCCTCAGCTTGAGCTGTTCAGTTATATTTCTCTGTGTGTGCATTTAGGGCACTGGTGGGGGATAAATTGTGTCATGGACCACTTTTTTCAGGCAGTTCGGATGTAGCTGTGTGGGAGGTGAAAGCCCTTGGATTTCTGCACGTGTGTGTAGATCGGTGCAGTACCTTCTGAGGTCTGGCCCACAGACTGGATGTGGCCATTTTTGTAGATGGGAACATGCAGAGGTGTAGGGAAGGGTGGGATGAAATGGACTTTTCTACCTCCCTTGTGTGATTCACCCTCACAATGACCATTGCCTTCCCTTCCAAGGAGTGGCTGGAAGTGTGGACTGCTGGCTGCCGTGATGGTGGGAGAGACACCTCCAGCTGTAAGCCAAGGTGTGCTTGGGATAAAAATCCCTGCTTGATCCAGAAGTATCAAACTTCCCACACAGGACTAGAGGTGCAGTTTTTTCACCTACATGTTTCGGTGAAAGGAGATGACTATGACAAGCCCCAGGGATGGGACACTACGCAGGCCTCATGAGTCACCGGAGAGAAGGTGATCCTGGTGGAAGAAAAGAGGTCCAGCTCTGAGATAGGAGCTCCAAGGGGAGGGTGGAAGGTGAACCTCTGTAGAAGGGTGGTGGAGAAGAGGAAGAGCTCTATTTTGTTAAGGGTCTGTCCAGCACAGATCCTCTGCCCTGAAACAGAATGCAGAATGGCCATAAGAAACTCAGCGGGTGCTGCTTCTTGAGCTGTTGTCAGAGGAGAGAGCTGGCAGAAGGAAAGGCTCCGCCATCTCGGGGTTTGCAGATCCCTAACAGCCTTTTGACAGACCAGAGACTGAATGAGAGCCTTTTGTTCTCTCAATTCTCTCCAAGACTGTTGTGGCCCTTCCCCCGGTGGCTGTTTGGGCACACATGACTGTAAAGTTTCCTGGTATAGGGGAAACTCAGCATTGCCACATCCCCCATCGCTTCCGTCCTGGGCTGTCCCTTATCACCACCATTCTTTGAGAGTTGGGATGTGTCCCTTTAGGTCCAATCTCCTAATTCAGTAGCTCTTGGTCACCCAATCTTTCCTCCTGGGGCTCTCCCTGCTACAGCTTCTAGATCCCTCTGATGCATCCCCTTTGCAGTTACATACAGCTTCTGCTTTCAGGTGTTCAGCATGAGGACTTGAAGCCTGAACTAGAATGCTGATGGAGAAACCTGTTTGGTTTTTTGTTTGGTTTCTTTTTATCCCAAGTCTGCTTGGTTGAAAGGGCTACCTACTGAAGTCCTGTTGTTGGTAACACGGCTTAGTGAGAAATAATCTTGCATGATGCTGGTGAAATGTGTAACTGGATATTCTGCCTCCTATTGAAGGGCTTTCCCAGAGACGTGACAATAAAAGAAAATACATTCAGGTGCATCTGGAGTTACTGCCTTTAGTGACAAGGTGCAAGGGCTGCAGCCACAACCAGGCCAGAATAGATGGTATGGCTCATATGGGAATGAAATCCAGGAGAACAGGTTAAGAATGGCTTCATTTTGAATTGTGAGGTTAACTTTGTCTGCTACACAGACTCTGTAGGCAACTTTTAACTGAGGAGCTGAGAGCTTATAGGGATATGTTGGAAATGTTCCTCAACCCAGGAGACCATTTTTCAAGGTGGAAGTACCTCAAGGTGCAGAAACTGCCTGAAACTCTTCTGTTTTCTGTTTGTGGCTTTGAGGAGTAGTGCAGTGAGAGGACCCCAAAAACTGCACCCTGTCTGATTCTCACAGACCATCTTACCTGAAGTCCTGGAGTTTACTGCCACCAGATTCAAAAGGATAAGCAGTGTTTGCTTCCTACTTTGCTTTGGAAAACTTCCAAAGTTTCTATGGAGAGAGAAGTTCAAGCTGCTGTTTTCTGGCAGTTCCCTGATGGCCAAGTCCACCAATCAACCCTGGAAAGTTCTGGGCTCCTCCATAAATGTTTCAGCAGCCCCTGGTAGAAGTTCCTGTAGGAACTGTTGGGTCCCTCTGTTCTAGTGACTCTTGTCTGGAGAATCCGGGCATTTCCTGTGCTCCACAGAAATAGGTCAATTCTCTTGATGTGGTTGCAAGTGAACTCCCCTGCACTGACACAAGATCATATGAGAGGAAGAGCAGTTACTGTGGGTAATTAATTCTGCTGCATTTGCATCTACCTGTCCAAAAAATTATACCCCTTTTGTGGGGTCAGTGATGGCCTTAGAGAGCTTTAAGAAAAGTGACAACAGACGTTACCTCTGGCATTGCCAGGTAAGGTCCCTTTAGATCCGTGATGTGAGTGTTTCCAATGATGGGTAAAGGCCTGGGTCCTGGGAGGGACTTTTCTTTTGCATGGCTATTCCAGATACGCTGTCTTCTCAGAATCAGCATCAGAATGAGTATAAACAGTAACTTTACAGAAACAAGGCTGACTCAATCCATTGCCTTTCAGCAAAGGCTTAGCTGAGAAGATGAGAATTCAGACAAACAGTGCAATTTCCTGCCAGAAGCTGAGAGTTTCAGGCATTAAATGGTACTTTTACACAAACAGAAATATGAGCTTCATCTCTAAGAAATGACAGAAATGCCTGTATGGGGTTTTACCCTTGAAGAATCTGAGACACTCTCACTACTGTGTGCACTCACTTTACCCTGTGCTGGTTACTGTTTAATGGGTAAAGTCTAAACTGGTCCTGTGCACTGGCAAAGCAGCTCAAACATTGCCTTGAACTTTGAGACTGGGAGGAGGTGGGAGAAGAAGGTTGAGGTTCCACTGGTTGCTCAGGCATTCCCTTCTCTCTCTATGGAAGATGCTGGGGATGCCGGGTCTTGACAAGAGCAGAAGCTTAGCTGACTAAGGATCTGAGATAGTTGTGAAGATTCTTCTTGAGTAACTGGGATGTGGATTTATTGCGCTGTGGGTCCTATAGTGGAAAGTTACATTGATCAGAAGTATAGTGCCAAGCTCTTCTGAGCTAGCTGAATAATTTGTCTTGCCACTTTGTTCTAGCAGAAGCTCAAGCAGAGTTAAATGTAGGTTCAGACTGATCTGGCCAAATGGTAAGGTCTGTATTGAACTGATGACCCCAGCTTCCTTTAAACTGAATAGAGGACAAGGGGCACCTTTACTTCCAAACCCAGAAGCTGAAATGAATCAGATGACCCATGCCTTACATGTTTCTGATTTTCACATAATGATTGAGGCTGAGGTTGAAGGAACTCTGGAGGTCATCTGGTCCAACACTGCTGCTCAAGCAGGGCAGCCTTGAGCCAATTGTATGGTAGGGTCTGTATTTTCAGCTGTGGCAATTGCCTTTGACATCTAGCTGTAACCATTTCAGGAAGAGGTGGAGAGAACTTGTATGATTATCTCTAAATGAATAGCCAAAGCTGAGGGGAAAACTGGGGAAAAGATGTTCTCTGTTGGTTGGGGAAAGAGGGCTGAGGTACAGTCTGAATCCTGTCTCTCAGCATCTCAGAATGTGAGCAGCACAGAAGTAGGTACTGGAAGAAGAAGCCATGGAGAAGAAATGATCCAGGGCTTTCACTGAGACTAACCAGAGAGGATGAGCTGCAGCCTTCAGAATAGTGTTTGGAAGAGCTTTCTAGTAGAAGTATAGAGAAGTAAATTGTACGTGGCCTTGTGGCAAGAATGTGAAGGCTGTGTGAGGTGAGAGGCTTAGGCTGAGCCCCTTGTCCTTGACCCTTTACAGCCTTAGGATCCCTGCAGAGATGTGACAAAAGGCATAGGAGAGGATTCAGCCCCCCAGGGGATGGGAGTGCGGAGACCTAGAGGAAAAGAGCACGGGCATCTGGTGGGGAGCATGGAAGAGGAACTAGAGCTAGCCTCCTCTTGCACAAGCTTGCCTTAAGCCTTTTGCTGCACCCAGGGTCTTTGGAAGAAAGACCAGGACATTTCACCTACCTGGAAGGTGTCCTGGAAAAAAACCAGGGCTTATGTCCAGCTTTTTGCCAGTTGGCTTGTTTCTACGCCGCCTCCCCAAAGGAGGTAAAAAGGCTCTGAGAACATCATTCTTTCCACATATACCTGGGATTTAACTATTAACAAAGAATGAGCCAGATACTGACTCCTGAGATGTGAAAGGAAGCAGCTGTTCTGGTTTGTTTCCCAGGAGAGGGGCCCAGGGTTAGGTCTGTGCAGAACCTGGGAACAAGCACAGCATTTACCTGCCTGTACAAGACTCTCTGGGTTATTGGAAGGACCCCGTGGGAACTAGGGGTGTCTCTTGAAATGCAGTAGTAGTTAGTAGTAGGTAACCCTTCTTACTTTGTTGCTCTTGTCTGCTCAGTCCTGCTGATTTCTTCCAGCAGGTCTCTGGTTCCTGCAGAGCTGGCAGGTAATGAGTGAGCCCAACAGGGTGCAATTGTCCCAGACATGAGTGACAGGCTGAGAGTGCTGCTTCTCTGCTTGGGAACAATTCCTCTTGGCCTTATTTTGAAGTGGAAATTCATGATCCTCTTTTGGGCCAATATTTGTGGCTCCTCCCAGGTCTGACAGGCAATGTCTCTAGTCACGTGTCTTGAACCATATAAGTTGTTTCTAAAGCATCTGTTAAATTTATGACAGTCAAAATCTTTGCTGCTTTATGGTGCTTTACATGATGCAGGAGGAGAACTTGGCCAGGTTCTTTTAGGAACAGGAGAAAATTCTGTGGTGCTTAGTCATGTCAGTGAGCAAGACTCATCATTTGCACTGTCCCAGTTCTCCTCATGTAACATGAACTCAAGAAAAAAATACTCAAAACAGATGCAGACATAAAAGTCATTGGCCAAACTTGCTGGAAAACTGGGAGCTCTGGTCATTTAGCTGTGCCATCATATAGTAAGCATCTCTGCATCTTTGAAGACAATGCTGGAGACAGTTTGTTTCTAAAGTGAGAAAGTTTGGTTTGGTTTTGTTTAAGAGTTCAGTGGATGTCATATGTTTACTATTCTGAAGTAAATCAGTCCTTAGTTCCAAACATAGGAATTCCCCTGATACTTTTCAACATGCTTGCACAGTATTTCTGTACTGGATAACATCTATCATTTTCTTAAAGTAGGTTGTACTTGTATTCGTGTGCATCTCTGTGTATTTGGAGGAATGTGTAAAGAAACAAGGTCTGCCTTGGAGGTCAGGGAGGAGAAAGTGTCATTGTGTGGGTATGTGACCTGTGCAGTATCAGAGGCTTGACGAGAAGATGCGTAGGGACACATATGTGGCAGTGGACTGTTCGTATGTTTTGTACTGAATACATTCAGTATGTTTTGTTTTATTTGTCAGTCAGAAATACATCTGAGTGAAGTTCCAGCGTAGACCTTACAAGACTATGGGTGGATAGAAAACCCAAAAGAGGGAAAGAGGTTTAGGTCTGAGATGGAAACTCCTAGGGAGCATGAAAGGTGAACTTCTGCAGGAGGCTAGTGAAGAAGGGCTCTCTTTTGGCAATAACCTCACCATACATACTTTGTGTATTGGGTCTGCCCAAGCCCCATAGCAGCACTCATAGTGCTGCACTTGTGCTGGGGGCTAGAAAGGTGGGGATATCACACCAGTGGTTTGCTGCTGCTCAGTGCTCCCACAGCACCAAGGCTGTCTCACCAACCTCCACCACCACCCCCACCAACAGGCTGGGGTTTGGCAAGATCTTGGGAGGGGACATAGCCAGGACAGCTGACCCAAAGTGACCAAAGGGATATTCCATACCATATGATGTCTGCTCAGATATAAAAGCTAAAAGAAAGGAGGAGAAAGGGGGTGGTGGCATTTGTTATTTACTGTGTTTGTCTTCTGGAGCAACTGCTACAAGCAGGGCAGCCCTGCGTACCGGGAAGTGGCTGAGCATCACTTGCTGATGGGAAGTAGAGAATAACATCTTTTGTTTTCCTTTGCTTTCACAAGTGCAACTTCTTCTATTGGTTCAATAATGTGTCTTTATCTTGGCCCACAAGTGCTTTTTTTCATCTTATTTTCTCCTGCCCAGTTCTACTGAGGAGGGGAATGCTAGAGCAGCATGGTGGGCACCTGGCATCCAGCCAAGGTCAGCCCACCACACTTTGTAAACAAGTTGTTCCCAGTGAGAGAGAAAGAAGACTGTGCATCCCCAAGAAACATCAAATGAATACAATTGATCATCTGATTATTTAATTCATGCATTTAATCAGCCACAGGTTTGAATACAAATGTTAAAAGAAATTTTGTGGGAAAATATTGAGTAATTAGCTTTAAAATAAAATTGCCTTTCGTTAATGAAATACAAAGGTATTGCTCTGAAAGAGGTAGTACTGTGTATCTGTAAGACAGTCTTCAAAGTTATGAACATCCACTGTTGTTCTGGAAAAGGGCTGAGTGTCAATAGACTTGACCTATGTTTAGTTTGAATAAGAAATAATTGCTAATAAAAGGAAAGAACACTAAGATAAACCTTCTCATTTCTTAAAGTCCAAATCCTTTGTTTTATATCATTAAAATTTAATCTATCTGTATTTAATCTCTTTTTTTTAAAAGAAAGAGATACACTACCTTAAAAACACTAAATTTGAAGTTTTCAGATCGAAAACCACCAATCCGAGTGGCTTCTGTCAGTTTGACACTTACAGAGAGAGACATCTCTTTTCTGATTAGGAACAGAGACAGAAAATACCTTTCAAAGGATGACTGACCTAACCTCCAACATGCTACTGATTTGGATAATATGAACAGTCTCCTAAGGTTTCTTCTGAGACTGACAGAAATCTACGAAAGAGCTTTCAGCATCCTGATGGCGGAATCTAACTTCAAGTTGAAAGTTAGACACAGTAGCTGCCATTTAACTAATTTTTTTCACATATTTATATGCACAGCTCAACAAATATCAGTACTGATTTTTTTACTCACTTTAAAAAAGATTCATATTTTTTAATGTAAAAACAAGTCAAGGTGAGAACAAAGGTCAGACAGAAAGAGCGGTCAGTGGTTATTGGAGAGGACAAAGCATTGACAGTCTATGAGAAAGAAAAATGCTAGTCACCATGAACCTCAAATTTAGAGTAGTTCTACTTTAACTTTGGTTTACTTCTCAGTCCCATCCTCAAAGCTCAGCCTCCACCGTGTGTTTCATTTAACTTCTCCCTTTTCTTGCCTGCCAATGTATGGCTCCCTCATTGATGTGCAAAAGGGTCATTAGTAAAACATTTTAAGCTTCTTTAAGTCTGGACACTTTTCCATAATGTCCAGTAACATATCACATAGAAGCTGTAAATATGTATAAAAGAAGCTTTGCTGACTCAGGGTATTCAGAGCTTTGATTAATCTGGAAATAAACAACCAAAGAAAACACCCTAAGATAAAAAAAACAAATGGCACTATCGGAATAATGAAGGTGAGCAGTTAGGGTAAAGAAACTTAAGAGAAACAAATCATGTGCTTCAAGGGCACAGTCATGTTGAAAAGGGTGGACAAAGTCTAAGGCTTGGATTCATGTCTTGAGCCAAGGCACTTGTTTAAAGCTTCTGACCGTAGAGAATGGATGAATTTTGGGCTGTGCATGATCAGCAGCTCTCCACCATAGCAGGGTGGAGACCACGGAGGAAATCAAACTTGTATGGATGATCAAAATAAGAGATTTGATTATTGTCTTGTTTTAAGCTGCAGCAATCTATCTCAGGACTGCCTGACAGAAATCCCAGGCAGACCTCATTGCAGGTTGTTTTCCATGCCTCGTTGTCCCTTTTCCTATTTCTTTGCCTTCCCCAGATTTGCCCACTACTAATTAAATTTTGTTTGATCTCAGATTTGATCAATCCATACCTGAGGCTGGTATTTCAGCTATGCTTACAGGGGCATTGCTGGACTTTCAAGGTTATGCTCCCCATAAGGTCCCCAAGTCTCCCTTACAATTATCTGTATTATTAGGCCTTTTATCATATAACTCGCTTTTCATTTTTCATGGGATTTCTTGAAATTCTTATCAGAGGTTTGGATTCTTTCCTGTCTCACCCTGCAATTTTCTCATATAATGATCTGTAATTTCTGATATCCTGTTCTTTTAGCTTAACTTCACGTGGGGGTTCCATCACCTGGGTGCACCACCTTGTGCAAGCGGCCACTTCTGGTCCTATTTCTGGTTTGATGTTTTTACAACACATTTTTTTATATTTTTAATTGTCCTACTACCTTTTTTTCTGTATTATTTACTAGTTTTTAAGAATTGTGAACATCAGAATGAACCTATTAAAGGGGTTTTCACAGATGCATTTGTAATCCCTTTTCCAGTTGTTAGTCATATATATATAATCCCCACATGGTTTCAGCCATCTAAAATACACTTTCCCAGGCTAAGATAGACTTAGAATCACAGAATTATTTGGGTGGAAGGGGACTTATAAAATCCATCTAATCCCACCACCCTGCTATGGGCAGGGATACCTTCCACTAAATCAAGTTACTCCCAGCCCCATCCAGCCTGGCCTTGAATGTTTCCAGGGATGGGGCACCCACAGCTGCTCTGGGCCACCTGTGCCAGTGTCTCACCACCCTCACTGTAAAAAAAATATCTTCCTTATATCTAGTCTGAATGTACCCTCTTTTAGTTCAAAACTATCACTCTCTGTCTTGTTGCTACAGGCCTCTTGTCCCATTGCTACAGGCCCTACTTCTAGGGTCCTTCTTTGTCAAAAAAGAAGCAAAGAATTTCCTGAAAACAATAGCTAGTCGAGGTGGAATAAACCTCTGTTGTAAAGGGATCCATCTCCCTACTCTGTTTTTGGAGAAAACCTGCAGGACTGATTTCTCTGGGGCAGTAATCTTCTGAAAAAGGCAGAGGACAATAATGAGTACTTAGTGGATGAGGGTCTGGGTTACTATGGAAGGATTATAAGGAGAACTGGAGAACAAAACTGTATTTTATTCACCCCTCCCCTGTTTGTTTTAAAGGACTGCAGATAACTGTTGAGGTCGTCATTCTGAGAGATGTGCTCACAGCGAGTGCGCTTTCTCACTCGGGTTCCTTTGCGGTCAGTGCTCACAGTGAAGTTACCTCACAGCTGTAGGTGAATGAAAGACCCTCCGAATCCCCAAGGAGGATTTTGAGGGGTGGACTTCATATAATGAGAAGATTTTTACAGTCTTACCTACTGGAATTTTTTTCAAGTACTTCAATACGTTTCGTTTGTTAGTTATGCACAAAATACTTCTAAAATCTTTACATATGCAATATTTGCATTGTTAAATGCCTTCTCAGTTTTTACAAAAACAATTGTGTGAAAGCTTTGCAGGGATAAAAGATGTCTTTTAAGCCAACAAGGTAGAAAAGAGTCAGTCATTGCACATATTCAAAAGAACATATCTGAACTAAACTGCGTTACAAATGTATTTTCTTTCATAGATCGAAGTATATATGTGTATATATATATATATGACATATATATCAGTATACAGCTGATACAGCATATTGGACAGCCTTGACTAGTATCTTTCTAGATTTTTTTCAAGGAAAAATACATCAGCAGAACTGAAAATTTATGTGCTATGTTAAGTGAGAGGGGTTTTCCCCTTATATCTGTTAAGACTTGAAATGAAGTGCCAGTATAAAAGTCTCAAAAGTTCATCCCCTGTAGCTTGTCCTTCTGAGACATCAGTGGTAGCTCTCTGTGTCCGAATAATGCCTAGAGGCGCTGTGATACTTCTGTTAGATTTTCATCTCCCTTTCATTGCCTGTCAATGGATTACTCCATGTAGGTAGGCACAGATGTGTGACTGCTCCCAGCTACTGTCATCTCATAGAGTTACTTCAGATACCTCAGTATTTGTCTTTCTTAATTGCGAAGACTGTATCATCACTTCTCCGGTGGAGTTAGTTTACCTTAATTTAGCTTTAATTTTCTTCTTTTTGCTTTCTTTTGTTTTAGGAGATGGTGCCTTCAAATGTAACGACCCACCACACAGTTATCCACTGAGTCTTCTGTAGGCCGAACACAGTTGCTTTCTGATCAGTTCCTAACAACTCACACTTTTGCTTTTTCTTGGACTTTACCTTTAGTTCAGATTATATCTATTGACATCAGCTACTACCCAATTGTTATGTTGGATATAATAAGGCATATGTAATTACCTGTTTTACATAGCTCCTACTCAATTCCCATATTGTGTCCTTGAAATAGTCTAAATAAATCTATGTTAAGTATGAAATTTTTCACCATTTCACTTTCTTCTCCTTTTCAAAAAACATATTAGCAAAGAATATCAATATTCATATTGCCACTTAGCATACCTTAACGATCACTATATTCTGTGCTTTGCCATGTAAATTATTTCAACCTTTCGTTACCTGTCATAACCAATCTTCAAAATACAGTAAATTTTCTCCCTCATCCAAAAATAGGACACTATTTCTTAAAAACTTAATCTGGGATGCTCTGGTGGAAAGCTTGTTAGAATCCAAATTCTTCTTGATTACCCCATGAAGTTGAAAGGTGTGACTGTAACTCAGAGATCTTGCAGTTAAATAGTGTGTCCAGTGATAGGTTTGAAACACAAAGGTTGTTTCAATGGCTATATCAACTCAGAGATGACAGGAGGTAAGATACAGATAATTTTGTAGAGCAACTTGTTCTGGGCTTTTCTGATAAACAAATACACTGGAAGGATCTAACTAATTCACCTGAGCTTGGCATAATGACTATGTATATTGAGTATTTTTATATTACAAAAATATAACTATCTGCAGCCCCTTCTCGAAAATCTAGTGTAATTAAGACAATAACTAGATGCTGTTTTTTCGCATTAGAAACTGAAAAGAGCATAATTAGGACAAATATTACAGATGGATTACTTTTCTACATGGTGGCTTCAGATCTGATGTGCTCCTGGTAGTTGTTGGAGTGAATTTCACATGGTTTCCCCTCTTCTGGAACCTGCCATGAAAATCAGAGGAGAGTTTGGTTGATGAGTTATAGACTTCATTGTGCCATAAAAAGAGACTAAAGTGCACTAAGCATGTCATTCCGTTTGTGTCTGTTTATTGACCCAGCCTGACATGAACCACCAGTTCTGAATTCTGAGGTATGATTGCAGGGTTTTCTTAATAGAAGAATTCCTTAACACTGTTAGCTACATGAATGCAAAATTAATATCTGGGATTTTCAAAGAGCTCTAAAGAAACAAAGTGACCATCTCTGATGAAACGTAAACGATGCTGTATGCCAAATATCCATGTCCCTTCCCATTACCTGATAATGCTCTCTTAGAATATTCCTGAGCAGTTCTGCTGATACTACAGGACCTTCAGTTGAGCAGGCTTGTATTATCGTCACTGTGATAAGTGTGGCTGAAGAATCCACAGCCTGTATTTAAAACTTCCCAATATTTTTTTATTATTTACATATGGCAGCCTATTTCAGGTCTTGCTGAAAACTGGTGCTTTGACTTTCCCAAGGTCAAACAGCGAATGACTTGCAGAACTGTCATTAAAAGTTGTGGGTTTTTTTTCAGATTGTCATTGATACAGCTGATCTTTTGGCTCAAAACTTCCCCTTAGCCTGCAAAGTTTGTCTCACCAGAAGACAGATTGTGTGGCTGGTTCATGCAGGAGTTGAATCCATTAAAAATACCCTAATAAAATCTAATTAAACATTAAGAAAAACACATTTTATTTACAAGGAATGTATCCATGTATTTTTACTTGTCTTGTCTTTCTGAGTTTTTCCTGGCATAAACAATAAAACTCAGCTTGCCTAAATTAAGAATCTGTCATCAGTCTCTGATGAAGGGAGGTGCAGAAAGCCCACAGTCAGTACGGGGGGCTTCTTAGGTTAGCCAAGAGGAAAGTTGTGCCTGAGTTTCTGCTCTGCACTTGATTGTACCCATCCAACTCCAAGATGTATGTGGGACTCAACCGATCAAATCTAGGTCTTCAGAGTATAGAGCTCTACATTTGAGGCAGGCAATGAAAGGTCTTTGATTATCAGTGGGAATATATGGACTTTCCAGGTTTTAATTCATGTGATCGAACATAGATCTGGAAGGATTCAAATGACCTGCAATCTAGAGCCACCCCTTCACTGAGCGTAAAGGGAGCTGAGCAGGGCTCTTTCAGATGTACTGGTTTCTAAGCCAGTACAACCATAGTTGTGTCTTCATGCATAAAATGATAGTGCCAGGAGGCCCATCTGCTGAAAACTTTAGTGGGCAGATCATTCAACAAGGAAGCAGAAGAGCTTCCACTCAGCGTAAGGGCACTCACGCTTCACATACCGAAAAAGTGCTCTAAATTTCATTCAGCATGAAATTCTAGATGACACTAGAAAAGCAGCACCATTTAGCCGAAAATGCAATTATCATGTGGCTGAACTGCAAGAGGGAAGAAGATACCTGGCCCAACAAGCACTTAAAAGGGAGATGAAGGGGCTGAGACCTCCACCGAGGTCTCAATTTGTTGGGTCTGTTTCTGCTTTTTGTTCAAGGTTAGTCTAACGTAAATGGCATGACTAGCTAGCATGTCCAAAAAAGATCCTGAAGGTGGCTTTCATACATTCACAGCCTGAGGCACAGCAACCTTTTTGAAAGCTGACTTGTGTGCAAACCGCAAAAACCCCAAGAGAGCAGGACTGCAGGGTGCTGTACATCTTCCAACCTAATGAAAATAAAGGGAGGTTGTATCTTACCTCCCAATAAACAGAGTCGTCAAAGCAGTTCTGGTCAGGTATGTGTCCCAAGAAGGGCAGCTTTAGAATACCACCTGCAGGAAAAACAGCATCAGGGGTTAAAAAATGGACAAAATGCCCAAGTAAATGTTCCTCATGCCCTGGGGAATCACCTAAGTTTTTTGACCTGTTTCCTAATCTACAGAAATGCCCAACCAATTTTGGGACATCAGGTCACTCATTATGAGAGGTGAAGCAGGTTTCTTCATGTTGATATGAATAAGACCTAGTTTTTATCTCCTTAAATCTTTCCCAGATTTCAGACTGGTATTTTCTATTTCAGCCTATATTTTTGTTTAGAAAGTATCCACAATCACATGGAAACATGTGACACACTGAAACAAATACATCTTCATCTCAAACTAGCTTCTGTTGAGAATTCTGTCTGAATCTAGAGAAGAATTCCATCCAGAACATCTTACCATTCCTATATATACAAGCCAGTATCTTTGAGGCATGTATTCAGTAAGATATCTAGGCTTCATTTGAAGACTAAATTATTGGAAAACTGCTTTGCCATCTTTACATTTCTGCCAGTGTGCCAACATGCATCATTTCTATTTTTCTATTTTGTATTATTCACATGAAATTGTTGATACATTGAAGTTCTCCATGGGCAAACCTCTAAATTCACATGTATTTCAGTTGCTGTATGCATTGTACTGACCCGTCAATGCTCCACCTGCCAGTGCAATTCCAATTGTACTGCCCAGGGCAGCAGCCTGCATACCAGGAGTAAATCTGCCACCTGGCCTGAAAAGGGCAGAAAAACAAAGCATTGACAATCAAAAACTTATTACACATTAAGACTGATAATAGGTCTTACAACATTGTACTTGCTTTCTGCTGGACATGGCGGCTCATAGAAAAATATCCTGCCATTGCTGTGGACAGAAAACATGATTTTTTTATTTTTTTATTTTTAGTCAGATAAAAAGTTGTTCTTTGAAAAGGTTATTAATATCTTGTAAGATATTAATCTTGAAAGAATGTCAACAAGGTCAACGGTCCATCTTCTTAGGGTCTTCTAAGATAGTGGAAATAGCCCATTTTGCAAATTTTCTTGAAGATCTTACAGTTGCCAGCAGTGTAATTGTAGAATCATAATAAAGATTCTTCTACATTTAAATGTTGGGGTTTTTTGTTTGCTGTTTTTCATGCTGGTTTTATTTGATTTATTTTTTCTTGAGCTTTTAATTTGGAACAAGTATATAAACAGTGTGTTAATAACAGGATATCAAGAGTCCTATTTAAACCAGAACACAATGTCATCAAATCAAAGATGCATTTTGTGGGAAAAAAAAAAATCATAATTAGATCCATGGAAGGTGCAAAATTAGGATAGACATTCAAAAATCAATAAACTCATTTCTCTCTTTCCTCTATAACTCACCCAGTGTCCTTATTTATAGCAGTTACTATGATGCCAGTGATACCTCCCAATACTCCAGGCAAACCATGTAAATTATGAACTCCACAGGTGTCATGAATGTTCAGCTTGGATGCCAGCAAAGGCTGAAATAAGGGGAAATATGAGGTTTATAGCAAGTTTATAGTCTTCCATTATGTCTAGAACGATATGCAAAAGAAAGTAGAGCAGAAATAGAAGAAACAATTTAACTTATTTCATGTATGCAAAGTTTAGCTATAAGACCTGCTGTCTTTCCCTTCACTGTGGAATTGTTTACATGAAGAGAAAACCAAGTATGTCCTTATAATGGTTCAAATGTCCAAGCTACCATCATAAACATAATGGTACAAGACACAGGACAGTCCACTGATACTCCTAATCCTTTCAGCCACTGCAGCGAAGGCTGAAAGCAGTGGCTAAGTAACACATACACACCTGTTCTGAGTCTGCCTGTCAGGTATTTTCTTCCAGGATATTTCTCCATCAGGAAATACCAGTTTAAACAGTTTTGGTTGGACTATATTTTTTCTACATTTTGCACGTGAAACAATTCCATTTCATACTTCAAAAGTATTTTTTGTTTACAGATTTATTTAGAGACTTTAAAAGACTGAAATGCAATTAGTCCTATTTCACTGAAACATGGGCTTGGAGAAAAATTCTGGCAGCTCCTTGAATAGAAATCCCAGCTTTAATGAGCCCTAAAATCTTCGTGATCTTTCTGTGTTTTTAGCTAGGTGATGGACTGAAGTTAGCTCATAGGCATATATTTAAATCACAGTGATTTAAAAATAACTGTTCTCTAGAGTTTTTCTCTCTAGTGTGTCAGCCAGTTTCTAGACTCCTAGGGAACCAAGGGAGCTCCAGTAAAGCCAATGAAGCAGTAAGTAACTGAGAGCAGAGGTGGGTCCTCAATACTTACAGTCAGGAAGCAGAACCCAAGGACAGAGATGATTCCAGCAATGCTCCCAATGCACATGGCAGCAAAACAGTGGATTGGTAGGTCAGCACAGGTACCCATTGCTACTCCTCCTGCCAAGGTGGCATTTTGAATGAGAACCTGCAAAAAGCGTACAGAGGTGATGATATACATGGAACAGAGGTTTGGTTTAGGGCTGAGTGACTCTGAAAGCTTTTCAGCATGTAGAAGTTTTTCCTTTTCTTCAGGTGGGATTTTTCCAATGAAGAATGAACAGGAATTTGAAGCAGGGTTCCCTGTTACGTGTTCAGGGTGTTGGTTCAAAGCTGTACTAACCCAGTTTAGCTGGGACCAGTTTAATTAAGGCCAATTTTTGCAAAGTCACTAAAACTCATCTGACCTCTTGAGAAAGCAGGCTGAGTCAGTGAGAACTGCCTTCTGCCACAGTATGGAATTCTGCAAAGCTCATGGAACTATGCCAGCTCATGACCAGCTCAGGTAAACACTACAGTTGCTGGAAAGAAATAAGTGAAAACATAGGGCTAGATTTTTGGGCAAGGAGATGTAAGGTTGGCAGCCTGGCAGCTCCAACCTAGTTTGGCTTTGCCTGTTGTACAGCTGCACTGTGAGATCACCAAGGAACAGGTCGTTGCCTCGAGAAACCTGTCTTGGCTATTGCGGTAACTCACAGAGGATCTTCTTTGGAATAAAAATCCAAAAGTCCACCTGAACGTTGGGCTAATGTCTCTGTGGTTCAGCAGGTTCTGTGGACAAGAGAGAACAAGGGAGCAGGACCCCCCCCTATAATGTCTAAGAACTTTTCACTCTCCAGATGCAGTGATCCTGCTGAGTAATCCCACATACTTAAAGCAGAGTGGGTTGCTTCAGGGCCCAATCTCACATTATAGCTTTTAAGCAGTGTAATAGCTCTGATTTTGCCAACAATATAAGCAAAGGCTTCAGATAGCTCATGGACATTGGGAATCTGCCTAATCTTCCTTATTTTTGATGGGTGACTCAATTTAACAGAGGCTGTGATGTGATTCTTACCATGTTGAATTTGCCTCTTTGATCCACCAGGCTGGAGAGGGCAAATGTTACGACAGTACATGCAGCCAGAGAGTAGTAAGTGTTGGTAATCGCTGTAATCATGGGAGGTGTTTCAGGTACAATGGCAGAGTTAAAACTGGGCCAAAAAAGCCAAAGGAACAGTGTGCCTGGATGAATGTAAGTCAAAACAAAACAGAGACTATTCAGTCACAAGGGGTATTTCGCTTTGAAAGAA
This sequence comes from Microhierax caerulescens, assembly GCA_035590215.1. Classification (NCBI taxonomy): domain Eukaryota; kingdom Metazoa; phylum Chordata; class Aves; order Falconiformes; family Falconidae; genus Microhierax; species Microhierax caerulescens. The sequence goes on along the minus strand of JAVJGJ010000059.1, from coordinate 76,278,412 downwards.
CCAACACAGCAGAACTAGGTACTAGAAAGGAGGAAGGTGATCGATAAGAAACATGAAATAGCCAAAATGCTTGAAGGAATAATAGATTATGCAGAAGCTTTTGCCACTGGCAGCTAACATGGTCTCTTTCAAATCTTACTGGAAGACTCGAACATGTTGTGACCCCTTGTCATGCCTCACTCACTGCCAGGGCTCACCACCACTGTGAAAACCACAGCAGAGTAGGATGCATTAGCAAGACATCTCACATGTAAATCTTTTGTCATCTGTTGATATAACCGATAGTTTTAGCTGTTAAATTGATCTATGAATAGATCTCATGGACATATAGATGTATGGTTTCTAACACTCATTGGTGGGACTGGCACAGCTCAGTACTTTGAATTATGGCCAATTTCCCTGGAAATGCTGCTTGTAACAGAAGATTTAACAAAACAGGAGTCAACACAAACATACAGTGAAAATGCATCTTTAATTTCATCTTTCCTTTTTTTTTAACGAAGGGAAAGCTGCAAAAATTTGTGTGTCACTGAAAACAATGTGCATGCATCAGACAAAAAAAGAACATGCCTCTAAGAATGTACTTAAGAAAATGGGTGCAGAATAATAATAGGAAATCATTAAAATATAGGGATGAAAGAGGGATGAACAGCAGATCAGCACTCACTGTTACATCACTTACCAATCATGGCAAGTATGTCTGTATGATAGGTAGATTCTTCATTTTGATGTTTGTTTTTCAAACCAGGATGATGCAAGACTAGGGTTACGGCCAAACCAAAATAAGCTCCAAAAGCATGGATAGTCATAGAGCCTCCGACATCTGTGGCCTGTAATAAGGACCCAAAATGATGCCACAGATTTCATACTACGTAAAGATGAGGACTTGATGAAAGAGAAGTCTGAATGACTTTAATATTTTATTTTCTATGGTAAAAACTAGAGCCTAGAATATGTTCAGTGGAAATATTATAAAATGAAAACATTTGTTATAAACAGAAAACAATTATTACCAAATAGATGTACCTCAAATACTCGTGTAACTAGGTGTTCGTTGCATGCAAAGATTGTGATTTCCAGAACTGTCAAGATCAGCATCTGAACAGGACTTGTTTTCCCCAGGACTGCTCCAAATGAAATTAAAGCAGTTGCTGTGCTGAAGTCTGCATTTATCATGCTGAAGTTAAAAAAAAACAACAAAACAAACCAACAACAAAAAAACCAAACAAATGAAAGCAAACCAAAGCAAAACCAAAAGCACAGAAAAAAAGAAAACCAGCTTAAAGAGACCTGAAATAAGGCTGTAATACCAAAGATGTCATATCATTAAAATGTCAGAGCTTTAACTCTTCAGATACAAAATTATCCAGATAATCTTTGCAGATGAAAGTTTTATCAGACCTTTCCAGATGGCATTTGTAGGGATCTCACAAGCTACTGAGGAAGAAGTGTCTCAAGGTTACCTTCTGCTTATACCATATATATGCTTACCTGGTGGAATTTACAGTGAAAAATCTGTGAGATGTGCATTGTGGATGTGCAGGGGTATTTCCAGCTCTGACTGTTACTTGAACACCAAAGATGACAGGGTGGCTCTTAGCTTTGGTCAGATAGTTTATCTCATTTCAAAAGCCTTGCATGCCTTTCTATCACTGTGCTAATGTTTGCGCTAGCTGTCAGGAAGGACCAGTGTTAACAGGTTATGGAGAATGGCAAGGATAAATAAAACCACAAATTGGTCAAAAACTTGCAGTACAGAGGAGCACTGACTTATTGGTCCCTCTACAGATGCCAGTCTGTAAGTGTTTTGGAGCTGCTTACATTATTTCTGCTTGTCCCTCAGTAAAGTTTGGATGCTGTCCCTTTTGAAGTTGTCTACGTGTTGTCTCAGCAAACAGAACTGCTGATGTGGAAAACACACAGAGACCTTTGTAGAAGGAGGACAGATGGATAGGAGGGGAATTAAAAGTATCTACATTGTTCATAAGGTCTCTTTTTCTATGACTGGGGTCCAAAACTTACTGCAGTATGGTGCTCAGGCAAATCGTTCCTTGAGAAGCAGGAGAAAACTTCATGAGTGGATAGACACACTGTTCTAGCCTTTCTTTTGTGATGCCACGTGCCATGGAAGGACAGATTCCTTCATGCCTGCTGGCTGCAGGTGGTGCCGTGTTACTGCTGGAAGACTTCCAGCTTCCACAGCTCCAGAGATGCAAAGCAATCCCTCTACATGACCTATAGCCCACGTGCAACGCGTGCAACCTCAAATTCCATCCCACCCTTTGGCTCTTGTGGCCCAGTGCACCAGGTGTTGCCCTTTTAGAGGTGAAGGGCAGATGAATGTTGAGAGATGGGCAGTACAGATCCATCAGATTTCAGTGAACTTAGAAGTTTGGTCCCACAGATGTAGTTTATGGCTTCTCCTGCTATCTTAAGGGATAGAAATGTCAGTTTTGGTAAACTCATATGTACCTTTTAATATTAACATGAATTTTCCCTCCTTCCATGTGCCAAAATCCTTGCATCAGGGTTCCCCACTGGAGTCCAAGAGCAGCAATGAGCATGTTGATACCAACACTGCTGAATCCATATTTCTTCAGAAAGGTCATCAGGAAACCAAATCCAATAAATATCATCACATGGACATCCTGAAAGACTTGAAAGGAAAACATGTCTGTGTAGTGACTTTGAAGAGTGACTGTGAAGGGAGGAAAGCTAGGGACAAGTGAGGATTTAATATAAAAGAGTTTTAAACTCATGTAATCAATGTAATCAATGTAATCATCCTCCCCCAGTTCATGACCGGTCTACTAGTTGAAGTTTGAGTGTCTGGAAGATGCAAGGCCCAATTATTGATTTTATTCCTTGCTATATCATTATGGAAAGAACACTAGATCTCTATACTATCAAATTTAGCATGCCTAGAACTGTTCTCTGCATGTGAAGCTACCTAACATCACAGCTTCATGTCCTTACAGAAAAGTTCTTTTCTCCTTTAAATAAAGGCTGTCACATCCAGCATGTTCTGGGTAACTCCAAAATTGTACATGGGATTTGTTTGGTAGAGTGCTAGCTGGCCCAGTGAAAAGGTATGCTTGCGATCCCTGAAAAGTATGCTTAAACCATGACCATATTGTAAAATATTTTGTTACTCTGAAGTGTTTTATATGATTTAATGGGGTCTACACCAAACAGGTGTAGAGTCCTGTAATTAAAGCATTTTCTCTGATTTTATTGTTAATAAGAACCTCAGTATAGAGAAAACATTTCATTTCTATTTCATTGCCTCTTACATGCAAATATGCGGGAAAAGCTTGAGACAGTGACCTATTTAGTATAATATTTGGCTTAAAGTTACATTTCCTGGTTAGGCAGTTTCATCATCCCTGTAGTTCTGCCATATGCATTACCACGTTCAGCCAAAAGAGGGTCCAGAAGTGTAAGAAGTTACTGGAGATTCCCAATAAACTGTATAATACAGTTTATTGGGAATTATGTCTTATGCAGTGTCAATATGCCAGGCCTGACCTAGCGCTGAAGTACATACACACTTGTAATAAGATCCTTTACACTGGGCTACACGCATCTAAGAAACACCATAGAAATGCAGGTGGTTCACAGACATCCCCAATCCTTTTGCTTCCTCTTTAGGCTGGATATTTTCACATTTATTTCCTGACTTTAATAGGGGTTTTTGAGGCCCCTGCAGTCCTTTGGAAGCTTCCCATTTTCCTCCCCATTCCTTGATTTCCAGACCTACTATCCAAACTTCTGTGTTGTGTGCTTACTACTTATTTTAAAAGACACACAATCAATTCACTTCCCCGTTTGGGCTTCTGCTTTTGATAAACTTGCATATTTTGTGTTGCAGCGCTGTGTGAAAATAACTGCCTTGCTTAGAGCTCAACATATTCCCTTTCTTCAGAAGACCTGGCAAGAAATGAAAAAGATCCGGCTGGGGACAGCACAACCCATGCTAATCCAACCTTCCTGATCCTACCGGCGGCAAAGTCTTTAGCGTCTCAGTGGATGTAGAACTCCAGCCACAGCTTAATGTGCCCATACTCCTGTGTCACAGGGTGTCAGCAGGGGGTGTTTAGGAAAAAGGTATTAAAGTAAGAAATCTTTTGCTGGGTACATCTGTCTGTGCACCCTCCCAGCTTCCAGCAACCTGTGCCACAGGAACACGGAGCTGTGTGTGTCTTCGTACCTGACTTTGTGGTGGTGGTGGTGGACTGCACACCTAGAAGCAACTCTCCTTCAAATGCCTTGGAACACATGTAGCAGTTTTTAGTGCTGGTGAGACTGAGAGTGGAGAGCCTTGCCAGCATTTCTCTAACACTACTCTGATGGTCTCAGGTACAAGTGATCACCCACCTTGATTTTTTTTTTAAGTGGGGCAAAAATATGTTGGCAGGTCACATGAGAAATCTCTTCTCAAATAAGGGAAGGAGTAACCCCAGATCTCATTCCATCTTTTTTGAGGGTAAGTAGAAACTAGATGCTGAGCAAACATTTGTTTCCCCTTTTAAAAATAATTTCCTATGAGTGACCATTCACTCAGTAACTTGTGGAATCAGCACCTGCATATCTGAGAAGTGTCCTGGGCTATTTTTTTGGACTGTTATAAAACTACATTATTAATAGCTTGATAATGGTACCAAAAAAATACAGAACTAGAGGGAAAAATCCATAAAATCTGCACAACAGTATCTACAAAAGTTGACTTTAGCAGAAGAAAATGGAATTGTATTTAATAAATGCCTAGCACGACAAGTCAAAGTGAGATACGACTTCAACAGTTTTCAGTTTATGTGATGCTTGAGTTTCATGCACAAATGAGGGATATGTTAGAAAGCTACCTACTTCTGCTCCTTTTATTATTTAATCAGCCTATGCCATGGACCTTCCAATACAGTTTTAGTTTTGCCCATTCCAGGTAGTCAGCTCCAGGTCAGAAAATTTTTCCAGTCTCCCAGAGGAGATTATGGTTTGTTAGCGTTCAGCGTATTACTTGCTTTTGTTTTCAGTCTCCTGGTTAAATCATTGCAGATGAAACAAGTGAGTTGTTCTCATCAAAACAATCCCATCCATGTGTACAACATCTCAGTAAATCATGTATTAAGTAAATTAGTATATTAAAAGAATAGTAAAAGATTAGTAAAAGATGCTTTACTGCTTCAGTAACTATGTGAGAGAAAGAACGGGTTTCAAGAGCGTGTTGATAGGAAGGAGTTTAATCCTTGGTGCCCATCAGTAGGGCTCCTGCATGCTCAGATCTCTTGAAAGGTGCTTTTAGAAATCTTACCCCAGGCCTGAAGATCAGAAGCAATTCTGTTTGAAACAAGCAGCTGGTTGACATGTAATCCTGGGTCCTCCTGAGGGCTAGCCAGGATTCATATAAGTATTTTCAAACTGTCTGGATTTATATACACAAAAGATTAAAAGGCCTGGTTAAAACTAGGTTAATTTATGGATGTTGAGGACAAATTTCAACGAGTTCAGCCTATACCTAGTGCTTTGACTACCTTGCACATCCCTTTGAAGAAGAGTAGGTCTGGAATGATTTTAAATAGTGAAGAAAACAGCATGACTTGGAAAAAAAACTGTTTCAGTCACTAGTCATGTTTAATAAACCACAGTGCTTCTATTCTGTGAGACAGGAAAATAAAGACTGGGAAAAATGCTCCAGCAGACCCTGAGCAAAACCAGTATGCATGATTCTGCAAGACTGTATGAGATCCACATACTAATTCCACTTCACGGTCTCTGCATGGTGGTTGGTCTCAATGCAAGGATGCTGGTGGCATCTAGGTTTACACTTAAAGCTGTGATTTTGCTCTGCCTAAAGCAGTAAACTGTAGAACCCTGAACAAGAGGAGCACCTAAGTTTTCTCAAGCCATGGATGATGGATCCATCACAAGACAGTACGTACTGGTTACCAGTACTAAAGAAGTCTTCTAGGAGTGCTTGCAAAACTGTCACACGCCCTTGTCCTCCCATTCTAGTGGCACAGCACTCCTCAAGTTGTCCATCCAATTCACCATAACTGTACTTGCATGCACCAGAAATAGATATAATAAAAAGCTGTGTTGGGAATGATCTCAGCTCAGCCCCCCTGACCTGAGTTAGGTCACGCAGCTGTGCAGATGTGAGTCAACCTGTGCCATTTGCCTTTTGGCTAGGCTCTTCAGTTTACCAGCAGAGACAT
>JAVJGJ010000059.1:76241575-76271786 GCA_035590215.1 Microhierax caerulescens | reverse complement strand
ATGTCTCTGCTGGTAAACTGAAGAGCCTAGCCAAAAGGCAAATGGCACAGGTTGACTCACATCTGCACAGCTGCGTGCTCTTCTCTCCCCAAACACTGTTCCCACCTGTGCTACTTATTGAGCATAGCCCCTTATTGATGCTATGCCTGAAGACATACCTTGGAGGAGGTCAAGGTGGTGGTTTGCATGAGCCAAAATGTTGCCAGAGGCTTGCTAGAGGTTCAGTAGTATGGACAGCTTTGGAGTAATGTGCAGGCCTAGCATGGTCATACACTGCCTGTGCAGGAAGGTATGGGAGACAGCAGGCAATTGATCCCACATATTTTAGATGCTGATAGTAGGGAAGAATTAACTATGGGTGGTTCCTAACTGGATAGATTACATTTAAAGGCCTATATTGTAGTGTTAACATCTGGTGAGAAGAATCCCTTTCTGATGTTAATGAGGTTCCTGCCCTCTCTCTGACACCTTTTTAAAACAGAGATATTCAGTTAGAAACCAGGGCTCCACAGAAGGGATGGGAGATATGCAAGAACAGCCTATCCCAGGAGCTCCCCAGGGATATCCACAGGCAATCTCCCAGGAGAAGACTTGAAGTTTACTAAGAAACGAACTACAGTACTGTTAATGGGCCACTGAAGACTATTAAATTACTGTCAGAAGCACAAGGATCTCATGCACCTTTCTTAATTTTCCTTGGTAAGGGGGGCACCAAGAAATTGCAGGTCAACTTAGTACCAGAGCCTGCAGGTATGATATTCAGAGTGGAAAAGGTAATTTTCTCTGTTCTTGAAGGGCAAACAGACCTAAACCCCAAGGACCCATGTCTCATATAACATCCTTTTGGCTTACCAAATTATACAAGGATGCCCAGAACACTATCGTTCTGTGGCTGTATCTGTTGTGGTCATGTTGTTTTGGGGGAGAGCCAGAGAAGAGGGATGTGAACAGGTGTTTTAGGCAACAGCTATGTCAATAAAATAAGAGTGCCGGAGCAGAATTACCTGTGCTGTGAAATTATTAGTGTGGTTTCTGGCATGGTTTTTGCCTAGGCCAGCTATCACCTTCTGGGTGACAGTGGACCAAGAGTCATTCCCAATATACTGTCTAGATAAGGCCACCTAATTTAGGAACTGAGTGAGTTCAGTATCATGGACATGGCCAAGTTATGCCTCAGAAAAAGAATAAGCTCTGACATAGCTTAATTTACTGTCTCTCAGGGATACTGCTGCACCTCAGTGGAGTTAAGCTAAATGTGAGTAATTAACCCCTGATGTTCATCAGGTGACTTGCATCTGGCGCTGAATAATGCCATGCATTCTCTGTCCTCCCGGCTGGCCAGAGCTCTGTCTTAGAATACACAACATGAGACTATAGGGAGAGAAGTGACCCTGAGATCCCATTCCCCTGCAACAGCTACTGGAAGGCTAGTTCTAAGGACACAAAAAGAGGGATGCATTCAAAGTGACGTGGTACTACATACAGTCAAGGAGCCCTGTACCGTTATAATCAATCATCATTAAGAGGATTGCAATAATGGTTACAAGTCATTAAGGCATCAGAGCCAAGAAAATGAAAAACAAACCTTCAATACTTCCAGCAAGACACAGGCTGCTCCTTTGCAGACTTATTTTTCTATTTATTTACAACAGTCTGATCTTTGCATGAGGAAGAGGAGTCTGGGAGAAGTCAGCAACTACTTCTCAGGCTAAAAGCTTTCTCCTTAAATTTTATCAAGCCTTTGCAGAAACAACAAATCAACAGAAATGTTTGCAGGCTGAACCATTAGTGTCTACAACCCAGCCACTGCTTTGAAAGATAGGAGGGGGTTCTCCACCCTGTGACAAAAACTATTGCCCTTCATGGAGTCCAGTTTCTGGATCCGTATTTTGCAATGATGAAGCATATGCTGCCCAATTTCCATGTTCTCATAAGACAACTTTTGAAACCCAGATGATACTAAATAAATGTTCTGTTGATTTTAATTATTTAATACAGTAATCAGGATATAACTTCTGGTAAGAAATGCTACCATCCATCTCTGGAAAATGCTAGAGTTGTTCAAAGCAATTCATATTGCTCCAGGTTTTAACCTCCTGTTCAAACACTTGAGCTATTTTCAAGACTCTTCTTTCCCAGAACAGCTACTTCTCAGCAGTTAGGTACTTTCAGAATTTTGTACATGCTTAACTTGAATTTGTCTTTGAAGCCTGCTGCTTTCATACTGCAGAAAAAGGTAGTTTGCCCCAAAGCATGCCTTGCTTTTCTAGCTATACCGGTAGGTCTCATAAGTTATTCAGAAATCTTGCTTTGCAATAGTTTAAATAAATTCTAACTTCCATAAATCTTAGACAGCAACACTTACTTGGGTATAAAGTTTGAATGTCAGCATGCATTTCATATTCCACAAATAGCCCAAAAATAACAATGATGATCACTTCCAGAAGAAGAGCCAGGATTGAGAACTTGAACCTCATGTCGGTCTCAAGGGCTGAAGGCATTGCAGGAGAGCAGGTGGCTGTGAGAGCCGGTGAAAGGACTCTTGCCTTCAGCGGAGCTGACTAATTCAGTGGATCTGAGAGATATAGCAAAAAAAAAAAAAAAAAAAAAAAAAAAAAAAAAGACCCAAAAAACCTCCCAAGAGAGACAGGCGAACACACCCACCACGGGAGGAGGGAAATAGCATGGGTCAGTGTAGCAATTACAATTTTCCAGGCTATTTCTGTGCATGGAATACCAGCTTACATATTTTTTCAATTTGTAACACAAATCAGCCCAATTAGTCACAGATATGCTTCTCACTGTCTTATATATATTTTAAAAAGGAAATAGTCTAAAAGAAAGCTTCACAGAGCCTGGTTTGTTGCATGTAGTAAGGAACACAGGAACAGTCAATTGTGTTTCCTGTAATCAATATTTTCTTCAAGTTGTAGTTTTCTTTTAAAAGTTTGTTGGTTTTGTTTTTTTGGGTTTTTTTTATGGTTATAAAGAAATAGATAAAATATGGTTATAAAATATGGTTATAAAGACATGGATAATCTATCTCTTCATATAGGGTATGACAAGCAAGGACAATCTTTCAGTAGGCTGAAGAAGTACTTGCTATTTCACAGTGAATAAAGCACTCTGAGCATAAGCTCTTACTGATAACTCATTTTAAAAGAAAATAATATTGCTTCTTCATTAGAAAAGAAGATAGTTCTAGTTGTGAAAAAATAAAGTTGTAGATTATTACAAGTGGATTTCAAAGAAACAGCAAAATTTTTAATTTTATCTATTGCACTTCGCATTTCCCTTGGCGCAGACAATGAAAACAGGTCAGGGACCAAATCTCTTAAATGGTTTTAAAAAACTCAGTTTGTCAACTTTCTCAGGAATGAAGGAGCAGATTAAATTTCACTTAGATTACTGTTAATGATCACCTTTTCTTGAGATTCCCATTGCTTGTCAAAATTTGTCTTGACAATACTTTTGTGGATGCAATATTTTATTGATGTGATACTGAGTAACTTGGCCTCTGTTAATCCAGTATTCAGGAGACAGGCCAAACTTATATGGCAGGAGCCTTTATTTTGTGAACAACTGCATTTCTTTTTTAAAGAAAGGGATAATATTGAAGTGGTAGACTAGTTGCTCGTGAAGTAGTAACACTAGGATACGGCAATAAAATGCTGCATTGGTCCTTGGGTATAAAAGTTGGCATGATCTATAGATGCTGGGATGTGATGCTACATCGGGCTGCTGACCTGGTGAGACTCATGTTGGAAAACTGCTCACACGCTATGACATTTAAAGGACTCAGGTTTTTTAAGGTACATGTATGCTGGCGTACCAGGCAGTTCCGTGGCCTTTTCTCTGGTCCTGAGGCCAATTTACATATTTGCCAGTCTTGAGCTTGCCAAGCAGGTTGGCTGACAACAGGCACCTTTTCAGAATGGTGTCCTGTTCATGGTAACTCCTGCACTAAATCTGCTTGACACCACTGTTGTAATCCTAGGGAGGATAAAAGCCCGACGCTGTTGGGTTTTCTAGTATAAAGGTCGAATTAGACCAATTTGGACACTGTCCAGACTAAGTTTAAAATGATGTCAGCTTTTTCTCCATAGGTTTGTGGATTTGGAATGGAAAGCAAATTATTGAGCAAGGAGGACATACCAGTCTATCACAGAACCAAAACTTGCAAGTGGCAAAGCTAGAATAAGCATACACATATTTTTTTCTCTCTAGTGACTGTATTTCATTTGAACAGCTCAAAGAGAGGAAGCAGAGCTTTGTTAAAAAGCTATTGTCGACTCTTGCTGTACCAGGGGATAAGACAGAAAGCAATGTTTGATTGTAAGCACCTCTGAGATCCTTCATTTGCACAGGGAGTCATTAAAAAAGAACAAAATCATGAGTAAAGTTCATTGAAATGTGTTATTCATTACATAAAATTTTCTCTACTGACTATATTACATGGCATTTGTGCAATCCTTATATTAAGTCCTTTCTGGGGTGCAGAAAAGGCTCTTTGTTGAAATCTTGTTGAGGAATGTGCCTTTCAGTATGTATTTAAATTTTAAAATGGGTCAAGTCAAGTTCATTCGGTCAGGACTTTCTCTGAGATTATTACTTTATATCTTCAATTGCATGCAGGCACGTAAACACCCAGGCACACAATCCAGACTGAAAGAGTACTGATGCAGGTCTTAGTTGTTCACGTTGTACTGCATTCGTAATTAATATGAAATTATGTGCATCCCAAGAAAATGGTTAGTCAGCTCTCTTAAACAGCTGTTTTAGGAAAAGTTGCATAATGTTTTAGAGATTCCCATTTCCCTTCATTGATTATATATGTGTGTGTGTGTGTGTGTGTATAATTTTATAGATATATATTGTCACATAAGCCTTTCGGGAATGGTTCAAATATAAGCATCCAAACTTCAGAAACTTGACTTGGGACCGGGCTTTCCATACAAGATTTTCAAGGACTTGCCAAATGTGCTCGTTTGCTCTGCTGTAGTTTGCTCGGCCTGTGCAGTGCATGGGACAGGGACCTGTTACCTGTGAGCACAGGCAAAAGCTGTGCCCCAGCGGCTCTGTGTGCCAGAAAGCTGATGTATCAGTGCCACTGGAATACACAGTCCTTAAGAGCTACACTTAGCAAACTTCACACTGCCACCTCTGCAGACTGCTCAATGTCTGGTTTTCCCTCCTCCTGTCCCCCCTTTTTATTTTCCAGGGTTTTTTTGGCCAGAAAGACCAACTTATCTATTTTCCCAGTGAGGCTAACTAATGTCCAGCAGCTTTGGATAAACAGCCTCTGTACATGTACAGGTGATTTACATGTGAACAGGGACTCTGAAGGAATTATATTCCAATATTTATGTAGGCCAATATTTATGTACTCCAATATTTGCTCTTCTCAATAAATGAAACCCTCCTCTCTCTTCATGAATGAAGCTTAATCTGTCAACATTTAACTTCAGATATTACTGGCTTAAGCAAAAAGGACTGACAACACCAGCTGCCAGCAGGAAGAAGATGCTTTATCCAGAGTGGAGCTGGGCTACTTTGCTCACTGGACTCTTTGGGAAAACCCAGTTTGGCCTGCCTGCCTGCCTGTCTCACTTTTTTTCCCATTGAGATGGGCTTTGGCTTGTATCATGTTTGGGGCTGGGGGCTGCTTGAGGGACCAGCAGGCCTTTTAGGTATTCTCCCCAAGCCTCTCCAGGGGAAGAAGAGTGAATAGCCATGCCCTGAGTCTGAAGCAGTGGTGGCAAGTAGAACAGTTTCAGCTTTCCTCTGCAAAAGCTCGGATTGCTTTTTGTGGCTGCGACAAGATGCTGCTCTACCCTAAGAACTGAAAATGGCAATTCTAAACTCCTTGTGGCTCGTGCAGACTTGATACCAGATGAGAATTTCACAGGACAGGGAAGGGGCATGTTCGCAGCTTGCAGGCTCCCTGTCTGCCAGAGCTGCTACACACCGGACAGGTTTCTCAAAGAAAAGAGTGACAAGAAATCATGGGAAACATCAGGCACTTATGGTGATCCATAAACACTGTCCTCTGTGCACACAGGTTGCAACAGAAACAGCTTCATTTCTCTAGAGGAAAAGAGATTATTTCCACCCTTTTAGGTGATTTGTGTATGAATGAAGTTCCCTGTTAAATCGAAAAACGACAGGTGGCTGTGGGCCCTTGGTCATATCACCTGTGGAGAGTACAAAACGTTTATCCCATTACATCGTGAAAACAAGGTCTTGATCCTGCAGCCGTATATCAATGTGGAAACTTTGTGCATAGGAGAAAGTCAGTAGGTCCTGGATTTTAGCCTAATATATTTCCCAGCTGAAGCCACTGCCATGTCAATGGCTGCCTGTCATTCCCATCCTTTTTCCTGATTCTCTTGTTTCTGAAGCAAGCTTGCCAAGTGATGCGGAATGGCCACCTGCTGCATCTCATTTCAAAGGCCAGTAGTCTTTAGATGTCCATCCAGCTGCTGAAGAGGGCAATAAAAAATGCACACATCTAGAGCTGTCGGTCTTTCGTGTCTAGGAAATTCCCTTGTGTGTCCTTATTAGCTTCAGCACAATTGTGATGGCTATAAATGCAATAGAAGTGAGGGTGTTCTTTGATAAATATTGTTGCATATCTGGATCTTAATTAGTAAGTTTGGGTATTTGTCTTTTAAATGGCTGTTGGGTTTTTCATCCTACCTTTCCATCTGGTGGAAATATATGGTATGGAGGAGATCACAGCCTTTATGTAAATAAATGTGAAAAGTTATGGCAGACTTTCAAGCTTGCAGACAAATAAAAATGAGAGATAAAGGAGTAGTATGAGCAGTAGCCTTACCTAAAGAATGAGAAAGAAGCTGCATTCAGTAATCCTACAGAATACCCTCAAGCATCATTAGGAGTGTCATTCATCTGACTAGACGTATGCTTTACATTTCTGTGTCTGATTTAACCAGCAAGGCTTCCTTTTTAACTCAGGAGAGAGAAACAGAAACTTCCAAAGGCAATTGTTTCCATCTTAAAGGAAGGTATCTAAAATCATCTAAATAGGCCAGGTGAACACAAGGACCTGGTACTCGATGCCCTTCTGGTTGTGCTTGTTGGCTGACACAGGCTCAGATCAGCTTCAGGATGCCTCCTAGAAGAGAAATGACGTGGTCTGCTGAAGAGGCTGGTGTTATTTAAAACTCTTGAGTTCAGTTCATTGAAGTCTCAGCTATGAGTATTCCTTGGCCAGTGATGTGGATTTTTGGAGTATGACTTGGGTGCACGCCAATCGTTAAGCTACATCTTGGCGTGTGCTGTTATTGTGGACATAGCTACAGAGACCAGACAGGCAGGGTAAGGTGGAGCTTGCCTGCACACTGCAACAAAAAAAATATTTCCTCGATGTCCTGATCTTTGAACTGAATAAGATTTTTTGAGAACGTTGACATTTACCCCACTTCTGTGGTGTCACGGTAGAAGAGCTTTTTCATTAAACATTGATACTTTGAGTCAGCAGACACCTCCCTCGGCCAAGTAAACGCAGTGTGTCCTTGAAGAGCCTTCTTCACCTTGAACAGGGAAGGGACAGTAACTGTGTTCTGTGTCTCTTTGGATAACAACAATAAGATTGTCTTGACTGGATCCATATCACCCCCTCCAGCCTCTTACCTGCTTTCTTACACATGCAGGGAAAATATGGTCACTAATAAACCACAAAAAAATTACTGCAGGCACACTAAGATGTCCATCACAAGAGGAATGGGAAAATAGCAATCAGAGCTTAGTAGACAGACGATGTTTTAGTTTCCCTCATTATTACAGGGTCTCTTGCTGAAGTAACTGTGTTTTATTTTTCCATTTGAAATCACACAGACTTTCTTCTCTATGGAAGACCTTTCTTGATTCCTATACAACATTTTTCCTCTCTCCAGTACACAAAGAACTGATAGAGGGTAAGACTAGAAAGAATGACTCAGTCTTTCAGTTCTCCCCTCTAAACAAAGCAGGCTAGAGAACTACATCCAGTTAAGCTGTGTGTGTCTGAAGTGTACCTTGTTGAAGGGGAGTATGGTGGGCTTAAAACTTCACTCTTTGGTGCTCTGCTTTTATTGCAATGAAGGAATAAAACACAGAAGTAGAAGCTTTCAGTTCAGGTATATCCCAAAGTTGCAGGAAAGCTGTTTACAAGAGATAATGGGGTTCATTCTCCCAACACAAGGGGCGGTTTATAGTGCTCTTGTGATAAAAAAGGGACTGCAGCAGGAAACATGGGTGCTTTACATGCACCTGAAAGCTCTACCGATTACCCTGAGAAAGCAGTAAGAAATAGTATAAATGAGATGGATGCTTTAAGTCTCAGATACTACTTGGCAAAAGTTGTTAGTGATAAAACATGTAAATCTATTGTCTTTTTTGTGTTAGCACCAGTGTTTCTCTGGCTCCTCATCAGTCCTCTGTGCTTAGTCATATCTGGGCACTTGAGGTGCCTCTTGCAGAGATGCTGTTCCTGCCAGTGTGAAGTCCTTTACTTGGTCTAAAGACAAGCAAGAATTAATCTGCTCCAAAAAGCATGAGGAGATAACTTAAGACATGGCAAAGTATCATCTCAGTTGTCTTTTCTTACCGAGGACTGTCTCTAGCTTTCAAAATACAGCCTGGAGCTGTGAATACACCCCTATTTGAGTTCACTCACTCTTTGCATCTTGCTATAAGAGCACTAGGAAAGGACACTCATCAGGGAAATTGAGGAGAAGTCTTTTGTTCCTCACTGACCTCTCATGATACAGCTCTTACTGGCATTGACAAATGCAAGTGCACATCAGCCTGAGCAATCATCAGGTTTCTTTTGGGTTGCAGACGCTACAACATCCCTTGATTTAGTTTTGTTGCCTTCAATGTGTTCTTGTTACATCCATGTTAAAACAAAAACGTCCCAAAACATAGGACAAGATTTAAATGGAGACAAAGTTTTATTCTACCAAAGCAAAGGCATTGGTAGAAGCTCAGTAGTGGGGATGCTGTTAAAAAAAATCCTGGAAAGATGCACCTAAAATGAATTATTTTTCATTGCTGTTTCAGGATTTCTTAGCTGTGCTAGCTGTAGAGTCTTTGGCAGCACGGATTTTGGAGGGTTGTTTTCCAGTATCAAGGAAGTTGTGAATTCTTCTCAATTACCTTTCACCTGAAGATCACATTAGGCACAAAAGAATATTCAAAACTGTTTCTAGCAACCCCTTCTATGTTCATCTATTAGCTGAGGTAAAATTGAAGTGGACTTTCAGCGCTGGGTAAAAGTCCTGATCATCTGTGAATCTACAGATTCTGTGGCATGCTGATTTCCCTTCTTAGTTTCACCCTTCCCAGCAATTAATACAAATTTCCTCTACTAATTCTTTTCTTCCCTAACAGTTTAATTTACATAGTTGTTTTTTCCCCCTCCTTGCTTCCAAGTGTCACATTGTAGAAAGTATTTTCTAGACTTACAAAAGATATTTTTCTGGGCTTATGCACGTATCACATGTACCACTTTAATAATTTAAATGATCAACTTAGGTGCCTCAGGTTGCACATGGGTGGGGATCTGTTGCCCTGTGAGGAATAATGGGGGAAAAAAAAATATTCTTGTGAGAAATAGTGACTCTAGAGAGCTATGACATCAGGTGATGTAGCTGCAATCCTAAGTGTATTCATCTCTTTGCCTTGTCTGTTACAAGTTGATTTACAATCCCTGTCTTGTGGCCCAGGAACTTTTGTTCCTCATATAATTTTTTACTATTTTTTTGTGGTTTTGAGTTTTATGGTGTCTATTCCGTCATCTGTAAATGTTATATGTTTGTGAAATGTGTCTGTTTCCCTGTTTCCTGAAAACTAGATAAATCATCTTCCTAAATCCTCTATTTCTTTTGCCCCTGACGTTTTTTTACAGTTACAATTCTGCTTAGTACAGTGCTGTACTATTCCTGCAAAGGTTCCACGTGCTCCATTTGCTTAAGGAGAGGCCACATCACCAGACTGATGACTACAGGAAAATCAGGATGCTTTCTTTTTCAGCAAGAGGATCTGTTCCCATCTCTTCCATTTCACTGTGCCCTCTTATTGAGAAGGTTAAGCACTTCTCTCTCCACTAAATCTTGCAGAGTACACAAATGGTACAGAAACTTTAAGTGAGCTGCATAATGCTAAGTTCACCACAATAATTGCAATGCATGCATGAAAAGTCAAAGAGGGTGGTTAGGGAATATTCCTCAATGAAACGATGTGTTAGCTTCAATTTCCCTAGCTAATATAACTCCCAGTGCTACTTCTGTACTGCAATCCATCCATAGCACCAGATCAGAGAGGGTGCCTGTAGACTGAGGCTGTAGGAAACAGGCTCCAGGGAGCTGATCCCAGAAGACCTCCTGCTATTTGTGGCACTTCCATCATTTGTCTAAACATCAGCCTCTAAGAGGCCAAGCTGTAACGTTCTTAGTGGCACAGCAGCAAGGTGCCGTTCAGTGGCAAGGCATGAAATAATTGGTCTGACCTACGTGAGGATTTGTCAAGATCGAGAGATAGAACCGATGTGATTTCAGCACTCAAGGAGTGCTGTAAACTCTGAGCCACACCACAAGTTAAAACCTGATATAAGCTGTGTGTGTTGTGCATGAATAAACACTGATTCACAAGTTCTAATCAGTACGACCTTGGCACAAATCACAAATGTAGGTAGAACAGTCAGTACGGTAAAAATTCCTACATGAAACTCCCATATTGCTTGTTTTTCCTATGTACAATTAACATCTTCAGTTGTCTGAATATTAGGCGAGTAGGGACTTTGCAGCTTGAATGCTGACTGAATGGAAGATGTGACCTCTGACCTTCCTAATTAATTTATGTGATTGTTTTTTGGTTACCAAGAAGTAGGTACTAAGTCACTGAATATGCAGAAGTAGTTCTGGGCTATTGAGCTGAGAAGATGAATTTATTATTTCCTGGCAATGAGCCAAGCGCAAATTCAATGACCAACTGCAACCCAACTTACTGTCTAAAATACAACACCCCTTCTGGGACAAGCTGACACTGGAGGTACTGCAATGAATTGAGAGCAAAGAAATGGGCATCTAAGAAAAAATAATTTAAATGGAAAAGTCCAGTCTCTGAAGTGTCCATACCAACCTGTGAAAGATACGAGCTTTACAACGCCACAGCTCACTAGATGCTCCTTAGTAGTCACTTTCCAGGTACATCTGAAACACATGCTTACCAGCATTATACAACTCGTGTAGGGCTGGATGAAAATCTTTTGTAGTGGTTTGTTTAACTGATCTGTCTAGCTGGATCTACCATGGCTGTTAGTGTGAGGCTACTGGAACAATTTAAGCCCTTAAAGATTTAAGATTGTTTTATGACATATTGTGATCAATATTATGTCAGAATGGTCTGGGTCGTTGTTGTGTTTCAAAAGTACCCATCCTTATGTTCATTGATTATATAAAGGATATTCCAAGGACCACCCAGGGGAATAAAAAAAAAAAAAAAAAGAAGCCTAGAGAGGTTCACTGAGATGAGACAGGCTGAGACAAAGTGGGGCTCCTGGGGCCATGGGCAGGTGGTGGGAGAGGCTTCAAGGCAGGCTTGTCAGAGCCAATAAAGCCTATGAATGTCCTCAGTGCCGTAAAACCTCCTCGATACCCATCATTAAATACTAGGCTTGGATGGTCATTCATATTTGGGTGATTTTTCCTTGTCCAGCAAACTTTCTACATTTTTAGATGACCTCTCCCTTATGTCATGGTTTGTCTCCCTGCCTTCACATCTTACTGCTTGCTTTCATTTCAGTATTCCCACCTGGCTGTTTATATATTTATTTTTTTCCCCTTTTTCTCCTCTGTCCTTTCCCATTTATAAGCTGATTTCCTCATGAACATTCAGCCCCTACAATCCATGGAAGAAGCACGATGGCTGCTTCCAATGCATTATTTATTGTGACTGACATTTTTTACCTCTTCAGTCACCCAGCGTTTGTCTGTTTAGGAACATGGAATTTTTAGGTCATTAAGGACTTTTTCTGGA
Organism: Microhierax caerulescens; assembly: GCA_035590215.1. NCBI lineage: Eukaryota > Metazoa > Chordata > Aves > Falconiformes > Falconidae > Microhierax > Microhierax caerulescens. Next base: position 76,259,744 of record JAVJGJ010000059.1, on the reverse strand, counting down.
ATTGTAAGTAGGTTATCATATAATCCTTCCCATAAACATTCTGCCCTTTATTTGTGAAGTTTTTATGTCCTTCTTCATTAAGTTGGAAGGCTGCTGCTGACCTTCCCAGTTTTGATGCTTAGAAACTGATTTCTTCACTAAATATATTAATACAGTGTATAGATCTTGTTCTTGTGAGAAAAATACCTGGTAGCTCAAGCAATTCTTACATTTTTTTTTAACCCTTGTGATGTTTGTAGAGAGTAATCTTATTTCCTTTCAGCTTTTGTTTTTTTCTAATCAAGTGGGGTCTTACATTCTCTCTGATACTGCTGAATATGTTTTCCTGAATATGTTACTGTCTCTTCTTTTGGGGCTTAATTTCAGCTCACTTAATGACAAATAACTACAGCTGTAAACAGAATTTCAAACAAATTCTCACCAATATCATGCAAGACAGCATCAGCTTTTCTGTTTTCTGGAAATGCATGCTACATCCATCCTAAGGTGACATTTGATTACAACGTCACTTTTACAGTTAGCAGTCATCTTGCAATTAATATATCCAGGTTTTCCCTTGTAGAGTTGGTTCACGTTGACTGCCTCCCACATTAACACAGAAAACTGAGTACATATTAAGCATCTGGTCTAATCATCATGACTCCCATTATGGCCTGAGGCTTTTCCAGGCCTGTGCTTCATCCTGCTAGTTTAGGACTATTTTCTCCCCCCCCCCCCCATTGCCCACAAAAAAGCTCCTCATCATCTAAAGAAGGTACCTTACCCACCTGCAGCGTATCTTCCTTCTAGCCAATGACCCAGAAAGAACAATTGACAGTTTTATTTTTATTTGGAACAAGAGAAGGTTAATGAGGCACATGATGGTACACTTCAAATGTCTTTAAGCTTTCCATGATATTTCTTATATTACTAAAAGGGAGAAAAGGAAGTTCCTAGATGTTAATTTCATGTGGTGTCTGCAGAAATTAATGTCTACATTGTACATGTCTATATTTATCTCAGGGAACTGTTACTCATTTTATTAAAGGTAAGGGAAATAGCTACTTAAGGAGTGTAATTAAACGTATCCTAATGCAGGTACCCAAAGTAGGTAAAAATGACTTGTTCCTCTCTTACTTTCGTTCTTTCCCTGCCTCTCTCTCAAATACAGAAAGGACTAACTCCACTGGCCTTTGAAGTTAGGTGAGATGAATTCCACCTGAAATTCTCACAGACTTTAACTGGTTTACTGCATTGCAGATTACTAATTTGAGAAAACATAATTTCTGTTTCAGGAATGGGGAATTGAAGCAAAGAATCCACCACAGTCTGAAGATCAGGCCCTGACTTATTCCAGGACCCTTTCCTCAAGAAGTTTGACACCAGGACTCCTGTCTTCTGTGGTCCAGCACCAGGACTGGCAAGCATTGTCTCACCTGGCTGAGATGAGGGTGATGTGAAGAGATATCAAAGCATCAATCTGTCTTTTGAGAAGTGTCCTTTGGGAGGGCAGGGTACCTGCTCAGGTTACTCTTATGTTTTCGATGTCAGGTGCCATTCTTAAAATCATAAGGAGACTTATCAGAAAACTCACTGTGAATGGCAGCAAGAGGTTTGGGTGTGTGTTTTGGTAAATGAAAAACATCCCATCTTTTTTGTCACTGAAAGGTGTCAATCAGACCCACTCATGCCATTGTCTCCAGTGGGCTTGGGAAAAGCCTTCTTAGGGATGGCTCCTCCTAGCACATCCTGAAGGCAACCACACAATCCTGAGCCTGTTATCTATAGCTAAAGGCAAATGTAGAAAAAATAAATAGCTATCTTAAATAAGCACTGCTTTAAATTTCATCTAAGAACAGGGTTAGCTGAGACAACAACAACTAGATAGTACCATTTCTGCATGAAAACAAGCCACTCGGTATAGATGCCTGAGGAAGAGCAGAGGGAAGATTTGAGCTTCCTCCTCTGGGTACATAAAGTGGTAAATAAAACTTTAACTTGCACCAATAGTTCTCCAGATAGTCATGACATCACAGAATTCTAGAAAAGCCTGCCAGATAACCATCAAGTCACAACAATAGTGCCTGCTTTGGCAAAAATAGCAGGGAGGAGACTCAGAACCTGATTTTCATCTGGAAAGGCTTGCAAGTAAAATCTGTCCAGGTTTACCAAACTGCCAGACATGAGGTGTTTGCCCCATTACCTACCATTGCCTCAGATACTCAGATTTTGCCTTGAACGAAGAGAAAGAATGCTGTCCTTCCACTTCCAGAAGATTTAAGAGTGTGTGCAAACATATGCTCCCAGATCTTCATCTGGATCTTTCCAGATACTAACTGACTGGCTCTGACATACGATGTTGTCACAAGCAATTTTTTTTTCTACTTACTTCTCTACTTACTGGAAGTATTTGTGGCTAGAATTGTGTCTCGTTAGACTTTCATTGGCTTATGGATCAAGGTGTTGAAAACAGAACTCGACTTTGAGTTAGTTTACCTGTGGATGAGAAGTCTGTATTCATAAACCAATGGAGCACCCAGCCATCCTTCCTAGCTGGATGCACAGCTTTTAATAGCAAAGAACTTTTATGATAACATTTCTAATATTAAAAAAGAAGCTCTAATGAAGGGCATGTCTTGCTGCTATAAGCTTTTGTGCAGTAGAACTTCCACCAGCACAAAATGTTGAGAGGTGAGAATTCTTCACACTTCAGTTGAAAAAAAAAATAATAATCCCAGAGATCACTCTATCATTCGGACTGTGCTTGAACGGTATTGTATTTTATTCTCCTCATCAGGCTGAGATAATATGTATCATGTCAAGCATAGGATTGAAAAAAATTTCAAGTGGGCTTGCCTGTAAGCCACAAATTGGGCATGAATGCTGCAAAGGACATCTAGAACTTGTGATTAAACTTTTCCATGTGATAGATTTCCAAGATATTAAATGTTTATGCAAAATCTCGATTCGCTTTCAGATTTATTCCTTTTAATCAATTCCTAATGCATTACCCTCTGTACAATAAAGAAGGAAGGGAAAAAAAAGCAAATTTGTCACTTGTGATAACCAACATGTTGAGAAACATCTCCTGACATAAGAAATAGTGACACCTGGACAGGAACTGCTCCTAAAAACAAAGCACTAACTGAGGAGTCTACTTCAAAAAAAGAGGAGACATTTTTGTGTTTTCTGATACAGAAAGCCTCCTCCACCATATGGCCAGAGTTGTACAGCCACAGCTGCACAAGATGTGAATCCATTCTTGTTCTGAAATGGCTGGTTTTGTGTAATTTCTGTAGTTCAGAAGCAGTAGTGCTCACAAACTCTCCCTTACCCTTCAGCATTTCAATCCTGTGCAAAAATCACAAGGGCTACATTCCAACTTTTGCCAGAATAAACAGCTTTTGAACTTTCAGGAATCACTTTGTGGGAAACTTGAGTTATCATATGTGCCTGCACAAAGAATGCTGTGTATCACTAAATAAAATTAACAAGGTTTCACATATACATCCTTTGTTACCTTCAGCATAGGTTTCTGGAATTCGTTTACATCGGGAAAGGAATTTTACAGATGATAGGTTAATGGTTATGCATGCCCTAAAATAAAAAATTAGTGTTGTAAAGTCAATGAATAAAATAAAGAATCCTGGGTTTAAATCAAAATCTGTCAAAAAACCCAAGTAAAAGCCTTAATTTGATGTCAGTTTGGCAGCTTGGGTGTTCCCCCTTTACTTCCACCACTTTATGCAGAAGTGGCCTAAGAGAAGAAAGCAGAGGAGTGTTAATGATGCAAAACAGAATAAGAAAAATGTCATTTGATTCAAAGTGATTGCTTCTGTTACTGGGGGAAAAAAAACCAAACCAAAAATCTGACAACAAGCATTTTAGAGTCATTTTCAGTTACACGTGTTGAGTTTTGGGTTGCCCATCAGTAACAGAAAGAATAGTTAACTTGGGCCATTTCCTTAATGTGTGCAAGAGTAACTCCATGCCAACCTGTTAACTCAACTTCTCAACAACAACAACAAAAAAGCCTTTCTTCAAGACTTGTTATTGATGCACGTGTCAGAATACCTTTGTTAGTCCTAGGGAACAGCCCAATGGCTACATTGCACAGACCCAAGACCAGACGACTGAGCCCAGTGACCAGCCCATGAACCTTCAGACGTCATCAACGGGTCAGTGTGGCAGGGAGCGTTGCTTCCTCACTTGTATCTCCTGATGTCTTGTGTCCCCTTGACTTGTGGTTAAACTGAGATATAATTATACTGGAGGTGTGGCTTCCAAACGTGATATTATAATTAACAGGTCTTAGTGTTTCATAGGTTCTCTATCAACGTTCACTAATTAATCTCCCTTGGGCTGACTATGTCAGTTTATCTCTGCATTGCAGTTGGTGAGACCTGAAGGATGAAGGTTAAATGTCTTGCCTGGAGCCCAGAGTGGAGACAGTAGCTGTCCAGTAGCTTCTGAGTGAGAATGTTTGTCTCCTGTTTTTCCCAGTTTAACTGTGCCCTTTACATTTAGAGGAATCCAGTTTTGGGCAGCCTAGCCTAGAAGAGCTGGGAGCAGCTGAGAGGTGGGGAACATCCTCATCCTGTCCCCGCTCTGATGGTCCTTTGCTGCTTGGCCTTGCTCAAGCATCTTGCTACAGTTTTCTTTCCTGGACATTAATTGGATATTCTAACAAAATTTTCTAATGCCATGTAAAGGTTTCCAGCCTTGGCTCTCCTTTTAGTACAAAGCCTTAGCTTTAGCTGCCTAACCTGTTATTGTAGGTGCCATATGTTAAGGGCATGAGTAAGGCAAGATTTTTGGAAGAGTTGCTCTCTCCATCACACCAATAGGTGGAGGAAAACAGGGAAGATTTAGGTCCATTGCTTTCAGCAAGACTTCGTGATACTGAAAGACCTTCCATTCTGCTTGGCTCACAGGCTGATGGTCAGACAGCCAAATTAGATCATGTGACTAGTGCAGCTGGCACATTTTAAACATCAAAAAAGTTATTTCTTCACAAACCTTAAGACTGTTCAAGTTATTTCACAACATTTGTTCAAAACTGTAAGCTAACTGCTGAAGAGCTCTCATATCATTCTCTACAGATAAGACTTAGACTTGTACCGTACTAGTTGCTCTTATCATCTCTCAGCATATGTGCCTCTTGAGAACCAGAATATAAATTGTAGGAAATTCTTGGTGTTACTAGCTTCTTGCATGAACCACACCTAAAAAATAACTTAATTCTGTCGGTGTAACTTCAGCACATGGCAAAACAGCATAAGGTAGTACCACAAAGGAAATTACTTTCAGGGCATCGGTATAAAAAACAAATTTGCAAAAAGTCAGTCAGAGAATGGAGAAAAATGTCATTTGACATGCTGGATCTCAGTGAATGTCATATTGCTTTTACCTCACCTGTATATGAAACTCCTATCAGAAACATCTTGGCTTTTCCGAGAACATGAACAATTAAACAGAGTGACACAGGTAGCGTTACATCCCACCTGCTATTTCTTCTATTCCACAGCAATAGGGAAGCAGAATCTTTCAGATCCCCCTACGAAAGTAAGGTTAATGCCTGAATACCCTGCAGTAACCCAGCAGGATGCATGATGCTCCAGGGTGGCACTTCATGACGCAGATCTCTTCCAGCTCCTGCTGCTGCCATGCTCAAACATCCTAGCTGGATACCCAGAGCCCAAAAGTTGGCTCTCTGGGGAGGCAGCTGTCTCAGAAATCTCAGATAATAACGTCATTCTTCTTTAAATATTCATTAGCCTAGAGAGGGGTGGGGGAAAGGAAAAGTGTGTGTGTGTGTGAGGAGTTTTAACACTCATCTCCTTGGTTGTAGGCAAAAATGAAATCTTACCAAATATCCCAGAAAACACCGGAGAGTTTTGCCAGAATTATGTATCCTCCTATAAGAGAACTGGAGTTTTAAAGAATAGTATTTTCTGAGGATTTCCAAGGAAATTTATGCCCTTTGAATTACACTTTCTACAGAAAACCACTGTGGTTTTAGGAGCCTCAAACAGTGGCACACAGTCATGTTGTTGAAACTGAGCTTCACTAAAATAGATCAAGAAGGCTACCAGAATTAGTCAGTGATATTCTGGAAACCATAAATTGCCTTAATTTGAAGGGATAAATTGCTCTAATATGATAGTAATTTGGCCAACAGAGGCGGGATGAAATAATGGAGGGGAAGAAGCTGCTACCAGATTGTTTCTATAATGCAGCGATTGTTTTATTCATCCAGTATTAGTTAAGAAATTCTGTGACAGTGTTAAAATCAGGCCAGATTTTAATTTCTAGCTAAATTAAGGCCCAGAACTTTAATTTCTAGTACGAGGAGGAGCCCTTTATACAGGCAGCAAAATGAAAAACTGCTGCAGCTGAATGTCTGGGGGTGGTTCACCCTCTTGTGTTTTTAACCAGAATTGCAGCCCTGTAGAGAAAACTGGTTTTACTGGTCTAAAATAGGAAGGGAAGGTGGTAAAGTGGGACCAGTCCTGCTCAGGGCTGGTAAATGTGACTCAAGACTCATGGAGACCAGCACTCATCTTGAGGAGCAGCTGAAGGTCTGGTAGGACACCTGAGTGCGTGGCACCAGGATGAACCAGGATGAACTGTTAGGAGGAAGGTTAGTGAGAAGGAGCTTCTCTGTTCAGTGAGGAGCTGCTGTTCCAGACATTTGTTCATTTTTGAGCATCTATCAGAGTTTATAAACTGTAAGCAAAGAGCTTGTATTTCCTTTGTGTCTCCCTTTTCATGAAAGCTAGAAATAGAAAGGTCAAAGCTATAAGGTGTAAAAAAAGAAATAAAGCTATAGGTTAATTCTCAAATAGTTTTATCATTGTAATAATATTGTCAGTATCTAAAAAGGCATGACTGTGATAATGCCCCTTGCTCAATGTGTCGGAAAGTTTCTCCAGGTAACCAGTGCCACTGACAGGTAACAAATCTGCCTCCTCAGTTGTGGGTCAACAGACGAACACAGCCCTTTGAAGTCACGTCCTGCACGGCAAAGGGCCTGGGAAGGTGAAATGAAAAACTTAAGGAAATGCATCATTTGAAAATCAGATATTTTGATGGGGATTTGGGGGGACTTGGATCTATTGCCTTTTTTTTCCTCCTTTTTTTTAATTTCATTTTTTCTCCTTTTTTTTTCCTTTTTTTCCCTTTCTTTTTATTTATTTATTTATTTTTTAATGGTAGCATATTTTTTCAACATGCTGCAATAGGAGTTCCAAACAAATGTGTGGCAAACTTACTCATAGAGATGATGGGAAGGGATATATATCTCTCCCTCTTTCTTCATATAAATGCTTTTAAAAAGTTTCATATTTCTTGACTGTTGGTGCCATATAAAAAAAAATAAAATTATCATTTATCACTTGCAGACACAGATGTGACAGAAACTTTGTGTTTAGGCCACAGTGTAAAAGTTGTCAGATTCAACTTGTGCCTCTCATTTTGGCTGTACAAAAAGATGCATCATTTTTTGCTTTGACTTTCTTTTCCTGTCTCATCCCCACTCACATGAAGTATCAAAGAACCTTGAAATAACCATGAGGAATTTTCCAAATGAAAAAAATGAATTATAAATAACTACAATGAAAAGCTCTGTTTGTGAACCAGTGGTAGATTGTATATTTATTTAGCAGAAACACGTTCCATTGATAAAGAAAAGGTAACAGAGGAAAGTTAAGTGGCATTTAACATAATCTGCAAAAAAAGGTGAAGCATTTTAAAAGTGTTAAAAATAAACAAACCAGTGGAAGATCTACTGCAAGGAAACCACAAGGGCAGGCATCAGTAGCTGAAGCATGATTTTGGTAAAGTCTAAAATAACATCGGAGGTTATTTTGAGCTACTAGACTTATTTAGGACTGAAGTAATGGTGAGATTTCAGAAAAAAATCTGAGTCAATCTGGACACTCAGAGTGAATGCACTTCACTGTGAGTTCTGCTCTTTCCTAATAAGTCTCACAGCAGCTGTAATGACACTCACCAGGTCACTATATGATTTCAGTGGTGCATTTACAGGTAGCAGGACACTTCTTCATCAGTGAATTTGTACAGGTAAGCAACGTTTTCAGTTCTCTGCAGTTTTCGAAGGAGTCTTTATACTTGCAAGGATTGGCTAAAATACAAAAAGATAGAAAAAAACCCCATGGAATATCAGTTGAAAACCAGGTCCTGGTCTGATACTTCTGCATTTTCCAAAAGTTCCAAATTTTCATGTCTGTATAGCCTTTGTACTTTTGCTTGCTGTTAAAATTGTTTAATATTATGGAAGAGGGAATGCAGGGTGAAAGGTGATATCTCACAGTTCCCATCTGTTTGTATGCTTCAACTTGCTCCACATGGAAATCTGCAGAACCCAGGGGGCCGCGCAGGTCTTCATGTACCTACGTATATGTGAAGCCTATCAATGTGTTTGTGCCCTTAGATATAGATGTACGCCAAGACACCTCGTCTGGAGCTTTCTGGAAGAGGACAGTGGAAGATTGATGGTGACAATGCACCTATTGCTCAGCAGCAACACAATTTACCTGTTAGCACAGCATGGCTGAGGTTGGCAGGGACCTCTGGAGGTCATCTGGTCCAACCCCACTGCTCAAGATTGTGCCTGTTCTGGTGAGATGTTTAACCACTGTTATTTGTGGAGGGGGGAATGAAAGCGGCAGCTCTAGGATTTTTTGTCCATATTAGCAAGAAGGAACTATGCAAAAGTAAAGTGCTACGTAAGAACAACATTATTATCTAAGGTAATGCAAGGTTTGTTGTAAGGAGAAGACATTCACTTACTGCAAAGCCCTTTGTCACAGTGGCCGGGACAGTCGGCACATTTTGGTCCGCTCTTGTAAGGTGTAGCTATTTGCATTATGTTATTTCCTCTGAAATTTGAAAGAAACACAGCACAAAACAAGATCAAAGTGCAGCTCTAAGCCATTAGCAGGAGTTTATGGTATTTCTCACAATGAAAGGCATCAGGAATTTTTTTGGATAAAATATTTTTCATAGACAGTTATATTTTAGTGTCAGATATTCACTGAATACAAGAATTTTGATTTTAAAGAATGAGGGACGTTGAGGGACAACGAGTTTTAGAGAAAGATGATTAATTGATTATTTGCATTTTTATAGCATTATCATTAACATTATCTTATGTGCTTCCTAGTTCTGCTTTTCTAATGGCTTTCAAGTGATTGTGGCTTATAAGGTAATAACCTCAGCAGATGCCCTCTGCCTTTCAGACGTGCTCTTCACCTCTGTGAATATTCACTTGCTGTTGGCTTTCACTTTGCATCTGACTTTCTTGCTTGTGGTCAGCGTTACAGGATAATTTTTGCACGATGCCTGACTCTGACAGGGATAGATCTTTGTTGTTAAAATTTCCCTAGTATCTGGTTCAATGTGAAATACCATAAATATTACTAATTTAACCTGATGCCAAACCCACAATTCACATCAGTATTTTCAAAATTATAATGGTTAAACTGAACTGTAATAATTTTATCTTACACATGACCAATGGACTGTAGGAATTTTTGGAAACATATCTATAGTTATCTCATCTTAAATAAGTAAAATTAGGCAGTACGTACGCAGGACAGTAGTGGCAAACATAAAAGTATTTGAGCTCGCTCCTAGGACAGTAGGAAACTGCACATCCAACCTGGTAACTGTTATACCAGATTAGCTGTAGAATAAAAAAGTAACATTATTTTAGAGTCGTGTTTCATTGAATTCTCATCAAAGACCTCACCAGATAACAGAATCAGAACATATTTTTTTTATTTGTTTTGTCTATTTAGCTTTTAAGATTAGAGCTTGCCTGTCAGAAGAAGTAAATAGAAAAATAAGTTAACCATGTCCTCCAGTTTCCTAATGGTTTTGGACACAGCTTCTGGCAGGACACTAAAGTTTAATTTCAAATATTTTTGCTTTGACATTTCTTAATCAGGTATTTTGATCCCTATATAGAAAATACTTATTTCTAAATTGAAGGTATTGATTTTTTTATTTTTTTTTTTTGTACAGAATAATATTTGTCTTCTGGACAGCTCTTCCAAAATTTTGGTTCCATTGTCTTAGAATTAAGTGAAAAAGAGTTTTAATTTATCATTCATCTTTGGATCAGAGTGTGAACGATAGCTAATGGTTTGATGACAATGATAATTCTTTTTCTGATGGTAAATATCACCCAGCTCCCTTAAATGTACTCCTGTAATTCTAGTGTATCATTGCAGACATTCAAATCTCCATACCTGAGTATAGCTCCCAATATTGGCATTTTTCTTGATTGCTCCAAGTCCATACTTGAAATTGGAGGACTGACTGTGCCAGGCTTGAATTACTTCACCCCATGTTTTTAGGTAAGATGACAGCAGTATATTCTCACCACAGGTGACACCTGAAGTAGAAATAGGTCTATTTTATGACTTAGGAGAGAAGCAGGCTTTAGGGTGGGAGGTAGGACAGAGAGGTCGTAACTACATCCTAAAAAATATCTCTACGATGCCACCCTATTTGCCCTGTGATTTTAAGAAGAGGACAGTACACTTGATCCTGTGAAAGCTGCAGGAAATCTCGCTTTGATTTTGGTGAGCTTTCAGTGACAGGTATTCGACTACAAAATGTTACACAAAAGTACCTTTTGTACTTTGTCATACCACCAGCCATCTACTGCACTGTCTTGTCTCCAGCAGAAGCCAAAAGTGGACACTTCAAGAAAGGTACAAACACCGGGCAAGCGCACAGCACCTCTCTCTGTCAAGTTCCAACAATTTGTCTTTAAGGGTATTTATCTGACAAAGATGATGGTTTTGCGGTTAATAATCCTAAAAAGATATTCCACAGCACGTTAAGAGTTACCCTCATTACTGGTTCGCCTGCATGGGAGTCATGTGTAAATTAGCCTTAACTCATCAGCTTAGGCTCCATACTTCTCACGCACCATTAATGACTCTCTGATTGCTGGGACTCACTTCCATCCCACACTTATTTGCCCATTTCTTTGCGTTTTCGGCAGCTTTCTTGCTCCACACCTGAAAGACACGAAGGAAGAAGTACCCAGGTCACAGACAGCTAGCGCAGCCCACGAGGGGGGAAAAACAATAGGGAGCAACTTGGGAATTCTGTGCGCTGAATGCTCCTGAGGTCCTCAACAGAGAGCAGAGGAGTGATGCCAGTTTACACTACTGGGGCAGGGGGAACACATTTCTTCAGCTCTTAAAAATTGTGGGGCAGGTTATTCTGTACACTATCACACAGGTCTGATCTCCAGGTGGCCCTGATTAATAGGAATTTTATAACATACCGTGGCTTTTTTTGGCTTTGTGTCTGCCTTAACATTGCAGGGTGCAGTGCGCTGAATGATATAAAACTGGTTTTCAGTTCAGCTGCGGCTGAGGCGTAGTGACAGACACCAGCTGGACTTTGAACCTGGGAAATGTTTGCAAGTCTCACTGTACAGACTTAGCCATAAATCACTGACCAGCTCATCTGCTCACGGGACAGGGATAACAAAGAATATCAGGGGTGACAGGGATGGGAGCAGTGATGGACAATGCAAACTCAGCTGAGGATAAATGGCTGTGCAGGTTAGGTCATTTTTTACCCCCCTTGACCGAGGCATGCTGCTGCTCCTGCTCCACATTCCCTTCATCCAGGGTGTGTGGTTTTCTTCTAAAGGACCTGTTTATCCCACAGACTGGATTCATCCATAGTCTGGGAGCCTTCGCTGCATTTTGTACCTTTTCCCCATTTAAAATGCTTTCCCTGAAAAGGTGCTTTTTTGCAACAAACAAATGCAAGGCAAGAACTTGTGATTCACTGTGCAGGCCATGTTAACATATGCCTGACAGTAATAAATAGATGTGGTTGAGGCAAACCTGCGTTTACGGTTCCTGCAGGCAAATAACCGTAAGCACGGAGCAGTTCCTACGTTGCTTAGTTGAGATTTTCTAAGTGGAGAAACTAAGACATGTAGGTTAGGAGAGAAACTTTGAAAAGCACTTGTGGCCTGTTCTGAGACCTCTGCAATAACTTAAAATTATTATTAAATACATATTCTATTAAAAATTTAAAAAATAATTTAAAAAAGTAAAAATCTGCAAAAATAATGCAAAAAGCCCTAGTGATTGCAGTATCAAGGTGTGTCAAATTAAGCGTGAAGCCTGCAGAAACAAAGGGAGAAATTCTTCATTTCTTCACCTTAGTCCCAGAGCACCTTTCCTGCCCTCTCTGCTCACTGGGAGTGGGTTGTTTAGAAGCCTACAGGCTTCTGCTAGTGATGTGGAAAGTGGGCTAGTTGCCTAGTTGCAATGCATAGCTTACCATCTTCAACATGTTGCTGGCAGTGGGAATTACAGATCTCCGTATTTCATTGTGTTGGTCAAGGATCTCTTTTTGGTTATGAGACTTCAAATGAGGAGACAAGATGTCTTCTTGTTCATCCTGAAAACCCTAGGGAAGAATAAAACAAAACAAAACACAACAAAACAACAACAACAACAAAAAAAAACCAAACAGTGAAGGTTCCAGTTATCAGAAGTTTAATAAACAGTATAAATTATGAACTTCTTGTCAAAATAAAGCTTCTTGGAAATTCCCAACTTTCCTGTATTGTTTCTTCTATTCTCGCAATTGCTGATTTTTCTTTCTTCCTTCCTTGATTTGAACTGTGCTTTTCATTAGGAGGCATGATCCTAAATGAAATTTGTGGATAGGAATTCTACCTCACAGAAGTCTCCACATCAAACATGGAGAAAGTTTAGTTCTAGAACCAAACCTCAAGACCGACTTTGACCTCGTGTGCATAAAAAAGTCCCTAGCTCTTGTCAGTGGTAAGCTTTGGAAATATGTTAAGCTGGATCAGAGAATAAGACTGTTTGCACACCATCTTCTGAAATACCTAAGGTCAAGAAAACAATGAATGATTTATTGTCTCTTACGTAGTGAATCCTTGCAGAGAAAAAGTTGCAATGGTTATATTGGAGTTTTCAGGCTAAATCTCCCACAGGAAAAGATTCTTCCCACTTAAAGTCTAAAAATGAGACATCTCAACCAAACTTGGACACCTTCACTTTGTTTGTCATTACTGAAAAGGGCAGAGGTAGCTCTTCCCACAAAATCTGAACTCCTTTTTAGGACTGGGGGAACCATTGTCTACAAGTACCTCTTTCTCCATCCTTTGTAGAGAGACTCTGATAGAGACCTGGACAGCTAATACTCTGATGCTCAAGTCAGTGAGGCGAGTCCTGCCATTGGTGTGATGGTCTCTTTTCTAGCCACTGGTTCATCTTATTTAAGTTTAGATATGTATACCATAGGTATAAATATCTAAAAATCACCTCAGTTTGCCCCTGTGGCCGATAAGAAGAGCACAGAATGAGGGAGACTGAGTTCTGAAATGTCCGAGTAGTATGAATGACTCCCACTGCTTTGCCTTTGGAGCTCAATTCTGGGTTTTAAAGTCTGTGGTCAGTGGCTCCAAATGGCACCTAGAGCCATTTGAAATGCCCAGAGAGCCCTCCCTCGCCTCAGGCTGTTGCTCCACAAAGGCACAGGTGACTGCACAGCTGCATGTGATGGCTGGGATACTCTGGAGAGTCCCAAGCTGCACTAAGACTTCTGTGTGGGCAGCTGAACCTACCCCCAGAGGCATCGTACACCTCGTTTAACTTAATCACAGATAATTACAGTGGTAGAAATAACATCTCAGCCAGATATTTTAGGCTGCTGCTATACTCAGGTAGAAGAAACAAGCGACTTGGGACACAGCTCACTTGAGATTTATTGAAGAAAAAGATGATTGGCATAACTGAAGCACTTATTTCTTTTTGTTCGTTAATAAGCAGATCTCAATAAATAGCTCACACACAAGTGCTTGCATAGTAGATATCTACATCTCACAAGATTAATCCTTTCTAGGGAGAGGTGAAGACGAGATTTCTGATACTTGACTATTTTAAAATAGCTTAATTTCATACTTTTTGAGAAAATTTACTTTTAAAATTGGTCACGTGAAAAGAAGCATATTTTGATAGGCAGAGGAAACAGCTTAATACAAAAATCTGTGAAAAACACTGTGCTCAGATATGGCTCTTTTGCATAAACAAATGCTCCTACCTGTCCATCAGATTGGTGTAGCAAAGCAGCCAGGAGAATGATTGCAGTTAGTAGACTCATTTCTACAGAGAAAAAAACAAACCCCCAAATCCGTTAATCTCTGTTGCATAAAGTTTGTGTTGCAATGTGGTATGTGAGCAAGATACAAAACTGTTGCAATTTGAGCCTGCCACATAGAAGATTATTTTAGTTGATACCTAATACAGTGGGATGTGCCAAAACTGTGCAAATGAGTGTATGATGGTGCATGGGCACTGCTGATACAGAGAGAAGACCACCTTGCATGGAAGCAGGGACCATAAGTAGCATATTTCTTGTAAGAGATGGATCAACCTCCTTTTAACTTCTTTATTCAAGATATCTTGAATTTGCAGCATTTTCTTCATCTTTGTCTCCTTATGTAAATAAAAGCCCATTAATTTGTTCAGTAGGGTCACATTAGTGTCCTGCTCAAGCAAGCATCACCTGTATTGGGAAGTGATTTTGGAACACACAACACAGTTGTCTCCATTTCTTTCCTATTCTGTTTCCTCATTAAATCAGCATCATAATGGCTCAAGCTAATGGCGATGATCACCCTGACACACAGACATAAACCAAACCTTCAGGAAATAATGTTGGCTATTGCTCCCTGGCTGCTGAGATACCTTATAGAAGCAAATACCACGGTATGTACACAGAGAATCTAAAGCCCACTTATATTAGTGGGATAATTTTTCTGTGTCAGAAAAAGCAAAGGTTATATATCTTTGCACTACTGAGGATATACAGGAAATCATGTCTTTTTGCTTGGTAAAGAATAAAGATGTGACAAAATGCAGAGAAAGGGGAACTTGGAGCTCAACAGGTTACTTTAAAACAAACTGAAGCAAGCAAAGGAAACAGACATAATAAAACCCGTCAAACATAATTAACCTTAGAGCTGGCTTCTGAGAAAAATCCACAGTGTGAGCAGTACAGGTCAGTGGTAGAGGTCTAGGCAATGCTGCTGGATAGGAAAACTACTGGGATAACACCTGTTAAAACCATAAATACACAATGAAAATACAAACAATCCACCAATCCATCTCTTCTAAGTGATTAAATAAACATTTTGACATTAGGTGAGAAGAATGAGCTAAGAAAGACTGCAGAGAGCTTTTCCTTCCAGCAGGAGCTGAAGTATGGATTCACACCTCAAAGACTTTACAGCAAGTTACTGGAGTCCTGGAAAAACAACTTACATTTCATTCCTCTTCTACTGGGTAGGACGAATATTTCTTGTTCCTAGAGCGATGACTTGGAAGAGGTGCCATTTACAGCATTCTTCATACCCCGTTCATTGTTTAACACCTGAAATTGCCTCTAAATTTTTTATCTGATCTCCCTTTTATTTACATTGGGTTTACACTGCTGAGGTCAGTGGATTTACTTGCTGTCTGGTCCGGTGTGAATGAGTCAGCCTACATCTGCATGTCAGAAATTGCTGCTTATTATAAGGAAAATAATGATAATAATAATAATAGTGATGGCAGTTCAGAAAGTGTTATCTTTCTTCTCAGATGCTTTGGTGTGACTCCTTTGCAAATAGTGCAGCAGCTCTAATACTTTCATCTTTATGAGGAGCAAGTTCTATGCATGGTGGTATCTAACTGGGCACAAGCAGGTCCATTTATAACCCCTGTCTGGAGCTAAATTTCCAACTAAAATTCAACCCTGGACAGAGGGCCTGGGAAAGGCCTGCCAGAATACTGGAAAATAGGAAGTTTTTAAAACACCTTCCTTTGCTGGTGAGGCCCCTTTTATGTTCATTTTATGCGTATTTCATACTGGTTTGCAGTAGGAGTCATGTAATGTCATGGGAAATCATGGGAAAGGGCTTGCTGTAGCAAGGCTTTTACCAGCGTTTAGCTTTGAGGGTAGGAGTGATTTCCTCTGAATTTAGATGCTAGTAACTATAGGCATAGTTAGAAACATTAATCATTTTTACAACACAGGCAAGACTTGCCACTAAGATTGGAGGTCAATCAGCCAAAGAACATTAATGTACCATGTGACTTTTAGACCCAGGTGAAAGATCTTAGGGCTAATATTCACAGCAGAGCATTCATGAACAAATATATGTCATGAGCCCACATATCAGATCAAGCCACTTGTTGGAACAAGGTAAGTTCTTTACTTTCTTAGATGCTCAGCTATGCAGAGTTCAATCCACCTCTAGGGAAATTAAACCAAAGAAGAAAAATGAAAACACTATTCTCTCTTCACTTGCATGGTAGCAAGGCAAGATTAAGTTGGCTGAGTTCAGACCAAAATGTCTCCTGTTGAGTTATTCTATGCCACGTGCTGTACTCTTTCATGAGCTCACAAAGTAAGGAGCTTGGCGTGTTTATTCCCAAACCGACACTAACAAAAATGGTAGCACAGAACCACCACGCAAAGATGTACGTTTGAATCTAGTGGGCTTCACAGTTACATCATGATGGTGTGGTGCCTGGGTAACAACTCTTTAACTCTTAGGAGGTCTGTCCAGCCCACAAAAACACCAAGAGAATGTGATCTGATGACTGTAATGCTCCTGTACTAGGTTGCAGCTAGCCTGGTAATTTATTTCAGTGCTGTATTCTGTTGCATATTATAAAGCAACAAGACAATAGCCTATCACACCAAAGACTTCATGTCATTCAAATATTCAGTCTTTAGTTTGTTCTCCCATGATGGCATAAAGAAATCGCATGAGGTAGCTGCACAGATCTCACTCATATGAATGAAGCATAAATACTTAAACTGAAGGGATATCTTTGGCTGCTGGGGAGTTGTCTTGTCCTTACACACAGAAACAAGATCTTTCTGGGACTTCCCAGATAAGTGCTGCAACTGGAAATATAAAACATTTCTAGGTCCAGAATTAAACCTGAATAAAATATTTCTGCACATCTTTGATTGTCAGACTGTACAATCAAATCTGTCCCTAGGAGTAAATGCATTTGGCATTACTTTCAAAGTGAAAGACAACAGTTCCCAGATACAATTGTCCTTCCATGTCAATAGTACTCAAGCCACTAAATCACTTCTATGCTTCTGAAAAGGCAAATGCTAGCAAATCACTTTTAGGTAGCTCTGCTTAAAAACTGGACATTTCATGTGAATCTGATTGGCTGTGAAAAAAATAAAATAAAATCTATAGTTAAAAATCTAGAAATGATGTTCTATTAAAAAGATACAGTCCAGGATTTTCACGTTTAGTATTTGTACTTCACTCTTCAGTAGAGCTTTTTTCCTGCCAGCTGGTAAAGCTCTCAGGGCATAGCAGGTTTGAAAGTTTGTAAGAATGGGAGTATTTGTCTTGATATTTATATTTATCTTACACTTTGATGTAAGTTTTTTGCTACCTTCTCTGAGTTTACATCTTTAACTTTCATTTTATATATATAAAAAAATCACTCTGCATTAAGAAAATGCAATCAACTTACTGCAAGCTATAAGATATAGTAGACATTTTGATAGCATGTACACGTGAAAGCTGGGACAGATAGCACTTCTAGATGAAAAAATTCTTAGTTCAGCTGTACTAGTATATCCCAACACTCAAGTGTTCAACATAAAATTCAACATAAAAATAATTCAAATAACATTAGAAAAGCATTTCCCACGATTGGCCACCCTCTGCAAAATGGATCAATTTACATTTGCATTTGAAGAATGGAGCAAGAGAGTCAAACTGTTAAATTTTAATCTAAAGAAATATGGGAATTAGACTTCACTGAAGCTGTTTCTCACCCACACAGGTGGAAGGTGTGCTTTCTAAGCAGAAGATACAATTTATTTTTAAATCCTTCCTCTGGCATTATTGTAAGGAGACATTTTCTTTTAATTATTACATTTGACACAGCTTAAATATTAAATACATCAGCCTTTGTAGCACACTGCCTAATCAATACTGACCAAGTGACTCTATTGATGAAATCTTTAAT
Organism: Microhierax caerulescens; assembly: GCA_035590215.1. NCBI lineage: Eukaryota > Metazoa > Chordata > Aves > Falconiformes > Falconidae > Microhierax > Microhierax caerulescens. Next base: position 76,241,670 of record JAVJGJ010000059.1, on the reverse strand, counting down.
ACTGAAATTACATTCTGCATACATTACCTTCGTCCAGCCAGAATCCTTCTGTATCTTAGAAACAGTGGCAGGAGTGAGAGAGGCTCTTCTCACTC
>JAVJGJ010000059.1:76212108-76231584 GCA_035590215.1 Microhierax caerulescens | reverse complement strand
GGACAGCTGAACCCAACTGACCCAAGGGATATTCCAGGCCACATGGTGTCACACTCAGCGTATAAAGCTGGGGGACATTTGGAGTGATGGCGTTTGTCTTCCAAGTGATGGTTACGCATGATGGAGCCCTGCTTCCCTGGGGATGGCTGAGCACCTGCCTGCCCGTGGGGAGTGGGGAATGAATCCCTTGTGCTGCTTTGCTTGCATGCACAGCTTTTGCTTTCTTTATTAACTGTCTTTATCTCAACTCATGAGCCATTTGTAAAGGTCTGGTAGGAGAAAGGAACAGTCTTTATCTAGATCTGAAAAATAACTTCCAGCCAATTATTTTCAGCAAATTCTTGTCAAAGAACCATCTCATAACCTTGGGGAAACAATGCACTGGATGCAAAACATAGAGAATGTGTATGACTGGTTTGGGGAGCACTTAAAAGCAGCTACGGGAGTCCAAGGATGGTGACTTTTTCAGGCTTCTTATTTCAAGTGCAATTAAAATGTAACACTGTCATTTAAAGCATTTTGATGAAATCTTAAAGCTTTTGCTGTAGCTTTCTGCTAAGGTACTTGTTGATTTCCCCCCTTTTTCTTATTTGTCCTGTCAGTTTTTAAAGATTGCTGCTTTATGAAGGAGAAATATTGATCTATGGATTTCCTCTTTTTGGAAACATGCACTACAGTGTATAGGCCACCCAGAACCCTGACCTTGGTTATTAGGATATTGCATGCTGTATTTTATTCTGACCGCCTATTCATGTTGGTCTGGTTACTCCTTCCCCCTCAAAATGGAAGAATAAATAAATACCTTAGTTCCAGTTACTCAGACTGCTTCCTGCTATCTTTTCTTTTCCCAAATATTTTCAGTCTCACAATCACCTTGAGAAACTGAGGAAGGTCTTGATATATGGTGTGGGCCAAATGTATCCTCACCAAGATTCCCATTGCCTGAGATAAAGTGTTGCTCTAGACAGAGAAATGATGCTACTGGGCTTATTGCAGCTCTAAATTTCTAGTAGCAAAAAACAAAATGTGAAAATTTCAGGTATCTGCAAGAAATAAGCCTCTTTCCCCTCCCCGCCAGCTGTTGACCTGATACAAAGTTCAGTGGGTTGTCCAGTGGGGAACCCTCAACAGCCCTGGTGGGCTCAGGTCTGCAGATTGGCATAGCTGCAGGTGTCCATGCTCTTGATGCCAGAAGATTCACTTACTATTGTTCTTTGGTTTTATTCTTTATTTTCCTTTTTTTTTCCTGAGTCTGAGCCCACCTTTTCATGGCCCTTGCACCCCATATTCTCTTCTCAGTCTCCTCTCCTAATTACATTTCCCCCTTTGATCCAAGTTTTGCTTCTAGTGTATGCAAAACCTGATATTTCTGATAACATTCCCTAGGCAACCTTGCCCTCGAATGGTATTATTGATACAGTAGGTGTGAGTGCCATTGCAACCCAATCAAACGCCCCTGCCATTTTCCAGTTCATACTGGTTATATTTACTTTACCATATCCAGTCACTTGATATAATTATTCTGGTTTAGCCTTGATTCTTCTGCCTAGCTCCAGCTGAACACAAACAGCTGCTTGTCTTATGTGCCAGTGGTTTGTGTGCCAGAGCAGCAGAGTAATTTGTTTCACATTTCTGCTTTGCATACATAAAGGAAATATAAAAGTTCCTTTGCGAGGGCTTAGCTGCCATGAGGCCTCTTCACCTCGTGGACCTGCCTGATGGAAATTTGAAATATTGGAAGTGTTTTGTAATTAACAAGGCCTTTATGGATTTATGCATTGCTTTTTCAATAGCGTGATCCAGAATTTTTTCCTAGATCAAACCAGGCCAATGATTTGAATGCTCCTTTTGTTTCCTTTTTTAGACAGAAAGTTTCCTTTTTAGACAGAAGTTCCATATTCATCTTCCCAAAGCTCTAACCACCTCTTTCAGGAGGTGACTGCTTTAATGAAGTTGGGTTTTCATGGTTCATAGGTTTGTTCCATTAGTTTCTTAAGTATCAATAGTGAATTTCATCAGACTTGACGGCACCTCTGCCCCTGCACTGCTACCTTCAATCTTGGGGAAGGATTTGTCCTGTCTTCTGTTGTAGTGAAGACAGCTCACCTGGAGATTTATTGCATTTCCCCTGTGTATGACTGGGTGTTTAAATTTCACTACCTGGGTCATCCCCATATCTGCGTAGCTTTAGGAAAGAAACAGAAAAAAGTTTTTACATTGTGACATTCTCATACGACAGATCTGCAGATTACAGTCTCGTGGACTTTCTTCTTCCTTGTCTTTGCTTTGTGGAAAGCAAACACTTTGGGTCAGTGAAGTAGCACTCCCACAGAGCCTGACAGTGTTTACCATGAAACTTTCTGTTTGCCAAAGTCTTTTTTCTTTAATATTTCATGTTGTATAACCGGGGCATTTTTTCATCTGCTCCAGGAATATTTTTAGTGCCAAGCAATAAATCACAAGCTCCATTCAGCTTATCAATAAGCAAGTTAATGTGTATTTACCTTAAAAGAACATCATCACGAAATGACAACTTCTTTCCTTGTTTTTTACTTCCTAATTATTTTTCTTTCTTTGTCCCTTACTCCTGCATAGTGACAGTAATATTGGTCAAATGTGTGGACCAGGGTGAGGGTGAGGTGGTTTGGAGGGAGGTTCCATGGATGACTCCGGCTTCCCAGTTCATTGTTCGGTTACCTGCTGTGTTACGACCTCTCGGTTGGGTCTGTTTGCTCTGAAACTGTTCAAGCAAGAGATGCAAAATATAAAGCAATATAAAGCTCGGAGTGTGATACCTGATTGCAGGTTCAAATCTACACACACTAACACACAGACAGACAGGCTTTATACTGACACAGATTTGTTAGACATTAATAGAACAGACCTTTGTTCCCATTTGGGACAGCTGTATCACTGTAGGACAGTTTTATGCCAGTGCAGCTGAAATTACAGACTTGGCTTGTGCTACTTTAGTTTTTCATGAGGTGATGACAGTATCTCCAGGAGCCCCTGGAGATCTGTCATTTTAATTTGAAGCACCCTGCTTAGTATTTTTTCCCTTTTCCTTTTTCTTTTAAGGAGTATAAACAAATGGTGAGCAACAAAAAGTAATTTACATTTGACTTTGAAGGTACTTGCATAAATAAAAAATAGAGTTGGAAGAAATTTTGAAAAGCCCAGTTGCAGAATCCACAGACATTCCAGCCAGCTGTTTGCCTAAACTGGCTTTCTCTCTGTTGAATTTAGTCTCTGCTGAGTTGGCTCTGGGAGACAATTGCAGCCCCCACCCACTCCCAAGAAGTTAGTCTCTCAAAGTAAATAATAAAATAACATAAAATTAAACTTTAAACACAGTGCTATTGATTAAATAACAAAAAACGCTATTCCAGTCATTTGCACATTGCAGTATGATGAACTGTACATTATTTTCTTTCTCACTCATGTAACCTTAAATAAATATATGGAAAGACATATTTTAAGATCATGTTCCTTCAGAGAAAAATTTCAAATATTGGTGTAGTATGGTGGAATGGAAATTTCTGCCTGAAGACAGGCTCAGTGGCAGTAAAGAGAATCCTGTCACAAAATGTTTATCTTCTTATTTTATCACTAATTAAATATTTTCTTTCTCTGTTGTTGATAGGATATTGTTAGCACTTGTTCTGGCTTTGGTTGGGATAGAGTTAGTTTCCTTCACAATAGCTGGTGTGGGGCTGTGTTTTAGATTTGTGCTGAAAACACTGTTGATAATGCAGGGATGGTTTTGTTACTGCTGAGCAGGGCTGACACAGCATCAAGGACTTCTCTGCTCCTCACCCCCCCACCACCAGTGAGCAGGCTGGGGGGCACAAGGGACTGGGAGGGGACACAGCTGGGACAGCTGAGCCCAACTGACCCAAGAGATATTCCAGACCACAAAATGTCACGCTCAGCAATAACAGCTGGGGGAGGAAGGAGGAGGGGGGACATTTGGAGTGATGGCGTTTGTCTTCCCAAGTCACCGTTACATGTGATGGAGCCCGGCTTTCCTGCGGTGGCTGAGCACCTGCCTGCCCGTGGGGAGTGGGGAATGAATCCCTTGTGCTGCTTTTCATGTGTGCACAGCTTTTGCTTTGCCTATTAAAATGTCTTTATCTAGAAAGGTTCTTTGTCTCTTCTAATTCCCTTCCCCATCCCATTGTGGGGGAGCGAGCTAGCAGCTGTGTGGTGCTGAGCTTCCTACAGGGGTAAAACCACAGCAGTGCTGCATGTCGTTTGTTGGCAATACACAGTTATTCTGCGTGTGTAACATACACATTCTATACAAACCATGGCCGGTTTGTAGATGGGTTGTATTTCCCATGAAAAACCTTGACTCATTTCTTTCTTCTGTATTTTATTGTCCCTGATTTCTTGTTATATTGTTCTACCTATAAATGTAGAGGTACACAAAAGCTTCATTGATATATAAATACAGAGATACATATACATAAAAGCTGCGTTGAATATGTGCTGACTGTAGTTATTGTTTATTTTCTGTGCTATTTATAATGTCAAAGGTGTTTATTATATGATAAAACACATAGATCCACTGATGGGATTACATGGCACCTGCCTTCCTGGCCTTCTCTCTGAAGGTGAAGAGTCTGAAATGCCCCAAACCAATGGTCACCCTCAGCACCCCTGCACAGGGAGAGCCCTGCTGTAAGCTCCAACTGGTCCCAAGCTTTGTCAGTCTGCAAGGAAGTCTTCAGAGCCCTGAGGCTGAAGACAAGCCGTCATTTTGCTCTACAAGGCAGAGCTAACATTGCTTTTGCATGTAGCTCACTCAGCTGGTCTTGCAGTGTTGTAGCAGAGTCCTAGTGAATCCAAGCTTAAATAGATAAATGAATAAGAACATGGAAATGGCACAATTGGGTCACAGCAAAAGTCAGCCTAACCCCATTGTCTATCTGCAGGACAGGCCAAAAGCAAACTCCTAGGAAGAACTGAAGTGCAGGACAAAGCTATGATGCTTGCAGACTATCTCCCAACCCCTGCTGGATTCCTTGAATTTGAGACAATGTATTTGTATTTAATTCCTTTGACAGTTCAGTCTTTCCTGAGTTGGGTTGGCCTAATAACTTTCAAAACCACAAAGTATTTCAAAAACATGGTGCAATGAGTTTTAAGAAGAAAATCCCCTATGACAAAAAAACAAGGTGAACTACTATTAAAATAATGCTGCAAGTGTTGTTTGCAGCTACTGAAAGGCAGGTAACGAGACCTTGCCAAATATAAAAATCAGATTTTACAGTCTTCTTGCTTTTGAAACCAGTCATTGTGGTTTTGTATGGACCTCCTCCAAATTGGAAAAGAGTTCCCGATGCACTCTGTGCTACATTTGTGCTGTATTACGTACCTTAGGATACATGAAGCCTGGTTGCACATACTTACAAGATACTGAACCAGGGGTGCCATTGCTTTTCTGGTATGACCCCATTCTGGGTATCACTAGCAGCATATTTATTAACTACGTTGTACTCCGTGATACCATGCACTGGAGTACTTTGCTGTGCTGTAGTAATGATGACTGTGACTGAGGGAAAGCCCTTAAGTGTGCAAAGCTCTTCAGGATACCTGAATTAGTTTCTGAGTTCAATTTTGACAGAAGAAATAGTTGATAGCATTGGGCCTTGATCCAGACAAATATTTAAGCACACATCTAAGTTCAAGCACAGGAGTTTTTATATTCAAGCCAAAAGGCCAAGCATCTTGGTGAATCAAACTCTGCGTGCGTGACTGTTAGCTTCAAATAAATAATTCTGATATGGAGGGATCCTGCTAGATGGAAACCATTTCTCTAAAACAAGGCCAAGCTGACAGAAGCCTTGTGTTGGGATGAGCAGGGGTTGTTTTTCTGTTCTTACTGTGCTCTCCCTTGAGTGTGAGGAATTTACAGCCATCAAAGAGACCAAGACTTTCCTCTGTCACCAATGGGGGGGTGGGTTTCTTCTGCCCTGACATGGAGGTCTAAAAGTTGTATATTTAAGTCTAGAAGTCCTTTATGATTATAGATACACTTGTACAAGATGTTCACCAAAGTCCAAAAAACATGGAGAGGAGCTGAAGAGCTCTCCCTACATGCAGGATTGGTTTTTTTGGCACATCTCTGACAATAAAGGATGGCCTTCTGGCAGTGCCTAATTCTCCTGTACATACAGAGAAAGTTTAGTCATCTAAAACAGCACTCCATATGCTACAACCCCACCAAAAATATATATGCAACATAAAATGTATTAGACTCTGTAGCTTTTCAGAGTTAGAGAGTATTTTTTAGTCTCAGGAGATGAAACGCCAATCCCTAATACACCAAGAGGAGCTGTGTCCCAGTGCTTTGATTAGAGTAGGAAAGAAGATGAAATCTCAACCCACTCTTTAATGAAAAAAAAAATAATCTCCAGATTGTCTAACCAGGGGCAACGGTTAGGTGAAAATATCTGGGGACATAACTAAGAACTGCTCTGGGCCCTGCAGTTTCTTTTGGTCTACCAGCAACAACTTGCATGTATTCGCAGTTGAGGAAAAAAAATATTTTTAGTGATGCTGAAACGTCAGGTTCCGATGTTCAGTTTCCCACCAGAGGGCACTCCTAGATTTTTAATGAAGGCAATTTTCTGAACACACTGGGCAGGTTTGCAGAGCTCGGCCTGTCCGCTAGAATTCTAGCTGCGACGTGACAGGCAGAAAAACGCAGGGTCAGACTCACCCAGTTGCACATCTGCCAAAGCTGTGCATCATCTGGCACCCCCCGCTGCCAGCCAGTCCTGCACCGGCCTTCAGCATGCCAGATGTGTCAGGCTTATGCACATAAAATAAATAACCAGTTCATACACACAGGGTCTTCTGTGGCCACAATGTGGCCTGCTTGGAGCTGGGATTGAAAGGATTTGTGTCTTCCTCTTGAGAAGGAACGAGGCCACCTGTGTCACCAGGGTTGGTACCAAATTTTAGTGTTTTCTATGGAGTATTACATTTCCTGCACTGTGTCCAGTTAGTAATTTTATATTTATATCGAGTTATATAATTATATATTAGTATAGAATTATAGAATTAGTATTATTATATTATTATAATATATAATAATATAATATATTATTATACTAATATTATGTATTAGTATATAATTATAATATCCAGTTTATAATTTTATCTTAGTCCCTAGAAATCCACATTGTTGTAAATACTAAATCATTTTGAGAGTCGATGCAGCTTGGGTTGATTTTGTAGCTTTGATGCTGGAGAATTTATAATAATATACAATAAAAAACAAATATTTGCAGTAAAACCTGTAGCAACTGGAGAATCTGTTAATTTAGCTGGACTCTGTCCCTATCAGGAGCCATATATTACAGGGCTTTCTGAGTGTTTTGTAAGCTTTTTTACTTGATTTTAGAACGACGTTATGGTAGTTAGGTAATAAACTTGGGTGAAGAAAACCCAGGTAGTTTGGTTTTTGATGCCAGAAGAGAGGGCACAGTTTTTAGGGCATCCACATGAGGAAGCCAAAGCTTTCTGAAGAAAAATGCTAGAGAATATTAGGAGTTTGTTTTATCTAGGCTTACAAGACTAAACCACATTTCTTGACAGGCTCTGTCAATGCTGAATTGCCTCCTAAGGATTTATTAAAGTTAGTCTAATTGTTTAGTTACTGAAGTAGTTGGCAAAGGCAGTTTAGGAGGAAATAAACTCTTCTGGTAATTTGACTAAAATATATATGAACGGAGTCAGTAGAAATTGGAAGTATGACACACCAAATGGTTTACATGTTCTGGCACCATGTCAAAAGCAACAGATTTTCACAGCAGCTCTTAAACTGAACAGGTAAATACTTTTCCCTTCCTCTAAAGCTGGTGAGAAGGAATGGCCTGAAATTAGACTCACACTCAGCTCTACACCGAGGAAGCATTTATGTGAAGCCAACTGAGACAACAAGGAAGAGCCAGGCTGAGCTAGCACAGGTGTAAGCATGCATTTTTTTCCCACTCCTCTCCTCTCAGTTGTGGTTTTTTTTCCTATGGACACCTTTGCCAAGTTCTTTCTGTCACAGTTTTTCCCAGGTGGTTATAGTTCTACCAGAGGAGCTTGCAAAATCACTAGTCTTCCCTGGATCTACAGATACCACATGGCTGTGACCTGCCGGTCTAGTCAGAAACAGAAAATCACGGAGAAAATCTGTGTGGCTTTTAGTCACAAATGTCCTTTTTAGTAAGATGACTTCCTTGACTGCGCTGTTCTATGATGACACCTCTCCATCTTGCTGCCTCCTATGCTCCAGCTAATGCATTCAGCCACTGTCTGTTCTGGGCCAAACTCAGCATCTGTACTGTAACCAAAAGGAGATCAAGAATATGGGGTCTGCTATGAACCTGTGAGTTGCACTTCAGGAGGAGACAGCTGACCTCTGTGCTTTCAGGATTCAAATATGAGGAATCTCTAGCTAGTTCAGCTAATGGGACCAGTCACTTCCCTGAAGCATTTTGCGACCACTTACCTTAACATGCTTCTTAAACTTCTTCTTTTGACCCCCTGCAGAAAATTTCTGAGTGTTTAACTGCCTGCCAGTATCTCCACTATTCAGTCTCCTGCTTTTCAGCCAGGACCCTTATGCTCTGCAGATCCCCCACCTCCCAACCAAGCCTGCTGCCATTAGTTAGCCTCACTATAGCTAGGCTAGCTTCCACACAAGGCTCTTGAGGCTGCAGATGATAATGAAGACCTGTCCCTGCAACAGTACGATCTAGACCGCTGGGGTGGGATTCATCTCATCCAGCTCTAGAATCTAGGGCTCTGCTTCAGAGCTGTTCTCCTTGTGCTGCCTGTAGAGGTAACAGAGGCACGTCAGGTTTGCATTTCATCTCTTCTTGCAGCAGATGTCTGGGAGAGGCTGGATGAACAGCGAAGTTAAATGACTGCCTTGGCATCACCAAGACTTAAAAAAAAAAGCCTCATGTGAATTAAGTCATTCACTATTCTATATCTCTTTGAGGACAGGGTTGAGGAAAAAAACTGTTTCAGGAAGGAGAGGTAAGGGGGAACTGTAAGGACAGAAATGCTGCTATCTCTATAGCGCTATGTGTCTTGGATAGATTTTTGGGTGGTAAGGCCAGCTGGTTTAGCTCTGGTCGGTATAGCAGAACCTATATAAAAAGCTGAACATAGATATAAAGCAAAGCCTTGTGAACCACTGTGACATCTTCCAAGCTGCTGGTAATGAAGGGCCCTTGGCACTGATAACCTTTCAGCCACATCAAGGATTTTCTGGAGGACAATGCTAGCTGGTCTAAGACAAAATAGTGTCAAAGACAAAGATCATGAAGGTAGAGAAAATCACATCAGTGTTCAAGCCTGTGTTCTGGCTCTTTGTAACCTATCAATATAGACAGGCGTGGAAAGCATTTGGAGGAATATCTAGAAAAAGGTCTAAAGCAAAGAACAGATGTGGAGACAGCATTTACTCTTCCTCTAGTAATCATCCTGTAGGCTGCCATTGGTGATTGACCAGCAGTGTGTACGTACCCTCTAAAATACACAGGGAGTGTGCTAAACTGCAACGGACACATGTAAGGAAGGCCTGCCTGAGCTGGCTCATGTTTGTTGGAAACAGCAGCACAAAGTCACCAAGAGGAAAACCGACTCCCAAAAGATTCATCTTCTCATCAGTGTGTTACCTTTGGAGCCTGCTTGATGGTGTCTTTCTGTGGTCTGTAGGAATGATAAAAATGTGCTGTGTTTCCTCTGTGAGAAGCAATGGAAAATTGCACCTTTCCACTTCTTCAGCTGCTTGGTTAATTGCAACTAGCTTCATAGCTTTGGTGTGTAGACACATCACCTATTCCTGCCCTAGATCTGAGGGCTATTTTTAGAATGCAGTGCAGTTGTTGACGTGTTTCCCAGTTGCACAGTCACACAACGCCTGTTCACCAGCATGAATACTACACTTATCATATGTATTCCTTATATATGAAATATCCAGGTAGTGCTGCACAACTGCTATTTTATCTTCAAAACATGCCTGCTGCAGAATTGAGCTCATACACTCACTCACCTCCACGTGACACACCTGCTGGAAACAGTGGCACAAAAAAGATTTGCTTTTCATATGGAACAATACATTTTACACTGTAATAGAATGGTTTGGGTTGGAAGGGACCTTTAAAGATCGCCTAGTTCCAACCCTCTTATTACGGACAGGAACATCCTGATGGAAAATTTTTTATGGTTGTTGTGGTTTAGCCTCAGTAAGGAGCTAAGCCCCACACAGCCACTTGCTGGGTCCCCCTCAGTAGGATGGGGGAGAGAATTGGAAGAATAAAAGTGCAAAAGTTCATGCATTGACATAAAGACAGTTGAACAGGCATAGCAAAAGCTGCCTGCACAAGCAAAGCAAAATAAAGAATTTATTCCCCACTTCCCATGGGCAGGTAGGTGCTCAGCCATCCCCAGGAAAGCTGGGCTCCATCACGTGTGATGGTGACTTGGGAAGACAAACGCCATCGCTCTGAATGTCCCCCCACTTCCTTTTTCTTCCCCCAGCTGTTATTGCTGAGCGTGATGTTGTATGGCCTGGGATATCCCTTGGGCAGGTTGGGCTCAGCTGTCCCAGCTGTGTCCCCTCCCCCCTTGTGCCCCCCCAGCCTGCTCACTGGTGGGGTGGGGGGAGAGACACAGAATGCTTTGGCACTGTGCCAGCACTGCTCAACAGCTAAACCACCAGCATGTTATCAGTGCTGTTTTGGTCACAGATCCAAAAGATAGCCCCATAGAACCTACCATGAAAAAAATTAATTCTTTTCCAGCCAGAACCAATATATATAATGGCAAACAGCCTCACTGATTGCAAAGATGAGGACCTATAAAAATTGTTTTTAACAGTCTAAAATTATACCTTCGGTTTTTTTGTAGTATGTAGAGTACCCACCAGCTTGTGTCGATCTTTGCCAACCCAGAGTATGACATAATGCCTCTGTTTGAGAAAAAACAATTGAGTTTCCTGTGAATTGTTCCGCAACATTACCAATTTCTCTTCCTTGTCCTCATTAAAGACTGTCAATATGACCAAACTGGCTGTAGATGGCTGAAGTAATTCAGGATGGATCTCACCCCCCATGTTGATATTCCCGATGCTTTAATGGGTAAGCTTATTTGCTTTGGTTGACACAGGAGCTGCAGGATACCTCTGGGCTAACAGGTGTGTTCAGTGCGTAACGTGTGCAATCTTGTTTCTTATTAATTGGTAGTGGGTGGACTGGTTGGCAGTTACAGCTCATTAGGTGATGTTTTAACTTGAATGGCCTTGTTATTTATTGTTAGTTCCTTAAATGCAGCAAAAGGGTAACCTATGTGTTGTGTATCACCTCCTGGCAGGACGAGCCTCCTGCTACCGCCCACTAACAGCAAAGCAGGTCCGATGCTGCGGTTCCTAAAGTGAAAAAAGACAGTTTGGGCTCAAGGGAGATGCTTTATGCAGAAGATGAGATCAGGCTCAGACATCGAGCTGCTCGGGGCGATGTATTATTAAATACTATCTACTGATATGCTAGTTTTGTAGAAGCTGATTAATGACATCCTACTTTATTATTCCTTATCTTTTATCTTCGCCTTGTTTCACAGATGTAGCTGGCAGTACACGGCACTAACCAAAGACCCGTGGCACTCATTAGATGGTGGCTGCTCCTCACAAGTGCCACCAGGCATGCAGTTCCTATTCACAATTTTGCTAACGATGCTGGTTAACATGTTGCTGTGTAGCTGTTCAAGCAACCTAAACAACATGGTCTTGTCAGTCTCGAACTAACTTATCTTTTACTTATCATTTTCTTTGACACCATCCTCTGATAAGCTGAGAGATAATACATGACAGACTCCGCAATGTATTCCCCCGGCACTAAAAATCTTAGCGGTAACGCTGCAGAGGGGTTTCATTTAACAAGTGCTTCTTTTGACCTGCTTTCTGTTTTGTTAGAGTGTTGCAGCTGCAGATCTTAAGGCACATTTAAACTAGAAACAAATTCTTGTTTAGCCAGTCCTGATGCCTCGGGAAGTTTTCTGCCTTTGTGTGAATGTGGGTGTTCAATGCTAGCAGCTCAGGACAGGTGCAGGATACAGGCAAGTCAAACAGTCAGTTGCTTAAGGTCCTGTTTTGGATTAGCTTTAATGCTGTGATTAGAGGAGAGGAGTGATCCTCTCTAAGAAAAAAAAAACAACCAACAACTAGAGGAATAATTTTCTGCTGGGCTAGTGTGCTGATTTATCTCAGCAAGGGTTAATCAGGCACCAGGACATTTTTGTTGAAGACAGCTAAAACTATCTTCATCACTTACTATGCACCAGATGTGGATTTGGTGAGGAGGGAGAAGCAGGGGTGAGGTTAGGGAAATGCAGCTCCTTGTTAGTACTGGCTCACCTGATGGTTAACAGTGTGAGTCTGTTGTGTGACCAAGCGGTCAGTCTTTCCTTCACCCCGAGGCTGTGCCTGATCCTGGGGGCAACCCAGAGCTCTTGCACAGGCTACAAAACCCATGTAGGTCAGGGGGTAAATACCAGGGCAGTTGCACTCTGTGGAGCAGTGAAGGCTGCTGGTACTATCTGACCTACAGCCAGGATAAAATCAGTTAAAAAAAAAAATAAATTTAGAGCCACATGGTGTTCAGTTATTAAATTAATAACAGCATGGAGAGCCTGTAGAGATAGTAACACATCAGTAACTGAGCCATGGTGTCACTGGAGGCAAGCGCATGGGATTTCCCACACCTTTCCTGGTGCTGTTTTCTACTCCTAAAGCTGGCTGGGTGACTAGTCCAGTTAAAAATCATGGTATAAGACACAAGCAGTATTTTTGTTGGTATACCATCATAAGAGTATGGCTTGGGTTTTTTTTTTTTATTTCAGTAGCACAGAGGAAGCTTGATAATGATGCTGAACTAAATTGTGATAATATGCCCAACCCTTCTTTAATTTGGGACGTTTTTAACACTTGTCTGCACATTTGCAAGGCTTTGCTGAAATATAAAGAGTGGAGAATTTGAAAGAAAACCTGTGATAGATGCACTGGCTTTCAAGCCATACTTAATATTACAAGATTTCCTGTCACTGCAAGTCCATTCAGCTGCATGTCCTCATCCTAGCTAATTTAAATGGGAAAACGGCTGATCTAATGAAGTGGAAGTGAGTAAGATGCAGCTTTCTTGATGTACTATCCTTTTTCTATAATTTTCCAGGTCAGAAAGGTAGGATTTTCAGTCACACCATACCCCTCACCAGTCTAAGCCGGGCAAGGGGTTCAAACCTCTGCCAGTCAGTCTCACAAGAAACTTTTCCCAATGTCAGCTTCCTGGGAAGCAGCTAACAAAAAAGCCTGCATTTCATACATTTTGGGAAAAAAAAAAGGCCTGTACAAAGTTTTCCCCCTTCTATTAGAAATGGCACTGGGAAATGAAACCTTTCAAAGTGCACGTCCATCTGATGTCAGTAGCAGAGAGTGAGGGATTGCTCCTTCATAGCTGCTGCACTTGCACCTTTGTGCTCTTTAAGACATGGCTAAGAGGTGCTCAGTGCCTTTTCCTGATCTCTAGCCCACACAGTGCCTTGGTTAAGGAAAAACCTCCTGAAAGTCCTTGAGCAAGACCAAACTAAACAGAGAGAAAAAAAAATTCCTTGAGTCATGATCTTGAAGCAAGCCTGTAGGTTTATGAACTGTGGCTCATAAGTTTTGACCTTGTACAGAGGTCATGGAAGGCCTCATCAATGGGAATAGTGGTCACCAGGCAGAATGAACCGTGACTGACATGGAAAGGTTTTTACCGATACAAAAGTCAAAAGGACAAAGTCCCCCCAAAATAACACAAAAAAAATCTCGGTTCTGAGTATGCAGGTGTCTGAATCCAGTTATCCCAGGATCAGCTAGAGCTGGCAATGGATGGCTACCCACTGTGACTGCTCTTTCTCCACACACAGAGTAAAAAATAGGAGCTGATACATCTCTTTTTCATCATGCGTTTTGTTACCTCGTGTATATTACAGAATGAGAGCATATACATGGGCATATTATTATTACAGAGCACTTCATGTCTCAAGACTCTTGCAATAGGTTGCCTCCACTTTTATTTGCACAGGTCTTTACTCACACTGAGAATCACCTTTATTTGTGAGTATTAGATGTCATCAGAAATGGCTTTCAAAAAGCAAAGACTCACTATGTAATGAGATCATTTCCGTGTAACATTTTCAACCATCTTCCAGAACTGACACAGCTAAACATTTGTATTTAAGTCTTTAGAAGATACTCGCTTTCCATCAGATTGTTTCAAACTGCTGTTTAAAGGGCCTTCTTTGCTGTAGATTATGAAACTGATATTTAGAGTATGGACATACGGAAAATGAAGACCAGCTCTGATCTGTAAACAACTGGTGTACTCACCCTTGCAGTAAAGGCTGTGTTAAGGGAAAGGTAACCTAATTTGAAGCTTGACCCAGAGGGTGCTACAGAAACTCCGGTCTACTGTCCAGAGAATGACTATGCCTTAACTAGGTGGGACAAACATTGCAATCAAGCAAAGAATATACATTCTATATGCAAGATACAGAGAAAAATTATTTGCAAAATTTATTAGTACAGCTGCCTGAGGCAGGATGGGGTTAAGCACCTAATTTTCACACCCTTATGTGAAACTCTTAACCACTCTGCAGGTGATAAATGGCAGATACTCAAAGAAGAATTTTTTTCTCTCTCAACTGATCCTGCTTTCAGGTGGAAGCAAGAGTCCCATGCAGAGGAGGGGTGTGCGTGTTGGTAAGTGTCCCCAGAATGAAGTGTGGTACATAGGATGGAGGAGCACAAGCAGCTCTGGAAACACCAGGGGATTATTTCAGTGCAGCAGTGTGACTACATCCCAACTCTTGCACTTACTCCTTTTTCTTTGCTGCTGAGGACTGTGGGATTAAAGGCACTGGTTTGTACAGTGCTGGGGTTTTCTTGTAGCAGCAGGACTGCATTCTTTTAAGAAATGTTGGATGTGTCCCTCTCTCCGAGCTGCATCACAGACTGAGTTAACAGTAGATGAGCTGCACAGCTTTCAGCAAAGGTGCCCCAGTCCTGGGAAGCTGAAGGACTCACGCCACCATTGTACTTCGTGCATCTTTCACATTGGAGAACCGGGCACTGACATCCCCAGCCAACCCACTCTCCTTGGAAAGTGTTTAATCCCACTTCATGGCCACAGGGAGACCCAGATTACATTTCCAGAAAACTTAGATGCTAAATGGCTTTCTCTCTGCTTAGGTGGGAGTGGGTGTATGAAAGGTAAAGAGGAACCATCATGTCACATCCAACCATCAAGGTTGGAGTGACAGAGCCCTGCCTTGTCTAGCAGCCAGGAAGGTCAGAAGCAGAAGAATAGACAGGAAAATCTTCCTACCTAATGATGACAGCTGATCTGTACCATAGCCCAGCCCCAGGTGGACAAAGCTCAGCTGTTGAGGCACTCTCTTCTCTTCCTCATACTTGGGATTTAACACCAGGTGTTTCTGTTAGAGCACACAGCTGATTTTACCCTTTCTTTACAGTTGGATGTTCAGACGTGAAGACCTCAGCGTTTTCAAAGAAAGTGCTGCAAAAAGATGTTGCTTCCACCCATGCAAAAAGCTGGGGTGAGCTCAAAATCACCTCCCACCAAACTCTGGGAATCTCCACCCAAACCAGTTCCTGCAGTTAGGGTGAGCCTGCTGGACCAATTCCCACCCACAGTCCTGCCTTCCTTATCCTTTCCTTTTAATTCTTTCCCTTCACAGCTCATCTACTTGATAAGGACTACAAGCACATCAACTTATTGTGGGATAGGAGGGATCGTGCCAATAGCTGGAGTAGGAAAGAGATGCAAGAAGAGAAAAATGGAGCTGAGCCATCTCTTCTAAATACAGTCCTGGGATGAAGCTGATTTGGAGCCATCTAATAGTTCCCCACTGCTGCTGCAGGAGATTCTATTCCTTTCTGTGTCTTCACATCTCAGTAGCAGCCAGACTGTGGATAGTTTTTTGTCAGGTTAGGAAATGGAATCAACTCAGTAAGGAGGAAACACAGTGGTGGCACTGGGGATGATCTTCTTCTTCCAACAGTGGTAACCTCTGTAAGCCATCCCAGGTAACTTTGCTTCCATGGTGCTGTCAGAACAGCATTAGCAGCAAAACTTATGGAAAAATTGACACGAATTGTTTGTTACAGTATTACTGCTAATTGATAAGCTTAGCAAACTATGGCCAAAACATAGGATAGGCAGAATAATAAATATACTTACAGCAATGGACATTCCCCGCCACTGACAGCTGAAAAATTAAAAGGTTTATTCTTGACATAAGTGAGGGTTGGTCTGTGGACAGGCTGAGATGCAGATTAAAGGACTCCTGCAGAGAGCTCTGGGACAAATACAGCTGCTTAAATCCAGATGTGTGGTCCTAACTGCCTCTGATAGCTCTCTGCCATGCCAAGGGAAATCTGTAACCCGTACGCATGCCACAGCACAGAGGGAGTGGGAGGATTAAAACCTTGTTTCCTGTTAAATTAAAATAAGCCACTTCATCAGTCTTTTGTTGCAATTTACATCTAATTTGTAGACACTTACCTCTCGTGTAAGGCATTGTGCAGACAGCCTGGGTGCCAAACAGATTATTGTGGATGCCATGGCTGGATTTCGGGGTGGAAAACATCAGATTCTGGAGCATTTCTTGGACCAGCTGAGGGCACAGATGATCTCTGGTCCTCGTATGATCTGAATACACCTCTTGTTTTCTTTTACATCTGCAAAAGGATAAAACAATAAACTACAAATATGTAAAACTAGCTGTAGATTATTTGTTTTCTTTAAAGGTTGTCTTATCTTTCTTACCTGTCCAGCAAGCTGATGTAGCAGAGCAGGTCGACAGACATGTCAGGAAATCCATCCGAAAATGACATGGAAAGAGGTGAACAATGTTCATCACTTTGTTGTACAACACTGGTCTAAAAGGCTTATCTAACCGTTACAGAAAAAATTAATGAGGATTATCTCCATACAAGTGGACAAGACATCTCCCTGCCCACATGATTAATAGTTGAAATACAAAAGTCCCAGTTTTTTTTAAGGCCATTATGTGGTCCATTATATTTTTTATGCCATCATTATTCTTGGAGAACAGAATAAAAACATGCTTGATGCAGGCTGTGAAAAGTTTGGTACTAGATACAGCATAGTATGTAGCAGGTGATGACTCAGCCTCGGAGGAAATCTGTTTGATGAAAGCAATGTAACGTATGACAGGTTAAAAGACGAACAGTACGGGAGGATGAAGAGCACTGAGAGGAATTAACTGGATGGGAGCATCCCCGCCATCCCCACCACCCCCCTATATTTTGTTGTTTTGTGTAAACTTACAATTCCAACTAATTTCTCTGTATTTATATAATTATGTGAGAGAAGATTAAGCCAAAGGAATGTGCTCCTGCGAAAATGCAGGAAAAAAATATACTAAAATGCATTCGTTCAATGTAGCAATCAAACGCGTGAAAGGTGTAAATGCAACTTCATTATGGTCCTATACTCCCAATCTTTGTATGTTCACTGCACCCCCTCTCTTTTTAGTTGTCACCCAGTTAGCTTTAGCTGATGAATGGGAAGTTTTATCATGAAATCATGCAATTTCAGCTACTTGTGACATGCACTTCAAAAAGTCAAGCTGTATTTCCCTTCAGTGCTTAGGACTTTCTTTAGGACTGTATTTGAAAATTATGTGATTTTCCACATTTTGATCAATGAATTCATATAAGTTTACATAGCAGGATGTTGGTAGTGATTGCAGAGCTGACATTTCTTGGCTTCCTCAAATGTTAGTAACTTATGTTTAGTGTGAAGAAGGGAAAAAGAATTGATAGTTACATTAAAGATGTAACTATCAGTAAGTTACATTAAAAAGTGGACAAGATGCTAAATTTCATTAGCATATTTAAAAACATTAATATTTGTCAACTGTATTATCTAATGATGATGCCTTTTGCAGTAAGTATGTTTTTGCCTTTGTGATGCAAGCCAGGCAGAGCTTTGGTGAAAGCTGTCAGGCAGATTAAAGATATAGAGCTCCCTCTTCAAATATCAAGAAAGAATGGCAAGAAATTTGCTGGACATATCATCAAAAGTCAGTTTTCAACAGTTTAATTTAATTTGTGATGTTTGTTGGTTTGTGTTGCCCGCTTTCCGAGATATCCTTGTATTAAGCCCACGTGACTGTCTGGTTGCTAGCTCTGTCTTTTAAAATGTGGAGTTTGCTCCTTGGATATTATATAGATATAAATAAATAAAAAGATGCAAGCAAAAAGAAGAAAAAAGAAAAAAAAAAGCCTATTCATGTGAAGATAGTCTTGAAAAAAGACAATGTAGGGTCATTTTTCTCCTGCTGTTGATTACATGTATATAATTTGGAGATTATAATAGGTCTCTCCAAGCTTTGGAACACACTGCCATTTATTTATTATTTACTTCTCTTATAAAGCCTATTGGATGTACAGGTGCATTGTTAAACAGTATTGTCCTGCTGCATGCCAACAAATGGAAAACATTCATTGGTTTAAGGAAAGGTAGTTCTGTGTTGAGGGTGTTATTTAAAAACTAGAGATCCTTCTTGTAGTTATTTTGCTCAGGTGGACGTGCATTTTGGTTTTTTTCAGCTCCTTTTCACAGAGAAGTAATTTTATTGTAAAACTTGTTGAATACCTTCTTCTTGAACTTTGGGAAAGAGTTGTTGCCTCATGCAGCCAGGACAAAGCCTAAGTCAAAAGCAATCCACAGTTTCATAAGGGATTTTTCAAACCTACCACACATAACAAGACTTCACCATTTTTCCATCCTCCCCGTTGAAATGTTGTAGCACTTCAAAGTGTCAAATCAAGGCTCTAGGCACACGTTTAAAAGCGTACGGCATGTTTTTGCTTTGCAGGTTGCAAGAACATTTCTTCAAATTCTGAAAACTAAGTGAATCAAGGCTCACAGCATGAGAGAGGTATAAAATACATGTCTTACAGCTTTCCAGAAGGCTGCATACGTCCTAGGAATATCCAGAAGTTTCATAACTATTGATGATATATTTTCAAAATGATTTAAAGTTTCTGTTTCAGCACTAAAAGGATGTCATGACTACTGGATATCAAATCTGGGGAAAGAGCAAACACAGTTCCACCTGCCACAGGATTTTTCCACCTGCCATTAAAGGACAATACTTTTCAAATAGCAAGAGGCAGGATACTGCCTTAGCTGAACTGCACATATCAACAGGTTTTGCGGTTCTTACTACACCATTGCACAAGTGAAATAATTCTTGCAGTTTAGACACAAATCTAAACTGATTTGTAGTCAGGCAGTTAGACTAGGTAGGCTCATTCCAATTGAATTCTATCCCTTCCCTTCCCTTCCCTTCCCTTCCCTTCCCTTCCCTTCC
>JAVJGJ010000059.1:76183927-76211892 GCA_035590215.1 Microhierax caerulescens | reverse complement strand
CCCTGCCCTGCCCTGCCCTGCCCTGCCCTGCCCTGCCCTGCCCTGCCCTGCCCTGCCCTGCCCTGCCCTTCTCGTCCCTTTTCCTTTTCCACAGTGAACCAGGGGCCCATGCTATGGGACATAATTTAGGTACTGTCCTAGAGCAGCCAGCTGTTTGAAGGGAGCTCCATCAGAACTAGGTGAGAAGGAGAAATGGGAAATTACCCCTTTCCATGGGCCTTCCCATGGCAGCTCCTTGTGCCCTCCGGATCCTTGGTAAAGGCAGAAAGGGTTTCAAGAGTTTCACCTTGAAAAAAGAAACCACCCAGGACGGGACGTGCTAGGAGAAATGCACACTCTGATGTGGGGACTCCAGTGACCACAAGGAGCTATCAGGGACAAGGCATGTTGCCTTGCAATATGTTACAAAGCACATAGTATAATGGCTTTTCAGTCTTACCAGCACTGCCTGGTTGCAATGGGACTGCTGGGTACCAGAGTCAGTCACTAAACTTCTCTCATGCCCTAGAAACACCAGTAGCTGGACCTCACATAAAGCAGTGGTCATAGTTATCTTCCTTCCGAAATACGCTTAAATAAAAAAAGGTTGTTGGTGGAGGTCTGCCTTTTACCAGTTTGCTTTGTAGGGAGAGAACGTGTCGGGGGGATAGGAGACTGGCACAATGCCAGTCTGCAGAACGGCCAGCATTTATGAAAAAGGTACTGTAAGCCCTAAGTTAAATGTTATTTGGGATGGGTGAGGGAAACATTCTGTGTTCCACTTATCAACGGTATGTCCCTTTGGAGAGAAGAATAATATGAAATTCCTTGAAGCAAACAGGAGCAGGTTAATGTCTCTGTGGCACAGCACAGGACATCTTGGGGTTCCTGCTCTAAGGGTTGTTTATACCATCATAAATCTATTGATTATTATTACCTCCCCATATGTTGTGTCTCCTAAGTACCAGTTACCCATTTTATACTAAACTGCAATGGATTAAAATTCCTGCATATTTCTTAGCACAGAATCATCTCTTAATGTTTCTTGGAAGTAATCTGGGAACCTAGAGCTTGGTTTTGTCCAAGAAAATGCCCTAAATGTGCTTGTGGCAAATGGGAATGTGGATCTGGCCCACCTTTACCCAAGAAAAGTGTTCAGTGAAGGCTTTCCATCCATTGGCAAAAGCTGTCTTCAGCTGTGATTGTGACTTGTGGCTGGCAAAGGTCGGGGACATGCAAGAGCTGTGCAATTAGCTCTGGATGTGGGTACTGGCCGCCTGTGCAGACATCTAACCGCATTGCCAGATGCCTTTGTCTCTGCCCTCTGCACAGGAGATGTGTGTGTTCAGCAGCTTGTATGTGCCATGTCTTATTATTTTCATCTGAACTGCATCTCCCTAGTTTGCAAATGTCTTCCGTGGCTTTGTCAAACATACTACCAAAGCCAAAACAACATCCACTTGTCTGAGTCACTCACTGAAGAAAGTTTGGTTTGGTAAGATCAGCTTGGGACAAATCCATTATGGTATTTTCTACTCTATTGATTAAAAAATGTCAGGTAAACAATTTGCTCCACTGTCTTCACGGCTATCTAAATTAGATTTATCAATCTTTAGTTCCCTGCTTCCTCATGAGTGAGATAGATGTGTGAAGGGCTGATTTTTACTTCATTACACTGCTTCTTTCCTCTTGTGTGTGACTGAGAATTCAGTTCTTGAGGTGTGGTTTATGACAACAGGGAAGAGGTTTCTAGACCCATGGACTTTTACAGCAGTAGGAGTAATAGGTCTACCCATTTCCTTAATGGTAACAACTTTGGAATAGCTATTGCATCATCATTCTTACCTGGATCTGTGCTGTTTACTTAAAAGTGCTGTAAGCCACGTCCCAGTACTCGCATTTATGTCCTGGCATTGCTTAATTTACTAGTAAGGATACACTCAAATGAGAAGGCAGTATATCAGGCAGGGAAAAAGTGGTGGAGATGAATGAAAAAAAAAAAAATAACCCCAACAATATGCACTTTGAATAGTGAATCCAGGCTTTTAACTTAGTGCTCATCTTTCATACTAGAAGAATTGCCACTGAAATGAATGATTTAGAAATGTGTGTTGAAATTGCCAACAAACTGAATGAGTCAGAAATGTGCGCTGAAGTTATTTTGAGCCAAAGACTCTGGGACTGAGAATCTTAATTATGACAGCAGCTTCCCTACTAAAAGAGGACTGGAATGCGAAACCATTGCCAGGTGAGACTGAAATAACATTTAGTCCCACTATTGACTTCACAGAAGAACACCTGCTTCCCAAAGGTCACGGAAGCGGGTACTGCATCTTGTTTATGCTAATGTTCATTTCCGTCTGAAAGAGTCTGAAGGAAAGTTTGTCTGACTTCTGTATTTGCCTAGGAAATCTTCAGTTTCTCACATGAACTGTTTCTGCTTATCCGGCTAATGAATCAGGCTCCCTTTTAAGACCTAATGCTAATAAAGTCACAAAGTTGGTGAAAGTTTAGTGAACTGTATTTCACGGTGATAAGAAAGAAGGAAAATTACAATCAATTGGTCAGTGAAAAATGTGTAACTAAATGATTGATAGAGCAAAACCAGATATTTTAAAAATAATTTTGGAAGACTTGTATTAAAAGCAAAGTTCTGAAATGCAAATACCTCCCCCCTTGGCTATGTATTACTATGAATTAAGCCCTTTTCTCAGTCAGTTGTTTTTCATTAGAAGGCAGATTTTGTTACCTGTATTTATGCTAAGTGCAATCTTACACTATCAGCAGGATTATTAATTTAAATTAAATTTAAATTAAATTGAGGCAGGGTTGAGTCTATTTTTGTGAAAGAAGTCACTGAGGAGATGGATGTCCAGGAAGCGAAAAGCTGCACCTTTCATCTTATTTCAGTTTTGCATTGGCAGGGAGCAGGGCAGTGAACTTGATGAAGCTATGGGAAATCCAGGAGTCTTTGCCAACGTAGCTGGAATACACATCTTCAAACTTTCAAGGCCCGACTAAAAAATAATTGAAACACAATATTAATATTAAATGGGAATTGAAAATGTGCAATGTTTCCTTTCAGAATATTTTTTTCATCAGTATTTCTTTTCTCTCATTTTTTTCCCTCTTTGTTGCCATTTACTGCATAGCTCCATCCAAAACATTTGATCACACAGGCAAAATTCTTAACTCTTTCAAAGCGATTTCTTGCTGAATTTGCAAGATGTTCTGAAGATTTATTCCTTTATTCAACAGCCTGTTATGACAATTAGGTTAATTCCATAACACAAGTTTGAAATTAAGTCTTGCATTATGAGACTCAGCCCATATGCTTTTATATTAGAATTCTTAAAACTCAGATTTGCTACTTGGTCTTATCAGGTGTGTTGCTACTGCTACTTGATCAGTCACATTTGTTTAAAGGAAGAAGAAGAAAAAAAGATAAAAGAGTCCTCTCCTTCCCTGGCATATCCTAGATTCAAAGATGAGAATTGCCTTTCCTGGTATGGCTCAGATTTTGTGCTACCATTAGTATAAACATATCCTTGACCTCGCTTGCAGCCAGCGTGTCTTCTTATATTAGGAAGTATTCATGAGAGTGTCCATATGGAAACCCAGACATTATCATCTTTGATAAAGATATCTAGGGCATATTTTGATCCATGAATTGGAGGGTATCAGCATCCCAATGGACACTAACCACTGTCTAACATTTGCCCACACTTAGCACAGATTCCTTCTTTAGTTTCACTCCACAAGTCATCCCACCTAGGTAAAGCACCTAGCACAGTAAGTGTGGGTCTGCAATAGCACTTTTGGCCCTGTATTTGAACAAATAATTTCAAAACTTTTCCATTTGCAGAAATGGATTGGTATTTTTTTAAAGCATCAACTTTACCCAAGTCACAAATAAAAAGTTTAAAACTTACTGCATAATCCATTGTCACAAGCATTAGGGCAATCACCACAGGGTTCTCCTTCTTTGTAGGGTGTCGGGATTGAACTTTGGATATTCCCCCTGAAACATCAACATTACCAACATAAACTATAATGTCACTGTAACATGTCTGATAATAATACTCATACAGATGCATACCTATAGTAATTTATACTCAGTCTTTGGATATATGTGAATTGATATATATATATGTGTTGGACTTATCTGGAAAGGTTAGGGCAGGGAGGGGACAGGATTTGCAGGGGGGTCTTCTGTAAGAAGCCACCAGAAGCTGCCCCTGTTTCAGACAGAGCCAATGCCAGCCAGATCCAGGGTGAACCTGCTGCTGCCCAAGCATGAGCCCATCAGCAATGGTACTAGTTCCTCTGTGCTAATGTACTTAAGAACGGGGGAAAACCCCTGGACAACAATTTGCAGCTGGAGAAAGGAGAAAGAACATGTGAGATAAAAAGCTCTGAAGCCACTAAGATGTGAGCAGAAGGAGGCAGGAGGTGTTCCAGGTGCCAGAGCAGAGATTCCCTGGCAGCCCATGGTGAGGACCATGGTGAGGCAGGCTGTGCCCCTCAGCCTGTGGAGGCTAACGATGGAGCAGATATCTACCCTTCAGCCCATGGAGGATCCCATGCAGGATCCATGCTGTCTGAAGGTGGCTGTGACCCCATGGAGAGCCTGTGCTGGAGTAGGCTCCTGGCAGGACCTGTGACCTGGTGGGGAACCCACGCTGGAGCAGTCTGTTCCCAAAGGGCTGCACCCCGTGGAAAGGACCCGAGGTGGAGCAGTTCATGAGCAGCAGCTGGTGGGAAGGACACCCACTGAAGTTTGTGAAGGACTGTCTCCCATGGGTGGGACCCCATGCTGGAGCAGAAGAAGAGCATGAGGAGGAAGGAGAGGTACAGACAAGGTACAATGAACAGACAGCAACCTCCATCCCCATCCCCCTGTACTGCCCGGGGGGAGGAAGGAGAGAAACCCTGAGTGAAGTAAGCTTGGGAAGAAGGGAGGGGTGGGCAGAAGGTGGGCTTAGATTTTTTTTTTCTCATCCTAATCTGTTTGATTGATAATAAATTATTTCCTCAAGTCAAGTCTGTTTTGCCTGTGACAGTAACTAGTGAGTGACCTCCCTGTCCTTACCTTGACCCATGACCTTTTTGTCATATATTTTCTCCCCATCTTCTTGGGGAGGGAGAGTGATAGAGTGGCCACTGGCAGTCAGCCAAGGTCAACCCACAGCAATGTATTGCAACGTGAATGTGAATATGAAAGTTAATTTTAGGTAGTTCATGAAATCATCACTCTGCCTCAAAATTCCCATTAAACTTTTTAGGTTTTGGTATTCTTTATAGTCTTCACTGTACCGTACATATTGACATGTCTTTCGGAACCAAGATTTTAAGTAGAACATGGAAAATATTTGTGATTTATTGCTATGAAAATCAGGATTTTTTTTAGCAAATGGTATTTAATCTGAAAATCAACGTCACTTGCATGTGGTTTATGCTTTTGTTTCTTTGACAATTTTTTTGATGAGTATGTTTCTGTTGTCTCATATTCCTAATACATTCTTCAGACCTGTTCCTCAGCTATGGGTGATGTGTCCTATTACAAACTGCACCATCTCCAGACTATTTTTGATAATGTAATAAGAAGTTCCAGAATCAGAATTTATACGTACATGGGACAGTATTGGCAGACATAGAAGTATTTGTATCTACTGTCGGGACAGAATGCGACAGCACATCCAATTTGATAAGAATTGTGCCAAACCATCTGTAGATATAAGAATCGTGGGAGAGTGAAAAACACACATTTTAAAATCATTAAAGTACAATATGCATTACAGAAACATTTGCAACCAAGTTAAGGCAATTTATTTACCCTTTAAAGTAAAATGCAAGTCCCATCTTGCTAGAAAAAGTTTTTTCCCCATGTTTTCACCTCTGATCCAAGGAACATTTAGGATATAATGATAATAATTTATCATACATATATGAAACAGTTAAGTTAAACTGTTTCAATTATATGTTTTCATTCCATTGAAAACCATTGAAGAAGATACAGGAATCATCATAACATTTTGCATCCTGTGTTTTGTGCAGGTGAACAGAGGAGATTATCATAAACCATTATCCAACTGGAAACTCTGAGTCAATGGAAAGCTGAAGATCGTAACAAACCTATTTATATTTCCTCCCTGATAGTTAAATAACCCTGTTCTTCCAGTGCCCGAGCAGCTGTCAGATGTTAAACAAGCAAATAAATTTATTCCCTTTGTTTCTTCCTTAAGTTTTATAATATCAGTATCTTTACTCTTTACTCTGTAAGGATACTTAGCTTATTATTTTCATTTTAATTCTGTTAATTTTGAAAGTTTTCATCTTCTTTTGTCAGAACAACTCTCATGTCTCAATTATACTTGTTCCCTTTAAAGATAATGAGAGGGTAAAAATTGCTTTGCTCATATACAGATATTTATATATTCAGCCTGAAATATAAAAAAGCTGCATCTACCTGAGTGTAATGGCCAATCACAGCACCTGGTGTTTTTGCTCCAATTCCATATTTGAAATCTTCCTCCTCGTCATACCAGGACTGAATAACATCTAGCCATGAGAAAGGGGCGGATGACATGAAGAGATTTTCACCACACTGTTTAGCTGAAAAGAGAAAGGTACCGAGAAATACATAAAATATACACTTGTGAGAAAAAGACAGTAAAAGGTGGTACGATTTCCATGAAAGTCTTCATCCTAGATTGGGCAGCAAAGTGGTTTTGTTCCCAGTTCAGGGACATCACCTTTTGACAATAATGAAGTTGTCACTGGACCAGTTTGCAGCATGGGCAACCTGTTTGGCTGGTAGTCTGTTGCCATACCTTCTGCATACCTGTAGCTACACCTGCATACGTGCACCACAGACTTGTGACTGTAATTTTGCTGCTTGGAAGTTAGCAACCTAGTAATCATTCAGGTCACAGCTCAGTAGTCTTGGGAGAATCCAAATAATTCAAAACTTTCTTCTGGTACACAAGAAGGTGTCTACACTGTCTTCACCTACTGTTTTATCCAGGTCCAACCCTACTATGTACACATTAGTTCTCATCTGGGATTCAGCTCAGCAAGAAGCAGAGGATTTGGCTTTTAGGCAGACAGTATGGGGACTGAAGGACAGTCCACATCTTCGTACAGCATAGACAGAAGTCAGTCAAATACATCAGGCACTGATCGTGGCTATTTTTAACATAGTATGGCTGTAATTTCAATATTCAGTGACTGAAGTGTTTACATGAGCCTCCAAGATAGTTATAGGTTACAAGCTGCCAGGGGACTTAAAACCTATGAGTCTTGTCTTAGAAATTACACTTAGTACCACCAGCTAGTTTTGGACCTTCACCCTTTTCCCCTTCCTTCCGAGACAGTTTCATCCAGCACATGCAAGATGGTTTCTGCAGCTAACTAGGTCTTGATTCTCTTCTTTCTGATGGATATTTTGAGAGAATGTGCTTTCTCACTATGATTTCCCTTTCCCCACCTACTGAAGAAAATGGGATATATCTATGTAAAACTGATGCAATTGGGATGAAGATGGGATTGAACTTTTCTTACTTACTGGGCAAATTTATATCTAGAATTTTGCCATTGTCCCATGCACCAACAAAATCACATTGAATATAAATGGCATCTCAAAGAAACCCCACCGAACCCCAACAACTGAACCGGTCACATCAGTGACATGTAAGACGTCATTCAGTTAGTGCTCATGCTTCACTTACTGGTTCTCCTCATGCTAGCAGGACTGTGACTTAAAGTACATTGATTGGCCCATTCTTGGGCATTCTTTGCAGCTGGAGGACACCATTCCTTAATGAAAAAAGAAAATATAAGTCATTATACCAATTAATAACCCCTCCTGAAGGAAAATTTTGAAATTATGCTTCAAATCAGAAAAAAAAAAAAAAAATCCTTTTCTTCCCCTTTTTTGGGGGTAGGGAGAGTAGGAACAAAATCAGTATGCACCCAGAGAATAGAAACTCTAAAGACTGATGAAGAATGTGTGAAATGCACCATGCCATGGCTTCTCCTTTTGTTTTTCCTCCAAAAGAAAAAAAACATTATTGCTCATACACTGGAGATGTTTCCAGACTGTTTTTTTCCAGCTACCCAGTTTTATGTTTCTCTTGGTGCTGGCCATGCTCAACCCTTAGAAATGTCTGGAGAGTGAATTTGAGGCTATATAAAATAATGTGACCTTGCATATAGTCCTGTATCTCTCAGAGTCCTTTACTCATTAAAAATATATTTACAGCATGCAACTTACCATCCTCAACATGTTGCTAGCAGTTGGTTTCACTCCTCTCCTGAGGGCATTATGTCTGTCAACAATCAGCTTTTGCTGATCTGCTTTGCTAGTTGACAAAGCATCCAGACCTTCAGGTACCTAAATTGCAAGAACATGTTATATTTCTTTTTAATTTGAATGTGACTAAATCCTGTGTCCTGTCTAGGAAATATTAAAATACCAAGATGCTGCTATCAGCCAAAGAGAGAATCCTTGTGGTGGAGGAGGTACTGTGAGATGCTTTATCTCCTAAGTATCGCTAGGGGTGCTTCTATGTGAAGTAGCACTTTCAGTGGTTTCACAGTGTAGAGGTTAGCACTAAAAACACTAGCTCCTGTGTCATATCTGCCAGCCTTCTGTGATGGCTGAGATATGCTGGAATGCCTCCTGTGCCTGTAGACTCTTAAATTTAGGCAACTGAATCAGACTGATTTTACTATTATCATAAATTCCTTCATGAGATTTTGAGGAAACAGGATCTAAGAATCATCTGAAGGCATGAATGTGCTTAACTTGTGTTCCCCTTTTCAGTATTTTAAACATGCCTATCGATGTTTTTTATTCAAGGAACCTGGTGTTTAATCGCAAGATCATCAGAGACCTCTTGTGGTACTTCATCAGGACATCCCACTGAACAAAAAAGTGCAACTGTTTTTCATGCCATAGATTTTCTTCCACTCCTGCTAAAACTGATAGCATTTTTCAAACTTTTGCTGTGTTTTCTCATTAAAACACAGCCATGTGAAGAACTGAGCCTCCTCTTTATGACCATTCTCACTAGTCTTCTAGATGGAAGTATGGAGAGCAGAAATTGAGTAATTGAGGGGAAGTGTAATCAAGACTTTGCTCACAGTAGTTTATTCTGAAGTAGAAGTAGCAAACTTCAAACTTCACACTAAGTATGGGTTGGGAGGAACTACTTTAAGTGTGTGTTGAGTATTGCATTTAACTGTTTGAGGGAAATCAGTGATACATGTGGAGAGGACGGGACTGTGCACAAAGGGAGAGGCACATAGCTCGGGATCTGTAGGACAAGAAAGGGAGGGAAGTAGGCAAGTGCTGCCTGTAAAACTATGGGGGACTAATAGGAAGAAGGCTGAATCTTTGGGAGATCCAGGTTACTGGATGTGCCTATGGAAGCTTCTGGAAAACATAGTTATCTCTGAACCTAACTTATAAGTAACACTGAGTCTAGAGACGGTTTAGTGTGCAAGTGTGGAACCAATCTACTGCTTTGAAGTTAACCAGACTTCAAGGCTAAATGCTTTCTGGATCCTAGACATCTACTCAGACTCTTTCTGCATGTGATTGGTGCACAGCAGAAAACCAAAATTCAGTTAGACCACAAGTACCTCGGGTCCCACCCCAATTTTCTGAGTACAAAGTGTGGATCCTACCTCTCCAATGGACAAAGGCATCACAGCTGCGAGACACAGAAAAACCACTGGCAGAATCATCTCTGAAAAGGGGAGAAGGAGATTTTTTTTTTTAAACTTTTATTTCTCTGAATATATAATGCCTCTTTCTCCTGTGTATTTCCTGGCTGTTTCTTGAGTAGCAAGGTAATGTTTACTTTCTTTCCTTCTTCGCTCCTCCTCCCATTTTTAGCAGTAAAAAAATAAAATTCATCCCCCCTCTGCATTTCCAAGTTTCTATCAACTGCTTTGTACATCTCATGCTCCCTGCTGTAATCCTGTCCAAATACTTTTACCTGCATTCACAGTACAGAAGGACATTCATGCTTCCCTTCCTGTAGGAAGCCTTCTGCTCCTTCCCACCCTGTGGAAGGGCTGGGGAGGGATGCTGCTTTTAGCTTCTTTGTGTCTGTGTTAGTCTGACACTTCCACTACTCCCTGTTGTTGGCTTTGACTGGAGTGCATTGGTTAAAAGGGAATTAGACACTCAGCCCAGATGCAGACCTCTACACTTAGGTGTCCGAGTCAGGATTCAAAACCCTTAACGACCAGCACAGCGGAGCCTTGCACGACCTGAAGCAGAACTGGCTGGACCAGAAATGGACCAGCACTGGCTTCCTGGGAAAGACTTGTTTCAGAAAGCTTTTTTGGTTTTTATTTTTTCAAAGACAGCTCTTAATTACATTACAGGTAGTGTGAAAGAACAGCAGAAACGAGAGCTGTCTCTAATGGAAGAAGCGAGCACCAGAGGCTGGATGGACTCTAAGGCTCTGCTTGCTCAGGAGGCTCCAAGTGCCACTGCAATGATCCAGGAGGTCACGTAGTTCACTTCAATGTTCAGGTGTCTGATTGCAATCAGTCATAGGAGTTACGTTCAGCTGGTTTCTCCTTAGCTACCTTGGGCAGGCAAGCAGGTGACTAGGGGGAAATTTACTTATTTTGGCATTTTTCCCAGCTTCCCACTCCAAGGGAATTTATGGGCACATTACCGCAGAGATATATTATTAGCCTAAGTTACTTGGTTTTGAGGGACTGCTGGTTTTAGTTTTAATTTATTCTTGGGGAAATGCCAATAGGCTTTGCTGATCTTTTCATATTCAGCAAAGCCACTTTACCTCGAGGCAACCAGTTTATATAAAACACAAGGTGCTCCGGCTCACAGAAAACGTGTGGGTGAGAAAAACTCTGCTTTTCCAAATGGTACAGCAAGGCCCATTTTCCTCACTAGCTTGCTGACATTGCTGTGGGCAACCCACAGTCCCCAGCCTGTAGGCAGGGACACGGCTCCAGCCCTACTAAAGAGCTAAGCCCGCTGAAGTGGGCTGTGGCTGTGGGCAGCTATTGCTCAGAGGCCAAAATACTGGACAAACTGGCCACATTGGTACAATTAAATAAATTAAATCTCACAGCCTTCAAAATAGGGTGGCTTATTCCAAGCACTTGTAGTTGAGGAAAGACCCAGTTGATCCAGGAGAAAAACACACTGGTAATTAACAGTAGAAGTCATTGATTTCCTTTTTTTGGTATTACTTTGCGTTACTTAAGTTTAATTGTGACATCACCTAGGCCTCCTTGAAGTGCTTTATAATCACAGAAGTCTTTCCTTACTAGCTTTTCTACCACTAATTTCTCAGAGATATTGCAAAACTTTACAGTGTGTATGACCTAGGTGTTTAGCAGTATAAGATTATACTCCAAATAGCATGAAAAAATCTTAATTCACTTATTTCTAACTAGAAAGTCCGTAGAGGTGGTGGTTTATTTTTTTAACTGTACCAAAGTTACAAGCAAAAATACATCTTTTGAGTGCAAAATGTGATGATATGCAAATAGAAAACAACCTTTTTTGCACCTGAAACATATGAAAATAAATTCTTTGTTTTAAAGGAAAAATAACTCTTCATTGAAATTGTGAAGCTTTCTATTTTGGAAACCAAACTGAAGAATCTAACTTAAAGACATGGGCGAAGTATTCATTCACTGTAATATTTTCTATGAATTAACTTAAACTTAAATTTAATTGGTAATGTAATACATGGTACAAGTTTCAAAATGCCATTGGAATGCTTTTTAAGACCCAGTGGGTTTCCTGCTCAAAGATATTAACATACTTTTGGCAATCCCACTGATTTCAACCAAATGCTTATGGTTTATGAGATGTAAATTTAATTGCTCTGCATTAATTTCTAGGCACTGGTCCTAAAATCAGTCTCTCTGTCCCCCTCCCCTGTTCCCCCTCAATCAACATAAATCAGGACATGTGCCAAGTCTTACTGACTTTCCTGCAACTCCATCTGTGTACAGGGATCTGCCACTGAAAGATGGTGCTTTAGCATCCCTAGTTTGTATGAGTTTAGCAGACTTGTGTGAATATGTTTTTCCCATCTCTCCTCCTAAAAAAAGAAAAAAAGGTATATCCTAAATTATTAATACAATTGAATATCTATTACAGAAGAACATCCCTGTTATTGTTATCCTTGAAAAAGACCTAAAAGGGAATAATAAAAAGTGTCATTGCACTTCTATAGCATTGTTGCACAATGTCCTTTTTAGCAGCCACCTTGCACAAGAGTGGGAAGTTGCACAAGGTGGTAATTTCCCCACGCTGAAAATAGGTGGTGGTAGCTACATACAGCAACAGAATATACTGAACAGAATATATATCCAATTCAATATGTTCTGTCTGTCTCTGTCTTTTTCTCTATGTACATATAAACTGCCAAGATACTACTTTCTTGCATACAGGCAGCTTTTCATCTGTTTTTGATTGTTCATCAATTTTCTCTCCCTTTTTTTTTCATCTTGTGTTACGCTACTGCCTATGTAATCCTTATTTTTCACTGAATAAAATCCTCCTTCTGTGACTGTCTTAAGTTGTTCAAGAAGTCTTTTGACACTAGGTTGAATTTTAGTACATGAAAAATATTGCAATACTTAAACCAAATCAATATAAATTGTACCTTTTGTTTCCAGGAAGATCAGGTGTTTCTTCTGTCTTTCTTCAGGTGGTTGTGGAAATGACTGGTGTTCTTCACTGGAGGGTGATTTATAGCTCTTCTGTTTCCTGATAGGACAAGGTGACTCAGCGTCACAGGTAATATACAATTCAAATAGTGACCAGATAGAACTGTGCATTTGTCAAAGGCACATTCTTCCAAGAAGGAGGTTGTTTGCTTGTGTTTCGTTTTTATTTCCTCTTACTTCTGGTACTGGAAGAGAGGAACTACACTGGAACAAGTTGTATGTGCATCGCTCCTTATATGTGAATTTACAGTCCATGCGAACCCCAGGTACAGAGGCTCACTGCTCGTGATTGACACATCCAGTTGTAGTAAGACTTGATCTTAATCTCCAGCAATGCAAATCAATTCAGTTGGCTACTGAGGTGTCTCCAGGTTGACACTACTGTTACTAAGTATGGAATCTTGCTTATTGATTTTTCCATGGGGTTAAAAATAATCCTGGGCCAAGTTCCTCTTCATGCTATGGCTTATTTACATCAATTCTGTAATGTAAAATTAAAAAAAAAAAAAAACAACCAAAAAAAAACCCCAAAAAACAAAGATACTTCTGTAATTAATACTTTTACCCAGTATTGGATAAAGATTAAAAGAATATCGTATGCACTAACATTAAAGCATATATTTGTTTTGGCATTTCTGGCTAGGTGAGGTAAGATGAGAATGAGTGGAAATACTGCCAGACCAGGAGGGAATTTGTGTGCACATGGACTGTTTCTGTCCACATTCAGTCTCAAGTAGTTTCTGATGAAAGCAGTTGCCATTGTCTGCTTTTCTATAAAATGTTGTTATTTTTCTGTTTAAATTCAGGTCTTCCTTCCTTGTGGTCACACAAATCCTACTCTAGCCCCTTGTGAACTGTGCCTTCAGAATAATCTTTTGCTTTTTATTACCTGGGAAAACAGTTTATTGGCTCTACCAGACAAAATGGTAGTGGTGTGATTTGTTGGTTTGTAATTACATGGAAAGGAGCACACTACCAGCAAGTTTGGGGGTTAAACTAAATTGCAGGGAGCAGTCAATATGCTATATAATAAGGATGAATGAATCTCAAAAAGCTGAAGAAATTACTTGATGGAAAAGATGTGAAAGTAAACAATTGGGAGAGACCAACTGTCCAAGGAGGAGCTCTAGAAAAAATTGTTTGAGGGTTGTTGGTAGACAACAAGTTGTGTGTGACTCAGTGCTCCCTTGCAACAGTGAGGACTAACCATGTACTGCTCTGTGCTAGTCATTGCGTAGGGCAAGAGCTGGGAAAGGGGATCACAGCCACTTTTTCAGTAGTTCTGAAGCTGTCTGGACTACTCTGTCCAGTTTTGGAACCCCCAGTACAAGAAAGAGAGTAACAAACTGCAGTAAGCCTAACAAAGGGCCGCCATGATGGAAAGGGGAAAGATGGGGACGGACTCTTTTACAACAGGGACATGAGGTAAGTGCCACAGATTGCTACCCTGAGATAGATATAAATTAAAATAATTTTTACACTGAGGCTTGTTAAAGCACTGAAGCAGATGGACTAGGAGGTAGTTTTTGCTTACTTGGAGGTGCTCAGAATTGGACAAGGTGCTGAGCAAACTTTAAAGTTGGCAATGCTTTGAGCGTGGTGTTAGAACGGATGAGCTTCAGGGGTCCTGTATAACAAAAACTGTTCTAAGGTTGCATGATTTTTGTATTGTTTGCACTGGAAAGGCACCAAATGAGACTTGCCTTATTTCACTTGTCAACAGATATGACAGTTTAATTAATTATAGTGGGAACCTCTAATTGTTAGAGGGAGCAAGTGTTACCAGTATAATCGTTATATCCATTACTAAGAAAAAGATCGTATTCAGGTAATCAGTGAACTGTGGATCCTAAGATAAAGAGTATATATCCTGTTATGCTCATGTCATTCATCACTCTGCTTTATATACATGGAGATGTCTTGAGTCAACTTCCCATTCAAGTGTAAGGCCTGTCTACAAACCCAAGTGAATGATTCAGAACAACAGCCTACCCTGTAATAACAATAAGAGATTCTGTCAGGACACTTCGTAAATTGTTCCAATAGTTTATATCATAGAATCATAGAACAGCCCAGGTTGGAAGGGACCTCAAAAGATCATCTGGATCAGCAAAAGATCTCTGTCTGTGGGAAAGGGAACCTGGATGAGATTAGCAGCTTGTCCAAACACATCTTAAAAACCTCCAGCGATGAGGACTCTACCATGTCCCTGGGGAGGTTGTTCCAGTGAATGATTGTTCTCACTATGAAAAGTTTCTTTCTTATGTTGAGGTAAAACCTCTCCCAGTGCAACTTGGACCTGTTGCCCCTTGTCTTCTCTATGTGGCTCCTTGCAAAGAGACAGCCTCCTCTTCTCTGTAGCAGCACTTTAAGTCCTGGAATACTGTCATGAGGTTCTTCCTGAGCCTAGTCTTCTCCAGGGAGAGAAGACCTGACTTCTTCAGTCTTTCCTCAGAGGGTACATTGTCCTTCTCTTTGACCATCTTTGTGTCCCTCTTTTTCCCCCTCTCCAATCTGTCCATATCTTTCTTGAACTGTGGGTACCAGAACTGGACACCATACTCCAGGTGTGGACTGACAAGCAGTGAGTAGGGTGGGATGATGACATCTTTATATCTGCTAGCTTCTGAGGTTGCAGCCCTGGATCCAATTTGCCTTCGTTGCTGCACCGACACGCTGCTGACTCATGTCCATCTTGTTATCCTCCAGGACCTTCATGTCCCTTTCAGCAAGGCTACTCCCCAGCCACACAGGTCCTAGCCTGTACTGGGCTTTTTGGTTATGATATGGCATCATTACTCTCAGACTGGGCACGGAGACCCAGTTCTTCCTGATTTGTTGACTTTAACTTGTATCTAAAGCACTTCTACTAAAGCTTTTCTAGTGGGAGGACTGCCACTTCCCTCTGCATAGAGGACTTGACACCCCCACCCCCAAATTTCTGAAGCAAAACTAACTGCTAAAATGTGTTATCAGGGATGATAAAAGGTGGCTGTATCAAGTGTTTTTATCTTGACTGTGAAAAACACGCATTGCATAAACGCAGGCTTAGAAACTACCTCTCTGCCCCTAGAATTCAATCTCTTATTTGAACTATAGGTTTATTTGAATGAAGCACTTCTAGTTTGAATTTCCATGCCTTCCATTTCTAGACTTCAGATCTTATTTACCTCCAAGTAAAATTTTCCCTCTTACAAAAATCTCTTCTTGCTGGAGGCCTTAGTTATGTTGATCTCAGGATCACAGAACAGTTGAGGTTGGGATGGGACCTCTGGAGAACACATAGCTCAATCTTCCTGCTCAGAGCAGGGTCACATAGAGCAAGCTGCTCAGGGCTGAGTCCAGTTGGGTTCTGAAAGTCTCCAGAGATGAAGACTCCGCAACCTCTCTGGCTAAGCTGTCCTAGTGTTTGACCACCTTCACTGTAAAATAGTTTTTTTCTCAAGTTTAAATAGAATTTATTGTATTTGAGTTAGCTCCTACTGCCTCTCATCCTTTCCCTGGATATCACTAAGATGTTTCTCGTTCCATTGTCTTTACACACTCCCATCAGATATTTGTATATACCTATAAGATCCACCCTAAGCTTTCTCTTCTCCAGGCTGAACCGACCCATTTCTCTCAGGCTTTCCTCATATGAGAGATGCTTCAGTACCTTAGTCATAGCATCTCTTCTCTGGAATTGCTCCAGTATTTCGTTTCTCTCTTGCACTGGAAAGCCCAGAACTGGATGCAGCTCCCCAGGCAGTGCTGAGTAGGTGGGAAGGATCACCTCCCTTGACCTGCTGGTGACACTGCCTTCTGTAGCCCAGGATGCAGGTGGCCACCTTTGCCACAA
Organism: Microhierax caerulescens; assembly: GCA_035590215.1. NCBI lineage: Eukaryota > Metazoa > Chordata > Aves > Falconiformes > Falconidae > Microhierax > Microhierax caerulescens. Next base: position 76,195,340 of record JAVJGJ010000059.1, on the reverse strand, counting down.
GGGTACATTGTTGGCGCATACTCAGCTTGCATAGCAAGATGGCCAGGTCTTTGTAAATCTGATTTCCAGCCAGTTGGTCTCCTGCATGTACTAACGTATGGGGCTATTCTTTCTCAGGGGGAAAACATGGTGTTTGCTTAAGACTTTGCTTGACTTTGTAAGGTTGTAAGGTTCCTGATGGTCCTCTTCTGCATCCTGCTGAGATTTTTCTGAATGGCAGCACAACCAGCTGGTGTGTGAGCCACCCTCTTCAGTTTTGTATCATGTGCAGACCCGCTGAGAGTGTAATCTGTCCCATAACCCAGGTGATTAATGAGGATGGGTTATATTATTGGCCCCAGCACTCAGTTCCATTGAGAGGAAACAACTGGGGTTTCAGTGAGCTCTCCTTAGTTTATTCTGTACTGTTTTGTTCTCAGAATTCATTTTAGTATTACGCTGAACTGAAATGCTTTGTTATCCCTAATCGGAAAATTCAGTATTAGGCATACTATTAAAATAAGATCTGAGAGACATGTCAATTCTTGAATGTTTAGTAATAGTTGATCTTCTAGCCTCCCCCACCCCAAAAAAGCCTTATTTTTATGGTGATTTTCACTAAATTTGGGAAATTATCCTCTCTGATGTCATTGAAACTAGTCAGGTGTTTCTCCTCTATTAGCATATGGGAAAAAATGGACACTTCCAGGATGTGAATAATTTAATCCTGTATTACTCATCTAAAATACATTATATCCGCAAAAGCTTATAAACATCTGTTCTACTTCATTTTCTCTAAATAAAGCCTAGAGCAACTAACTCAACTTTAGACTTTATACTGAAGATGACTAAAGGATGATGAAGTAAATCACATCCACTGAGGAAGCAAAGTGGTCACGCACACAGAGAACATGATTATCTAAACCTCATTTTTCTAGTAAATCACATGAAGTCTCAGGCATTTATAATGTGTCAGTATGCCTGGCATTGCTAATATAAAGACAATTCCTAACCTTAATTTTTTTTATCCCAGCTCCATCTCATTAATCATAAGCTACTTGTTTCTATTTTTCAGATATTTTCAGACCCTCTGTGTCTCCTGAAGTCATCTTTCACCCACTCCAGATCTGATCATGGCTTCCATAGCCCCCAGTGATTATTTTCACCTTTTAGATAAAAAAATTTCAGCATCTTTGGTTTTGTTATGGGAAAGTGGTTAGTCAACATTTGCAGAGTTCTCTGGATCTTTCCTACTTTTATGCCTACAGCATACTTCAGTGAGGTAAGCTAGTTCTAGTCTGTGAATATCATCTTACAAATAGGTCAAAATAATTTTATTTTGTATTTATTATCTCTATTTATAAACCCTGTTTATCTGTACCTCTCTTTTATCTTGTCTGGTAGAGAGCTAGGAGGAAAAGCATCCATTTGTTCTCATTTGTACAGCATCTTCTAAAATGGTTTCTTGGCACAGAACAGGGTCCCAGAGGTTATCACAGTAAGAACAAAAAGCACTAATAAATTACATGAAGAATCATACTTCAGATTGCTCTCACCTGTCTTTAGATGTCCAGATGATGCATAGCTAGCACAAAACAGGTGTCTGGAGTGCCTCAATAGTCATCAGAGAGTAGGTGACATCTTTCTTTTTTCCTACCATAGACAACTGTACTAAATAAATTAGCTTCTGAAAGTATTTTTCTGTTCTTGCTGGCTACAAAAAGAGCCTGACCTATTCTAGGTGCCACAGAAGCCTCCATAACCTTGCTCCGCAAAAAAAAAAAAAATAATCCTGTACGTTAGAGGCAGTCTCCAAATATCTAGATGTTCCTGATCTTGTTCCGCTTCATGACTGTAGAAAGAATTAGATGTAGAAAGAATCAGATTTTTCCAGTAGAGGAAAAAATAATTGTTTTCATGGATTAGGATTAATCTCAACTAGGTTTATCCATCTAAAAATTCATTTTTAGCCTTTAAAAGGGCAGGTAGCCTCCACGTTCATCTTACTTAGAGGCCAACCTTGCGTGACATCCCTGTTCATGCATTAAAACAGACACCTGAATTACAAATGTCAAATGTCAAAATATTTGAGCAAGAAATTTCACCTTTCCAACCACACAATCCCTTCTGTTCAGCAGTCCTGCTTTACAGATGGGTGGAGCTCTCTCATTTTCTACTCGCCACAAGCAAAAAACCCAAATGCTCATCTGGAGTTTCATGCCTGTTACGCAAATGGAACAGACAATAGATGTATTGCTCCTAAAGCCCAAAGAGGCCTCCTGGCAGCTTTCCCACCAGTATTTTAGGCATAATGGACCACATTCTTTTCTTATGTTCCGTATGATGAAAATGTCCTCAATTACTCAAGCATATAATTTTTTTTTATTGCCCTGAACAAAAGTGTGTTCTTTCCTACATATCATCTGTGTTTATCTCAGGGAGATAATTCCTTTGTGAACAGTATAACCTCAGAACACCTGCTCGAATAAATATTTTGAGTCCATTATTGAGAGTCCAAACTGTAGTAACAATCCTGAAAGAAACTTGATGCCTCAGCTTTTATTTCTACCTCACTTTCGTGTTTCCCAAGGCCTCAGTTTTACTGGTAAACTGATAGGAATATTGTGCAATTAAGCACAACCTTTGCAGAACAGTAGCCTGAAGGCTTCACTCTGTATCTCTAGGAATAGGCTGGTTGCAAAGTCAATCACTGGGGCACAGTGCTTACATCCTAAAGATGATACTGGTTCTTTCAAGGGCCAATGACTCTTTCTTCTCTCTCCATCACCCCTTCTGCACACAGAGCACAATACCCAGGCTCTTCTGGAGGTCTTCCCAGAGTACTAAAGCCAGTAACTCTAAGCAAGCATGACTTAGAAGAAGGTTAAACAACTCCTTTATTTAGTGACTTCAAACTTCTACCATACAAAATGCATTTAGCAACAGTACATTTACTTAGAAGGATTATGTTTCAAGGATCTATTTTATTAGGCAGTCACACAGGAAAATGCAACTAAAAATAAAATTAAATTTCCATAGTTTATCTGAAAGAAGTGTTTCCATGTTTAAGGTGAGATGTTGCTTGCCACTATTTTAGCAGTGTAACAAGGTTGTATACCAATATCCTTGTACCATATCATGCTTTTCTATAAGGCCTCATTTAGATCTTTGGTACAGCTAATTCCCAGCATACCTGCTGTTATCAATCAGTTCCGATCAAAGTTCAATGTCACAGAAGGGATCGTCTATGATAACTGTTTTGGGCCTGGAAAAGATGATAGAAAAGGAACATTTTGTGAATTTTTATAAATGTCTGATATATATTTCTTATCCTTTGTTGAACATGGGTCATTTAAGGAAAGAGTACATCCATGGGTATGTTCCAAAATTCAATACCTTCACCTAATGGTGCACTGGACTGTTGAGGCTCCCATTTCTCTTTTTCCCGAAGGGTTTTTTTAGGCACAGCCTAGCCTTTAGCCTGATTAAACCCTGAGGTGGTCAAATGCAAGAGTCTGTTACAGAAATAGCAAAATCTTGTGTTTAAGACTAGTAATGTACTTTATTACAAAGTAGATTTGAAATTCAAAAGTAACTCTATCAAGGAATCTGAGTGGAGGAAGATTTTGTGCCAAAACTATATTTTTGTTTTTCTATATCCCTGTATGTGTTCACTTATCTCTCTTTGACTCAAAGTAGAGAAAAAAATCCACTGGGCAAGGTCAGTTGTGTTCACAGTGCAAATTTGGTTTTCTCCAGCACTTGCAGTTCCCCAAGCATGCACATCAGAACAAATCTTCAGGTCTTTTGGGCTGACTCAAGACAACTTGGCTAGAAATTCCATCACTCTTTCCCTGGCTGCGGTAGCATACACGTTATCCATGAAGGACTCTGAGAACTAAAGTGTCACGTCTCCTCTTATGGCCAAAGCCAGGGTGTCCACTCAGACCTGAAGCCCAGTATCTTGTTTGCTATTTATATGTCCTTCATCAATGTGTTGAGGAAGGAGAAGGCTCTAAGAGCCAACAGAGCTTCTGTGGACTTTTTCAATACCTCCAGGAACACACGTAGGCCCTTGTTAATGGAAGTGCAGAATTGCACCCTGTGGCCTTTCACTGAAAGAGAAAAGCCCCAAATCTTTTTGAACTGTCTCCCACAAAAAGGCCTTGTCTTAATGCCATGAACAGGAAATGTTCAGGCACAAATTTATCACAGTTGGAGAATTTAATAATTATTTCTATGAATAATGTGCTTCCAGTTTTATTGAGAAACCCCAAAATCTTTGGGAGTAATTTCTTTTCCTTCTCCAAGTTTAAAAATGTATCTTGGTATCAAGTACCTGGACATGATTCCATTTGGCTTCTAAAGTAATATTGTATTCATCGTCACGCTAAATTCTACACATATAAAGGTAATAAAAGCTGAACTTTTTTTTTTTTTTTTTTTTTTCAGGTATTCTATGTCAATAGACATACGCAATACAGGAAACTTTATCTATCAACCTAAACAGCTAAAGAACCACTGTGCCAAAACTAAGTGCGATTACAATGTAAGAAAGAAATATAGACAATGCTACTGAATCATGCAGTGTATTTCTTTTAAAGAAGCAAGTATTGGCAGCCTATACAACATTATAGCTGTGGCTGTCCCTGGCATTAGTGGCTTATATAGTCACATCCCCTTTGAACCCACTTAAAAACAAGGTTTACTAAGAAAAATGGTGAAAAGTTCTGAATAAAAGAATATTGCAAAGGCCATTAAGACCACATGCTCCAAGTCCTTTAGGTACCTAAAATCTAATTAATTTAAGCAAACACAGCCGCCTACATTTGAGCAAGACTCCTTTCATAGACTTTGGAAATTAAAAGACATCTTTGGGACGTGCTTCATCCCATCCTAAAGTCAACATCTACACAAAATCATATTGAGTCCTAGAAGTCCCTTTTTTTCTTATAATTATTGAATGGTCATATTTTTTACTTCTTCCTTTTTTTTTTAAAAAAAATAAATTAACTAATTAATGAAAGAGATACTAAAAGTTAGCCTTGTTAAGATACACAAGTGTAGCAGAAGCTGAGGGAAATGGGTGAAGGAAAGGACTAGCACATTCAAAGCTGGTGCACACCCCTGGAGAGTTAAGTCTCTTCTGTCCTTTTCACAGGGAATTTCTGTAGCTGCTCTGGTTTGTGTGCCATGTCCCCTGGCTTCTCGTGCTGAGGAAAAGACACGTTTGAGAAGACAGTCCGAGAAAAAGTAGAATCCAGCCAGAGCCAGGGCAAGAAGAAAATGCCAAAAGCTAAAGTCTGGAAAGTGAACTCTGTTGTTAGATGAAGGCTGGGCTTGTGGAGTTTAAGAGGGGCTTTTTCGTGTTCATAAGAAAGGAAAAAAGAAGGACCATAGGGGTGGAAGAGAAGTGAGAATGTTCAGTACTGTTGGGTTGTAAGTGTGATTGTTATCTCTCTGGCAAGAACCTCTGAGGATTCTAAAAATTTCTGTGGTAAAAATATTCCTGGACATATTTTAATATGCATCAATGAATGTGCCCACCCAAGTTATCTCAGAAAAGGGGAAGTAATATTAATTGCCAGAAGAGGAAACAAAAGGAAAACTTGTCAAATGCAGGAAGTTTGTGGCTCAGTGACAAATGGAATTTAATTTCTGTACACAAGGCCACCCCTTCCTTTCTCCTTCTCTTACAAAAAATGTCATTACGGGAGATTTGCATGATGCAGATCTTAACTCGTATACCCTACATCCACAAGAAGGGGGTGAGCATCCTCTTCGGGTATGTCCTTAGTAGTAAGAGTAAAGAAGGCTGAGCAAGCTTGGATTATTTGCAAGAAGGGAGAAATGTCTCCATTTATGGAGCCGTGAGCACTGCCTGGGGATGAGGGTTATCTGCCTTCGATCACACACCATACTGCACCGTACTGCTCGGTGCCTTAGCTGGCTGATACTTGCAGTTCTGTGCTGTGTGGGTGACAACTTGCAAGGTTGGATCTCCACATGCTCAGGGAAGTTTGAAGTGGAGACATGTAAGAGAGGATTTTGTTGCTGAAACATGGATGTCTGTTCCCAGTTTTGCTGTAGCATGGTTGAGACATATGCCTGGTACTGACAGGTATTGCACAGCACTTACAGGAGACTACCCTTCTGGAGTGTCAGATGGAGGCTAGATAGGACATCCTGCGGTACGTAAAATAACCCTAAATGCCTATTTGCAGGCAAGTGAATCACATCCCTGTTGTTTCAGGCATCATGAGTTATGTTACCTGGCCCCAGCTATGCTTCCAAACCCTGGGGATTTCCCAGAAGCTGTCTGTCGTATCTTCATGGTTTCTAAAATGACGCAAAATACCAAAGCTTGGGCAGCTGAATATAGCCCAGTCTCTGATCCAGTCACTTTCCTTCAGATGTTGAATTCAGTTACCTCAACTTCATTGCCTGGCACTGTCTTCAGATGCTGTAAGATATTCTGCCTTAGCATTAGCTACTGGTTCAGAAAGTTTGAGCTTACCGTTCGTGTTTTGTCATATCTGACAGCCCTGAGTGGCTGTCTCAGATATGCCAGGGCATCTTACACAGCCAGGAATAGCTAAGCTTGGGGAAAGAAATGGCGACTCAGCTGTCTAGATATTAGGCATTTAGTCCCTCTTAGAACTCTAATCCATACTCAAGGAACATAAAATTCAGACACTTCTATGCAATTTATATTTGACATTTCTTTTCTCAGTCTTAGGAAAGGGTGAACCACCCTCTGTCTCTGTATGTCTGTATCTCTGTATCTCTGTATCTCTGCAGTGCCTGAGTGAGCCTATGGCAGTATTCAAGGTCACACACCTAATGGCTGGTGTCTACGCTTGACCTGCATCCTCTGACTCTTGTAATCCTGGCAGATTCAGTTGTCTACATGCATCCAGAGACATTAGGAATGTCTTTGAACATTAGATATAGTAATGTGGGTCATGTTGTTTGTTTAGATTTCTTGATTATGCTGAAAGAGTCATGCAACCAGTGGATCTAAAATATGTCTATCAGAGTCACCAGAAAATCAAGGAGTTTCTTGTGTCGTTTGTGTACTCCAGCATAGATGCTTTATTTGCTTAGATCTTGAACAAACAAGGCTTTTCAAGACCTGATCTCTGACTGGGTCCAGCTGAGATGCTTCCTTTGATTCCCCTGGATCCTGAATTGTGTTTACTGGCAGGATTCAGCTGGTCCAGTAGAAGAAGACAACACTTTTTTATTATAGTACAAGACCCGAAAAGGGTATTTCTTTTGGAGCCCTAGCACGTTGGATAAACACCGTGACTTCACTGCAGTGTACCTTAGACTGATGCAGTAAGGATACAGCATCCTAACAGCCTGGCCCTCAGCATGGTAGACTGATGAAAATGCAATGCCAGGTGCCATGTAAGTACCCAAATGAAGGTGGATTGTGATGAGGTGATTTGTAGGTCATACTCTATGAGTCAGCCTGGGCCATTCATCCATTCACAGGTTTCTCATCAAGCCTTTTCCCCTTATATTTGTCTTGGCATTAATGGAAATAACTTTCAAAGAGGAGACTCCTCGAGTAAATACTGCCACAGGTGAGTTCTGGGTATGGAAGGAAGATGTTACTAACCCTGCAATTAGAGTTTAGGTTTTACAAATCTGATTTTAATGAAACCGTTAAATATGCCGTCTTTGTTTGCAAGATCTGAGACTTACATAGAAGCACTTTCTTCCTTGGATTTTTTTTTTCTGTGTGTGTGTTTTGTTTTTGTTTTCATGCTTGGACCTGAGCAGTAGCCAGTGATGGCTGTTTCTCTGTGTGTGTGTGTGTGTGTTTGTGAGCCCAATGCCATATTTGAAGTCTTTCACCTCATGCCTGTCTGACAGCTGACCAAGTACCGAAAGTGTCTGTCACAGACAGATTTTCACTGCAGTTCACAGCTAACATAACAGAGGGAGAGGGGAGGGGAAAGACAGTTCACAAAATGTATGAGGAAACGTGTCGGGAAGATGCAGGGATCTCTGTGCAGACAGAGTGTCTTTTGTCTCTCAGGCAGAATGACTCTCTGGCTCCAAGCCCACAGTGAAGCAAATAACAGAGCAGATTCATTATGCCTTAATGTTGCTACATGACAGTACATCTGGGGATTAAATTACAGACAAAGGTGGGCTCTCTCTCTATTATTTTTTTTATAATCTCAAGAAGTTGCCATTGTCTCACCATTCAATAGCTTCTTTGTATTCACTAGATCTGCACACGAAGCCCCGAATTGCCTTGCTCAAAATCAGTTACAGTTCCATTGCAAATGTTTTTTTCATATTAGCTTTCACTCCATTTCTAAAAGAACAAGGGCCTATTATTGATCAGTTATACAAAACAGATGGTGTTATTCTTTTTTATATCAGAGAATAACATAACCATATTTAGATATGCATGCTGAGATCATTTTTTAACAAAGTCTTCATGTGTTAGAGTCTAATGTCTGGTCTAAGCTAGTCATATAGATGTCCTGTAGTGATTAAACTGAAAAAGGCATCAATGGAGCATGATTTAACCCACTTGAAAAACTAAAGGTGCATTGCATTCTGGAAATGCTTGCACTACTCTGTTGATTACAGAGATCTTTGACACAGATGTCTGTCTTACAGATCACTAAAGGATCCCAATTTCTTCTCAACACTCAAAAATTTCAGCTTTTTAATAAAGATTTTTCTTTCTACTTAGATTTTTCTTTTTTTGTTTTGTTAAAGCCAGATGTAACTTTACTATTTATTTAAAATTTTCTGAGTAATTAAGTAAAACTTTAAACAAGGTTGTGTAAGAATCTGTGACCAAAGAAACAAAGAAAAATCCCCCATAATCCATATTAAATATCCACACTGTTTTTATAGTTATTTACAGATGGCATTTTACACTTTCTCCATTTTGCAATCACTGTTTTTACCCATCTCCCTGAACTGCCAGGACTGATAAATGTCCCATTTTCTTCTAAAGTTCTTGATGCTTTTTTCTATGCTTTGGTACCTGTGTAACCTTGTGTCATTCAGCTGTAATGTAATAGTGGCTTAGCTTAGGAAGCAATGGCTCTGCTCAGAAATAGTTTGTTGCTTCAGTAAGATAAATCTTCATGAGCTTTCATATCTCAAGGGGAACTCATTTGGTGTTACACCTCGTCCAGATGAGTAATTTCTTAAATATCCAAGCACAGCTCAGCAATTGCCATCAAGGATCCTGCTGGCACCCCAAACAGAGCCTAGAAAAATGAGTCTGGAGAAAGCATCAATAATTTTGTTGATAGGCTTGTGAACTATATGCTGGCTCCATATACAGTGTTTTTCTCTTCTGAAACACCTTGTTTGGGTTTAGAAGCACAGAGTTTTCCTAATGTATAAAATGAACGGTAATTTTCAGGTTTTGAACTTGCACAGTAAGCCCAGAAGAAAGGCACACTACATAAAAAAGAGTAAACACACAAATATGAGCCTAAATGCTGCCAAATAAGTGATGCTGTCACAGATTTAGTTTGTAAGAAAGAAAAAGTAAACAGATTTTGAAATGGAAGTGCTGGAGTTTAGGTCTTCTCTCTGTATCCTCTAAGGCTTTTTTGTATGTGTATATATTTACATATATATTATTCTAGATACACATACATAGGCTCTCTATCCTTGTTCCCTTCTCTGTACTTGCATAACAGAAATATATATATGTGTACACACATATAAGTGTAGCAAATAAACCTGTGCCAGAGGCTGATCTCTAGCTCTGAGACAAGTTGGTGACTCTTCAGCCTCCAAACTGGATGATTGCATTAGCACTGCCTGTTGGGGATGGTCTCTGACCCATGCTGGTTCTTGAACCATGCTTGGACATTATTTGGGAAAGACTTAGATATTCTACCTGTTACAGTGCTGAGTGAATCAGTGGAGTCTGCAGAGCTATTAGTTTTGGCTATGTTGACTCGATCTGCGCTGGCTGTAGCAGGAGCCCAGGAACCTAACTTGAACATGGACACCTCTGTATACACGCTCAAGGGCAGGGCAAGTGAATTCTACCTTCGTCCTCTCAAGGCAGCTTTGAAAGTGAATACTCACAGCTAAATTGATTTGCTCAGACAGACATGTAAAGAATTTTCTAAATTACTCCTTTTCTTTCGTATCTTATTTTTTTTTAAAATAGAACCTTTAATGTGCCGTTTGAATGTTCTCTAATAAAAGAGCAATATTCTAGGACAATAGAATAAATCCCAAAACAAAAGATGCAGATCTTTCCAAAGCCCAAAACTAATGCTGTACATTTAAAATCACTGCCCTTTTACTCCTACTGGTACTCATCCTGCACCAGTGAAGTCTGTTGTTCATTTTAGTATACATAGAATAAGAGCCATCTTTTACTTTACTATAAATTAGCATGAATTTTGGACCATATGTTGACTTGCATACTATAGGTACGTAACCTGGACACTGTAAGATTAATAGTTTATAATCTAAAGAGTGTTTAGAACACTTACTGATTTCCATCTATCCGTTGGGTTTTCTCAGTATGGGTGTTGTTGGCTTGGTACACACATTATAAGCAAGATATTTGCAAATTGCAAGTCCCACAGAGGCCATGAAGCTGACTGGAGGCTGGAGTTAATGACATAAATAGAGATGCTGAGGAAGCTGCATTTGTTCAGCTTAGAGAAGAGAGGGGCAGAGAGGAATGTCTAATTTCTATTTCAGCAGGGGCTGTAGGGAAGACAGATACAGATTCTTCTCAGAGATGCACAAAAAAAAAAAAAAAACAACCAAAACCAAAACCAACCAACCAAAACCAAAACTACAAAAAAAAAAAAAAACAACCACAAAGGAATGGGTATGGGGGGCAAATCAAGGTGGGAGGAAGAGGTGAGACCAAAAGGAAGTCCCATTTCATTGTTCTTACATTGTAAGAAGCTTACGAGAAAGGAAAATAAGAGCTTCATCAGCATTAATGTTGGGGAAGAGAGTAGTTTTCCACAGATAAGCAAAAATTTCAGTAACGGCAAAAATACATTGGCTGTGTGTCCTGAGGAAACCAGGCCACCATGACAATCACAGAGATCCCAGGGATCAGTACAGATGATTTGGATATTTCTGCCTTTTTTCATTCCTTTTCCCCTGCCTATCTTGAGACGGGGGGATTCTCCTGTAGTCCAGCTGTCTAGAGGTGCTCATGGACGAAAATAGCTACTGATTATTCTGCCTTTTTTTTTTTTTTTTTTTTTTTGTCACCCACAACACAAGTAGCAACACCAGAGTTAGGTGCTCTCTCTATGAACCTTGCAGGAATCACTCCATTGCTATTCGTCCATCAAGCCCCTAGGGAAAGAAAGATCCTGTTTACTAATAAGATTTCAAGGGTCACCAAGGGAAGACTTTTCATTATAATGGTCTTGTTTTCTGAGGAATGGTAAAA
>JAVJGJ010000059.1:76170908-76183827 GCA_035590215.1 Microhierax caerulescens | reverse complement strand
TGGACGAAAATTGCTACTGTTTTTTCTGCCTTTTTTTTTTTTTTTTTTTTTTTGTCATTGAAACTGTCTCTGCTTGAATAGCTGCTGTATTTCTCCCCAGCACTCTTTCCTCTCCGTTTCCCTGGTGTGCTTGCTGCCAGTCTGCGATAGCTTTAGTTATACAGGATAACCTATTTAACAGTGCCTGTTAGTGGCACCCATATGGCCCATGATGGAAACCTCAAGTTTACGTTCTTGAAAATTTCCATACCCTGCTACCTTTTCCAAGCTGTCCCCACCTCTGTTCTATGTAAATGTATGTCCTAAATCTTGTCGTTTCCAGATCAATGGAGCACCTGACTTACTGAAAATCCTATTCTGCCAGTTGTTAAAGCGTGCAGCTGACTTAAAACAGAGAGCCTGTTTTTCTGGGGACTACTCAAACCTTAATGTTAAATATTCCTTGATGAGTCAGTTGACATTGACTATGACTGTAGGCAATTAATATGAATTTCCCAAATGACAGTAATTTTCTTTTGGTAATTTCCTTTTATTTTGTCTCAGAAACAATTTCATATGGGCAGACTATGACAGGTTGCTACTGTGAATCTGCTGTGATGCTTCCAGGTATTCACAATATTGTTTGCATTGCTAAATGCTGCGAGGGAAAAATATCAAAGTTAGGGGATTATGCTCTGCTGAAGCTGATTAAAGAGTTCCTTCAGTTTGCAGAGTTATGACAAATAAAAAACCTCTTACACACAAACCCAAGTTATCCAGGTTGTCTGTTAATGAAACAGATGTCAGTTTGCTTAAATGTTAGGCTTCCTTTTTTTCTGTACTTCAAATCCTTGAATTTCTGCCTGAGCAAAAGTTACAAGTGTGCCTCTGCATCACATTTGCCTACATGGTAAGAAAATTCCTTTATTTGGCTCTTCCAGAATGAAAAAGGGGGTCTTATATACAAAAGAAAATGTTGGAGAAATCAGATCTCATTCCTTTGACCTGTTGTTCATCTTGTTCATAATTACTTCATTGGAAATGCAATTATAAAGTATTTTGACAGAGGGTAGAATTCATCTGACCTAAAAATCTTTTCACCTTAAGGAACTCAATCTAACGGATTGTGTAGGCTTCCTGTGTGGTAGATGGAGAGAGACAGACCGCTGAGGGAAGGCTGTTCATCACACCTTTTCAGGTTTCCCCAAACAATAGGATAAACATTCTCTACAAGAGATTCATTTTGTCCAGTGATCACGGACAGACTAGATTGGATCAGATCCCTAATGTTTAGAAATCTGTGGCTAGGCAAGATACCTTGAATTTTCTTTAGGAGTTTACAAAAATGGGTATAAAAAAAAAAAAAAAAAAAAAAAAAAGACATTGTAGAATCCCTGAGAGTGATATTGTGATGAAAAGTTGGAAGCACCTTTGTAAAGAGCAGTACCTTTCTTGAGTTTTCTCAAGTGGTGTTAAGGCAAATAACACTGAGAAAAAAAGATTAAGAAGTTCCAGCTGTTTTAGAAGGGAATTTGATTGACAGACAAGGAGAGGCAAAGCAGAAATATTCCTAGTTAATAGGCAGTACAACTTAATAGGAAATAAAAGCTAACTGGAAGATGATACAATATAGCTAAGTTATAATACAGCCATGCTATAGTTGTACAGTACAGTAGGCATAATTAGTTGGTTTTGTAAAATTGGAAAATGTGTTCTTATAACAGCTATTTTGTATTGTACCACAAGTACTAATCTCTTCTGTGTCAATGATATAACTCTTTCCAGTATTTTTCTACCTCAGTGATGCTTTTATAGGAACCAGGATAGTGTAGGTGTATGGGTGTGTTGGATGTATGAGTGGTTGCAAGAGTGTCTCTGTTTCCATTGTGAGCAAGTGCCTTCATACTTGCAAAAACCTGCTGAAAGGGAAGGGGACGTGCAGCTAGCATGGATTACTCTGCAGTTAGCATTAGCTGTGTCCTTTAAGCCACTAAGGCTGTGTCTCTCCTGAAGCCCAGAGTTGTGGTTTTAATCTGGGCAGGAACACCTGAGGTGATTTTCCTCTTTTTAGGTTGGGTTGATGACACTAGAGGGACTGTTCTCAGCTGCTCCAAGCCAGTAGGATGAGTGTTTCACAATCATCTTTAACCTTTCTCATGGGCAGAAGAGAAAGAGGATTAATTCAGCATCCCTGTGTTAGGGGTTATGTGCATGTTAAAGGTGCAGGTATGTCTCATAGCCATGTCCTGGAGGAATGACACCCTGCCCCTAGTGCATCCTGCTGATGCTCTTATCTCTCGAAGGAATTGTGAATGGATGGCATTGAACATGCTAACAATCATTTGGCTTGGGATGGTGCTCATGAGTCGGACAGGGAAAAGGGGCATTTGTCAGAGAACACTGAAGGGAAAAGGCAAAGAAGGGATTTGTCACATCTAGCTCTGGCTCAGCCACAATTATCTCTTTGCTAAGGGCTTGGTATCCCCCCATCTCTTCAGGTTTTACCAAATGTTCATTTATTTCACAAAATTCTGTTCCACCAGGCTAACTAGCAAAATGTATGCGTCTGCTCCACTGATACCAGCTCATTCAACACTGGTTTTGTAAGGGTGGTATGGGTTCACAGGAGGCATCACATTTGGGTATTGGGAAGTCATTGCACTCCCAGGCATGTTATTTACCACTTACCACTTTTATTCTTTGAAGTCATATGAAGAAAGCAGCATGTCTATTCTCCTTGCTTTTTAAAAAGAGGCTTTTTCCCAACAGGTGATGCAAATAGTATCATACTCACAGACATGCACTGGGGCAGCACTCCAGCTGACCACGGATGGGATGAGCTCTTACCCCTCTTCTGCAGCTGCTCTTTGACATCAGTATGAATAGCCCCACAGCAACAATACTAACAGAGGATATAAGAAGCACTTACTCCTTCGGCATGGATGCCACTTCCACGAGTAGGACACTATGACTAATTTGCATATATTTATATGGCTAGCATGTAGATGTCCATGCCTTATCTGATCAGCCCCATTCTTCCTTTACAGACGACAGAAACAAATAGGGGCTTGAGGGGACTGAACTCATTTTAAGGTCCATGTAAAATAGGTGAGATGTTCACATTCTTTTTTATTGGGTTTAGTCACACTAAAGGCTATCTCAGGTTAAGATGTCAACACTGTGGACATAGAGGCTTGCCCATACGTAGGTATCTAGAGCAATCTGAGATGCCTCAGGGAATCCAAGACACCCATGGTGTGGGTCTAACAGGGAATGGTGATTATATAGTGGTTCCAAAGCCTTCTGGAGCAGCAGCTGAATGCTAGATAAGACACCTCTGAGTTCTTAAAATGACCTTACATGTAAACGTTTAATCCCATCCTATTTTTCCACTGGTAGCAACAGTAACTTGGTCATCTTGCTCAGATGTACAGTCTACACCATAGATACTCCAACATACAGACCAGTGCTGAATATCACCCTTAAAGTTAGATGACCTCAATCTAACCCTTACAAGTGTACCTAAATTCTCAAGAAACTGAGACCATGTCAATATGTACTGAAAGTACCTGTTAGCAAAGCTTGCAAGACTCAATGTTCTTTAAAACTGAGGTAGGAGTTTTTATTCTTTTATGTATGTAACACAGATACCATGCTCTGTTGACTTCTTTGATCCACAGTAAAGCAAGCAGTTATGGGTAATATTCACACTGATATACTCATATTTGTTCAGAATTTAAAAGGCCATAACAGTTAATCCCATCTCGGTTTACATGACAAGTAGTCCGTTATATACTAGATATGAACGCATTTGTTAATAAAAACATGTATTGTTTAAAGCAAACAGGCAAGTCAAATCCTCCTGACTGAACTTGGAATGGATTAACCAACTCAACATTACTAAAGCCACATAGAATCTTCACAAGTCTTGCTGTCATCTACTCACTTACTGCTTAGTCCATTGTTGCAAAGGGGAGGACAGTGTCTGCAGGGGATTCTCTTGGGGTAAGGTGTGTAGGTCCAGATCACTAGATTTATTCTGAAATTTTGATATTATGTAGAATGGAACAAAATAATTTCTTCCTATCTATTGCAAAGAAGACAAGAAACCTTGCTCCCTGGTATTGCAGCTTCTACCCAATTAATCAAGGGAGAAATGAATACCTAGTGTCTATCTAATTTTCAGACAACTGAATTCCAAGTTACATAAAGTTCTAGGATTGGCAGAGAAATGCTGGTCTCACTCATTTCCATAGCCTTCTCTGTTGTAGGGAGAACAGCATAATTAGATGGGTTCTGAAACTGAGCACATATCCTAATAGCAGCACTCAGCAGTACCTGGCTCGTGCAGGTAGTAAAGTCCTGGCACAACGTTGGGATATATTGCTGCCATTGTTACTGCTATTGGCAGTGCTACACAGCAAATTGGTTCTTCCAATGCAGCATAAATTTTATAGTTCAAGCAATACTTAGGATTGGTTTCCTACCACTGTCCTGGATGCTGTTGGACCATTAAACACGAAGGTTTAGGTTTCATCAAACTAGTCCTGGAGTGAAGATAACCAGGAGGTATGCATACTTGCATAATAGGATTTTTAACCATAGGAAAACTCTACACAATACACATTTTGAGAGTTTGCTCCCTTTTGTCAAGGAAAGATTATGAAACTATTCAGGCATCTCCAGAATTAAAGAGAATGTCATATGAATGAGACAAAGCAAGTGCTTCAAAATGATATTTTGGACACATCTCAAATGTCCTTATCAACATTGAGCTGATCATTCTTGCATGCTTGTATGTACCTTACATAATTTGGCCTAACTTCCATTTCTACCAAGGTTTCTTTGGTCTGCTGTGACAGCCTAAAGGGAACTTCAAATGTGAGCAAATGTCTTGCTACTATCCCATTTCACCTGTTTACATTGCCAAAATCACACTCATATACATGAAGACTTTGTGTATATGAGAATCTGACTCTGTACTTTAAACTGCCATTTTTTTAATATGAAACAGTTTAAACCCTAACCCTTTCCTGAGTCCCCTTATCAATGCCCTGAGTCTCATCAGGTAGATCTCATCTTTGAAGGAAGGCTTTCTCTTCACCCTTTTCTGATTCTTGCTTTGCCTTAGTATCCCCTTTTTATCTAAGCTGAGGAGAGTAAAAATTATTGCTGGCAGCTGATACAGACTATCAGCCTTCAGAGCTGCTCAGTGCCATCAGATTCAGATTTCCATTCTCCTAGTGTAGATTTTACCAGCTGGGTTAGCTGTTTGCTGCTTTACATTCTCTGCTCCAGCGCATCAGATCATTCAGAAACCTTGTGTTTTGGAAATCCTGTTGTTATACTTCTTGCTCCTCTTTTGCCTATACACAAAAGAATGCCAAGAAGTTTACACCAGTCAGAAAATATTTGAGAAAAACAAGCAAACATACTTTCACATCGTCTTCCATAATTAGAATTATAAGGTAAAGTTCACTTGTCTGCCTAAGTTTTAGCATTCTTTGCAGCTTCATCATCTCAGACATTAAGAAAATAGGGGCTGAGTAACACAATTCAAAGGACAAAATAAACTACTGAAGGTGGTTTGTCTGCTTTGGTGGCTTTATGAAAGGTTGAATATAGAAGCTGATATTTTCAACACCTCTAACTAAGAACTGTGTGTCTAGAGTTTTAGGACCTGTTGAAATTCTTAACCCGGTGTGCACGGGTAGTTCAACTGTCTGCAGTGTTCAAAATTGCTTAGAACTCTCATGGGAACTGTATTTCTCTAAATCTATAAAAACTGGCCACGTAATCAAGTTTTTTCCTTAAGGAATTAGATTCCCAAATATAGATATTTAATCTTTTAAAATAAACTTGTTCTCGTTTGCTTAGTGTACCAAAAGTTTAATGCGATATAATGATAAACTTTTAACTTTAGCTGACTGATTGAATTTTTAGTTAATAAATACTGAGCTAAAGCCACATTCCTCAGTTGCTTGTCAAACCGGTTGTTGATTTCATTTCAGTAATATTTGAAGAACTGCTTACTGAATAAAGAAAACTTCCATACTTACACAAATTTCCAGCATTATTGGCTAATTAAGGCTTTGTCTACACTGGCAGCTGGGGACTTTAGGCAATCTCATGCCCATATGCACTAGCCATTTACATTGTAAATCTTTTGGCTAGGTCTTAAGTGACAGTCTTGCCTGATGCTGCAAAAAAATGTTGGCATGAGGCTGATCTGACCCCTTTATACCATGTGCTTTGAAATTATCTGGGCACACAATCTGTAAACACTATAAATCGATCTGCTGCAATCCCACAAGTTCCTGTTTTTGACTTCTTGTAGTTCCTGCAAATCCTTTCCTCTCTTTTTGCTACCCGTAAGTACAGTCAATCTCAGGAAAATGCAGAAAAAACACAACTGATTATAAAAAAAAAAATTAATTTCATGTGCTATAAGGGAAATTGTGATTCACCTTAGCCCTTAGTCAAATAACATGGACATCAGATACATGATTTATAGTCCTTGGGAACCAGGACAGACACACACACATGGTTAGGTTCACTGCAGACAATTCAAAGTTGGTCATAAATACCAGATTAGCTTTCCTTTGTAAAATATCAGGAAGACAACATTTCAAGGTAGCTCATGGCAGAGGCATAATATTTACCAAGATAAAATAAGATTTATCTTGCAAAGTTTTTTATGCACAGATTTTTCTAAGTCTTAATTGTTTGCAAACAGTTTGCAAACACTATCTTGTTTTCATACCTAAGCACCTAAGAACAAATTGAGCTTTTGACTTACATGCAAGTGCAATACATATTGACGAAAAATATTTTAAAGACTAACAGTGCTGAAAACACAAGGAATGCTAGAACTTCTCAGACCACTCAGAAAGCAGCCTGTTTCAGCCTGTCTAAAACAGGGCATTCTTCTGCTGCTCATGACATTGTGTTCAGTGGCTAGCAGTAGTTTCTGCCCTTATTTTCTACAGTTCCTCTCCTTTTTTTCCTCCAGATTTTCTGCATTTCTCACCATCATCAGTACTACTTATTCCTCTGGTTAAAAGGGTGAATGGTGATTTATAGTATCTGCCTTCTTGACCTCTCTCAGCTCCACAGCATAATGCATAAATATGTAGTACTATCCATTCTAAATCCTGTCTAAAGTAGAACTGGATCTTAGATTTTTTTCCATAAAGTCTCCCTTTTCTTAAGAAAAAATAAAGGGGCTCACACAGGTGGAGGTAGATATGTATATCAAGAGAACAGCATCCCTTTCAGAAGGGACTGAAGTTCCAGCTGAGAAAGGGAAACATGTAGGATAAGCAGACTGGATCTTCCTCTGCGGAGGCTGCAATGTGAGCAGCCTTAAAGGTGGCCTGGTTAGAAAGCGAAAATTACTGAACAGAAGAAAATGTCTGCTGAAAAATACTGGCAGAGAAATTGCCTGCCAGCCTGGGAGCTGTGAGCCTGGGAACTAAGCCTTCAAACTAGACACATCCCTGAAAACTGCAGCTGGCCTCTTTGAAGTATAGCTGGGGGAACCAGAAGACAGAGGCATCCTGAGATACCATTGATAAGCGCAAGAAACTGTAACAGCAATTTATTGCCTGAAAAAGTGGAATCAGTCTGTGAAAATAAAACTGGTTTCAAAGAACCAAAACCATCACCATCTATTGGCTGGTTCAGGTTAAAAATCAGAATTAACAGCATCTACTGGCTCCTCAAACTGGTCATATCCTATAAGCTTGTATGTCTCTATGATATAAAAAAGACATAATTTTTATCCAAAATGGACTTTCTGCCTCTGAGGGCTTCCCATTCTGCATATAACTTTCCCTTACCTTGCCATGCCTTGCCTTGCATTGCATTGCCTTTCCCTGCCTTGCCTTGCCTTGCCTTGCCTAGCCTTGCCTTGCCTAGTCTTGCCTTGCCTAGCCTTGCCTTGCCTTGCCTTGCCTTGCCTTACTTTGCCTTGCCTTGCCTTGCCTTGCCTTGCCTAGCCTTGCCTTGCCTTGCCTTGCCTTGCCTTGCCTTGCCTTGCCTTACTTGCCTTGCCTTGCCTTGCCTTGCCTTCCTGGATGATTTCTCTGCATGAACTTTCTATGACATCTTGGATTCTCACCAGGGACACCTGGTCACCTCCAGACTCCATGACACAGATCATCTTTGAAGTGAGATTCCACCCATTATCTTATTGGTCCCCCTTTGGGGGTCAGGTCGGCTTGTCATCCTTGGCTCTGAAATTGTTTGGTCCCCCTTTAGGATTGGATTTCCCTTCCCTTTGAGGTGGTTTGTCCCCTTCTGAAATCTAATTCACTTGATACTGGTATTATATAGCCATATAAATAATCTATCATAAGTGTAGCAGCTATTATATCATTGATAAGTTGCTCCACTAATTATAAGTTTGCAGTACCCTGTAATAGTATATACCTGCTTGGTTATTGCTGTTAGTGCTTGTTGCAATATGATTGGTAGCTGCTACTATTAACTGCTGCCATGCTATTAATTGCTACTGTATGATTGATTGCTGATAGAACTTCTAATAACTTGAGATATAAAGATATTCTGTCTAATAATCATAAGTATACTTGCTAGTGGTGATTTTGTGGTAGTATACTTGCTATTGGTGATTATTTGTGCTAATCTGTAAAAAAGAAATTTAAAGCATAAAGGCTGCTGTGACTTTATGTATTTCAGAATCCGATGAACCTGCAGTCACGATCTCTCTACACCTGCAGGCTGGGTAACCCTTTAGGTTGTGACAATCTGACCCTGTGCCAAAAGATGCAAAAAATTTCTCTTCCTAAAGTCAGCATTGAACAAGATGGTGGCAGACCAGATTTCACACAATTTTAGGAGTTTGTTATTGCTTCATAATACAATGGCATTTAGTAAAAATGAGCAGCCATGTAATTTCTGATACAAGATTTGGTGGTCTGGAAGACTCAGAATCACAGAATGGTTGAGGTTGGAAGGGACATCATGTCCAGCCCCCCCCCTCCTTCTCAAGCAGACCCACACAAAGCCAGTTTCCCAGGACCATGTTCAGATGGCTTTTGAATCTCTCCATGGAGGGACACACTCTCCAAATAACAGCTTCTGTGGTACTTGGTGACAAGGATGAAGTGTCAAGACATTTCTACCAAAATGGTTGCAGCATTTTTCTTGCCTCCACCAGAAGATCAATGAAAATTGAGTCCATGAGGCTTCTGATATCAAAACATTAGACAACCACTGCTCCAGGAACATAAGCAACACCTTTACCACAAATACTATCCTAAGCATGTGGTAGCTGTTGGAATTATTCATCACAGCATGTCAGTGTGCTTGCCAGTGACCTCATCTTGTGCCTTTGGCAAGTGAGTAGACAAAGCAGCATAAACTGCAGCAGAGCCCTAAAATGCATTTTAAATAGATATCCATTTGTATTTTCAGATCTTACATTATATTAATTTAGCTGTCAGCCTGGGACAAATGTTTGCCAGCAATACTTGAAACCTTTCAGGGCTGCAAGGGGTGTTTCTGGTAACCACATGTTGGGTCTTCTCTAAAGATTTCTAAGGAAACACCACAGCTGTCTGGGGTGTATATCAAATTTCAAGTTCACACTTGTCTGAGGTAGATGTGATCCACCAACTGGCTAGATGAGTACAGTTGGTAGACTTATGTCAGAAGAGGAAAAAACAAACATTTCTGAATTCCCTAAACTGCTTTAAGTTTGATCACCTGGACAGTTCCTGTAAAACCATTCACAAATGACCTAATGAATCAAAGAGTGTGACTTTATTGAATAACTAGTAAACATATGCAAATATAGGAAGAGATTGTCTTAATCTTGGCACTAAGTGTTGACAGTGGATGTTCATTCTGACACGCTCCAGTCAAAGATATCATCTGACTTACCAGAGCGGGACACAAAATCTGAATTTTGCCAGATTTCACCCTGGTAAGGAAAATTAAAATACCTGTGGGATACTGACTAGACATGTCTGCTTGGTGTGTCTCTCAGCCCATCTGCACATGAATCCCTGGTACTGGGATGTTTTGTGATAGTTTCCATCAACTTCCAGTTTTACAGCTCTCCAGCTAATGGCTCAGCCTATATATTTATACTTCTAAATTACATAGGGCACGATCCTATGCATTGCAGTGCAATGCAAAGTCTGTTGTTTAAACTGTTAACACAGGCCATAGCTGGAGCCCAGGCTCATCAACACTTGCCAGATAATCCCAGGGTAAAGTTCAGGAGTTACCATGGACCAAGGACCACCCCCAACTAATAGTTTGGGATCCAGCCTAACTGTCTGGCATGTAACAGCAGTAGTTGGGCCCAGTCTTGGCCTCAGAGTCAGAAGGCAGGGGTGGCAATGCGCACAACACTTGTATACATATACATATATGTATACATAGGTATATAACTGTATAATCCCAGTTGTAGAATTGAAGGACTACATGCTGTTGCTTACATGGATAAACAAAGCTGCTTCACCTTACAGTGTAGTAAATTTAGTACATTTGTTCTCTGTATATCACACAGATAGTAGTTAAATGCTGGGGGAGGATATATGGAGGTTAGTAGCAGTTTCTAGACTAAGAGAATAGTTCTTGGTGGGTTTAGAAGCCACAGGTTGAATACTACTATGGAAACCATCCCAAAAAGTTTAGTAACTGCTGTCTCCCATGAAGGCCACATTTGGACCTGAATTTTCTGTGGTGGAAAGCATGGAAAGGCTCAAGGTGAAAATAAAATTCTGCATTGGTTTACGGTTTGTTAACAGTTATGAGACAACTACGTACCCTCAGCAAAAGCTTGGCAATGACACCAATGACAAGATGAGTGGCATGGTCAACACGCTGGAGGATAGGCACTTCGACGGGCTTGAGGTGGGCTGGTATGAACCTTATGAAGTTCAACAAGGCCAAGTGCAGCACCTGGGCAAGGGCAATGCCCAGTATCAGTACAGACTGGGCAGAGAATGGATTGATAGTAACCCTGAGGAGAAAGACCTGGGGGTGCTGGTGGATGAGAAGCTCGGCATTGCCCAGCAATGTGCACTTGCAGTCCAGAAAGCCAACCGTACCCTGGGCTACGTCAAATGCAGCGTGGCCAGCAGGGTGAGGGAGGTGATTCTGGCCCTCAGCACAAGGAGACACAGATTTGCTGGAGTCAGTCCAGAGGAGGGATATGGAGATCAGAGGGCTGGGGTGAGGGCAGGCTGAGAGAGTTGGGGTTTTTCAGCCTGAAGAAGAGAAGGCTCCAGGGAGACCTTATTGCGGCCTTTCAGTACTTAAAGGGGACTTATAAGAAAGATGAAGACAGACTTTTAGTAGGGCCTGTAGCAATAGGACAAGGGGCAATGGTTTAAAACTAAAAGAGTGTAAATTTAAATTAGATATTGGGAAGAAATTCTTAATCATGAGGGCAGCGAGGCGCTGGCCCAGGCTGCCCAGAGCAGCTGTGGGTGCCCCATCCCTGGCAGTGCTCAAGGCCAGGCTGGATGGGGCTGGGAGCCGCCTGGGCTGGTAGAAGTTGTCACGGCCCATGGCAGAGGAATGGGAACTAAGTGATCTTTAAAGGTCCCTTCCAACCCAAAACATTCAATGATTCTATGAGCTAAAGGTCAGAACAACTTCCTTGAGCTGCCTCTAAGCATGACCTGACTAGCTGTCCCTGCTTGTCAGCCTAAAGGTAGTCTGTTGCTGTAGCATAGGAGGAAGTCACCATCCATAATAACCGATGTGATACCTTAGGTAGTTGTATTGTTCTTGGCGAAGACCCATGGAAAGTTTCCGTGAATCCTGACCAGAGGATCCTCCTCCCAATGGCCCGTGAAGCTGATCTGAATGCAGACCTGACTCAGGGAGGCACGGGCGGGGTTGATACATTCCAGAAGATACTTCTCACAACTGTCGCTACCATTTGGGGACATTTCTTACATAATGTTTTTATTTGTTCCATTTTTTGTAACAAAAAGACAAAGCCATGCCTACCGCTCAGCAGAGAGCTGAAATGTGTGCTCCAGATCATTCTCATTAAGGACAAGGTGAAAAAATAGATACTTTTAGCATTTTTATTCACAATCCTCTGATTATAACAAGTTTTAAATACATCCATTTTTGTTAGGTAATTGTTTAAATGCTGTTTTGAATATGAATCACTTTTCAAATAAGGGTCTGAATCATTATGGGCCCTCAATATAAGGGTGCATTGCTCAGATAGGAAAAAAACAGAGATATCTTTCTGTCCAAAATATGGAGTAATTGGAACACCATGGAAACTGTCTCAGTCCTACAGCAGAAATAGTCCTACTGCACAAACTCCTGTAAAGTAGAGGTGGGATAGCAAAACAAACATGTTGGTGGATGGCTCAACACTTCTGTGCATTTTGTATCTCCATCACCAGGCACTCGAGGAGCCAAATTGCCCAGTACTCATAACAGCTCAGTCCTCTGTGTAAAGATACAAACTCCAGCCCAATTTTACACTGGAAAACCACATCAACATCAGCTTTGTTCACTACTGGGAATGGCAGGTTGATCTAGACATAAAGATACGCTTATTTAAACAGAAAAGTGATTGTGAATCCACTGAGTTCAGCTTCTGCACTTTTTTGTGTGTAACATAACAGGCTTAACATATATTGGGCTTTTAGGTTTTTTTTTAGTTTCAGATTATTCAAAATAGCCAAGATAATCAAATGATACTAAATTTTTACCTAATAGGTTTCAGCAGCAAAAAAAAAAATGTTCATAATTTCATTTGGAACTGATACAGAAAAATATTTCTTGCCATAATTCTGGTAAGTAAACAAACCTTCATCTACAATGTCTAATTAAAATCAATGGACTTTTAATAAAAGGCATCTTCAGTCTCTAGGAAGACTTTAGGAATAAATGGTATAAAGATAGGAAGTAATTTGAGATATTCGTCTTTATT
>JAVJGJ010000059.1:76156997-76170808 GCA_035590215.1 Microhierax caerulescens | reverse complement strand
TCTTGCCATAATTCTGGTAAGTAAACAAACCTTCATCTACAATGTCTAATTAAAATCAATGGACTTTTAATAAAAGGGGTGAGAATGCATCTTCAGTCTCTAGGAAGACTTTAGGAATAAATGGTATAAAGATAGGAAGTAATTTGAGATATTCGTCTTTATTTTTACCTGTTTTGAGATTGTATCTCAAGCAATACCTGATCACATCCATGCTGAGAAACCTTTTCTTTGCCATGCCTGTTTCCAAGTGGTAGAAGCTGTGCTCATATTTTTTTACCTGGCTCTTGCTGTAGACATCAGTAGCATGCAATGTGAGCAACACAGTCAGAATATGAAGCTGTCTCAGCGTTAATTTACCTGCTGATATTACAGTAAATTATTATGGCAGTCATGGTACCACTGGTTTCAGGATCTGTGGAGCCTCATATATATATTCTGAAGACATTCTTTGTGATAGGTATTCTTTAGCTATTAAATTGTGTCACACCTGGTGCAAATTTCAGCTAAGCTCTGCCATTTACTTAGGCACTATCATTCAAAATCAAATACACTCTTACAATCATTTCACAATCACTTTAGCCTGGCTTAACACAGAATGACTCCCAGTAACTCCCAAGTGAGTGTCATATTTAAATAATCCTGATATTTTATGTCCATTTTAATGAGCAAATGAAAATGGGTTAGAAGTAGCTTTAGACTTTTTTTTTATAGGATTAAAACAATAATAAAAAAATCTTACATTGTCCTTGAAAAACAAATTCCACCACAGAGTGCTGGTAGGAGCACTGCAGATCAAACAGAATCCAGTTCTTGGTGCTGGGGCCCTTCTGTCCTAGTGTTTGACTCAACATTATGGCAGATGTGTGTGGTTTTGGTATGCATGAAAAAGTAGAAAACAGCTTTTAGCACTGAAAGCCACTCTGTCAGCTGAGGAGCACAGCAGCTATCTTTGTGTTCTCTCTAATACTATGTGTATATTATGGAATAGGCAGTTTGCAGCCACGTTGACTGTTTACCAGCTGAGGACTCCCTCACAGTACAGACGTTCTTAGCTAGCTTTGAGGGATCCACTTGCATTCTCCAGAGGTTAAGTCTCAACAAGGGTTTTAAGCAATTTGTTCTATACTGGGTCTCAGTATATTTAATATAGTTTTGCAAATGCCAGAGGACAGAAGTTGAAGCACTCATGGTCAAGCAGCATCTGAAAAGCAGGTTGGAAAAATGGTTGGAATAAACAATTAAATTGTTAAAAGATTTTACCTGGAACGTCAAATCATGTTCTCAAAATATAATGTAGGACAGACGTTTGCTCCACATTAGAGGAAACTCACGGATGCAAGATTAGAAGGGACTTTCTGAGCTCTTAAGTCTAGTCCCACCAATATTACAGATAACTTAATTAGTTTCTTTTTAGTTCATAAAATGTCGTCTAAAAAGCAGTGTATATTTCTTTCACAATTACTTGTCTCCAGACTTTGGCCAAGCGCTTTAAACTATTAACAGCTGCTGTTGGGTTGTTAAGGGAGTATGTTAAACAGAGATACAAAATATAACACTCCTCAGTAACAAGAATTGACTTCTTTCTAAACATGAATTATCTTTCATCATAGAAAATCAATATTATATTTTTCTCTGAGTACAGATACGGAGTCCTGACTGAAATTTACTTCATACAAGCACTGATCGTCTTTAACCAGGAAGACCTCTCCCAGCTGTCCTCCTTGAAAAAGGGAAAGCAAGTGGAAGACTAGCAAAATTTTAGATATAAAAAGATTAGATAAAATCATAGTCTTTCATTTCTTAACCAGTTCATGTTTAATCACCATTTTTTTGGAAGCAGTAGAAGTATTCAGAGACCTTGTGATGCCATGGATCACAAGTTGAAAGCCTGTTAGAGTAAGGCAGCAGTATCTTAGCCAAATTTCAGCAATTTCAACACTTAGTCAATGAGGCTTGTGGACGGGTCACATCTTCTCTGCTTGTTAAGTGTGGACAATTCAGCACAGAACAGTTCAGCAACCTTTATATACCCTTTTTCTTGAATGTATGCGAGGTGCTACCTTGGAAGTAATCAGCTCATAGCAACGAGAAGCAATGAGAACATGGGACAGATCATGTGCACATAGTTTAAACAGAAAGTAAGTTGGTTGCATTTGTTTAATCATGAGGACTCGGCATCTCTCTTGCATTTTAACGGCATGCTTTGTAGTTCTAGTCTTGCAGTGTAACAGGAGAAAGGAATAATGCAAATATTTGCAGTCGTGGAGAGGTGCTGATATTTAATATTCAGAGTAACCATAAAGATAGAAACCCTGCATAAAGTTCATGGCCTTATGCATTCACAACATTAATTGTGAAGAATATTAAGGCCTTTTAAAAGAGAAGGTAATCCCTTTTGCTTCATTTGCTTCAATTTCATCATCTTCAATTAGATCCCTAGAAATAGGTAATAAAATCTAGTTAAGTTGTTCACTTGTAGGTATAAAAATATTTTCAGAGGTTTGCCATTGGACCATTATTATTTAAAAATCAAATTTGACTAATGTGCTATAGATCTGAAGAGCTGTTATAACAATCAGATTCATAGATTCAAGTGATCTGTTTTTTCTTGAGACAGTCATTGTCCCTACAGTTTAAAATCAAAGTTTACTTAACAGAAATCTCTTTTCAAAGAGCCTGGGACATTCAGGCAAGCTGATTTCTGGTCTATTTCCTTACTCAACATATGCTGTGGGATTTCATGCCATATTTCCTGCTTTAAGGACAAATCTTTCATGAAAATCAAAGAAATTAGGATGTTGCACAGGATAACCTTAACCTTTATAGTAATTGCTCCATGTACCTGTACCCTGGTTGCATGATTGTTGTGTGTGGGTTTGTTCACCTGAAAAAAAGTCTCTTCCATGACATCTCAGTGATGATTTATAACCAGTTGTCCTGAAAGTGGGTGGTAGTAATCTCATATTTGCATTTCGTTCCGGACAAACAGGGAGATAAAGCAAGGATTGCAAAGTCTGAACCTGGGCCATGGCAAATGAATCTTCAGTGTAGCTAGAATATCCTCTTTTCCCTCACCTTTGCTGCTGCAGAAGGCCAAAATATTTGATATTTTTTACCTTTATTCAACCTCTTCTCTGATGTAAAGGGATATAAAATGCTCCAAAAGGGATAGATATGGTCTTTCCAATATAGTATATATTAGTATATACTTTATCCCATAATCAAGGTACATGTTTTCCTGTTGCTTAACCTCCTCCTTTTTTAGAGACGATACGAGACACAGGTATTTATAAGCCATATCATCTCTGACACTATTTCAGAAAATTGCTGACTGCTCACAGTATTAAAATATTACTCCCGTGATATTGACTGGCTAGTGAAATAATGAATTTCCTTTAGTTGGCACTGAATGTAATGGATGATGATTATACAATATGTGACCTTTTCAATGCTTATAAATATTATACATGCTTTTACAGAAGTCAGTTTCAACACTGTCAAAATATTTACTTACTTATTGTGGATTTGGGCTTATAATGAGCTGAAGGATCCTGCCTCATCCATCCAAAGTAATTGAAGGCATAATTGACTGAAAGCAATTTCTACCAGCCACCTGCATGAAGGAGCATTTGTTGAAATTGCCTTTTCCCTGTAAGCAATTATCAGATTTGTTACTGACAATATCACATCGAGCTTCATTAACCAACAGCTCCTGAATCCTGCAAAACATAACATGCTTAATTATAATCCCAGCCTACTATGCTTATTATTGCAAATGCATCCTAACCATAAACATTAAACTTATTAATTGGAGCTTTAATGCTAAATGAAGCAATAGCTAACATAGATTTTTCTTGTTTGCGTTTGGCATGGAAGTTGTGTGGTTGGATAGGGAAACACTATAATTATTGACAACTGAAGGGATTTTTTGTCACCTCTAATATCTCTGAAAACTGAGATGTGATATCATGCTAGTTGGCAACTTTATATTGCAGCACTCTCACTGCTAAACAATAATTTTGTGGGCAGTGGAGCTACTGAAGCAGCTGATGCCATTTAGCTGACAAATTAAGATGTCTACAAGTGACTACTTGTAGGTGTGCGCTAGGTATTCAGATCACGTTGCTGTCAACAGAGCTCAGAAAATACAGGGAAACCTATAGCTGTTCTGCTGACCACGTGTCTGGCTGAAGAGCTCCAAGACTATCATCACCTTTCCTCTGTTAGAAGCACAAATTTCCGTTTTTGTTCTCTATCTAGTCAATTATTTTCACGTCATTTTAGGTTACATACCTACAATGAGTCTGATGGCACTAAGTGAAGCAATGCTAGGAAATGATCCTGAGCACATGGTTGCTGTGTTTGCGTGGGTCCTGGCTTGCTGTTGGCCTGGGGCAATCTGTGTTCTTCCAAACACCTCCTGGGCATGATCTGGGGGTTGACATGGGCCAAAACCCATGACTAAAGAGACTGTTTGCATGTGGCTGCCCGGTTTGGGAAGCTACAAAGCCGTAATAGTATGGCATGGCTGGTCCATGCCTTTGCGCCTGTGGGCACAGTGTTAAGTTTAGCTGCAGCCAGTGAAATCTGGCAAACATAGGAGGGTGAAGAGTGGGTTCAACTGTTGTTCAGGTGAATGATGGCTGCCAAAAATAGATGTACAGATGAAAGGTGACTAGATACCATGATAGCATTTTAACGAGGCTAATAGCACACTATCTGAGGTAAGCATGATTCAATTATACTAGCCTGAAGTCATGTAAGTCAGATGTGGGGGACAAACACCATTACACATTTGCCTAAGAGTGGGTTGCCATGGCTTCATCTTGAAGTTCACCTCTGAGAAGTTTCAACCACACTGTTGCCCTAGGACTTGTGTGTTTACCAGTGTGGTGATTTAATGCATTCTGTCATATCCACAGATGGCAAGGGCATGCCAACAGACCCCTCATTATTGGAAAACTACCTGGGTAAGCTAAACATTGTCAGCTCCTATTCTGCTGCCACGAGACCAACTGCCAAAATCTGCCCCATTTGTGCCCTGCAAGAGGGAGGGTGCACCTCACTGTGTGCTCAGATAAGATCTGGTGTAGCTCCTGAACCCTGCCTAAGAAACATATGGGACGGTGCTTATGGATCCAAGCCCAGATTCAGGGACCATTCTAATACCTCAGCATTGTAGGAAAAAATCAAATTCCCGAGCAAAACCATGTTCCCCACCAGTATTGGATTCACTAATACAGATGAAACTTCTGAGAGTGGGTTCATTCAAGCAGCAGCCACAGTCTTTCACTAACCCTATGTACATGACATGTAGTTTAAGTGAGTACAGTACAACATGCAAAACCCCACTGAGGTGGAAGAATACATGGTGTTAGTAGTAGGGCTCTGAATAGAAGTGATTGTTAAATCTCTTAGGACATGACTTCCAAAGCCTTAGGAAATGGCCTTTAGTCTGAGGACTTGTAATAAATCATATTATTCTGCAATAAAATTTGCAACTTAAAAAAGTTCTGACTATTTTAGGGAGAGATTAAGATGCTCTCAGCTTATGCCCACACCACAAAGACATCCCAGCAGGTATAGCGTGAGTTAACCCAGAACCTGAAGTGCTGAAAGTAAATTGTGCAAATGCTTACACTGATGTATCTGTGCCAGAAGAACACTGTATCAGGAAGCACCAAACACCATGTACTTGTTGCCTCAAGTTGGCTCCAGTCTGATGATTCTTTATTGCATGCCATTCCATGCTGTATGGAAGACCTTCCTTGCTTTGTTTTGCAGATCATTCGTTGAATTCAACAGCCCTACCTTTCAAGCAAGGTGGTTTGGAAGATGAAACAGGAATTCTCTCTTATAGTTGAGATTTGACTTGATTTGAAGCGCACAAGTCATGCAGAATATATTTCTTTGTTACTGTGTAACAGGACTTGATTCTGAGTTGCAAAGCTTGCTGTTCCTTTCTCATGTTGCCTTCCCATGCCTCATTAAACAAATGGTGACTACCCTTGAACTTTTTCTTACCTGAGTGTGAAAATCTGTAAAATAATTGATGAGAGCA
Organism: Microhierax caerulescens; assembly: GCA_035590215.1. Taxonomy (NCBI): domain Eukaryota; kingdom Metazoa; phylum Chordata; class Aves; order Falconiformes; family Falconidae; genus Microhierax; species Microhierax caerulescens. The sequence continues at coordinate 76,164,747 of JAVJGJ010000059.1, read as the reverse complement.
GGCTGTGGGTCTAATGAATTGTTCTTCTGGAGCTTTCTTATTTTCTGTTCTCAAAACTGTGCTTAGGGTCTTCATGTATATTGAAATATTTTTTTAAAAATCTTAGGGGAAAAAAAGAATGACATCAAATCCTCTTATGAAAACTCCTGTTGTGAGTCATAATGGATACAAAAGAAAAAAGAGTTCAATCCAACTGTCTTTAGTAATGCCTAGTAGTACTGCTTTGCCTACATGGCAAATATTACATTATTCTTCATGAGTGTGGATTTTTTTGATAGAGGATCATCACAAAATCGAAGTCAATATCTTTAAATCAATATCTCCTGAAAACTTGCTATATTAATGACACTGTGTTAAGCCTAGTGATGGGAAGTCTGGCATAGAAAAACATTTTGCAATAAATCTTTGTAACATAAAAAATCTTTCCTTTCCTGTGCTGTCAGCTTCTCCCCTTCCATTCACACATGAAACTTTTAAACATCAGAAGAATCATAATTTTAAACAATCAGAAGAAATATAAGTATATTCAGGGTTCACCGAAATGCCTCAGCATGCCCATATTGGCACATGCACACTCCTTTCTTTGACAATCCTCTAGCTGAGAAACCAAATACAGCCTGAAACTGAATTTTCCTCAACATTAGGGATACTTGGAATCAGGATTTGATTTGAATGCATTTTGTCAGTTATGTTACTAACATTTGATGGGAATTATATTTAAGATTTGTGTGTGTGTGACATTTGGTTTAATTAGGAAAAAAAAACCCTGCAAATGTATAGGCAGGTGAAAATATACATTGAATTGTTAATTCACCTTTTAATTAGAAGCAGTGAAGTATCTTTGAAATAGTCTGTGGCTGAGGGAACACAAATTCAACAACTCTTTTATTCTTTTCTTTGGTTATTGACTAAATAATTTTCAAGTATGGCCTGGCTGTTTTTAAGTCAGGGGGGTGCTTTTTATGTTGGAAATCATCTCCAAGAAAAATTCTACAAAAAAAATGTTTTATTTTTGTTTGTTGCAGAAAGAATGAATGAAAAATCAATAAATTGATAGAAGGGTGATATACTCTGTCCTGGCTTTTGTAATGCCTTTGACATGATCCTACATAATATTCTGGCCACTAAATTGGAGAGACATGGGTTTGACAGATGAAATGTTAGATGGATAAGGAACTGGCTGGATGCCCACATCCAGAGTTATTGTCAGTGTCTCAGTGTCCAGGTGGAAACCAGTAATGAGTGATGTCTCTCAAGGGTCTGTACTGGGATCAGTACTGGTTAATATCTTCATCAGTGACATAGTGGGATTAAGTGTACCCTCAGCAAGTTTGCAGATGACACCAAGCTGAGTGATACAGTTGCTTCTCTAGAGGAAAGGGATGTCATCCAGAAGGACCTTGACTGTTTGAGGTATGGTCCTGTGCAAACCTCATGAAGTTCAGCAAGGTCACAACTGCAAAGTCATGCATCTGGGTCAAGGGCAATCCCCAGTATCAACACAGACTTGGGAATGTGCCCCTCTACTCTCATGGACCCCACCAGGAACTCTGCTCTGGGACCCACAGTGCAAGTAAGACATGGACCTGATGGAGTAGGACCAGAGGAGGGCCATAGTCAGAGGCTGGAACACTTCTCCTATGAGGAAAGGCTGAGAGAGTTGGGATTGTTCAGCCTGGGGTAGAGAAGGCTCTGAGGAAACATTACTGGTACCTTCCAATACTCAAAGGGGGCTATAAGAAAGATGGAGAGAGACTTTTTATCAGATTCTGTAGTGGCAGAACAAGGGAAAATGGTTTTAAACTGAAAGAGGGTAGAGTTAGGTTAGATATAAAGAAGAAATTCTTCCCTGTGAGGGTGGCGAGGCGCTGGCCCAGGCTGCCCAGAGCAGCTGTGGGTGCCCCATCCCTGGCAGTGCTCAAGACCAGGCTGGACGGAGCTTGGAAAAACCTGGACTGGGGGAAGGTGTCCCTGCCAATGTCACAGGGCTTGGAGTCAGATGATCTTTAAAGGTCCCTTCCAACCCCAAAATTAAAAATTATGTAAACATTTGCATTCAGGCAAAGAATCAGTATTCCTCATCCATCAATCAATCAATCAATCAGTTGATAAATTATTGTAGGACAAGCTGTATAAATGCACACAGATTCCCAAGCTTTTTTGGGATTTTGGAAGGTAGGCAATACTTAGTGAAAAAGCACAATTTCTCTCCTGTCTTTTTCCTTCGAATTTAAAAAAATCATAATAAGAAATCTGCAGTACCAAAAAAGCAGTATCTGCTGTTGGTCATCAGCTGTAATAATCTTTTTTTGAGAATACTGATTAATTTCAGCCAGTGAAAATGAGAAAATGATTTTAAACTGATTTAGCTGTAATTAAAGGAAACCAAAGCACATAAGTATGCCCTGAATTTGCAGATTCTAACTCAACACTACTGTCAGCATTCCCTAGAGTCATTATCTGTCCATTATAGCAAATTATATTGAAGATAGGATTTAAGATGTTAGGCATTTTCTATGCAAGCCAGAAAAAAAAAAAAAAAGTCTTCTAGCAAATCCCATGAGTTAATCACAACTTAGATCAAATTACCTGATCAAAAACTATGAGATTTATGTAAAGCTTCCTATAATTTTTAAAAGCTTTAAGTTTATGAATGGGAACTAGATCTTTGGTCAGATGATAATGAGCTCTCCTTCACTTCTGAAAATGGCAAAGTATGTGTAGAGGAGGAACACTAGTTGTAACTGGCAATTAGATGAATAGAGATTATTATAATGTGTTTATTCTGCTGTGGATTCTGATTTCAGCAGCAAATCCATCTTCTTGCAGTGCTTGAAGTTGAAATTGGGTGTACTAAGTCTTTGGATAAAATAAATATAAATGAGTTAAATTATATTTATTGTTATGCTAACTAATGTAGAAAATAGGAGCAGAAATCAAGGAGCAGAAGAATCTTCTTTGTCAATTATTATTTTTCAAATGAAGAGGTAGTTTCAAAGAACCAATACTACCTACAATAAAAATAACATTTTTCAGTTTTTCCTTCAGAAATGTTGATAAAATGATCTGTAGGAAAAATGAACTGTTACGCTATTTTTATAAGATCCATCAGAAAAAGTAATTCTTACTTTTCAAAATGCCAAAGTAAAGATGGCAAAGAAAAAATCAATGTCTTATTTAATTTGCTTGCAGGAGACTCCATGTAGTCCTTGTTTATGGATCCTAAAAATAGGATCCACTTCTTTTTTACACTAGTTTTTGAACTCTCTCTGAATATCATCAATAATTTTCCCAAATTAATCTTGCCAATATGACGCACTTTAGAGCAGAATTGTCCTCCTCAGAGATAAGCAAATGCTTTAGTTCAGTCCCAGTCTGTTGGGTTTTTTTCTATCAAGGTTATCAACAGTCTGTTAGTTGTAAAGTATCTTTTAAATGTAGATTCCTCTTTGTACAGAGACAAAAATACTTAATCTGTGTCAAGCAACAAGTCATGCATTCAACTACGTGCTTCAGTTTTTTAGCTTGGTTTTCCTTTTTAGGCATATCTTAACTCAAGCAAGATAATCCACTATACATATAAATGTGTGATGAGTTTGAAGTCAAGGTACTGGTTTTCAAAGTGATATGTGAGAGTTAAAGAGATTTACTTTTGTTCATAAATATTGTTATAAATCGTAGCAGTTGTCCATAAGACATTTAGCTAGGCTTAGGCCACCTAAGCCAGTGGCTTTTTAAGGTGTTTGCAGAGATTCTCACCATCTGTCTGGGTTTTCCTGCTTGCTGCACCAGCATATCATCTCAAAGTACACCATTCATGAACTCTTTGGAGATGTTGCTTCATTCTGCCAACACACCCTGCATGATTGGACCAAAATTCATCACTGGTGCCTTTGGACACTATTTCCACATAACCCCTGTTGCTGTTACTTACCACATAAGCAAGGCTATTTATGGAGCCTCAGGTATGTGATCCAGAAGTAACAGCCCATTACTTTAGAATATTATCATGAAAAGAATGTTTGATCAGCTTAAAATTTTCTCATATCAAAACTATGGCTTAAAGAATTAAACCTGAGCTTCACAATTTTGTGTGGAGTCATATCCATGTAATAGGTTTATGGTTTTGATTTTGATACTACAGACTAAGATGATACAACAGTAGCAACTGCCTTTAACTGTCAGTTTATCTGTGTAAAAAGTGTAGACCATCAAAAGCACAGACATCATCACAGATTAAAAGGGTGGGACAAAATTACTCGGAGTAGAGCAGGACACAGCGACAGAACTTATGTCTTAAATATTATTGTAGCATTCCTGTAAACACAGTTGTCTGCATCTGCAGTAGCAACTTGATTTCTCTTTGAAGTGAATGAGAAGAAGGCAGCATTTTAATAATGTGATTCATACCGGAGAGTTTAGTATTTGCTGTAGGATGAGATGAACTGAAATCTGGAAACACCCATTTCCTCTTTTGGCCACAATAGGGAGACTAGTAGGCTTCCGAAAGGTTTTTCACTTCACTGTTTGCCAGAACTGGAGGAACTGACCTTCAGGGCTTACTTCAGTGGCCTACTTTGCAAGCAAAAAAAGTAGTAGTAACATCTAAGTAGGGAACAATTATTTTCTTGTGCTTGCATCTGGATCACCTAGGAAAAGGACAAAAGCTTAAAGAACAAATTGGTTTTTTATCTATGACAGGAATTTCATTGAACATCAGTCTACTAACTGTAAATGAAATACATTCACAAATGTGTCTGTAGATATATATACTTAAATATATACACATATATGTAGTTTGTGTTTTCCTCTTTACTGATGTTTTAAAGAAGAACTTTTGCTTTTCTAATCTAAAAGTTTTTATTTCAAACATTATTACTTACATAATTATTCTCACAAAATTTAACCACAGAAGTTGACAAAGAAACCCAAAACAAATTTTCAGGTTTGTTATTGAAAACATCCTTCTTCCCTTCCAGGCTGACCGTCATCCCTAATAGCCTTAATGTGGAGAACAATTCCTTCCCAAACCTGATTTTTTTGGAAATGGGCACAGCTCACTGCAATGTTACATGCAGGAAAAAGACATACGCCCTCATGGCAAGAAACTTTTTTCCTGATGTGGGAATCTTATGAATGAACAACTGCCATGATTTAGACTCTTAATTTTTCCTTTCTATTCTGAGGCTAGGAATAAAGAAAAATCACTAAAAATATCACTATATAGGTATACCGTACATCTACCAGTCTTGCTGCTTATGAAAAGCAAGGACAGCAAATTTAAAAGAGATACCATCACCAGTTTCAGTAATGTGGCACCCTTAAGACATAGGAATAGGTACAAAGTAGGAACGGTGATGAAATTAGCAGTGTAGTCACTGAGGTGGAAAAGGAACATCAAATGTCCTGGCTGACATCTTGCACGTTTGTATGACTGAGCTCCAGATGTCCTTCCTCAAAGGAAGAATTCTAGAGTCATATAGTCCCACCTCCTATTCATTGTGGAATGGAACAGAAAATCAGTCTCTGACACAACTCTCAGAGTTCTTAATTTAATAAGGTTTTTATAATTAATTAACAAGAGATGACTTCTGTCTAAAAATTAATTAATTTAGTAAGATAATGATACTACACATGTACAGAAATATCATTGACATACTTCATATTTGAAGATCTTCAAAGATATCAAATGTTGTCATTTTATGTAGGAAACTAAATATGGTGGGAATAAAGGTTTGGTAACCAGAATAGTAATGCTGGTGGTTGGACTAGATGACTTTCAAAGGTTCCTTTGCAACCCAAACCATCCTATGATTCTATGTTTAAAACTAACGGCCTCTACTACCTGGATAAAAGTGTTCAAACCTTCAAGGAATTCATTAAAATGCCAGAACTCTCCTTATTATTCTGCTCTTTGATTTTAGCTGAACTCACTGCTGAGCATGCTTGCAAGCTTTGATCAGTCAATGGCCTTGAGAGTGGAATACATAAATTGCATCTATTTTTAAGTACAAACATGGCATCTACAAAGTCAGTGCAAGGAAAATGGAGTCTGTCCTTGCTTAATCACCTGAGAAAATGGTTTGGATAAACCTCTGCAGCTGCAGGCTGTTACATGATTAGAGCTAGGAGGTGGTTTAATGGTTTGGTCCATTATAATATATTGGTCCATATGGACAACAAAGTGCCATCTGTGTTTTAAATGAAGTAAACATGTGTTGGTACACACTTTGTTTAACTGTGAAAATATTTTGCCAACATATAATGGAACTTACATAGAGTTAGGTACTATATTTTAAAAGTTCTCCAACTCCCTTAGTCAACTGTGTAGTCATTTCAGAGCTGTAGCTGTCTCTCTTTTGCAGTGTTAAATTTCCCCAGAGCCTGACACACTATACATGAGCACATAAGCATTCGTTCCCTGCCTAGGTTCAGCTCTGACTCACAAAGATGATGTTCCCTTGCCTGTGTCATCTGAGGAAGCAGACCTTGACCTCAGCATCCTCTGAACAGGCTTTGTGTGTGTCACAGAGACCAGGCACCACAGTGAAGCCTGGCTGCTGTTCTGATGTACTGAAGTGAAAACATCAGTAACAGAAGCTCCTGGATGCAGCTGGCAATGGTCCACTTCACTATGACACTTCAGTCACTAAAATGGGTACAAAATATGTGGAAGGAAAGGGCTGAGTTTCTTTTCTTCCTAAATGGAAGTTTGGTCTTTCCAGACAGAACCAACCCCAGCAGGAACATTGTTCTGCTTCCAACTTGTTTAATTTCCATCCCTGTGTCCCTGTAGAAACCTGTCCCTTTGTTGCTTGCTCAGTGCCTGACTGAAGTGAAAGGGATTCAGAACTGAAGTGAAGATGAATAAATTAATACCAACAAGCTGCTCAATGGAGTAGTTAAGATGTTAGGAAAGAAACTGAAATATGGATCATTAACCAGGGCTTCCCATTTAATTGTAAAGTTTGGTTAACCTTTAACAGTGTTCTCCTTTCTGGAAGAGGTGCTTTTTTTTTTATGGTTTTTAAACTTTTACCTCCATGTAGCCATGTAATTCTGTATACCTGTGTACTGTAGGTATATTACTCTACATAGCAACAAACTACTGTATACACATACATGTATCTATACAGAGAAAGAGACCAAGCGAGAGGGGAATAGTTGGTGACAACTCATAGCATTAACTCAAACATTTCAGCAATATGTAGCACAGTGAAGCCTGCTTGAATGGTTGCTGGAGTTAAATTGTTCTGCAATAAGAAAGCCTCTATAAAATGTAAGCCATAACCTTTACCCTAATAAAAAGTTAACATTGTTAGTTCATTCATAGAATCAAGGAATCATAGAATCACTTAGGTTTGAAAAGACCTTTTGAGATCGTCAAGTTCAACTGTTAGCCCAGGACTGACAAGTTCACGACTAAATCATGTCCCCAAGCACATTTTTTGAACACTCTCAGGGATGGTGATCCCACCACACTCCTGGGAAGCTTGCTCTGGTGCTTGACCACCCTTTCAATGATGAATTTTTCCTAATCTCCAGTCTAAACCTCCCCTGGTACAACTCGAGGGGGTTTCCTCTTGTCCTATTGCTTGTTATCTGGGAGAAGAGACTGACCCTCACCTGCCTACACCCTCCTCTCAGGCAGCTGTAGAGAGCAATAAGGTCCCCCTTGAGCCTCCTCTTCCCCCGGCTGAACCCCCCCAGGTCCCTCCGCGGCCCCGCCTCAGCCCTGTGCGCCCACCCC
>JAVJGJ010000059.1:76086368-76151623 GCA_035590215.1 Microhierax caerulescens | reverse complement strand
TGGTTCGCATTACTTATTTGAATCACATATCGGTCTAAATTCTGTCAGAGACATCAATGAAGTCTCATTTCTGTCTTCATGAAAAGCGCCAAAGGAAGGCTTCGCATACACAGACACCCTGAATGGAGGGCTTCAAAATCCATGAGGCTTTTAAGCTCTTTCAAGTCACTTTTAGGAAGCTAAAAATAACGTCCAAGAAAGCTCTGAGTTGAACTCATTCTTAGTTATCCATTATTCAAGGAATGCTGGGCTAAGTGCAATGGTGTGGAATAAGAAAATGAGTATACAAAGTGTGCATATACGTTGTTTTATGCCACACCATTGTGCTTAGTCCTCTGTTCACTGAACCGTACTGTAAAAATAAATTGGCATAAAATTAAATATATTCTGGAAAGAAGTAGGAAGTTCCTCCTGACTGACAGCGGCTTGCAATGCCAGGGCTTGTTCTATATTCATACTTACAAAATGCAGATTATATTTCTCTCATGCTGGCAAGCCAATAACTAAGCTTCACTGCTTTTGGCATTCACTAGATTTTTGTCATACCTCCCTAATATGCCTTAAGGGTACTTGTTGATACCAAGAATTGAAACAAAGCTTATGCTTTCGGTTGCCAAGTCACTTCAGCCAGATGGAAACATAAATCTGGAGCCAGAAAATATTATTACTGTTATTTGAATTTGGAATGCACAATGGTGGCTTTGTCTTTACCATGTAAATGTTTCTTATAATGGAAAAGTCTAACATAAGAAGAGATGCATCTTGTTAAGGTTTCCTTTGTTGCTATCCTAGCAAGTTGGCTTGAATATGTTGCAAGGTCTACAGCCTACTTGTGGTAAATAAATGTACCATGTTCCTTCATGGAGTTTACTTCTTCTTTAGCTGCAGAAGGAGTAACAATGAGTAATGTTTGTAAGATGAAGCCAGGCAAATCACAGCAGAACAGTGCACATGCATTTAACAGAGAAAGTTGAACATCTCTGGTATTTCATCCTGGTGTCTTTAAATCAAGACTGGATGCCTTTCTGGAAGATCTGTTCTCCTGCAGCTTTAGGAGTTTTTAGTATAATGCAGTAGTGTCTGGACAGGATATTTATTGCTGTATTGTACAATATATGTTATGAGTTGTAACCAACTCGGCTTTATAAACCCATGAAATCCTAAAGTCAACAGCAAAGGTCTTAATTTGTTGGCATTCTGCACAGGGCATCTTTAAAACAGCAGTACATTTTGTAATTTTTGTATAAATAGTATTTTTCTCCATGATTTGTCAGGCAAGGTTTAGTGAAAGGAGAAAAGTGACATGAAATAGAGATACTTCATCAAAACAGTGATACTTCAATCACTGCAACACTAAACTTCTTCAGTAAAAGGAGATATTTCCCTGTGTGTAATACCCCAGATACTGAGGTGCTCTTCTGAATATCAACAATTTTTTTGGCATTTACTTCTGAGGCTGGGAATGAAACTGGCCTTTAAAAGGTAACAACTAAATTAGCCAACGTGTATTATCTAATGAAAACTATCTGGACTTGAGAGGTTGCTTGAGACTACATGGTGTCAGCTGAGGGTGACGAAGGCTTCAGCAGCTGCTCTTACATCACTGCAGTCATTGCAGCCCCATACTGTTAGCCCAGACGCTCATTATTCTTTGCAGGAGACACTGATCAAATTAAGATGACACTTCCAGCCATCCCAACTTTAGCATCTGCTTCAGCTGTTCTGCAACAACCAGCAGCAGAACAATGAGGTTCATCACACTTTCCCAAACAGTGACGTAGGCCGGGGTCCTGCCAAAGGCTGTACAGTAATGATTTTCAAGAGTGGTGCTGTATTTTCTTCAAATGTGGAACTGACCATGCAAACAAAAAGCGATGGGCCCACGCTGTAGGAAACATCAGCTTTCTGATTTAAAATTTGAAGTTTTATTAGCCCAGAGAGACTGGAGAGAAGCAGCACCAGCTGACCAGAACAAAACCTAAGAGAAAACGTGAGAGTTGAGGAGAAATAATTGATGGGTTTATGTATTACTTGCCTCATACCAAACAACATCAGAACCAGAGTCTTTTCTTAATTTGTGTACAGCCGAAGGCATGGCTGTGCTGCTGGGGGCACGTGGGGTCGGTGGCTTCAGTGAGGTTCTGGATGCCCAGAGCTGCCTGACTCCTAGGCCAGGTCTCTAACCACACTGCCCAAACACCTGCATCCCACCGGCTGGTGGCTGAGCCAAGAGCCAGATGGTCTGGGAGTCTGGAAACAAGAGGACCGACGCTTCCAGGGCAATCTGCATACGTGCAGCCTTTCCAGGGCTGATCTGGAGCTGCGAGCCCTCCAGCCTGCACAGCCCTGATGGAGCCTGGCCAGTGCCACTGTTAAAAAGCACTGCTGTTACAGACCAGATTGCCCCTTACTGTCAGCAGCTGTCAGGGTACCTAGGGAGTGCGTTTTGCTTCGGGATCGCAAGTGTACCAGTATTACTGAAAGAGGGCAGTGTGGATTTTTTTTTATTATTATTATTATTTATTGTTTTTTACCGATATAGCTCTGTTTCTGACCGTCTTTCATGCAGAACAAGTTTTTCTTTCTGCAAAATTCCCTCTTCCCCAAAACTCCAGTTACCGTGTGATGGCGAAGCCGGTGCCTGCGATCACGGCAGATTTTACCGGAGATTAAAAGCTCCATCTAGTGGCAGCAGCGTGACTTTACAGGGAACAGGGAAACCCTGGCTCGTTTGCAGTCGATAAACTGTCACAGGCAGCAGAGGTGTCAGGGTCCTCCTTTGGTGTTTCTCTCCATCACACCGTACGGAAAGGTGCTTGCTGCACAGAAGACAAGCTTGCAGGCTGCACGGAGCTTTGTCACACGTTCAGTATCCCACCATCCCCACCCCACCTATTGCCTGCTCACAAACAAGACAGTGGCAATTTTACTCAGTTATCAAGAAACTGCTGGCAAATCCTTGAGAGCAGGACTTAGATACTGTAGAGAATTCAACAAGACAGGTTTCAAGCCAAAGGAAAGGTTCCTCTCAATTCCTCCTCCCCTGCCCAAGACTTCAGTCATTCCTATTTGGCTTCAGAACAGCGCATGTTATTATTGTTGGCAAGACCTACCTTGGAGCATAGTGGTCAGCTTTCCCTTCTTCCAGCTGGTAACCTGAATGACCAAATTCCTTCATTTCTACCCCCACAGGCATAAGGGTTCACCCATCTTACTGGAGACTCGCTTTCCAGACACATCTATCTCTCCTGTCAAGATGTCCCACTGTTCTGCTGTGTAGCATACCCCACCTCTCTAAGCTGTGATGGTGCTCTAATGACACAGACTTAAAGCACTGAGAGATTAGCTACTGGAATGATGGATGGGACATCTGGGAACTAAACACTTGCTTAGTAGACTAATGAGCTGGATGCCTAACATCTAAGGATTAACCAAGAGCCTGCCCAAGACAGCTGATGCACTGCAGGAAATCCGAGGAAGTCCAAACACAGCTCTTCAGTTATGTACAAAGGCTGACAAGACCTTGCTATCAGTGACTGAGGCTGGTGGTGGCCATTAACCTTTTCAAAAGGATCATCTTTTCTTTGCGACTTGCTCTAGGAGCACCTGTTTTTGCAGGGGGTTGCACCAGATGATCTCCAGAGGTCCCTTCCAAGCCTTGCCATGCTGTGACTGTGATACTGCCATGCAGAGGCACAGGGTGCTCTGTGAACATATGGTGAAGGGAAAGGAGAGGAAGGGCAGGAACCAGAGCCCCAGCCTTAAACACCTGAGTTTACACACACTGTTTTGTTATGCTTGAAGTCCTGTGTCTGAAAATTTCTCTTTCCCATCAAGCAGGGGCCCCTTTCCACATAACTGATCTGCCTCCCAAGCTTTATCCACTTCCTTATGCATTGCATTACGCATTTGCCTTATCACCTTTTATCATCAGCCTTGCTTCCCACTGACTAGAAACACCAAGGGTCACCTTCAGATTTTGGGATCATTAGTGAACTTGCAGTTGGGATCATTAATAAACTCATGAGCTCTCATGAACCGTTCTTTCTTGGAGTTAGTTTCATTTCAATGCCAGGGGCTTCATTTCTTCAGCAAGGTGATGGCTAAAACTCATGGAAATCACTGGTCCCACCAGGTCAGGGAACTTCTGCTGGGAAAATTGCTTCTTATCAGCAATCCATGTCCAGCTACTGGACTCAGAGGAATTAACAAGGGTAGTGATGCTCTCTTTGGCTGGCTAACCCATGAACTTCAGTTCTTGCCTGTTGACTGTCTCAGTGGTAGTTCAGTGCCCTCATGGAGATGGGATTTGAAGCTTTGATAATGAAATCAATTGCAATAAATGAAGTATTTTAGGGACCTACTTTTCATATAAAGTCCTTATTTTTCACATAAAGTGCAGGAGGAATATATCTTGCTCACCTGCTACATAGAAAAGAATTTTCAAGACTTGTCCTAAATCTAAAAATATTATTACAAATAAAACATTCTGTCCATATAACCCTCACATAATTACATCAACACATAGATGACAGTTTGACAGATTAAGTCGATTAACTGCTGGTCATATATTTCTGAAAGGATGCATTTGTCCTGACCTAGAGAAAAGCCTTCCATTCTTGTGTAGTACTCCATATCTAGTAGGTAGATTTTGTACAGTTCAAAATAAGTTTTAGCTAGCTAAATCTAAGCAGCAGCCTAAAAATAATGAACAAAAACCAGGCAAGGTTCTGTTTAATGTATTGAGATACACACACTCTGGTAATATAAGGTTGGCCAAATGGCTTCTCTTAAGTTTCTTGTAACTCTTCCGGGGTGAAAAAGCAGCTCTTGGAGCATAAACAACAAGATGAGTAACAATAATTAATGATCATGGTCTCTAAGCTCAGCTGGAAGTGTGAACTGGGGGCTCACACTGAGGCGAAATGTGTGTGAAGCAGCAGCTCCTGCCTTCTGCTGAGTTACAGAATCGGCTTGAGCCAAGGAATAAAAGGAGGTTGAAGGCATAAGACAGCATGTTGGTGGCAGGAGTGGAAGGGCCATCCAAAGTCAGTAAGGTCGGTAATGCTCCTGATGATACAATATATTTTCCTGGCTTTTCATCAGGGAAAGAATGGTTATGTCCAGGCTAAACTGTTTTCAATCGTGCAGGAAAGCAATGCCCTTGATCCCCAACCTGCTAATATAATTCAAGGGCGGGTACAAGAAGCAAGCACTTTATGCAGGAAAACAACCTGTTCTGAATCTGTGTTTATCTTTAAGCTGCTGAAGTTGATTGCAGTTAAGCACATGTTTAATTGGAAAGTTGCACACATGCTTAGAAGCATATATAGATTTAAGATTTTGCTTATATTTTTTTCCTGTATCCAAGATTTTGCATTTTTTAATACTGTTATAACATCACATATGTGTATAGCGTTAAAAAGCAAACATGAACCCAGCATAGAGAGAAGAGAGCAGCAGAAAAGTGAAAACAAAATATGAAGAACATCAGCCCATGCTGACTTGTATCTGTGTATTTTCATTATCTACTTAAATAAAATGAGATTGATCCTTATTCTGAGGTTGTTTAGTTCTTGGGATCTTTGCCTTACAAGTTTTTCTTTGCTTTTTCCATCTGCTTTCACATTTTAGTGAAACACATGCAAGTTCTGATATAGAGCAATTTGATTTCTTATGCCTTTGAAACCCTGAACTGTGCTGACAGGACAGGTTACTGTTGATCTGTCAATAGTTCATATTTGATGCACTGGAGAAAATGCAGATACAAGATAAAAATGTGATGGCTTTAGAGAGAGATTGAACTTAATCTGTTCTTTCTTGGTGTACAAACATTAGAAGTTTCAAAGCGCTCTCTCAAAAGCGTTTCTCCAGACAACACATAATCTTTAGGGGAGATAAAATCAAGGGAAATACTGGAAAGTAAAAAGGAGAACAGACTTAAAATACCCCAATCACTCGCCACAGAGTAGTGTGAAGAAAGCAGGGATCCTTCCACAAGAAATATCACATCAGGAGCGTGTCGACCCTCTCTGGGATGTGCTAGTATCAGGGATATTTAAACCACGGACAAAAAAGTTTTAATACAGACAGACTGGCTGACCATGCAGGGTGGAGTAGAAAAGATCCTTTGCATCCTAAAAGAACCAAATACAGAATTAGAGAGGGAAAAGAGCCTTCAGCCACTCCTCCCATCATCACTGTCCAGCACCATGTATAATCCTACATCACATCACATCACATCACATACCTGTCATTGAAACCACAGAAACCTTCCCGTGCTACACCTCTCCCGTTTTGTCTGCAGCTGCGTCTATCCCAGTGAAGATCATGAGCAACATATATAGCTGCTTTTTACATAAAAATTGTAAACCACAGCCACAGGTCCCTTGAAGTTTGGCTGTCTTAGGTCAGTTGATTTGATCTCTGGACATGTCATATCTTTCCATCAGCTATAGAGAGATCTCATGTGTTTAGCAGTCCAGGATAATTACCTGTACTGTACCAGCCGCACATTTATATTAGCAAATGAAACAGGACTGTGGCCTTGGATGGTCTTGGGCTACCAGGGACCGTTTCTGACAGATGGATTTCATGCAGCTGCATTTTTTTCTGAGAATAAGAGTGTCATAGTAGGGACATAGCAGACTGTGGACAAAGAATGGGCCCTGCCACTGCTTAGGTTAATACTATAGTTACAACCACAAAGTCATTTTTTTTCTTTGGAAAATTGAAGAATATGTGGACGTAACAATGTTAGGTTTCATATACCAGAGGTCACGGACCAGGGAGTTCTTCCTCAATACGATTGCTTGAAAGCCTGTGGTCTGGCAGATAAATTGACTGATTAGTCAACTGTGCATTTTATGTACAGCTTCATTAAGAAAAGGTCAGCAAATGCTTTGTCCCATCAGCACCCAGTGTAAGGTGTAGACTCTCAGAGGATTTAGGCACTTGACTTGTCAACAGCTGTTGGGCTCCATCTGTAGAAACCTGAGTGCTACATACCTGGTGAGTATTTGGTACTTGCATACTTCAGGGGAGGAATCTGGGCAGAAAAGCCCAGTTTCAAGAAGGAGCCACCACAGAAGCTGAATACTGTTTTATCGGGAAGGAGCTATCTGACTTGGCTTCATTACAGATTCACACATTCAATCACACCAACATCACTTTTCAAATACCATCTCTTACAAATGGATGTTGTTAACTTTCCCCGACAGTAAAGGCACAGCATGTGATTTTCATCCATCAGAGGAAGCTTAATAAATCAACCAGTACATTACAGCTTCACGCCAAGTTAGCACCTTCATCATGGAATGAAATTAGCAAAGCAAATACACTGGCTAATTGTGAAATATGCTAATTACCAGCTCAACCCGTGAAATAAGGCATGAGTGATGTGTGACGAGCTTTGTACAGAGTCGTGAACACTTGGAAATGCGACACTTAAATAAAGTCTAAAACTGCTTATGCAGAGAGAAAGGAGAACAGACAGGGCTAGGGAACAGGCATGGTGGAAAAATATTTTCATAAGAAGTTTGAAACCTTTTCACTTCTGCTACTCTCATGGGATTAAAGGCTGGGAGTAGGGAAATGCGCTGATAACAGGCTACAGACCATTTTTCATCTATTTCACACCAATCCAAATCTATTCAAGGTCATTAGTGAAGAAAACTGAGCTAGCAGTTTGGGATAAATTCACCAGTTGGCACAGTTTGACTTGAAGTCAACAGAGTTGTGGTTTTCCATGAGTAGAGAATTTGTCTTTTTATTTGATGAATTCAGACTCTTTTGCTCACAAGCTAGGCACTGACAGTTAGTCTGTGTAAATGTCTTCATTAATGAGAATGAGAAGATGATGCTTGGGAGCATATCACAGACTAGGGGTTTCTCTGCCGTTCACCTTGGCTATTATGTAGACTCTTACTTGTGTTTCTACACAAATTTCCTACTTGTATTTCTGTATTGATCTCCTAAATTATGTAGTGTTTTCTATATTTAAACAACAGCCCTACCCACACCCACCCCCCTCTCACCACCCCCCTCGGTTTTTCATCCTGCTAGAGGAAAAAAAAAGGCATTGAGAGAAGGATAAAGTCTTACTACAGATCGTCAACGAGGGAAAGCTGCACAGATGCAGAGCATGAGTCCTCTTTCACTAAAGCTGCCCATGTAATGCCCAGATGTTCTCTCCTCAATTCTTTCCACGGAATCCAACAAGGTCTACTCAGATGTGTCCTTGGATCAGAGGTGCAGGATCTAAGCCTTCAGAGACTTGAAAAGCAGTGTCAATGTCTGAAAATGGTTTCGTATTCTGATTTGTAAAAATGGAATTAACCCAAAAGGTTATTCCATAATGAACAAACAAACAAACAAGATCTTTATTTTTAAAAGTTATTTTCTGAAAATTGCTACCTGGAGCATTCCCAGCCCTCCATTAGATTGACATACATTCAATGTGTTTTTTTTTCAAATGCTGCTGTAAAACAAGTGCTAGAATGAAAGTGTCCTAAATTAAATATTTCCAGAAGTGCTCAGAGACACTCGAGACTGAAACTGAACAGAGTTTGACTTTTTTTATTTCACTGGGTTGGAAAAAAAATGCAATTCACTAAACCAAAAATGGGACATTATTTCATGATTTAGTATTAACAGTAGAACAATCTGCAGCTGACCACATGTTAAGAAAATGGAAATTGTGTTAACCCTTAGCTTTTCAACTTTTCCAGGTTATGTGGCCCCTAATCTTTGTTGACAAAGTTACAGACCTTGTCTAGCTCATGCAAGCTTTTTATAGTAATCTCACTTGTGAAAAATGAGTAACTCCATGAACACTTTAGTTAACACAGCTCAGTACCACTGCCAGACTATCCTATCCCCTGGCTCTTTACTCTCACATCCTCCCTCATGCCAGCATGGCATGGGTGCTTGTGTGGCCACACTGTGAGCTGGATCAGGGAACCGATCCAGCTGAAACTCAGAGTAAATCTCTAAAGATCTTTAATTTGATTTATTGCGTGCATGGTTGAGTCTTAGAGAAGTTCTGCTTAGTTCAACACCGACCCCAGCAGTGGCTGGCAGCAGATACTTTGGGAAGAAAAGCATGCAACTGCAGAATGAAATGACTCCACAATTCTTTGTTTGCCTCTAGGCAGTTTGTAGCTCAGGGGCTATGTACTTTTGATATATTGTATACTGGAGTCAAACTGCAGAAGCTCTTTGCCTCCAGACACCACAGACTGAGTTACTGGGTGCCCAGAAAGAGTGGATAGTAGCTTGAAAAGGGTTAACATGCAGGTTCTTAATAAGTTCTGGCAGCACAAAAAGCCCAAATGTATATTCACCCTTTTTTTCCTAATTATCAGCTACTTGTTAAAAATATAATAAGAGTAAAAGCAGATGAGGATTGATGTGTTTCTATAAATTTGACATAATTTTATCTACCTGTCCCTCTGCCTACAGTTAATTGAAAAAAAAGAAAAAGTTATGAGTACCTTAAAATTAAAACTGAATATTTGCAGTATTACTTTGGTTTGTTCCCGGTAGGGTTTTTTTGGCTCTGCTGAACAAAATATTAACCTTCTTGTTGGGTTTTAGCTGGTTAAGGATCCGTGTTCAAGACAGGCTGAGAGGCAGCATCCTGGCAGAGTTCAGATGCTGGCTTATTGCATGAAATTGTTTCAGTTTTTTAAAATTTCTCCTCTCGAAGGGTTAAATAGCTCAACTGGTTTATCAAAAGTTTGTTGCTGGATCCTAGCAGGAGTGAGGAGATGAAAAAAATGCATCCTGCAGGTAGGACCTGTTCATTTTGCCTCTGACAGATGTGCAGAGAGGAAAGGATGGGAAAGGATAGGTAAAACCACCAAGAGCACTTGTCTTCTTGTCACTCTGGAAGAAGGTGATGAAGACTGGTGGCAGTAAGGCCATCCTGTGATGCAAAGACAGGAGATTGAACACTGTAAATCAGATATGGCCAAGATGAGCAATCTAAAGCAGAAGTGCCAAAGATGTATATAGGCAGAATATGGATGTCTCACAGCGTGTAAATCCAGGCTGGGAAGCAGACCATGGAATTTTGACAGATGTGGGAAACGAAGTGTCTCCAGGTCAAGACTCACAGTGCATGCCAAACCAGCACACCCTGCCTCACACAAAGGCGAGGTACCACCAGCCTTCTCATCACCAGGATCAAGCCCATGGCAGAAGGGGACATGCCTCACTCTTACATGAAAGGCAAGTGGGGTGTTGCTTCTGTCAGAGTCCGAAGAAAAGGAGATTTCAGACTCTGGTGCATTGCGGGATTAAACTTTATTAACCTTGTCTTCGTCTGACATGCTGGTGGCCTCAATCAGTCACTAAAGTCATGCCCACATAAGGCTGGTAAGTCTGGCAGGAGAAGCAGGCATGAGATTTTTAGTGTTTGGAATGTTAGGTGTATAGGGGGTGTGGTGGTGGGAAGCAAGATGATGTAAAGAGACAGTGTGTTTAGAGGAACTTACATGTTCCTCAGTGAATTTCCCTTGACAGTTTGCAGAAATACAGTGAGTCAGCTGTCATCATATAATATATTAGTATAAAACAGTGTAAAAAGGGACAATATGCTTAGGCACTGATTAAAGAGAAAAGGGGAAAGGAAAAAAAAAAAAAAAAAAGCCCACACCAAAAAACCCAACCAACCAATCTCTTTGTTAGTGAAAGGGAATTGTGAGAAAGTTTGGAAGTGTGCCTCCACTGAACTTCAGGAATTAGTTTTGAATTAGTTGGAAGTATTTTCATTTAGGCTGCAAACCAGCCCAAAGACCACCTGCTGTGAAATAAAGGAGCACAGACCAGCGGTTATTATAGCAATAGCCATAAGTTTATTGCTTATTGGTACTAAACTTAAATCTTAGTAATTTTGAATTACTGAGTTAGCTTAGATTTATGGAGATGCAGGATCATTTAGAACTGCAGTCATTCCAGAAGAGTATATTATCTAAACCAATTTTCTTATAGTGATGCAATTGCAATACCATAGTTACGGTTGTATCAGCTTTTCCATTATAAACTCCTATTTTCAGGGTTTTGTAATTTGACCATAAAAATTCACTCCTTGTTGAAACTTGGCACACAAGGTCTGAGATGAACAATATTTTTTTTTTTTTTTTCCCCAAAATTTAAAGAAAACAAAATCTGATCTGTTCAACCATTTCTAATGTTCCGGCTCTGCAGCCAACTGCAAGAACAAAGCAGAAGATGGCTGTTTGACATCCTTCACTGTCCATTTACCATAACTTAGATGAGAACTTTCTTGGTAAGTAGAATATGTCAAATCGCTCCTGCGTTGTGATAGGGAGGAAAACAAATCGTATGCATCGTTGAAAACACTTGGGGAAAATTTTGCACTTCTGTGTAGCTTTTCTAACGTGGATGGATAAGATTGCAAGTGTTCATGAAGCAGTTAAGAAAAACTTTTAAAGAATCTCTAGATGCAAAAAGAGGGCTCACGTTTTGGAAAGTTATGTGGTTCATATGATGGCATGGGCCTTATGAAAACACCTTCTCTGAATTATTTTTTTTCTCTTTTAAAAATTTTGCTCAGAAACATTATCAACCTCCTTCTGCTAAAGAATTACCATGGATGTAATTGAGCTAAAATATTAATATTTACCTAAATTAATTCAATGTTGTTTCAATTTGTTAATTTTAATTCTGAATTACTTATTAGCATTTCTTCATAAATAGTTACGCTGATGTATTAGGAAATGTACCTCTCTATCCACTAGAAGGCACACCTTACATTCAGATTAATGTATTTTACAAACGATGGAATCCTATTCAGAACCATGTTTAAAAGTGCATTTTTTCCACCTGATCTTAGAATAATGCAGATAAGGAATGACATTTCAGCAAACAGAAAATATACCAGGTTTGGCTTTAGCATTAAATGAAACTAGCAATGATTATTTTGCCTCTGGCTGCTAATTATTGCTGTATAGTGCTTCAGAAATACTTAAAGCCACACAGTGTGTAAACCTACAGCAAAGTTTGCAAAGTCACAGTTGGATGAAGTATCTACAAAGCAATTGCTCTGGCAAAGCCTTATTTTAATCTCATGGTGCATTTAGCTGAAACTGAGATCCTGTAAAATCACCCCTATTTAAGCAGTTCGTTGGACGGTGAGGTGGACCTGTATTTTTGTTTATTCCTCCTGTGGTTAATAAGCCATTGAAATGGAAGGTTTGGGTTAACCTCAGAAACGATGCCAGATACTACTGCTGATTGATCCTATGCTCAAGGAAGTCAATGACAAAATTCTTACTGGTTGCAAAGATTTGAGATTCAAGCAAAACCAATAATAATAATAATAATAATAATAATAATAATAATAATAATAATAATAATAATAATGACAACAGCAACAACAACAGCAACAACAACAACAAAACAGTGTATTATATTCCTAAAAATCTGAATTTTGAAAGTGGAAATGATGTGATTCTACATTAGACATAAATTTCACACGTATCTATAACATGCTTACGGTGATGTTTCTGATGGGAAAGAGGAATGGGTGCCAGCCATAAGATTTAAGTTACAAATCCCTGCCTGATTTACACAAATCAGTATTCATGAATGTCAAAAGTAGTGAAAATTCTTTTTCTGTTATTGAAATGAAGTGATCTTTTTTTAAAGCCTCTAAAACTGCCTCTTATTTATTCCTGTAATCATGAAGAAAGTTGGTAAAATGTTGAAACGGCATCAAAAGCTAGGGATGATGTCAGGATTTCTTTCTGCTGTCATTTGGATATTTAGCCTCCAACATTTAAAGTTATATGCTAGACATGCAATTTACAGTGCTTACTGTTTACTGTTTACTGCCAGCACACCTCAAAACCAAGATAAGATTGAAACCAAAATTGAAATGTTGCAAGGAAAACTATTTGCCTTGCATGCAGTCCTGCGAGTGCTGGTGAGTCGTGTGATGTTTTGAAAGTGCTAATATATAATGCCTCCACGTACCGACACGTGTGTTGTGACAGTTGAAGGAGTGAGCATCTTCACTGTGGTTACTCAAAAGAAAATTTTCAGTAGACTTAAACACGTGACCTCAGTCAACCGAATTTGGTAATCTTGGGCTAACACTAAGCTGTTCAAATATCACGTTGTTACCATTATGAGGCTGTATTATTGGCTTTATCATAATGAAACACTCCTCAGATTGCATTTATATTGGTGTCCTTAAGATCGGGCAACTATCTTGCCATGATAATCTTTTCCTTCGAACAGAAGAGATCAACACTGGGTAAGACCAAGGAACTAGATAGCCTTAGTATTTTACCTATACAAAATCAAGGATGGAATAATTGCAAGTTGGAGGGTGCCCTTCAAATGTGAAGAGTGAATTTCACATCCCAGGCATTTCTGTAGGAGAAAAAAATAAAGTAGAAATTCAAAGCAGTCGGTCTTTTCAGAATCCCCAACACCTTGACAAAGCAATTCAGGGTTACCTGTCTCCCTTATTATGGGTATATTTTGACGATGACATGAATGGAGCTTCAGCAGTGGACTTTGTTCCTGCTCTGTTATGTAACACCTCCATGGAAATCCAGGAGCAATTGTCCTCAGCAAGTCGTATTGACCTGCGCCATCCTAAGTCCCTATAAAATGTATCCAAAATTTAAGACTTCACAGGGTTTCTCTAAGCTCTCTTTGATGGCATTGAGACAGAGGTGAACGACTCAAAATCAGAACTGACAGAAAAGAACCTCTAAACAATGATAATTTAAAATTTTCACACTTTTTTCCCCCCAATTCTGGTACAAGACGAGAGTGAAATAGCAAACAACTTCACTAGAGAAAATGATTTGGATCAGGTCAAAACCAATGTTTGTTTTGATAATTTTAAAACATTTTGTTTAAGAATCAGGTGTATTTATACACATTAAGTGGCAAATTAACTCACAGTTTGGAACGCTTTTGAGGTAGAAAAATCCTTGAAAATGATGCTTTCCTACACACTGAAGGATTTGTTTCTGAAAAATTGGCATATTCTAATATTCTGCTGAGGGGAAAAAACAAAAAGTTTTGGTTGTAAAATTCCTGAAAAATATCGCTTAAAATGTATAGCTGTTAGGAAAGGTGGGGGAGAATATGTGGATCCCAGGGGATACCTTTCATGTTGCTTGTACCTAGCTTTGATTTTGCCACTGCCAGTGAGAGGACACTTTTTTCAGGAGTTAATATAGCTCTAGTTTTCAGGTATTCCATCTTTATTTCTGAAACCGCCTCCTGCCCACCTCCCACGTGGAAGATATATTCACACAAGCTTCTTGTGTCCTCAGCAAAACAGGGAGCTGAATTCTTATGGCATCTCACCTTATAGATGCAGCATCTTTTACTCTTGCTTTCCACATTGGACAAGAACAATGCTTTATATTCCATTTTCTTTCCTTTTAGTGTTTGTATGCACAAAGTCATTGATCTGGATAAAATCTGGGTTAAAAAAAGGTATGAAAGTATTGTCAAAGACAACCAAGTTTATCAAAGTCAATCATTTATCAGTTAAAGAGCTTCTAGTAAACTTCTAGTGTTTCTTTCATGACAAGCAAAAGATTGCATTGATTAGGTAGAGAAAGAAGGCATCCTCATAAGCAGACACATGGAATTACATCAAGGGATGAATCTATACTAACAAATAAAATTGGCCATAGACGTTTCACCGGAGGGAGATGGCATTATGGAGTGCCAGCAGGCACCAGCCAAAGCTGTGTTGAGGAACTTGCTAAAAAATGGTGGGAAGGCTGAGGGACGCAGCTTAAGGCTGTGCCTTGGAGATGGCTTGTTTATTTGTAAAGATGAGGTCTGGGAAATTTGGTTCTGTTCTTTACTCAGTTTTTTGTATTTTAGAAAGAAATAAAATCTTAATAAACACACTTCACCTGCTTATGCTTGTTTCCCCATTTGTTAATGGGCATAAAAATACTGACCTCCTTTGCAAGGATCTTTGCAATCTGCTGATGAAAAATGATACATTCAGCAAAGTTTTTTTCACCAGCATTATGCACACAAAAATTTTGAAGGACAATGAAACTAAATCACATAATCTTTGCTAGAGAGTGAAATGAACATGAATGACTTTGGCACCAGGCACTACAATGTGAAGTATTGGTGTGATCAGGGCCAATAAATTTGGAACAACTCTGGTTGTTCCAGCCAAAAATGTGGCTTGCTGGCAAGTAGAGAACTAGCCAGACCTCTGCCAGGTATGCATGCACAGCTGTATAGATTATGTGCCATTGCTGTTCCATCTGTAAAACAGGCCCGCAAATCCAATACTTCATGACTGGACTGAGGTTGAAAGGGAATTCATTAGGAAGAAAAAAAAAAAAAAAAAAAAAAGGAATGACCTGTATCTCGGAACAAGAACTTTTTTTTTTTGTCAGATTATCTTCATTCCTTTTCCTTTTCCTTTGTATTTATACAAATCCACTAAAGTAAAAACTACTAGCATTAGTTTACTTATTACTATAGGGATGAGAATCCCTTGTTCTGATCCAGAATTCTACTGAGACATGGAGAGAAAATGCCCCAAAGACAGAGAATCATCTAGGCTGTGTTCAATCATCTAAGGAGCTGAGACAAAGCACTCTGAGGGAGTGATATACCCAGGGAGCGATATATGCTTTAGATAACTATTTTAGGAAAGCATCAAATATTTCTGCAGAAATATTCTCTTTCTCTCTATTCCTGCTAACTAGAGAAGATGTCTGAATGACCATGGACACAAAGACAGAATCTTCTGGCATTTACCCCTTCATCCACTGAGACCTAGGACCTGAAGATAAAAATCCTCTAAAAATCATGCTGAAGGAAAGTTTAGAGGGATTGGAGGAAACTGGAAAAACACAACTACACAAAATAAGGAGGAAGTAACATAGTTTAAAGAAAAGCAGTTTGGATTTTCTTGGTCAGCTTTGCAGAAAAAGACTGGCAGAGGAAAGATGACTCTGTGAAGCTGGTTCTGACATATGACCAGAGAACATTGTATCAGGAGCCAGATCCATTTAGTGGATGGTTTAGGAGGCAGTTCTGAAAGGTCCAGTATAAAGCAGTAGAAAATTCATTTCTTTATTTGTGAAATCAAGTGCGATATAGCTTCACACCAAGTGGTCAGATGTATCAATAATCTGTTCCAGCTTCTTCGTTTATTATTCTTTGAATAAACATCTGAATTAGGAATGCTAGATACCCTAGAAATCTTGGATTAGAGAGAGACCAAACCTTCCTCATAGTTGTAATTTGGCAGAGTAGGTTTAGGATTTTTCCAGGAGACGCATGTCAAACTTCAAAGAAGCCTAAATTCTAATTTTTAGTTTTCTCCTTTGCTTACCTGCTACACTCAGAAAGTAGTGGAACTGGTTCTGTATGAAAACAGAAGACACTTGAGTTAAGAGGGAACACAGCCTTTAAAATACAGTATAAGAACCAGGTAACTCAGCTATCCCAACCTCTAAAACACAGTTCAACTCCTGTGATCTTGTATTCACATGCCATGATGTGCTGCCCAACCCACTTTCTTAAGAAATCCTCTCCTTTTCTATGCCGGTTCTATCTCAAAGACAGATCTTTAATCTTTACTTGTTTCAGAAAATACTAAAATTTATAGTGTTGTTTTGAATAAATGCTGAGGTCAGATACCATCCTTAGTGGCTGTAAAGACGGGACAGCACCAGTTGTCTTGAACTGTTATTACGAGGTACCCTTACTTTGCTTAAATCTTTGTTTACATTGTGTAACCAAATAGGCCAAAAGGCAAAAGTAATGAACACAAAACAAACCAAAAGTGGAGTTAATGTTGCTCTTTTCTTGGAGTTAATAAATAAAATCAGCTTGTCTTCTAGGGCAAACTGAATTTTCTTGTTCAGCTCAGTCCATTTCACCAGTTTACTTTTGCTCTCTTTCCATAACTATAAATTAAATTTACTTTCAAAGATCTCTAAGTCTTATGACTTTGTTGTTAATTTCCTCCTAATTCAGTGTCTTTCTGTCCTGTCTACCGATTCTGCCAAAGCATTTCTTTATCAGAACCAGTACATAAGTCCCTGCTTGTTTTATTTCCTTTGCTGAAATCAATATCCAACCAAATGCACTGCAGTCCCTCAGTCTGAGATTCACTTCACTCTGATTCTCTGCTTTTTTTCCACCAAATTTAGATTCAGAATTCCCTGCCCAGTAGGAGAGGGAGGAAAGATGCATGCTGGTCATTTGCATATTTTAACAGACGGAGCTGCTTTTGCTGTGCAGCTGTCGATGCAGAAGAAATATTCTTTGGGGTAAAGCACTAGGCTAGGCAAAAAAGTCTGTGAAGAATTCCATCTCTTCCCTCCTGCTTTTCCACCAATGAGCACAGAAGATCTTGTCGTGGTATAAGATTGTCCGCCCTCCTGTAGTCAGAAGGACAGATATCCCTGGTGGCTTCTGGAAAGCTCAGCTGCCCCAGACACTAAAATCCTTTCTATTTTAATACTCCAAGAACAGATGAGTATGCTTTGCAACTGCTTGGATTTTGCTAATCAAACAGATTGGATTAAATTTTGCACTAGACCCATAAAGTAGAAAGTTTCTAGCTCAATGGTCAGTGAGGGCATCTGCTGCAGCAAAACTCAGTGTATTCTTTCTGGGAGAAATCAAAGCTTAGGATCACACTAAATTCTGCTTCTTTGCAAAACCAGGCATTTGTGATCTTTAAACAATAGAAGAGTGATAAAGAAATGGAACAGAAATGATAAATTTGTTGCTGAAAATGGTAGAATGGTAGGATTAACCTATGTATTTTTAATTGACTTTGAATCAGATGTACAGGAATATATTACCTAATTCAAAGCACTCAATATTGGAGGTCTAAAAGTTAAGCTGGATATATAGCCTGTTTCTTCATTCAACGAGGGGAAAAAAAGCCGTCTTGAAAGAGTTATTCATCATACCATAATACCTAATCTCTAAAGTAGAATATTGCCCTGGAGCTGCCCCATTTCATTAAATGTGAGGAAATATCGATGATTAGCTTAAACTTAGCACACAAGTTTTAGAAGGCTAAACGTGGATGTGAACGTTTAAGCTTGGTTGGATTTACTGAGCTGCAGTGACAACGATTCTTCCAGTCTTTTGGTAATGGTGCTTAAATATCTCTGGTTTTCAGAATGCTTTCTTGTCTTTATGTTTTTTCAGGTTTCAGCTTCTGAACACAGGGATTTGATATGCCTTTGTCTATTCCATCAAACTGTGCCCAGAATTGCTATCAGGATGGAGGTAGCACCTGCATCAAAGGCAGTAGCACCAAAAGGTTGATAGAAAAAATGGGAACACCAAAGGAAAGTAGCAATATTTTACATACGATGGACTGCAGGGAGATATATCAAGGCATCATCCACTCCCTCTCTCTACATCCAGTCCTTCCCTCTGACCACTGATACCATCCGTGTGACCCAGAGCATAGTTATCAAACTTGGAAGTTTAAATTTGACTCATTTCGGTCCCCCCAATAAATTTTCAGAGTTATGTTTTCCACCATGCTTATTGTTAGAGCATAACCCAGTTTACTTTGTATGCTTTACTCCTCAATACTAAATACCATGTCTTCTTTTTTTCCCATTTATTTTGTATTTATGAATTGTGTCCAACAATACTGCCCACATATTTTAAAAGTGGCAACATAAGGAGTTATTTGCAAGAAGTCTTGAAGCACCATCAAGGACACCTGCTTGCATGATTGTATTAAATTGAGATCAGCCAACATTACAGTGTATTTCAGCACTGGAATCAGCCAAAAATATGTCCCTAGCAGTGCTATTTTCATTATTCAGACCTTCACCCAAAATCTGTGTAACTGCCTCTTAAATTAATTTTCACACTTGCCTGTCTCTATAACTAGCTTCAGCAGTGTGCTGTGTATTTTAACTACAAGGAAATATTGCAGGTAGAAGAGTTCTCCCTGATGTCACTAGCATCCTCCTTAAATTCAGTTCACGGTCTCTCAGTCCCACGCATACAGTGGGGGGCACCTGTCATCTTTTTCATCATGGCAAGGTATGCCCTAGATTCTGCACCCCCTCCCCTTCCCACTACACAGGTACATGTGAGTGTATGTTCTTTTCTAGCTGAATTTTTCATTCGATAAATAAATAAAATGTCCCTGAAGTTGCTAAGGTCTCAAACGTGCAGGAACTTGTAATATGAAAAAAAAAAAAAAAAGACATAAAAAGGTAAAAGGGAAAGAAAAAAAAATAAAAGGAAAAGAAAGAGTTCAAAGACAACCAGGCAAGGTAGAAAGGAAAAGATCAGTTCCCTGGCACATAACTGATGGAAAATGGAGTTGTTCTAGACTAACCAGTGGAAGGTATGGGAAATTTTAACAAAACCCAAATCATATTGATCTTATGCATTTGGGCCAAAGTCATGAGGGCTTGCTGCAGAACCTAGAACGAGCACTGAAATGTTTAGGGAGAGCAGCAAATTTTCACTGGTAGCTAAATACAGGTTTTCCATACTGGAAAGGCAATAATTGATACCATAATGAAAGTATCACTTTCCCCACGAGAAAGATGCAGTCATACTGGACTCTTCTTGCTCTGAGGTTATGTGTAGACTAGGCTTTGCTAACATGTCAGGCATAATGTAGAGAGCAACATTAGCTTTTCGTAAAATCAGGCTAAATCTCAGAGTTTTCTGAAGTGTTTTGCCTGTCTTTCACCTAGTTCCATATGTTGAAGCCATTGCATAGCCTCCTTATATATTGGACATCATGTTAAAACTTGTGGGACTTGATCTCAAACATAATACTAATCTGTTTATGTCTACAACTCCCGTGTTTCTATCACAGCAGCCATTTAGGTATCTTAGAGGTAGAGAAAATTTATTTTTAGATTATTTTCACTGAGTAATTTTCACCGTTAATCTTCAGGCTCCACCAAAAGGAGAGGCAACAAACAAAAGTGATGATCCCTACCCTGCTTTGGGCAGCCTTTCCAACTTTCTGTCTGCAGCATGGACCTCAGCTTTCTTCACAAAACACTCGTTCATTGAAGGCCAGATATTCCACCCCAGACCTTTTGATTTTGGTGAGGGAGCAGCAGGTTCCCATTCAGGTAACCTTGGATCCACAGCAATGTTTTTTTTGAAATATCAGAATGTCCCCATCGTAAAAGTTTCCAGTTCTATCCAAGAACAGCACTGCTGCTGAAATACTTTTTGTTCTGTCTCTAGACTGTCATGTTTGTTGATATGTTTTTGATTGTGGGCCAAAAGTAAGCAGTTGAAATGTGTGAAATGTCTCAAACTCGTGTTGGTAAGCAACCAGTGTCAAGGAGCTTCTTGAGGTTTGTTTTGGGTCCCTAGAGAATTCCAGTAATAGTATATTACCTGAATTAATTTTTAGTGTGTGTTTGGTTTTTTTTTTTTCCCTGTAAATTGCTTAAACTAGAAAAAGTTTTCTATTTTAGAAAAAAACTTTCTATTATAGAAAAAGTTCTATAAAACTTCTATAGAAAAAGTTTTGAATTAATTTATAAGTTGTTTTCTTGAACAGAAAACCTCTCTGAGATGGACAAGACCTTGCCAATCTTTAATCACAGTTATCTGAAAGCTATGCTTGGACAGAAATCTTCTAGTGGTGTTTCTCATATTTTCCTTAGGATGTCAAATGCAGGCAGCTTGGTGAGCTCCTGCAACGTGGTACGGAAGGATGGTGTAAAGTTCACGATTCACAATGGCCCAGTTCAGGAGACGTGCCTTCTTTTACTAATCCGTCTGTAGCTCTAGGTACTACATGTCACCTTATGGGTTTCTTCTCATGCTGATTTCTCGATTAAAATAGTAGGGTCCTTGGGATATGAACTTTTTGGACAATGATGAATACAGTGGGGCTTGAGTTCATGTCCACCAGATGTTTTAATTGCATGAATAATAAGTAATATCAGGCTAACGATGTACAAGGCTTACCCTGGACTGCTGCAAAAGGGGAGTTTCACCTGCTGGAAAAAGTCCTTGCTGAAGCCAAAGGAACCTCTGCAACCCAAAGCTGCTACCACACTTCCAGCTCACACTAAATTATCTTTTCCATCCTCCATGTGACAATTTCCCAGATGAGATTTTAAAGGCCATTGCCTTTGCCAGATATTTAATTTTTTTGAATTATTCTTTTGCAACCATCTTAATTCTACTCAACCCATGAGGGAACAGAAAAGAAGAAAAAAATAAAAAGGGAGCGAGAATGAGACAGAGAAAGAAGTTAAAAAAAAGGCAAACAAACCCATCAAAATGATAATTGCTAAGTTATCATTTGCTTGCTCTTTTCCAGTCTAGCTGCTGCAGCAGCTTCTCTCTCGTCTTCCACTCTGCCTTAGCTCCCAAATGGTATCAATTATCCACAAATCTCATAGGGCCTGCACCATCTGAATAACAATTCATTAACCTTCACTTTCCTCCTGCTGATTAACTCGCCCCCACCACCTCCCTGATGTAGGAGACAGCATGTCGGAAATCCAGCCAAACTTTTTAATTATGCAAATAATACAACACCCAGAGATAATTATTTAGCCCAGGACTCAGACTGCATAGTCTAAGCTCTGCTCTGCTCTCATAGGTTTTTCAGCTCCGTTCTCTTCTTTACATCATCATAGCTATGTCAAGGAGAATGAAGGATTTTTGGTATCGTTCAGCGCCGGTGATTGGTCAGACAAGCCGCGCACAGGCACGCCATGGCGAGGGGCAGGATGCGTTGCCGCAAAGCTGGCCAGCGAACGCAAAGAACCAGTTTAACTTTTCCATATCTATCTTTCAGTCAGTGGATTTCCAGGCAGATTCTAGATAAACCCTGTGTGTACCAACCTTTCATTGCAGGGCTGAGTTTTGCATCTTACACCCAATAGGACCCCATCTGCGTAGCTCGAGGTTTTTTTCTCAACGCTGGTGCCTGGCATGGAACTGCTGAGCACTGCCTACTTTTTTTCAGTCAAAACCCTCTCCAGTCAGATTTAATATTTCAGAAATGAATAATTGGAAATCAAGTTTAAACCTTCCAAACTTTTCTTTTTGACAGAGATAACTTAAAAAACAAACAAATTCATGACCAGAATTTTGTTTTATACAGATACACATAACTTTCACTCAGAGCTAACTCAGGAATGGCAGGATGGATTTGTTTCAAACTCTCTAGCATGCTTTTTGACAGACACATATGGGATTGTTTCCATTATGCAAAGGGTAAGATTCTGGGCACATGAGATTTTGAACTTGGGTCTGCAATCAATTTGCCTTAATTTGCCTTATGTGCCATACACATAAATAAGTCTATGCTACAATGCAAGTGATCTACATACTTACCTTTGTGGCTCTGGCTGGTCTATTGTCTTTCGTTACCTGCAAAATAAAAGTGACATTGGTTTATGAAGAATTTTCAAATCTCTGAACTGAAACTTTCTTAGAATTACAGATCACATCGACAATATCAGATTTTACCATCTGCTACATTCATCTGACATCATTCTTGTACATTGGAAAAAGATAATTGATTCTGCTGGATAACCAACTTCAAATATAGTAGCATAAGCAACCCTTTGTGAGATTAAATGGTGCAAAATTCAGGAAAGATAGGATTCCTCTGGCAGTACTTTATATGTCCTAATTTAACAGTGTTTAAATTTCATCCTTGGAAGCAGATCATGGTTATGTATTCAATATCTCCAATTTCTGCTAGAAAATTTTGTAAAATTTCAAAATTTCAAACACATCCAAATTGATTTCATTGTTCAGGATGTAAAAGAGAGCAAACCTACATCATTATGATGTTTTGGTGGTAAACCTTGCTTTGTATCACTTTAAAACAAGAAAAAACAATACCAGGCCGTTCCATTATCTTGCAATTCTCAATTTCCTAGATATTTCAGAGTAGCTGAATATAATTATATCAGTTTGGTAAGTGGGAAAGTAAAGATATAGGCAAGATAAGGCCCTGTTCTTAAATCTTTTTTTTAAGCTTAAGTAGGAATTGCTAAATCTGTGAATGAATTATGGAGAATGTTTTCTCAGCTGCTTCCCAACGGAAGAGGACTCCACTTTTTCTTGGCACGTTGGTTGTTCTCCAGGAGCATGAACTTTTCTTTCAGTGAGCATAAACTACTCAAATCATGATTCTTGAAAGTTCAGCACATAAAATCCCAACATTTCACAGCAGACACACTCCATGCCCTCTCTTGCCAGTTGGGCTCAATCCTCTAGGAAGCTGAAATAGGTCTGGATGACACAAAGTATATAAATGTTCACATAATTAAGGACTATGACCACAGATTTCTCTTCCTCTCTCTCACATTTCTTACTCTCATAGACAGTCCCTTGCTCAGGCTGTTGACTTCTACAGGTCTCATCCTGAGGTACCTAGTTGTTCTCTTACCTTTTATAGGAAACCAAACTGAGGGTAGTCACCCAGCAGCAGGAGTAAGATGTAACTACAGAGTCCAAACTCAACCTATAGGCCAAATGCTGTAAGTTGTTTAAGAACTTAGCACTTAGAAAAGTATCCTGTTTCACAGAGATGCTGAGCACCTTTAACCATTATTGTTTACAATGGAAGAATCAAATGGTCTTCTCTCAGAAACAGGTCACATATTTAATTGTTTATGGGTGGGCTTCATAATGTATTTTAGGGACCCAAGTTTTAATGGTTTGCCCTATGGAACTGGAAAAAATCAGACTGAACAGCAGAGTCAGTACTGAAGTGAGGATAAAGGCAGCCTTAGCTCTCCAGCCCATGTCCAGTGTTTTGGATTATTTTGCTTGTTTATATCAATGTTACATATGAGTCACTCTTTGCCTGCCTAGGGGTTGATTCTGTCCTTTTCAGTGGCCAAAAAATGACAGACACTTAACAATATAGAGAAATCGGCTTGGGGAGTTAAATGAAGAATAATATTGTATAGGAATGAAACATTTGGGACAGAGAATCAGGCCTATGCAAGATTACTAATGGAATGGATTCACCTTCCCAAAGGTTAGAGAAGTACCCACTAAATACCTTCTGAAAAGGCAGTTAAGTGGGAGAAGGTATAAACACCTAGCTTCAAAATGTATCCACGACGTCAGTCTTTCTAAATCTTCAACCATTGTGAACAGCCAAGGTTTGATTTTTTTTCAGTGACTTACAGACATCCTTACAGATGTTGATTGCATAATGCCACCAAGGGACATGTGTCTGGTATCAGTAGGGATTTACGGGCAAAACTTTTCCTAATGGAGTTCTGAGATCACATCTTGCACCATTCTGAAGGTCTCTACACCTCTGGTTGCACTTTTGTCCTTCAAGTTTTACTACTTAGGTGTAAAAGGATGCAGAAGTCTTCTGTGCTAGTACTTCATTTTTTACACCCAATGGGATATTGATGATTAGTCTAGGTCTTCTTGGGTGCAACCATGTTCACTCAAATAAACTTAAATGGCCCATGATATTCCCATGCCATTTTTGGGAAGATAGGCGACGTTGATTATGTGGTTTCCCTTTTCGTTTGTACAAACCAATACTCATCCTAGCAGTTTTCACATTTAGAGCTGGAATAAGGTTTCCAGGTAAGACTCACTGACCCCGTTTCTCTCTCCAGCTGGACTGACCTTCAACACCAAAGTTGGAGAAGGACTCAGTTAATGTATGTCTACAAACTTGTAACTTGATTTTTATATAAGTGCTAAGCTAACTCTGTTTAATTGATTTTCCACATTGTACACTGAGAAATAGGATTTTTATGGCTCTTGAATAATTCAGAACTTTGATTCCTAAGGCAAAAAAAATGGGCAAGGAATAAAAGCATAATTATCATTGTAGCAGAGGTCAAAAGGACAAGCTGGCCATAAGTTCATAATGTGCTTGTGCTCTTGGACTCATTGTGGACTGTGGAATATTACCTTGTGAAATCTTATTACTTAAAGAAAATAAATAATAATAAAAAAAAAAAAAGGCACACAGGCAGTTAGCTGCAAAAGAAATGGAGGAAGTGTTAATTTTTAAGCAAGTTTGACAAAGATTGAGTTTCATATGACAAATACTGTCAGCAAGACAGGATTCTGTCAGTGGAAGAAGTTTAAACATTAACAATTTCTGTCAGGCTGTTGACACAACCACGGCAGACATTTCCCAAGATGCTGAGATGACTGCTGGCATTTGTCAACAATCCTGTCACTGTGACAGCAATAAGACCATGTCTGGAAATGTGACAGTTTTGGCTTTGTGTTCCCCTGAGCATTGGCCCAGGTGTTCAGAGAAAGTGTGGGAAAAACCCGTATTTCTGCATTGTCATTCGAACACGGCAAAAACACAGGAGGAAAATGAGCTGTCACTCCAATTCCCATGATGCCTTGCTGCTTAGCATAACTCCACTCCGTGGCCCAGGGTCCACTGGTCCATACTCTGACAGATAATTAAGAAAGCAGCAGCTTTTTCTAGACGGCTCTTCCTCATGATTTGCATTTTAGCCAGAGGCGACCAGTTATAAAAAAAACATGATGGAAAGATGGTAAGAAGCCAATTAGATGGATGGATGGCTGACTGACAGCTCTCTGGTATTATTACTCCAGATTTCATTGTATGTAGCCTGGCAGTTTTCAACAAGAACCAACTTTTACAGGTTTGTAGAGCTGTTAAATGAAGGACTATATATAGAATGCAATAGTTTTGCACAAATCTTTTATGTTTTCCTGAAATAAACATCTATTTATTATTTCCTTTCTAGTTTAAGTGATATAATCTTTCTTAATTAATCACAATTTACAGAACTGCATTCAGAAATTCTGGAAGGCTTTGTATTAGAATAGTTCTGTCAATACAATAATAATTAAAAAGTGAGCTGTAAGTTAAACGGACACTTCACAACAAAGCAGAGGAGAAGCCAGTTAGTAATTAATATTTCTAAGGAACAACTCCAACTCTTTAACATAACCAAATAACACTGATTCATTTGAAAGGATGAAGTATTTCTCTGAAAGAAACAATTACTTGAAAGAATAAAGAGAAATCTGAAATCTCTCATTGTGCTGTGAGAGTAAGCTCTCAGTGGATGTTTCCTTTCTTCTGGGGATCTATTTGTTTTTTCCTGTTGTTGTTCCCAGAAAGAAAAGATTGTTTTGCACAGGACCTAACAGTTTTAAGTATGAAATAGCTTGTAAATTGCTACTTTCCAGCTCATCTGCTCAGCTCCAACAGCTGGTAGCCAATCAGAAATATCCTCCCGTGCTAGTGCCTTGTGGCTGTATCTCACTATAAAATTCAAACATTAGCAGCGCTTTTGTTTCACTTTTGTGTTGTTTGTGGATTACATTTTTTTTTATATGAATGCCAAATTTAACAAAGCGCTGCAACAATTGTGCTTCCAAAGCTGCAACTGCTATCCAAAGTGAAATAGTCTTCGCCAACATAAAAAGTCCCTCAGCTTCCTTTGGGTTCTGCAAGTTTATCCGATGCTGGCAATTATCGCTTGATGAATGGTTGGTCGTTTTAGCAAAGTTTCCCATATACCAGATCTTCAAGGAGCGTGACTTTGTGGATGTGAGTCATCCAAATTGTTTGGAGCATGGATAACTGAAAACGTTACTCCTTCCTTTTTCCCACTGTAATATAACAAAACCAAAGCAAACTCATTGGAATCTCCTTGCTCAAACCTGGCTAAGATGTTTCCCCCCCGCCCCCCCAATAAAAAAAAAAAAAGAGGCAAAAATATAAAGCAAATTCTAAACATGTTAAACACCAAGTTATACTAATTCGTGTTAAACAGCAGCCTGTGAGTTTTCCACTGGAACAAAATACAACATTCATATTAATAAAGTAAGAGAATTTATTGTATAGGGAATTGCTCAGAGCTTGCAAAACTTTTAGAAGACTAAGAAATCTTCCAGTTTTGCCTCCTGTTTCGCTTCATTCTTCAATACATCCCCATTTTCCATAGTCTAGGAAAAACCTGAACCATGGGCTGCAGGACATACTGTGAACCTCATGGGGAAAAAAATGGATTTTTAACACCATAGCTTGTAGATCTTCCCAAAAGTCAAGTCTCCACTGCAAGGTCCTTCATCACTTTTTTATCATCCAGCTACACAGACTCCTCTCCCACGTAATCTACTATTACATCTGCCACAATAGATGGCCCTTAAGACTCTTCATCGCCTTTCCATTGTATCTCTTCCATCCTGAAAACTCTTAGTCCCAGACTATTACTCAGCCACCTCCATATTAGTAATAATCCCACTATACCAGAGATTTAGCCCCAAAGTATCACTGCTGGCAAGCACTGAACAAATCTAAATACAACATGATGCATAAAAACTGTCGTACTGAATACATTTTGCCAAGTAAACTCCTTGAAGGAGGAACATGCTGATCTGTGACGTGACTTGGAAGTCTAGTACAATTCTGAAAAAAGCATTAGTATAGGAATCGTGACATCATGCTCAGAAGTTCTGTGTGGCTGAGGAAAATCTCATGTTACTTTTTCTGGCTTGAACTTAGAACCTTGGGAGAACCCTCCATGAGAAAAATCAGAATGTAGGCTTAAATTTATATTCATACACTTTGACAGGAACTTGCCATGTTCCTTCAAGTAGTAACAAAAAATACAAAGATGCTGTTCATGATCATCTCTAAACTGAAATTGCCATCTGCCACGGGAATGGCCAGAAGTTAGGACAAAGTCTTTTTACATAAACTGAAAAGTCTGCTAATCTTGTATCTTCCAAATAATTTAAATATACTTTTCCCCCATTAGATTTATGCCTTTACATTTATTATATTTACTT
Organism: Microhierax caerulescens; assembly: GCA_035590215.1. Classification (NCBI taxonomy): domain Eukaryota; kingdom Metazoa; phylum Chordata; class Aves; order Falconiformes; family Falconidae; genus Microhierax; species Microhierax caerulescens. The sequence goes on along the minus strand of JAVJGJ010000059.1, from coordinate 76,123,813 downwards.
ATTTCAAATTATCTGTGAATTTGGTCTAGTAGCTGTTCATAAAAATTCCTGTTATTTAAGCTCACTTTTATTCCTCTAGGTCTTCAAAAATACTCAAAACAACATGAAAAATAACAAAGCCATCATTTTTTAGGGGGAGAATATTCTAATGATATGGATATCTAATTAAATATATTATATATTATATATATGTGTTTGTATATATATATATATATATATATATATATATATAATATATCTGCAGATAATCCCCAACATTAAAATTTTCCTCACAGAAAATTGTGTGTATTTCAAGAGACACAAGGTCTGGAAGGAAGATGATAAAGAAACTGGAAAAGAGGAACAGGGGAAGGTTAGTGTAAATTTTTACTATCATGTTCTTCCAATGTTCATTTTGTTATTTATTTAATTACCTAAAATCTAAAATGTGGATTAATTTCAAAGACTTCTTTATTTGCAAACAATGCCACCAGTGTTTATGGATTTTATTTCAAGGTATCTATACAGTGATGTAACACTGATACAGATAATCCACCATGAAAATTGAGTTGATTTGACTCACCACTACTAGAAAAGAAATAAATAAACAGCTATGGCATATTTTTTAACTTTTCCCTCTGCAAACACCCTAAAAGACTGAACAAAGTAAATATTGCACATCTTGTTTGCTTGAGCTATTTGTATTGTTACCGCTGGGTTTCTAGGGACGGAAGGACAGGGAATTAACTGTTAACACAATTGTTACATGAAGGATGGAAGAAAGGGTGATAGAGTGTGTTCATGAAGATTTCAGTGATGATCTGTTAGTGATCAAGTTTGGAACGTGACTATGATACCTGAAACTACTCCTGTTAGAAAGATTCAGGGACATTATAAACTAACTTTGCCTATATAAAAATTACACATTTAGTTTAAGTTTGATTCTTGTGATGTCAGGTTGAAAGAGCTGCTCTGCGGTTGATCCATCCTTTCCTAAGACCAAGTGTCTTGACACTTTCATTATTAATCTTTGTAAGCTATAGGAGGGAGCTGAATCTCTAGTTTAAAGGAGTTGCTCACTTTTTAGGTGGTTCACGTTGGACAAAATGGATCCCACACTCCCTCTGTACATGGCTTTGCTTTGGGATTTAGATTTTACTGAGTTCTTTAGCTTGTATCCAAGACTGGAGGCCAGGATATTGCTTGACTCTGACACAGTGGCTTGTGTGGTAAATCACTTTCTTTAAGGAGAATCCACAATTCCCTTATAGATCTTTTGCCTTACAGTCAATTTTGTCCAGCTCCCTAGATGAGTAATATCATAAGCCTGGCAGTGTTTTAAGCCTACCCTTCTTTGTTCTTTCAGTGTAAGTTGCTAACTGTGACCTGCTGCTTTAGTATTATGGAGTGAAAACTATTCTTTTGGGCTGTTTGATGTCCTCTTTCCCCCACAGCAGTGATGAAAAATTGTATATGAGATAAAGGCATAGGATCCTGAAGGTAGGAACTACTTCATTATTCACCACGATTTATTATTTCTAGTGCAATAAAACATAATAATAACACAGATTCCAAATATAGCCAGAATACTCTGGGAGAAACGTTTTGCCCATGATCTCAAAGCCAACGCAAGCATAATTTCACATTAGATGTTATGATGGATGCACTGAACATGACAAAACACCAGGCTCTTCAATCCAAACCAAGACGAATGTGACAGATGAAAACAACTCTGAAAGTGGAGCTTAAAAGCCGAGCAATCTTTGTGTGGAAACATTGCAGCAGGTCTTAAGGTTTGACTAAAGACCAAGGAAAAAACCCTTGCATTTCCCTAGTGGCCTGGAGAGCAGGTTCAAAAAGCATAGGGCACAGCAGCGAGAAGTCTGAACACACAGGGGTTTAAAACAGAAACGAGAATCACAGGTATTCCCTAATTGGAAGACTGGCGAGAACAAGGGTGAGCGTAGATTTCTAAAATTCAGAAGAGGGAAGAATGAGGAAGATGAGGCATTCGCTGAAATGTCGAGATAAAATCAATACAGCGTTTTCTGGGAAATCAATGCCGAGAGTGGAAGACATTCAAGAGAACAGAGAAACAAATGCTTTCTCTGGAGCGGATGAAAACTCCAACAGTGGCACTGAAAACAGGTGTTGTTTTCATAATTAAAACTCAAGGGAAATCTGCCTAAAGGGAGCCGTAATAATGAAATAGGGGAAAAAATACCCATGGAGAACAACATCTCATTAGGAGAGATAAACTTCACATGCGAACAATGTTGAGTTAAATGATAAATTGTTTTTCTTAATGGTACTCTGGCATGAGACATGTTCAGAGGTTCTGCTTGTTTCGCTGCAAGCCGGTGATTAATGGCTGTGAAGGTTTTCACAGAAGTGTGAAAGACAGGACTGGCAAATGAAGATGCAAGTTGTCTCTCCAAAGGGGCACTTTGTAAAACCAGTGCCTGGGCAGAAATAGTAAAGCCTTTGAGAGGTTAGAAAGCCCTTATAATAACCGGCTGTGGAATGACCCAGTTTAGTTATTTTCTGTTTGGTTTCTAGTTAATACTGTTTTCCCCTTGAAACCGATGCACACTAAAACCTCAAGAATAAGACCCTGAGGCAATTCTGAAATCATCTACAGTGTATTTTCTCAGAGATAAAAAACATCAGCAACTCCAGTCCCTCTGACTCAGCTTGGTGTTCAGGTACCATGGAGTCAAACGCGGTACAGACAAGCAGAGCGCTGCCAGAAACCCTCCAGGAAATCTGAAATGTCTGGGTGATTCCACGCTTGATTTTTCATAACCTTATCAATAACATTCCTCAAATGGGGATGTTTAAAGACGGAGAGAAACTGCTTATGTCAAAGGGTGGCTTGTAGAGCAGAGGAAAACTAGTTTGCTCTGAATAAAACTCTTCTGCTACGAACAGAGTTTTCAGAGGAGCAGTGTGGTGCAGGGGTTTCTGGTAAGGGGTTTCTGGGATAAACGTCTGCGGCAGATCCAATGTTCTCCAGTTTCTATGTGCTTAGCAGGCACAGCTGGGATTCAGCAGCTGTTACAGTTGACTAACTACCTGCTGCATGTCCAGAAGTACCAAATAGGCCAATAAATCCTCAATTCTGTAAACAAAGCCACTATTCCAGCAAGTTCCTGGATAGGAAGCAAAGATACACCATAAAGAATGTTGTAGATTGCTCAGCAGTAAAAAACTTGGCTGTTGTCACATGGAATGACTTGGAATATTTAGTGAAACATGTCTTTTTGATGACAACATGTTTAAAATGAGCAATTGTAAAGCCAAGCTTGCATAAAGGCTCTGTTTGAAGACTAGGTTCATCATCTGCAAGAATAAAATTTATAAGGGATAAGAATTAATAATGTTCTTATGTCAGTAACATAGGGTTATTAATGAATAGCTGTGATTCTGTCTCCAAGCACATCACTGAAGAGATCAATACCTTATTGAGTTCATATCTCTAGGCATTAAAAATGGGTGTTGGAAAACTGAAAAACATGTGGAAAGCTACTGTCAGCACTGAAAATCTTACACAGGAAAAATTAAGGAGTTCCATCTCTTTTACTACACCTCCAAGACTAAAGAGTGACAACCCTCAGTTTATACTTCACATGCACACGATATGTGGAGTCATAATACTCTTCTGTCTCATAGAGGAAAGCTCATGATATACTGCCTGGAATTAAAAGTCAGGCAGATCAACATTAGGAAAAACTTTTTTTTTCTTTTTTTTTTTTTCATCAGGGTGATGAATCAGAAGAGAAATAACCTATGCAATTATAAATGATCTTTTGTGTAATTTTACCAAGAATTATATTAGTCGCAATAACAGTAAGGTATTGCCATACAAATTACATGTCCACTTGATATGATTAAGCTGATATAGATGTCTAGAAGAGATAAGACCTTCCCTTCTAGACCTTATCTCTAGAAGAGATAAGACCTGACCCAGAGATTTCAGATCATCTCTGTACCAAAGACCTTTTCTGAAGGTGGCATGTGGGGACAGGGTGTTTCTCTTGTGTATGGTAAAGAGGTAAAGGTAAAGAATCTCAGTACACATTCCTCTGTTCTGCCAGGTTTAACAAAATTCGCTTTATTTTGGGAGGCAGTGTGGCAAATATGAAACATGATTGAGCAATGCCCCACGAATTCAAGGGGGACATACATGTAATCTTTTGCAATTAAAGTTGCACGGGGAGTATGGATAGGTGGAATACTAATTATCAAATTGGAGCCTTGCCAGAAAAGTGGGACAACCTTGTTGTCTTTGTTTGGTATCTCAAACTTTTATCTTTCAAGAAAAAATGGTTCAGATGTCCCTCCAGAGGCCTTACACACCATCCTCATCCAAGGGACTGCTTTGCAATTTTATACATTTAGGACTGCTGCCTTAAACACTACATCTCACAGCCAGAAAAGAAACTTTTCTGTTTCTGTTGCACTGTTCCCAGCTGTGCAGTAGCTATTGCCCAGCCAGAACTGGGAGCCTGTGCCTCCTGCCCAGGCAGCAGGACAAGTTATGTACCTTACAAAACGATTTTAGGTGAATTATTTTAGCCAGCTAATCTGAAAAGCTAAAAACCCAATGTGTCCTACATGATCACTTCTTTTGCAGCCCTGGGATAAATATCACTATGAACTTGACATTCATTGCTGTAACTTTTTTATAGATTTCCATTATGGACAACTGAGTCATTGGGTGGCAACTTTTCTACACAGAGGTCTGGCCTTGACAGGAGGTGGAAGAAGGGGGTTCCATCCTTGCCTGTGGCTGGAAGAGCTGCTGGTTTAACCTGCTGTCCGTGTGGAAAGGAGAAGAGAACCCAAGTTTTGTCTATCCTGCAGGAGCTCTCCAGCCCCTAGATGGCATTTAAAAAGGAGCCTCTACCTCTTGTCTTTGGTTTTAAATGGAAAAGGACGGCTGAGCTTTCTTGGGCAAGTCAACACTACCAGTCAAGGCACCCTTGCGGTATCACTATCCTCCCTTCTGGATGTGCCGGTCCCGTGGGTCCTGAACAACCCACAGGCGTGAAATCAGCAGCAGAAGTCTCTGCAGTCAGAATGTTTTGGAGTTTTACATGTCCCTCACTGTTGGTATTATGGACATATATATTCTGCCACAAATAAAGTGCCTGCATTTGAGTCCCCTTGGCTGCAGCTGTGCTACTAAAGTACAGCCAGGCCCTGATCCAAGCAATGCCATGTGGTAAACTGTACTGTCAATTCCTAGAGTGGTTCCTGGGCTCACGGCTCCGTTTTGGCCCAGGCCATCCAGGAACAACCACATAGCCTTGGATCATTTGTACGTTAGGATCACGCCTAGCGGGAAATTCCTGTGCAGTCATTTGTTGCGGAGGATGAGAAAGCTGATCTGCGTAGCTGTGAACTCTCTCATCTTGGATCAGGGAAAAGCCACTGACTTCTTTTATAGTAATAAAATTATAGTAGAGTAATAAATTGTCATTAAATTACATTACTAGCATAATAATAAAAGGTTAAACATTTTATTATTATTATAGTCAGACCAAATGTCCCTAGAGTTTGGAAGCCTGTCTGTGGGTAGTGATGGGTAAGAGTCAGGGCTGGACCAGACAGGTATTGCTCCAGTATAAGCTCCAGGTCCCACCAGCTGATGGCCTGGAGCATTCAGGGTCAGAGCACTGCAGAGTCACTCAGCTTCTGGAAATTTGCCTGTCCATGAAATAACATTTAATTGGCCAAATTAACAGCCAAGGACTATGTGACAGCCCAGCAGTACTGAAGTAGTGGAGAAAGCAGAGAAGGGAGATGTGCAGCAGTCCAACAGGTATGTGATGTGATGAAGATATGTTTATGTTGCAGGAGCAGCTAATATCCACAATGAGGACTGGAGCTTGTGTGGTCTATATAAATTATATATATATAATTTTCCATATATATATATATATATATATATAAAATTCACAATAAAATATAACACATATATATATAAGCTCATAGTAAACACCAGATTTTGTCTGAGGAAGCTTAAAATAGGTAACAATAATAATAAAAATAACACAAGCAAGCAAAACATATTTTTTTTCCATTTTACAGGAAGGGATCAGAGGCACAGAGCGATTAAATGATTTGCTCCAGTATGAACAGGCAGTGTGTCCTGACCAGGAATTTCTCTCCTCTGCTTTTCCCCTAAGATTATCATTAATCAGATTTATAAGATTCAGACTGATTCATATATTGAACACCTACACATAATAATTTCTAAGGAGCCCTGCAAGTAAAGCCTGTTTCTCAATGTCTGATGGGGCGGAGAGGCTGAAGGTCAGTCAGAATTTGGAAGAAGGGTTTAAGAAACCATAGGATGAGGAGAGCTACTTGAACAAGACCACAAATGCATTTTAAAGCTTAGGAGAATAGATATATTTGCAAATGCATATTAGCAACAAAATGCAAAGACAGCAAACCACCCGAATCAGTCATCATATACTCATTTTAACAGACCTGCCAAAACTCCTAATTAAGGTCTCCCTTAGGACTCTTGTTTTCTATCTCATTATCCTGATAAAGTGGACACCAATGAGTCTCTTAATGAGGATTAAACTGTAGGCTTTAGTTGAATTTGCATCTCACATTTGCTATTGATGAGACCCTCCTGAAACAGGCTACATCTACTTGCCAGTCTCTAACTCAGAATTCAAAATACCCGATGAAAAATCTTCCACTGCTTTGCCTAGCAATTGTCCAAAAAATAAGAGATAAAATTGTCTGTTTTGATAAATACAGTGTTTTCCCATCCACAGTCCAACCGTGTGTGTCATATTGCTATGTATCTGGCTTAAAAGGGACAGCTGCTCCAGGGACCTGGGAACAGTCTCTTTAGTTTTTAACAGAATGAAAAACTGAAACGGAAGCAGATGTTTGTGACTGTATCATGCGTGAGATAAGGCCTTTGGAGATTTATTTTTTTTTTTTTTTTTTTCCCTGACAGCAAGTGTTTAAAGTCTCATCTTCCTTAAAGGAATTTTGAGTTCATGCCTGACCCAAGAAATATGCTTTGTGTAAATTCACATGACAGAGTTTCTTGCTGATGGTTTTAGTTAATGCTGGGGCTAAGCCACTGGGTTCTTCTGAAACCTGGTTACTGCCTGCTCTTAGCAGAGAGGTGATCCACTGCCCAGTAGGAGTTTGTTCTTCTGCACCTCCTCCATCAGCACTCTGTTCATTGTAAGGTAGCACTGCTAAAGCCTGTGTCCTACAGAGGCCAGGAGCCTTCTAGGTCCTAGGAGAGAGAAGGGCCACCTGCTACAAATGAGACCACAAAAGGTTTGCTTAGCATTCCTAAAATCCGCAAGTCCTGAATTAACATCTCAGTCAATTTATCCAGTGTTCAACAAGCCTTAATTAGAACCCTCTAAATGAAATTTGTATCTGTCTTACAGAGATCTTCTGTGAACCCAAGAAGCTCATTTCTTTCTAATGACTTCTTTGCTCTTCAACATAAACAAGGATCAGCACTGATACTCCCAGCAGCTTCTCCACCATACTTGCTCAGATCTTATTTCTCATTTCTTACCTTAATTCATTGACATCTGAGAGCAGATTGGTGAGGCAATTTAACCTTCAGAAGACATGCCACATGCTTGCCCTTATATATAGTAGGAAATGCACACCTACAAGTAGGTATTTTTGCCACTACGCACATTTGGAGACATTTTTGCACTGATGTTTAAATAGGGAAAGACTCAATACGTTGGCTGAATTTTGATGCCTAGGTTATCCAAACTCTTTTACACCTGTTTTTGTGTTCTGTAAACACAGACTTTGCGTTTACAGAATATCGGTTTGATAGAAACCGTGAAAATTTTAGGCTTTGGGATATCACAGAAAAACTTGGAAATACCACAAGCACATCTCAGTGTTCAAAATCTAAGAAGAAAAATTCTGAATTATTTACTGTCGATTTTGTGATCTTATTTAGGACACTCTCAGGGTCAGGGGTGTGTGTGCACGCATGTGGCCTGATGCACAGTTTTTTTTAAATGTTGGGAGAAAAAAAGCCAATAAGTAATTTCCATCACTTTTGCATGTTGTCATCTACTAAATCTGAGCTGTGAAGCACATTTATGAATACTCTTGTTCTGGAGATAAGATCACTGTTCTTAGTTTCAGATAGGAAATATGACATAAACTGCAACCACAATAAAACCAATGAGACACATGAAAGCAAATCACAGATGTCAGGCAAAGTCAGAAGAAATATACAGGAAGGCTACAGTCTTAGAGGCAGCATTTCCCAACTTTGGCATTGTCACCCATAAACCAATGTCAGACAAAGCTTTTTTTTTTTTTTTTTTTAATTAAAAAATCCAACATTGCTTCTTGTGCCTTCTCAACAGTTGCCACAAACAGAATTCTGTTCTCTATCTGCTGTGATGACAAACCAGTATTCACTTCGCAACAGAGCTTTCTTTTTAAAAGGTGCCACCATACACATAAGAGCAGTGGGGGCTGTAGGTGATGCCCAACTTGAGTTATCTTCCAGGCAACTCTTAGAGGCATTTTCAAATCCCTGTTCAGCATCGTGGTTTTAGAGTGGGGTTACAGACGGCATCTGGAGGGAAGAGCGACTTTGACTCAAGCATTTTCTCCTTCCCATTTCATGGCAAAAAACAAGAGCAGTCACATTCATTCAGCAAATCAGAAACACTTGGGATTTCCTATTTTTTTAATTAAGTAAAAACAGATAGATTGGGAAATGACTGTTCACTGTCTTGGTGCAACAGTGAGGTAGATCAAATGAAACAACAGGTCAGAGATTTAAAATGAACCAGAGAAAATCCCTGATCATAGAACATGTAGTCAGCCCATGGAATTCCCTGTTTCCAGACGCTGATATCAGATATTGCAAATGCTAAAACTTTAATGACTTCGAGTGTTGCCTCCACAACTTTGCAGAAAAGTTCATTGACTTCGATCCAAAGCATGATTTCAGGCTCAGGAAATCACTGAGCTGTAAGGCATTGCAGGATGGAAGAGAATTCAGAAGAAATACATTTTTATGCTATTCCAGGCATTAAATGTTGGCTCCTTCTGGAGACAGGATACTAGTCTGATCCAGTACTGTGCTTTGTGTTATTAAATATCAAAATGTTTCCTTTGGCATTGCAACATGTAGCATCTTGTGTTCCCAGTCTTAATCTCCCAAATAAGATATTTTTTTTTTTAACACAAAATTAAAAAAACAGGAAGGAAGAAAATCATACAACTTCTTCCTTTCTGATTAATTCAAGCTGACTTTTCTTTTGATTTTCTTTTTCAACATCAAATTGAAAAAAAAAACCCTGTTATTTGCAGTCAAAGCTAAGATTTGCTTTACTTAGTTTAGTCAGTAAATCATTTGGACTTGAATTTAAGCAGGTTTGTATGACAGTCTGTTATGCTTCTTAATTTGGGAATTAGGGATCTTGGAGGAACCCTACTGTTTACCAGCTTCAGTAAAAAAAATCAATTTTAAATTAATTTCAATGACTTCTGTTTCTTGTCTTCCCTGTGGACAAGCATACCTCATATTATGTGCTACGCTAGTTATACTGGGCACCCTAAGTGACAGATAACACCTGAGACTAGTTTTCATAGATGTAGCAGGGACAATGATTTTCAGGTAAAAGCAGATTTTCCTGTTTGACTTCAGAAAGTGGATAAAATTTAACCTTGGTTAAAAGTTCTCAAAGCTAAATCACCTCTGGTTCGAGCTCTCTTGTACCCCAGAGACCATACTTCTGCACATGAGACGTCACAGCTGACAGTCCTGAGATGTGTTTGTTTGGGGACAGTGATAGAGAAATTATTTTAAGTGAAAGGCTTGACAGCTTGGAATTTGCTTCTGCCCTAGTGTCAGCTGAACTTCCTAATCGTCAGGGCATTTCTGCAAAGCTTGTGTCTACGTTGAAACATTCCCTGTGAATCGACTATAAAAGTATAACGTTGCAAAGTTCAAGCAGTAACAATTAAGCACCTAACTGCACTGATTAAGATTTTCATAATTCACAAGACCTATTGTATACATGGTATTCTAGTCCTTCTACGTTTGGCTCTAACTGTAACAATTTAACTCAGGTGTGATCTCTCTCCACAGGGAATCCTCAGAATTGCCACCTAGATTTCCATATGTACCTGAGTGGCTCTCTGTGGGCACAAACACCTGATGAGATTCACAGTAGTGTTAAGATGCCCGAATTAAAAAAAAATCCACAGGATTTATGCACTTAAATGCTTAAAAAAAAAAAAAAATTACTTATGTTGTTCTAATTAGTCCATTAAATGAGAGGTGTAGCATCCTTGTCTGTCAGCTCTGCTTGAGGGCTCCTGTGCAAATAGGACCCAGTTGTCAATGGCCAATGTCATTGTGCCTGACATCTTCCTTCAGAACAGATTTGCTCTAGCAGGGCTGAGGTGGCAGAAGTTAATGGGCAGTCAGCCCACTGACGTCAAGCAATTTGTAGTCACAACAGTGAGGTCAGAAAAGAGCGGTTTTGGGTCACAGGATGACACTGAGAAATTAGTTGGATGAGCTTTATCCCTACCTTACATTTCAGGAAGTCATTTACAGCAGTACTTACTGGAACTGGGAATGACCTGGTTACTTTGCCATCACTTATGCATTGTAGGTACCTAAATCTGTGCTAGACTTTTTCAACTCTGTCCAAATCCATCTCAGAAAGATCTGCACAGCCAAGGTCATTCTCTTTTCTAAAGAGGGCCAGAAAATATGTGCTTCAGAAGAGCATATTTGTCCCTAAAGAGGGTGTGACTATCTCAGAAACAGTCCCCTTCAGTTATGAAGGTAGTGATGAATCCTACCCTGAATAATTTCACCTTTCTCTGCATTTGATTAATACTCAGATCTAAAAGTCAAAGATGGGTCGAGGTCAGGGCCTACTTTGCTTTGTCTTACGGCAAGAATGCATGCAATGTACCTGAATACTCCAGTTTCACTTTAAACACAGATTTTCAGGTGCTCACCTGAAAAACAAAGTTTTGTTTATCTGTTATTTACACAAATGGAGAAGATGACATAATGCAAAGATAACCTCCATATGATAGAGAACCAATATCAGATAAGCATCATACCTGTAATAATAAATTTCAGAGCACCAGATGTGATTCAAAAGAAGTCACATTTGGTGGGGAATGGGGGTTTGTCTCTGTGCAATTACATCTCTTACTTTTAAAAGAAGGGAAAACACTTTGTAAAACAATTAAAAGGAGCAGAGGCTGCTGTTTCCCCTTCTGCAGGCACCTAGTAAGGCTCTCAGCCACCCATTTACCAGTTTTACAAGGCATGTGATGCTTGCTAAAGAGACCAAGTTACTACTGTGTATTTTAGTATGGGAGGAAAATCTGTCTCCGATGGTTTTGGACACCTTGTTACAGCCCATTCTGAAATCTGTCAAGCATGTAATGACAGCTAAGACACAGAGGAATACTTCTCCAGTTCAAGAACAAGAAGGCCCACAAGGAAAATTTGCTGATTTGCTAAACTCTTTACATTTCCAGATACAGCTGTAGGATACTGAGCATATTACTGTAAACTATCAATCACAAATATCAGGACTTTTGCCTCTGTGGGTTATTGAGCCAGGCAGTTTGTATCTGAACAGTTCCCCTGTAACCTGGACACTGCCAATAGAGTAATCCTGAAATCTTGTATTGACAGATGGAGCCGCATTTGGTTCATTCAAATGCAAGTTGCCTAGAGGTTTCAGTGGAACATCTTTTACAGAGATTTCAACCCAAAGTGCTAACCATTTGTGTTTGTTATCAGTGTACTGACACATCTTACCTCAGAGAAGCAAGTAACATGTAGTTTTGGGTGTATTTTTATTAGGGTAAATGGTAGCAGTAAAGATAGCCAGTCCTAGAGAGATATCCATGCTAGTGTTGCAATTAGTATGACTGCTCAGTGAGGAAGCATACACAAGGGGAAAGTGATTACCTTTCGCTTAAATTTTGTAGTAGAGGTAGTACCCAAAATGTAGGCCTCAGCTTAGTACCAATGAGACAAGGAGAATACGTGGTGGTATAGACTTTAATACCAGATACCTATGTACTCTCCAAGCCTTTGGTAGACTCACATGGCACATGCTAAAGCCCTGTGTCTTCACTTTAAGCCCATATGGGTAGATAAAAACTGCCATGATGATGCCTGAAATTAGATCTCATATGAAAATGCATAGGTAACCTAAGCGACTTCCAAAATCACACTAAGTAGGAGCAAGGCAAAAAGACCATCTGCAGCCAGACTGTTTCGATCCCATCACTACACCTTTCCTGCCAGAAGTCTCTCCACTGCAGTGGGCCTGGAAATATGCAGAAAAGGCAGCTATTTCACTTAGCAAATCCTCAGATCAATACAGTTACAGTAAGCAAAACTCTGACCCTTCTCCCCAAGACTGTCTAGAATAGATGTTCTTATGCTGTTTTCTTCTGGGAATAAAACCCTAGCTCTACCCTGCAGGAATCCTTTCTCTCTTTGTAGTAGCATAGTCACTAGGATCAAATTTAAAATGTTCAAACTCCCGAATTCCTCAAAAGGTAGTGTGAAACTGCACCTCACTCGTCACTGCAAAAGCAAGCAAGCAAGCTTTGATTTATTTCAGAAGTGGCATGTTCCTTCACTCTCCCTAAAAGTTAGTTGTGGAGGAGAGGTGGTAGTGTGGCTAAAATACAGGGTTAAAAAGATCCTGCTTCTTTTCCCAGCTTTTCCATAGAATTACATCCAGACTCCCCCTCACCCAAAATTACCCACCTGAAAGTTAGGCATCCAGCCTGAGTCCCTATGGCTCCCCAGACAATGAACAGAGAGAATAAAGCCAGAGAAGATGATGTTTAATATATGTGTATCAATAAACACAGACTTATTAATAAATGGTGGGTTTAATAAACACATCCTTATGTAGGTTGGATGTATTATGACCTGAGGGTGCTGCCTGTCTCTATTTGAAGTGGAAGGAGTCTGGATGACCAGCTTAGGCTTTATCCCTAGCTGCAGAGCAGATAGATTTCAACGTGACAAATCCCTCTTTCCTTTTTAGCAGTGTGCAGTGACTACAATATCAGTTCCTCACCTCTTGGGAGCCCTTTACACGCACTTTGGATCACCTAAAAGAACCACGATATTTCTTGCAGCCTGTCCACTCCTCTCAAATCCTAAAAATCTGTCAAACAAACTTGTTTCGTACTTGTTTCGGCTGCTAAAACGAGTGATTTCCCAGGCCACGTCTGAACCGTACTGGAGCACTAGGTGGCAATGTTGTTACAACGAAAACTCCTACCGGCTCCGTGAGCCGTGGCTACCGTGTGCCACCAGAGATCCCAGCCGGGCTTCACGGGCACTGCAGAAGCTCAGAGAGCTGCCACCACTTCCTCAGTGGTTGCACCACATCGTTTTGGTTGCCCAGACTTGCTCTGGGTGAAAAGCTGTTGCTTGGTTTGTTTGCATTTTTAATTAAAAAAAAAACAACAAACAAACCAACAAAACCAACCAAATCCAAAAACAAAACAAAAAAACCAAACTAAGACAATGACCTGACATTTAGCACTAATTTGCCCTTCCCTATATAATCCCTATATATATTTGTCCTGCCAGGGTGGGATTCAACCATTAGACAAGGCGAGGTGAGAATTCAAGCCTGATCCCAATAATACGGGTGGGATCGTAAGGCTTGGCTTGTACCTTCCCCTTTCCTTATGTACTAATTCCACTGAAATCAAAGACAAAATTCCTGGGTATAAAATCTAGGATGTAGGCAGCTTTTTTAAAGATTTGTGCTTTTTAAAGAGACAATGTGTGCTACAGCTTTCAGTTCAGCCTGTGATAGATCAACTTCAGACAATTAGTCGGTATTACCAGGTCATGATTCTGAGTGGCCTTTGCACACTGAGTATTTATTTTAATCCACATCATTTACCATTCTCATAAACTGTGTGAATTGCATCTATGGGTACCAACAGGATAAGGAACGGTTCTGATCTGACTTAATCCCATCACTACAGGAGCCTCCCGTTTTAATTCTTTTTTTAAGAAAACACTGCAGCCTGTTGATAGCAGCTCTTGTGCCTAAAAGCAAAAATGTTCACAGTGCAGAAAACCCCTCCGCACACCCCAGGGAAGGGGAGTGGGCTGCACTGGCTCTCAGTGCTCCTTCAAGCTCTGCTTTTCTACAGGACTATGAAGAGCTGGATCCCACAGCGGGTATTGAACTGACCTGTGGCATGAGCATCTTGGACTGCACTAGAGTTACCAAGGGGTCAGCATAGTCCCTCACACAGCTTCTCAGTGATGCACAGTGATGGTCTGCCATGGTGCTCAGGAGGATCCAAAGATGCATCAGTGGTAGGGCCAAGGGTGTAAATAACCTACCTACGTGTTTGTCTAATCTGGAGCTTTTGCTACTGAGTGTGAGCAATACTATGTCAGTTACTTATTCTACCAGCTTTAGTTATCAGCTAAGTAGCTGCTGTTTTACTCTACATCTTACATGGAGGTCATCTGCCAGGTCAGTTTCTAGAAGAGATTTTCACAGTGTGCGTTTCCTCAGAGTATTAATTACACTGCAAAACCACAGCAGTATTGCAAAGGAGTGAGATACAATTTTATCTGACTGGAAGAACAGGAGAAAATTACAGGTCTTACTCAGTATGTGCTAAGGAGACATCAGAATTACTCTCTGGATTTGTTTGGGGTGCTGAGGAAAAGATTCTTCTTCATTACTTTGGTCCTAAAATGTCCTTAAAGTTTCATGTTGTTTATATGTAAGCCTAAGCAAAAAAAAAAATGATGAAACAATTGGATGCACACCATGGACTCATAAGAGATTTACCTGAGTATGTGTACCCAAATGTGTAAGGTTGCTTCATGCACTTATAGTTGAAATCTAAATGCAGACTTAGTTTTTCAGTGGGAAAAAAAAATAATTAGTAAGTCTGCTGCTCCAAAGGGCAGCATTTTCCTTTGGAAATCTCTCATTTTTAAAGATATTTTTTTTAAATGAAAATGCTACTAGAATTTTTCCACAAGGATGGAAAATTATTTACTTTGTGTGGAATTGGTTTTCTCTTTGAAACAGCTCATATATCCTGATTTCACAAATCATGTAAACTTGCCAAGATGAGATCTGTCCCAAAAGGTTTTCTGTCTTCTCTGACCTCCTTTTCTTTTCCCTCCCACATGCTTGCACTCTTCTGCAGTGAGTCAGAGCAGGGACATTACCTGTTTGAATACAGTTTTCTTGTTTGGTGGGATAAATCCATGCCCTGGTGACCAGGAAAGATAATGTGACTGGAGGTGGGCAAAGCCAAGCAACCTGCATGAATTTGATTTGAGCAGGCAGTAAAATGTCACTCCTTATGCTGGAAAATTCTCTTTGCTGGATCAAATTCTTAGTATTTCGGTGACACTTAAAATAAAAAAAAAAAACATATAAAAAAATCCAAAGGGTGGTTAGAAGCTCTGAGGAGTTTTTGTGGGTTTGGATTTTGTTTGTTTCTTCATGTCCTCGTTTCAGCTGGGTTAGGGTTGATTCTCTTCTCAATAGCTGGTGCAGGGCTGTGGTTTGGATTTGGCGTGAGAACACTGCTGACAGCATACGGATGCTTTTGGCTGTTGCTGGATGAGGTTTGTAGTTTCTCAAGGTCCCACCAGCGAGAGGGCTGGAGGGGCACAGTTAACTGGGAGGGGACACAGCCAGAACAGCACCCGAACTGGCCAAAGGGATATTCCATACCATAGAGCATCACTCTGGGTATATAAGTTGGGGGACAGAAGGAAGTGGGGGGATGTTTGGTGTTATGGTGTTTGTTTTCCCAAGCAACTGTTACGTGTGATGGAGCGCTGCCATCCTGGGGGTGGTGGAACACCTGCCTGACCATGGGAAGTGGTCAATGAATTCCTTGGTTTGCTCTGCCTGCATGCATGGCTTTTGCTTTACCTATTAAACTGTCTTCATCTCAACCCACGAGTTTTCTCACTTTTACCCTTTTGATTCCCTCTCCCATCCCACTGTGGGGGGAGTGAGTGAGCAGCTGTGTGTGGCTGAGTTGCCAGCTATGGTCAAACCATGACACCTTAATGTCTCATTACAAGGTGGGGACAGAGACAAGGAGAAGTTAGATTAATACCATAAAAAAAAAAAAAAAAAAAAAAAAAAGCAGATTCTTTTTCTCACCCAAAGCCATCCACTTAGTTTGGAATAAAAATAGAGGGATGAAATGAGAGATTTTTGCTGGGTTTTAGCCATGTGATCATACATAGACTTTGACAGCACAGTGAAGTTGTGCTGATATCGGAGGAAAAATGAGAAGCAGCTAAAAGATGGAAAGTTTAAAGAAGTGAAAAGATGTGCATTTCTGGCCTTATTCATGTCTCATTAGCTTCTGGCACAGTAAATTGCCTAGGCCAGCAAAAACACTTGTTCTTTCTCTTTTTTAATGCAAATTTTGGGGTAAAAATTGTAACGTCAGTGAAAAAAAGTGGTGCCCAAAGAACAGACTGGACTTAACATTTTCAGAAGCATCAGCTATGACAATTAAGAGTATGTGTCCAACATCCCCCTTTCTAAACAGGTTTATCACCCCATAATTCCCTTTAAGACAACTTATTGAAAAGTTTTCAAAAGCATATTCCTGCTATTAGATTTTCCATGTTTCTGGGCTCAGGCAATAAATTAGGAATAAAGAATCTCCCCCCAGCCCAGAACTGGTATGGTAGAAAATCTACAAAGGAATTAATTCAACACATACTGAAATCAGCAACGTGAATTTCTAAAGGCTCTTGGATGCTGAAATTTGTGGCTGAAAATTCACATCTTTTTGAAACCTCTCTACACTTCCAGGCACCAAAATGTCTCTGATTTGGTCCCAAGGATCACAGTGAAGTGACAGCCAAATAAATATCCCAGCAACCTCCAAACCTTCCTTATTATTTCCAAAATGCATGGCTTCCAAACTCCCAGACAAAAAAAAAAAAAAAAAAAAAAAAAAATTGGGGTGAGGCAAAACCCTCTCTCCTTACTTGTGAAAGGCCCCGTGACTCAGGAGAGACATTTTGAAGCTCAGAGGGCTTCCTTTACATCTTTACATAGCTAGTTTGTGATTCCTGGGTGATTTACCTCCTACTTTCTGAACTGAATTCCCTAGGAAACACCCCAGTGGAGAAATTTAAGGCACATGAGCCCAGTCAGAAATCCTGGAGCCAGCTAAGTCAAGCAGATCATTAGAGCAGGTGGAACAATCCTGAAAAAAGCCAGCCTCTCCGGAAAGCCTCTAGCTGGTATGTGAAAGAATTTTTTTTTATTTTTCTTTGACTTATTTAAAAAAGAACTTCCCTCCCACCCCCGCCTTTGCACCTCCTTCTCATTAATAATTTTATCCCAAAAATATTTAATGAAATGCTTCAATAGACAGTGGAGTTTTCTAATAGCCATGACCAAAAAAATGTTTTCATTTATATAAACTAAAACCTGCCATTAAGTAGTGTCTATCACCGTTTCAACATGGATGCTTGAAATACACGCTGGAGTTGAAAAAAACTCTATACCTCTTTCTTCTCTTTTTAATGACTTTTTTTTTTTTTTTTTAAATACTAGCTCATGAAAGCTTTTACATGCAGTTGTGTCTAAACTGGGACAGTGACATGGGGACCTTCAGGCCGTACCAGAACTCTGTGGTAGGAATAACAAGTAGGGAACTAAACTTTGGTGCTCTGCTATGTGATATGATACTTAAATTATACTTGTGTATAGGAAGGAGAAAATGAGGGGTGGTTTAAAGATGGCTTTTTGCAATGGAAAATAACCCACCTACCAGTGCTTACAATCCCGGAAGAAATGAGATGAGGAAGAGCAAAACCAGCAATGTAGATTAAGGTGCTTGCAATTACCCCATGGAAATCACACGCTAAAAGTTGTTGAGATGTCCCTATGTATCTTCAGTTGAAGCGAGGTCGTGAAGACAGGTACTTTCATGATTTCCCCCTGTGAGTATTTTATTCTCACATGCCTATTCTAACAGCTGTTTCAGCATTGTCTTGCATCTGAAGTAGCCCATCATGTTAGTGCCAGGTGGGTGTCACTATGCCCAGGCTGGAAGTCTTTCCTACCTCTACACAAGCTGCATAACTGATGTTGGGCGAGATCCAGCGCAAACATCTTGCAAGCAAGCAGATAAAATTGCTTATTTTAAAGTGTATTACTACCTGGTTCGTTAATGTATAGTTTCAATAAGTAGTTCCACTTATTTTAACTCTGTTCTCAGGTAGGTAAAAGTACACATTACTGTAAAAGACCGTTCTTGCTGCTTCTTGCATCAAAGACAGTCTTTTGAGGCTGACCCCTGCCTCCATGAAGGCCACATCTTTTTGTTATAACTATTAAGGCAAAATTTATCATAAGAAAGATGTTAATTCTGGCACAGCAACTTGGAAAGTTTTGTGCCACAGCACAGCGTGAAACAGTAATTAGATGAAGAAAAAATAAGTAACTCTGTTTAAATGGTGATGTGCACTTTGAAAGCAGACACACAGTCCATGACTTACCCCAGACTCATTAAAGAGAAAACCTTAGCCTTCCTGCCCCTTTCAAAACCATAAATTCTTCTAGGATTACATGCCAAGTTGATTTAAAGTGGATGCTCAATCAAAAAAACAGTGTTGACTCTAAATTTCAGTGCTTTGTAATGTTCTGAAGCAAGCTGTAATCTGCTTTCATGGACAAAATGAGACTTCTCACCCTTGTGATTTGGATTGTCAAGTTTTTTTATTACTGGTATTACGGGATAATCACCCTTTTGTTTTGTTCATTGATTGGTCTGGCTGATTTTTTTCCCCTCTTATATTTTTTGAAGGCATCACTGATTGCTTCAAACAGAACTCGCTTGACATCCTTCAGAGTTCCTGCCCCACCTGTGCACCAGTTTACGTCATGCTGTGTGATTCAGTAATGAGGTTTATCCAGACCGAAGCACGGCAGAGGGCTCAGCCCTTCCTTCTCTGGGCCCTCAAGATTCCCACTGAAGCACTGAATGTTGGATTCAGCCCTCTACAGCAAACATATGTCAATACACAGATGGTCACAACAGCAGCATTTTCCCACAGACATTCACTTGATATTTTTAAGCAAACTCTCTTCCATTTGTCCTCAGACCTGTTGTTCACCCAAGTATTCCAGGCAATTTAACCTGCAGGCAGATTTTTTTCCCTGAGGAAAGCACACAGATATGATAGCCAAAGGAACCCCAAAAAATAAGCTGGGAAGAAGCTAAGTGAGCCAGATGGACAGACGGACTGATAATTTTATATGCAGAAACAGTTAGCTTGGAGCAAATTCAGGAGGGTGTTCAGAGAACACAAACTATAATGTAATATTATAATATATATATATATATATTTACATTATAATGTACATGGGAAGAGTTCAAAGCAGGAACCTGATATTGCAAGACAAGCTTGTGTAGGCTGGAAAATAAATGTGTGTGACACTTAAAGGTTTTTTTCTCAAAAAACAAAATTCCCTTTTCCCCCTGGAAAGAAAGGATTTTAGCTGGAAGGTAACTTTAGGTGAGATTGAGACACACTGAGTAACAGGAACATAAATAAGAGGATGAAGAACCCTCTGGAGGTATCTACAACCACAGACCATGGAAGAAAATCCAGATGACTAACAGGGATGAAGGATTATCTTTTACAAAATCCAAGGAAAACACTCCCAAATCAACTGTTGGACAGTTTTAGCAATCTTGGGATCCTACAGTTCACTATAGAGGGCAGAGCCCTGTCTGGAAAGAAAAGCACCAGTGCTACTGAAGTCCCATGGTAGTGTGAAGGAACATGTAGGCTCAGAGATGTGAGACAATTTTAAATTAGGCTAACTCTCCTGGGAGTGGTACCAAGTGGGTCATTTCATCTGAACACAAATATACAGGGATGATTCTGTTGAATCATCAGAAACTGGAACACTTAATTAACACCTGGCTGTGGATGAGCCTTTGTCATGATCAATACTGCTGCAATAATATGCAGAGAATTTAAACAGATCCAGGACATGATTCTTCGTTAAACTTCATGGAGTTCCAATGCACAGACCAAGTCCAATGGCCCCGTTTCACATGCTATTCTGTATACACATATATACACACCAGATATTCTCCAGTAACAGCATAGTCAAAGACCATCCTCTCCCCAAAGATTTCAACTTTTATTCCTTCTCTGCCACACTTGGGAGGTTCATAGGAACTGTTAGACTTCTTTCTGTGACTCCGCTTTACGAGTATAAATAAGAACTGCCAGATGAGACTATATTGGTGCATATGTAACAGGGCTCATTCAGCTCAATCTTCTGGTAGCCTGTTTCATTGGGTAATCTACGTGGTAATAGATGTCAAAATGGAAAGGCTTAAAATAATTAATCTCTCCCCAATACTCTATCAAGCCACTGTTGTTACGTGATTTTCCCTTTCAACACCCTGCTGACTCTCCTGATCCTACATTTAGGTCTCTGCCAGCCTTTTGTGACCATCAGGCTTCTCAGTCCTTCACTCTCGTGTCCATTTTCTCCTGCCTTTCCACAGGCCTGATTTCTCTGGGACCCCACAAGTTTGCACCCTGCTTTGCTCACCCTTTTACATCTCTTCTTTTATCCATATCTCCTTGAACATGGTAATGTCTGATCGAATACAGGCACGTCACGCTTTGCCACTGCTTCAGCCTTGGCCTCTGCGGGCAGTGGGAATGGTATCGATGGTGTCAATCAGCATTGTCCCTATTGCCTTTAGTACAGCTACCTCCAGTTTACACCAGCTGAGGATCCAGCCTTCTGCTGCCAAAAGTACTAATGACTTTGTAGAAATATGGATGTCTCTCTCCCTCTCTTTCTCTTTTTTTCTCCCAGCATGAAAGATCTAATTACAAATTGCTGAAGGCTTGCTACAAATAAAATAAATAAAAAAAAGGGGGGGGGGGAAGATACCCTTTTGACTTCGCATTGTCTGTTACTAATTTACTGAAAGGAATTGGATCTATATTTTCTCCTGAATAAATATTTCTTCTCATGAATACTGAGAACAACTATTCAGTGAAATACCTCCATGGAGAGTTTTTAAACTTATTTTCACAGCTGTGGGTTTGTTCAGGCTGATATTACTGGATATCAGTACTATGAATGATAACAACATTACCATGGTATAATGTTAACAGGTCCATCCAGCCTGGCTTTCTGCTCTCTGGAAATACCAATTATCTTACCTCCCAATAGTTTCAATTCAGTGGATGGGATATATGACATATTTTTATTTCTTATGATTGTATTAAGGATGACAACACAGCAAAGGCTAAAGGCGACATTCATACCAATAGGCCAAACAGTGTGAGGGCCTTTTGTGTGCCCCTGGGGCCAGCTGCAGTAGGGGCTATTTCTGATTTCTCTTTGGACCTCCTGTCAAGGTGTGCCCGGAGAATGCTGGCTGGATCATGACAAAGGGGTCTCTGCTCTATGGTGCCTGATGGAAACAAAACATCTCACAACCAAAGGAGACAAAGTCATATTGGTCATGGGGCAGCTGCTTACATTTGGTGGTATTGATGTCTGGAGCAAGGGGCTGAAGGAGAGCAATTTTAGTTTTGGGGTCCTAGTCCCCTCCACAGTTTAAGTAAATTCAGGAAAGTAATTTTCTGAATCTAGGCCTCAACAATTTGTCCAAGGTATGGAAGCTTTAGGCTGAGCCAGGAATGGACCCAGAGCTGCCTGGCCCCCAGCTCACTGCCATGAAGAAGACCACCTTCTCTCTACCTGTGATTACTACAGTCAGTGGCAGTGGCAATGTGCTTTCCCAGGGAAAAAAAAAAAAAAAAAAAGAATCTGCTTGAAGTATTCCCACAGCATTTCCAACCATCTGAGCCCTAGGCCACAGTCACATCTGTGGGCACAGGGACAGGCTGACACCAGGCTGAGATGTCAGCTCATGGGGCAGGCTTTGGGTACAGACCAACAGTGCCCATCAGCAGGTCCATGCAGGGCTGTGGCATGGTGGGCCTATAGCTCATGTGGGGTCGCAGAACAAGATCCCCAGCCACAGGCAGTACCCCCAGGCAGAGGGATCAGCCCTGGCTGACCCCATAATACAGACCTAGAGCCCTGTCTAAAGCCACCAAAGGAAAGCAGACAGCCCTCCCACATGCCATCTCCAGCCTGGCCCAAAGTCCCAGCAGTCAGACCACCAAGGCTCTGTGTGTGCCCAGGTCCCTTACAGTATCTGTGGTCCTTAGCACCCTCCAGAGGTATCTGTTTTCCTTAATTGAATATAAAGGCAGAAAAGACTAATTATCTTACCCTTTAGCAAATTACCTTCTAGGCATTTAAATTTGAAAGCCATGGACCCAATCCTTAGCACTGAATGGAAGCAATTCTGACAAGAATAACAACAAGAGGAATAACAGAAATGATAAAACTGCATGGGACTAACTCCTGTTCTTATTGAGGGAAAACTCAGGTGCAGAGTGTGCCCAGCAAGAAGGACACCCTTACGGGCTTACAGGTACTGAGGAAGGTACAGCAGCCCTAAAACTGAGCTCCTGCCACAGGCCTTAAAACCTGCTGTTGCTCCATTACAAAGTGGTTGAGATTGGGAAGGACCTCTGAAAGTCATCTTGTCCAACTCCCCTGCTCAAGCAGGGCCACCTAGAGCAGGTCATCCTGGGCCATGTCTAGACAGGCTTTGAATATCTCCAAGGATGGATACTCCACTACCTCTCTGGACAACCTGTGCCTGTGCTTGACTGCCCTCACAGAAGAAAAAGTATTTTCATGCGTTTTAGTTTGTGACCATTGTCTTAATTATGACTCTTGTCCTGTTACTGGGTACTGCTAAGAGTTTGTCTCTCTTGTCATCTGCTGTGGAGCTGGAAGCAATAGAGACGTACCCAGGGAGTGAAGGTGATGAGTGCTACTGAAGGCAGTGTGGATGTCTTCGAAGTAATGCTGTGCTAATGTGGATATGGCCAAGAATGAAACCCTGCCCCTTGCTTTTACCTGAAAATTGTATTCCCTCCATAGTAACTTCTTTCCATAGCTGACTTTTAATTAAACCAGTGGTCTGATGGTTACAGAGTCATCAATCTGCACTGGAAGAACTTTCTGTCCTAGTTATCATCCTCCATTACTTACAGTGAACTTTCTGTAACCAGTTGGTACTGGGGCAAAACCAGAAATCCTGCTTACATCACCAGAAATGCTTCCATCTTTTTCCTGTAGGCATGGAATAACCATTTTCTCTCTTCTGAAAGGACTGTTTCCTTATAATTTGTGTAGTCACTGACCCCTGTAACATCCTGACAAAACAAAGGTGTATAATTGCACATAGGATTTGCCAAGTGTAAATGAAAAAATAGAGTGAAGGCGATGGCAAAGTGGACTCAGAGAGAAAGATGGGGAAACAGCATGTGAGTCAGCTGCCTAAGCATATGGGCCATGAGACATATAGTAACAGAATCCTTCTGGAGATGTGACTCAAGGAAAGGAAGGATATTCTAAGGCATTTCTGATAGCCATAGTCGTTCTTAGCTGGGCAGCTTCCCTGCACACCAGGTGTCTCAATCGGAAACTGAACCTTCCCCAAATGTCTCAGCAATCCATCAGTCACCAAAATTGTGAGGAAAAAAACTATGTCTTCTGAAAAGAACACTTCTGAGATTTACACATGCTTTGGCACAACTCCAAGCACCAGCATGGTGCTCTGAAGTTGGAGCAAAACGCTACCAGTCACAAATGTTAACAAATTTGTTTATACATTTGGTTCTTGTGGTAGGTTTCAGTTGGCTGAAAACAGGCATGCAGTGACATTTGAGATACCCTGAGATAAATGCACAGGGTGGGCTGATGTGACATAAGGTCTTACGAGAGATCTGCATACTTATCAAGCTGCGGAGTCCATCCAAATGACAGTGAATTAAGGAAACGAGTACTGCCTGCAGTGCCCGCTGCTTTGAATGCCTATGCAAAGGGTGGGGACACAGTGAATCATGTCATTGTGTTTGTCATAGAAAACTCTCTGATCTATGTGGGACAAACACCTGGAGACAGTTCACCTCCTGCTATGAAGAGTTTGTTTGTGGTCAATCAAACAACCCAGATTATCTATAGAGAAACCAATAGATTTCCTTAATCCTCAACAGTGAGCCTGCTCTCTCCAGCCCCTGAAACCCTTTTGGCTTAGCAGATCATTGCTCATCCTCTTATGGTTTACAATGCAGGTCATGAACTTGGAGTATAATATTCCAGCACTTACGTTTTTAAAGTGCAATCCATGTAGCATTTTAAGCAGAGTAAACAGTCAATTAGAAGACAGCACGATGCTCCCAGTATGATGTTATGTGACAGGGAAAACAGGACAAGTAATTGTATTTGTTTAATTTAAGAAATCAAGTGGACAAGGGTATCCAGACCTTTCTCTTACCCTTATTACTTGTTTCAATTTTGTTGCTGGTACTTTTCCTCCTGTTTAATAGGCAAGGCAGCTGACAACTGAATTAGTACTCTTTCCGTAGCATGCCACTGGCTCATGACAATAGCCTTAGGGGTAAGATATAGATAACTGAGAATTTTTCTCACTGTTGTGATATATTTTTTCATATGGTTAATAAGGCAATTGGAATGACATTCTGTCACAGTGGTACAACCCAGTGAATTTGTGATTCCCCCTGTGTTACCACTAGGAGGAGATGCACCGTATTAATATCCCCCTCACTTTTGCTTGGAGAACAGGCTGAAAGGATATGACAGTCTGCAAAGTAAAGCATCCTTTAGTGTTGCTAAGGATTAGTGACTGTTTATTATCAATAATGGGAAAAGGCTTAGGGCTGAATTGTTGTTGCTCCACTGTGGATTTTGTTTCAAAAGCCTCGCAAGAGTGCCCTTATATTCTAATCAGCGAGTTCAGCAAAAGAAACACAAATAAGAAAATCATTGGCAATTAAACCAAAAAAATAATAATGGCTAAATCTGCATAAAAGGATGCTTAGTAAATCGCTTATAAGCAATTACATAGTTTTCCTTACAATAAAGCTTACCACAGCATGTTGGGCCCAGCTCATTTCTGAAATAACTCTGTTAAGGTCCTGATGCCAAATCCTACTATTGCTGCTGTAAATCGAGATATTTGCACTGAGGACCAGATCAGCTGAAGACTCTGCTTGGTCTGTTTGCCCTGCCAAGATCAAGATGCCCTGCCCTGAAAGGTGTGAAAAACAAAGTGAGGGACCAGCACTGAGCACCTTGTGAGAGCAGGGCTTTTGTCAGCAAAGATCTCCATCAGCGCCATGCGCTCTTCTAATATGGTAATTGATTATTTCCCAGAGACCTCTGTACCATCAGCTCAGATTCATATAAAACCAATGCCTTAGCTCAAGCATCTATCACAACTATAGCGACTTCAGGGGAAAGAGGTAATTGGAGTGGCAGAGACTGCCCTGTTCTCAATGGACGGGCAATTGCCCCATGGCGAGACAGAAGTGGATGGTGTATTTATGCATAAGCACATATTGTTCATGTGGTACATGCCTCTAGACATACCGTCTGCACTCGAAGGGCTCCAGCTTGCATGTTGCAGGTTCTTAATATGATCGGTATCTAAGCATAGGGCTTTCAGCTGGAGCTGTGCTTACTGCACACAGGTCATTGAAAAACACATTTAGCTTGTGAACTGTTTAACAGAAAACTCCAAGGATATAAATAAAAAAGTAGAATTTTCTCTTCTCATTGTGATAATTGAGGCACAGTACATATATGCATATATATTTCTGTTTTCCTTTACTGGTGTTGAAAGTTAGCAGAGGACTGGAATCCCAGCATTTCTCCTCAGCTTTGAGCATCACCTACATGCTCAGACCTATCACATCCAAAGCTTTAGGAATGTTGTGTATTTATTCAGTCCTATATTATTATTACATCCCAGTTTCCCCCTTTGCACAGGCTTACATTCATTTCAGCTGCTTCCTTCTTCCACTGTGTGAGCTCCCTTGCTTGTTACAGGCAGTTGACATGCCCAGTAAAATCTGGTGTATGAGGTGGAGAGAGACCATGAGGTCAAACAGCCAAAGAACAGAACTTAATGGAAACCTTCACCAAATGACATACCATGGCTCCTTCTCAGAAGGTGACCTCATGTCCCCATCTGTGGGGACTCAATGATATTAAAGGTCTTTTCCAACCCAAAAGATTCTATTCTATCATCTTATAACCAGATTTTGCTCTGCAAGCTGATGATTGTGAGTTAGTTAGCTGATACAGATATGGTCATGTATGTATACACTGGACACATTTCATGGGTGTGCAATGCCACTTGAAATGCCTACTGCTGACCTGCTGGTCCAGAAGGGAGTGGGTCACCTGTAACACTGTGTGATACCTGGTCGTCCTTCTGGATGACCTAGGTACCCTGGAGGGATCTCATATGACACCGGACCCTGCTGTACTGGGGTCTGCCCACTTAGTCTATTTGTGCCCTTCTCTTGTGCTTATTTTTGTATTATAAACCTCTGGGCTTCCTGTAAGTTTGTAGCTGAGGCAGGAACTGATAAACTCTGTATTCCTGGAAGGAACAAAACCAGATACAAATTCAACGACATTTTTAAAACAGTTTCATTGAAATAAAGCTTTAGAAAAAAGGAAACATTAAATGACTTAGCATAGACTTTTCTTTTTCAAGTTAAATGTTTGAACTTTCCCTTTCAGAGGGATGTTTTATTTCAAAATCAACTTATATTTTTAAAGGGAATAATAAAGAAGCAATAAATTAGCCCAAGATACTCTGCTATTTCAGCTCTTACCGATAGAAGCCACGATCCTACAAGTAGTATGCACAATTTAAGGCTAAGGACTTCACCTTTTTCATACTGCTCTAGTGCTGAGGATAACACATGTGCACACCTTTGCAGGATTGGGGCGCAGCTGTGAAATATCTGATTTTACGTATTTAGAAGCAATAAGCCTATGTATAGTACATCTATAGGCCTGAAGATTTAGTGGTGTGTAGGAAACTTGACAGGGTGAACACAGAGTACTGCAGATCAAAGAGCAAAACTCAAAATTCCAGTAACTTAAAGGAAATTCAGAATAAAATAATGACAGGTGAGAGTCCAGATAGCAATCAGAGATTCTTGCAGAACCAAATTCTATGAGGCCACATCAATGACAGTTCAAAAAGCTAATTCTCTGTTCATGTAACTAGTGCTGTGGACCTCAGCATCAGAGGCCAGTAACAAAGTGTGTTGGTTGGAAGGAAAGCCCTCCAAAACTGGACTTTGTTGCCTGCTGTAGAAAGCAGCACATGTAATGAGATTTCCTATTTTGATATTTTTCCTGCAGCACTCTGCACTGTTATTTTGGCCTCTGGGCACTGAAGGGGATTTTTCCCTTTCGTCCTAGACACTGAAACTTGGTCTAAAACATCTTTCATCTTGTCTCTTTCAGTATGTTTTGGCAGCACTCACGGAAGAGTAGGAAAGGAGTGGGGTGGTGGGAGGTGATTTTGTTTTTCCGCATGGTGCAAGGGGTTTTGCCTTCCAGTGAGAGCTTCCCGCTGCCATCATGGTGGTTTTCTCAACCCCCAGCAGCCAGGAACACCTCCATGAAGAGGTGGATCTGGATGGACTCATTCACACAGGGAGTGCTTCAACAACTCTTAACACAGAGAATATTAAAAGCTGAGAGTAGTATCTCCATGCCTGTTAAATGCTTGTTCCAAAAATCCTCCCAGCCTTTTCCCAGTCATGATTCACTTTTAAAAGAGAGTTTATCATTCGTGAAAGGTTTATCATAACTGTGAACACTGGGAAGGGTTTTCCTAGACCTCTGCAGATAAACATGCTATCATCCACCATGGCTGTCTAGATGCACAAAGGCCTTAAAGAAAATAAGCTGAAGATCTTTCTTAGCATGGTAACAGTATTCTAGATTTTTATATCTTATTGTGCCTTAACCCAGGAGAGAAGGCAAGCAGTATTTCAGCATCAAAAATCTGCTTCTCCTCAGCCCCTTTCCATGTCCATAGGAAACTGTTGACAAGTCATTTAAAAGACAGACAAGATCAAATATAGCCACAGCACTGTAAAACATGAAGGCCTTATGAAAATAAAAGCGAAAAGTTTTGCAACACTTCTGTAGAACACAAATTCAAGAGTTTTAGCTATGGAAAATTAACGACTGCGGGGTTAGATTACAAGGAGTAAGTGGGGAGGGGAGGGAGTGTCTGGAGACTGAAGTCATGTTAGGCACTCCGATAAAGTCTGTGATGGCTTAGCCCAGATGGCAGCAACTTTCAGAAAGGAGTATCCTGGATGTAATACATACCATAATATGGCCTGTAACCTCTGTACTGACCAAGTGTGACCAAGCCAAAGCGACTGACCCTGCTCTGTCAGGTTGTCTTGTGTTATCTCTTTTTAAGCACAATGGAAACACTTTGTCCTCTCTCCTAAATTTAACGGTGCCCAGGAGCTTTCCCTGCAGTGGATGGCTATTGTCCATTCCTGGCCTGTCCGAGCTGTCTCTCCAGGCTCTGGTGACTAGCACCCCCTCAGAAACTTTTTCCCAGGCACAGTCTGGGAGCCAGCACAGACCAGAAACTTTTCCTAACAGACATTTTGGATGAGACTGCATTGTCCTGGAGTTTAAGATAATGGGCTGTTCTGTTTCAGCTGACCTCCCTGCCAGACAACACCATGCAACTACACTTCATTTACCAGTATAACCACTGAGTGGGGTCACTTCATCTGGCTGGTGACTTCCATACTAACGTTTCTTTAGAACTTGGTGGAGAGAAATGGGCTTTTTTAGTGTCTGATTTGCTTGACTACTTTGGGCACTTCCAGGAGGATAAGATGACTTGCTCTCTGAGAATGTTCATTTCTTTATGTTGGCTGGAAGTCTTGAGTCACCACCTGAGATGGAAATTTTTCATTTAATGAGGCAAGTTTCCCCTCTCCGCCCATTACAGCTGAGTTATCTCTGGCAATGCAGAAATTTCCTTGCTTAGGTCTTAGCTGAACCTGGCCTCAACTTTGCAGTGTAGCCATAACTTCAGTTTTTCCTTGGTTTCCCAAAAAGGGGTGATTTGTTACAATTGTTATAGCAATAACACACACCAAACTCCAAATAAACATTACTGGAAGAAAATACCAAGTTCTCTTTACTTCAGGATGAGTTTTGCATGTGAAAGTGTGACATGTACAAGGGTACTTTTGCAATCACAAATCCTTATATGAAGCCCCACTGCCAAGCCTCTGACTTTTCAATACAATCTATTTAATAAGTAAGAAACTTTAAAATGCCTATTTTCTTTGTGATTCTTGAACCGACCCTCACATTGAGTCTCAGTGGAAGATTAAAAATAAATCAAATCATCAGAAATTTTCCTGAGCAATATTATTTCAGATAAGCAATTACAAAGGTTTCCACAAAGATAATGTGAGAGTGCAGGTTTCAAAAAAGGGAGGAATGAGAAGATTTACAACAGGGGAAGGCATGAGAAATAGGATGAGCCTATCAATTAAACTATAGGAAATCACCTGCCATCCAGTCCCTTTCCATATACATGCCAGCTTCTTGGAGAAGCATTGTCTGGAGAGCTCAGAAGAGCTAAAATGCTGCTACTGTGAACATGTATTTGAAAATAGCTGGATAGAAGTGGAGCTCAAGCAATGTTGTCAAGACATTTAAACACACAAACTGGTTGCTAGTCTTTTTGTCCCACAGCCAGGGCCAGTGGGGTTTTAGCCACACATGAGGTTCTATCCTTTCATTAACTTTCGGCCTGAACCTACATTGAGACATCTACATGGCAGGTAGATCCACAATAAGTTTGAACATCTTGTGTTAGCTTTTTAGATGTAAACCCACCACAGTCATATGGCTATGTGGGGCCAAACCCTCTGGCTTTTGAGGCTAAGCAATGTAAATACTGTCTGAGATACTGTGTAAGAATTTTGGCTGCTTTAGGCATACATGAAGGTGCCGAGACTGAACAGGGTGATATGAGGCCACAAAAAGGAACAGGGGCATGATATTATAGGCCATGTTATTGCTCAAATCAATTATATTTTCCTTTCTCAACACTGATTTTCTGTATTGGGTTGAAAATCCATACTCTCCAGGATTCTGGAGTGTTAGGCACTGTACCAGCACAGAACCAAAAATGCAAGAGAACTTACAGTCCAAGAAGGCTGTATGTTTATGAGAGCATTATTTAACCTGGCTGGGTGTCAAGCTGCAGGGTTTTGGTAAGAGCTCTTTTTGAAGAGTTTGCAAGTATGGACTTGTTCTGCATTGCACAATACATTTTCCCAGATCGTGATTTCAGTGGAACAGCTTGTGGGGGGAAAAAAAAAAAAAAAAGCATTACTGAATAAGAGCAAATAGATCAGACCCAAACCCTTTGAAGGTTTCTAGGGCTTGTGCTATTGGCAGCTTCTTTCCTGAATTTTCTTTGTTTTTGTGCCTAGTGAGCATCTGACTGCTGTTTTAGAAACTACTAGCATATTCTACAGAGCACTAAATTTTACAGTACCCCTACAGTACCCTTAATACCCTTTATCTCGAATACTGTAGTGCATGTACCTTTATTTATAATGTATTGTACAGCCTGTGATGCTCACTAGTGCTGTACTTTTACCATTAGCACTCCAAGAAATGAAAGAACTGTAGCTTACATTATGACTGGGGCAATTCAAGGCAGTTTTATTTGGCAGGGCAGCTTTCATTTAAATCGGAGCCTGAAGTGGTCTATAGGATTAGAGTGAGTAAACAGTTACTAGAAAAAAATACTGGAAAAATCAAATTAGGACATACAGGCCCAGAAAAGGATGCAATTTGGGGTTTCATTTCATTTTTGAGATGCAAAGTGGAGAGGAGGAAGGATGTGGAGAGGCAGGGACTAGTGACTAAAAGACAGAAGAAGAGACCTTTGCTACCCAGTGGTATTAAGAAGGGAAAGAAAAATATATGAAAGGGTGGAAAGAAAAAAAATGCAAAAGAAAGGCTCGAAGTGCGGACACTAACTAATCTGTAGCACACAACTTAGCAGCATGGCTGTTGCTTAATTTAGTGATGTATCACTCTCTGAAGTCACCTAGTCCTGCTCTAGGGTTCAATCAGAGGATGGGGTTTCTGTGGTAGGCAGTTGGGCTTCATTTTCCTCTCCAGCTAGTGTAAAACCCTCTAAAAATGGGCCAGTGCTCCCAACTTGTAGTGGAGTTGAAGTGAGAAGACCAACCTGAGTGATATGAGGTCCCGAGAGACAGTAGAAAACATCTACTGAGTCCATTACAGAAACGAGATGGAGAAAAGGGACAAATGCTAAATGCGTGTGCCACAAGGAGGGTGGAGGCAGCTCCGTCAAGTACCGTGACACCCCTGGTACGCAGTCGTAAGGCTGGCTCTGGATATCTCCATCTAAGCATAAGGGATATGGTGCACTGGTTTTGGCTGGGACTGTTAGTCTTCTTCATCGTAGCTAGTATGGGGCTGTGTTTTGATTTTGTGCTGAAGTTGATGTTAATAATGCAAGGATGGTTTAGTTACTGCTGAGCAGCACTGACACAGAGCCAGGGTCTTCTCGGCCTCTTAGACTGCCCCACCAGCCAGTGAGCTGCACAGGAGCTGGGAGGGGACACAGCCAGGACAGCTGATGCCAAATGACCAAAGGGATGTTCCATACCATATGGCATCATGCTCAGCAATAAAAGGTGGTGTGGGGAGGAAGGAGGAAGGGTGGGAGACATTCAGAGTGATGACATTTACCTTCTCAAGTAGACATTACATGTGATGGAGCCCAGCTTTCCTGCAGATGGGTTAACACCTGCCTGCCCATGGAAGTGGTGAATGACTTCCTTGTTTTCTTTTGCTTGTCCATGCAGCTTTTGCTTTACCTATTCAACTGTTTTTATGTCAAACTACATGTTTTCTCATTTTATCCTTCCGATTCTCTCCCCCATTACATGTGGGGCTTAGCTTCCTACTTGGGTTAAACCACAACAGACGGTAAAACCTTGGGTCACCCAACTGGGCAGTGCTGGCCACATGCAATTCAACCAGAGATTTTAAACTGGAGCTGAATCCTCTGGAGCTGGCCAAGTCCATCTGAGGATTTGCATCTGCATAGAGCTAAGACAACTTTTATCGTCTGAAGGAAAGTCCTATATCTAATGTGCTGCTACTTTTTTTTTTTTTTTTGGCATTGCAAACTGCACCTTTGGGAGGAGCACTTTTTATTATTTACAAAACAGATTACAAGGAATACAGAGGTCCTGATCCCGCTGACAAAGCGCGTGCTGTTGATCAATGAGAAACTTGTATTGACAGAAACACCATCAAGCCCAAAAGATGAAAGCAAACCCGGAACATAGTGATCTTTTTTTTTGTGTTTGCTGGCAATGAGCTATGCTACAGTAAAAAAATGGGCTTGATTCTGATGTCCCTTCCTAATGGGTAAATAAGGAGTAATGCTACTGAGTTCTGTGGTGTTTTGTGAGTAAGTGGAAAATCAGATTTGGGAGCTCTATCGAACCCAACCCCACATCTTGTAGGAGGCTGCATTTCCACTTCTTTCTCACAGGGGCTCTTTGTTTGTATTTTCCCCCTCTGTGTCTCTCTTTATTTTCCTTTCCTTTGAAGTCTTAAATCCTATAGGTGACCAATCTTTCATCCATAATCTGTAGCATTCAAATTAAAGGGAATGGTCTATAGATTCTAGGATTTTCTGCACTCTATGGGTAAATCCTAGCAGAGTCCCCTATGAGCTAAGAAAGCCAGGAGCAGAGTGTGAAGTTAAATTGATCCAATAAATGTGCCACATGCAGTCACGTTGTGTTCATTGCTAGTCAACAAACAAGCTAAAGCCCTAGATATATTTGTCCTCCTTAGTAAATTGCCACTTTATCAAGTGATGGGTTAGTCAAACGTGTTTAACAACCTCAGTTGTTCCTGTTCTTATTAATCATTGTGTAGCCTTGAAATTTGCAGGATTCCATAAATCTTCCTTCAGCTTCTAAAATCCATTTCGCTAGGTTTGTGTTATATCAGGAATAAATATGTTCATTTTTCACAGGGAACCTGCATATTGCTTTAAAGAAAATAGATAGAATGGAAATAAGTGCATTTTCCTCCAGTAACATTAAACAAAAAGGTTAAGCTCCTGCTGACAGGAAAGATGTATTTGCAAGTGATTAGTTATATTTCTATCGTAGTGCTTGCCTGTGTTCTCCTTTTGATGTTTAAACAAAGCTCTTGAACACACTGGGTTGTAGTCTCTGATGTTGATTTATAGGTAGGACTGAATTCCAAACACTGAACTAGTAGGCAGGCATTAATAAAAAGGAGAGACTTTCTTCCTGCTGGTTAATATGTGACTAAGCTATCCTGTTTTAGGCCTCAATCTGTCAAGAACAGGTGTATAATAGGGGAGTCCTTGAGGCGCAAAGACTGGAGCTATACACAAAGGGTTTTGTTCAGCTGCACTCAGGACAAATGTTGAAACACCAATTTACAAAATTGTTTTGACACAGAATTATTTTATGGTTATTATGACACAGACACAAAATTATTTAGGTTACTCCAGGCCCACAAGGATTGGTAGGAACTCCAGATGGACCTAAATAAACTACTGTAGGTAATTGGGCAACACAATGGCAGATGAAATTCAACACAGACAGGCGGAAGACAAAATGCACTGGGAGAAGAGTTTCAGTGCTAAAAATCCTGTAGACTTCAGGGAGGTCAGATCCTTCATGGGCTGATAGGAGCCTAAGAAATGTCACCTTCTCTGTCAAAATCTCTAGCTCAGTGTAGATGGCAAATAGGTAGAGAATAAGGGTCAAAATAAATCTTTCTTTTATATTCCATTTCCAGTTGCAAACAGCCTCTTACATTGCAGAAGGCAAATCAACAGCCAAGTTATGCCCTTGAAGAAAATGCTTTCACAACAAATACCAGGCTAAAGTTCAGAAACATGAAATGTGGGTGTTTGGGAGCCCAAACACAGGGCTGTGCGCTTCTTGAGCGTGTGAAGGGCATACCACTGCCAATTCCTTCCAGGAACTTGAACTGAGGCAGGTGTTTGGATTCCTCCTCCCACCTGCTGCAGACACAGGCCAAATAATTATTCCAACAGCTGAATCAACACATGTAGATAAAGAGAAGTCCAATTACATTTTAAAAAATCCAAAAGCCAAGTATATCTGCACTAGTTAGGTGCCAGTAAACCATATCCTCTGGGTGCTAGGAAATTCCATCTTATTTTAAAGTTGTGTTTATGCAAACATCAGCTTCCAGCCATTGGATCTTGTTATGCCCTCATTAGCAGGGATGATGAGCTCCAACTTTTTGAATTCAAACATTTTGAAGTACCTTATGCAGTGATCAACTCACCTCTGCACTTTCCCTTTGATAATCTAAGCTCCTTGTGCCTGACATCTCAGAACTTGTTCTCCAACCCACGGATCAGTTTTGTGGCACTCCTTTGTTCTGTGGTGTACCCAGATCCTCCTGAAAAATAGCCATGCCCTCTTAAGAAATACAGTTTATGGTCACAGTGTTCTATTGTCCAGCTTCTAATTGATTGAACCCTCCTCATAGATGCAAAATTATATTGCATTTCTCACCCATGTTTGCACTGAGTGCTTGTTGTATAATAATACAAAAGAGTTGTGTCCATGAAATACTTAACTATGTACCTGTTTGGTGTCTCTGCTAGGGCTTGTAACTTCTGTCTAAAGGACAGCCTCTCAGGACAGCAAAGTCTCATCTGGTGGATTTTTCTCAGAGGGAAAAAAAATCACCTTCAGTGATAGCAACATGGTTGGATACCATACTGTAAAATATACCGGATATGCAAAAGAAATTATTGTTTTCTCATGCCCTTGCTCCTGCAAGATTTCATTGTTTTACACTGCAGGCCAGAAAAGTTATTTATTAACTTTACTGATTAGCTTTAACTTCACTGAAGTTGATTTGTTAGATATGCAGGTAAGAACTCTTACAAACCTCATTTGTTTAGAATGTCAAAACACCATCATATGCTTAACTCAGGTATGACGGCATTTGCATAAGAAGTCTTAAGGTTTTCAACTTTTGTTTCTAAACCTTATTGCTGCCTTTTAAACAAGACCCCCCCCAGTGACTCAGCAGTAGGTGGGACAAATCACAGCTTGTAATCTAGAATCTGGAAGCTGCAGAGCATTCATTGTATCACCCTTCTGCTGCAAAATTCTCCTAGCTCCAAGGGCAGAGACTGGACCATTCTGCAGGTATCCATTCAGACAAGCAGAGCTGCTGGGTTTCAGAGGTGTAGCCCTCTCTTAGCATGCAAAATGGTGGAGTTTGCCAAGATCTTTAATCTGCTGTAACTTTATTCTTGTATATACATACATACATATATATATATATATGTTTATTTTTTTAAACTGTTATTTCTCATTTTCTGTATATACTCCATCAGGCTTGAGATACTGATCCTGAGCTAAACCATCATCTGGGACTAAATAAATGTGGTTCTATTGATTTCAACTGAGCTAAAGAAGGTTACATAAGATGATTTATAATTTTATTTTTACTTCTTTAGTGGTGAAAAAAAAAAATAGATTTCCTTACTGATGCCAAGGTAACTGAGACCAGTGAGTCAGTACATTGCAATTGTGTTGTTACCTCTACAGCTGACAGTAAGCATTCATTTCACTGATAAAGTGGGGTAGGATTGGGTTCCTCTCTCACAAAAAGCTTCAAGTAGATAAGAAAAGCCCAGGAAACATTGTCTTCAGTTCATTTTTTATTCCTGTTTGCTACTTCACTGAAAGAAAACAACCAGATCAATTCTGAAGGGCTGATTGTGATTCTTGTATGAACAAATATGTATCAGAAATTCCTCTAGTGGTGTCAATAGAGACAAAAAAAAGCATCATAGCAACATACAAAACAAGTGACATAACTACTGCAAATGCAAGAACTGAAGTGAGAACCAGCATTGTCTTCATTAGTGTGTAGAATACCTTCCGCAGCCTGAATTTTATCTTTTCAAATCATTTGATAGCAAAACTTAATTGTTGGAGCCTCATCACGGATACGTTTGTACTGACAACAAACTGAAACAGAATATAAAACTGCCAATGCCTCTCTCATTCCAATATGAAACAGAAAGGAGAAGCATATCAAAACCCACAGATGTAAATATAAGTATTAAATGTGATTTTATCCTGGCTTTAAATTCCCCTAAACTCTATGTTGGCTTAATATAATATCTTTCCCACAATCATTCTGTAGGTTTCCCAAATAATTACATAGGGAATAGGGTAGAAAAGGGAATAGCTCAGAGAACACAAGGAAAAGGGAAAAGCAAAAAAGAATGCCAAACTTCATGGAAAAAATATTTAGTTCACCTGATCCTGCAGGTTTCAAGGGATGTTTG
This sequence comes from Microhierax caerulescens, assembly GCA_035590215.1. Lineage (NCBI taxonomy): Eukaryota > Metazoa > Chordata > Aves > Falconiformes > Falconidae > Microhierax > Microhierax caerulescens. The sequence continues at coordinate 76,087,336 of JAVJGJ010000059.1, read as the reverse complement.
TGCAGAGCACGGACATTTTATCAATCAGGGCTTTCAGCTAGAATTAAACTGTACAGTTATTTCTCCTGATACTGAATTCTTGGTGTTTTTTTAATAAAAAAAGCAAAATCAGGGAGGTTTTTTTAAGGAATTTGTGAACTTCATGTGTGGGAAAGAATAACTGAATAAGTAAACCAAAATCCAAGTGCATCTGCTGTGGAAGGTGTATATATGTAATTCAGTACATGCTGCCTGTTTTTATGTGACTTAGCCAGATTTGGTACCTTCTAAACATTCTTCACCTCCTTACATGACTGAACACCAAGCCCTTACGAAAGTTAATGCAGAGTTTCTCACCACCTCCAAAAAGTTTTAAGGTTGACCCAATGAGCAAAATGATCACTGCTATTTGCAGTGATCCCTGAGAAATTCAGGAGTATCAGAGGATGGCATTGTCACTTCTGTGTCATTGACAATCTTATTCAAAAATCACATCAGTGAGCTACAATCAGTGCCCTAAATTTAAATTGAAATGTCTGGAAAAATTAAAGATGTTAAAAGGAAATTAAGAACATATAAACGTAAGCTGGGCAAGCCTAACAAAAAGTGAGGTGGATATTTTTAAGTATCTTTCAGCCCTAAAAAATATTAAATCCCAATTATACATTGATGAAATTGGTTTTAATAACAGCATAAATCCACCCCCATTTTTATATACAATTGCCAGGCAACCAAACACACATCTGAATGCAGTCCTTGAGGTCCCTATGTCTTGTGGCTGCAATCCCCTCTCACTGTTATTAAAGCAAATGGGAAGGGGACTTGGGACTTCTGAAAAGGAGAGAAGAAATAGAAGTGTGCTGGGGAAATAATAATAATAATAATGAGAAATCAGGATGCCTTACTGAACAGCCAGAGTCGTTTTATGTGGAGTTTTCCCCTCCAGCAACCAAATGGAACCCAAACAAGTCTATTTCTCTGAAAACTTG
>JAVJGJ010000059.1:76034468-76044928 GCA_035590215.1 Microhierax caerulescens | reverse complement strand
CCGCACCTGGAACCCTGTGTTCAGTGTTGGGCCCCTCACTGCAGGGGGGACGTAGAGGGGCTGGAGCGTGTCCAGAGATGGGCAACAAAGGTGGTTAAAGGTCTAAAACAACAAATCTTATGAGGGGCAGCTGAGGGACCTGGGGTTGATTAGTCTGGAGGAAAGGAGACTTAGGGGTGACCACGTCACTTTCTACAACTACCTGCAAGGAGGTTGTAGGCAGGCAGGGGTTTGTCTCTTTTCCCAGATAACTAGCAATGAGACAGGAGGAAATGGCCTCAAGCTGTACCAGGGGACATTTAGATTGAAGAGTAGGACAAATGTCTCCACTGAAAGGGTGATCAAGCATTGGAAGAGGGTGCCCAGGGAGATGGTGGAATCACCATCCCTGGAGGTATTTAAAAGGCACATAGATGTGGCACTTGGGGACCTGGTTTAGTGGTGGACTTGGCAGTTCTGGGTTAATGGTTGGACCTGGAGATTTTAAAGGTTCTTTCCAACCTAAACATTTTATTATTCTATGATTCTATAAATAATTGTTATACTGTTGCCTGGTACAGAGCTAAGGAACTTTAACTAATTAAAGAAAAATAATATCTATTTAGCTTTGCAGTGTATGATCAGTCAGGAATTACAAAATGGCTGCATGTGGACCAAAGCTCTGAATTTTTTCTCCAGGAAACATTAAGGATGTTTCTTCACTGGTTATCTCTCATTTTCTTTCTGGTGTTAAGTTAGAAGGGAATGTACTTTTATTATAAGTTGTTTGTTTCCACATTGTGACTGGGGAATAGTGGTTAGAATAGACTCTTCTAGACACTCTCCAAATACTAAGAAACTATGCTTTCTGTGGAAAATACGCTCATACTCTGCAGCAACAGAGCCTGGGGATGCCAAACTGAACTTTATGTAATCCAAGCATCAAGATCTTTGCTCATACTAAACACCACCATCTTCCCCCAGCTTTTGCTTTGCTTATTCCTTTGCTGATACAAAGGCTGGGAAGAAGACAGGAATATATATGTGTACATTTAGAGCATAAACCTGGGACCTAGAAGTGCTGGATTTGAGTTCAAGAGCTGGGCCAGACAGGAAGAGCAAATTCATGTATGCATAATAAAAACGGTATTTATTTCTCAGTGGGTCACAGGAGTTTAAGTATGTGCCTGAGCTCTTTGCAGAAAGGGGGTCTGACACTGGCTCACTCCATGCCTTTAAATAAATATGTCTCTGATCTACACTTCTTCATTTTCTTTGGCTGATAATAACCAGTTAATATTTATGGATCATGCTGAAAACAATTTTTACTCTGATTATAAACCTTAGGGTGCAAACTTAGTCTCCATCTCTGATCTCTGCCTTACATCTCACCCGTCATGCTGCTTATGTTTAAAAAGTGAATAATGAGGCTGGCAAAAACAAAGTCAAGCCTTTCTTTTTTTTTTTTTTTTTTTTGTAATATTATGATTTCATAAGCCAATTCCCTGTTCCTAGGAAACACTTCTGTTGCTCTTCTCAGAAAAGCAAACATGTTTTTTTTTTTATTTTAAGTTGCTCTTTTAGGTTTCATATCCCAGGCCTCTTTCTTTTCCCCTCCTCAGGCTTCCTTTTTGAGTTGCAAAAAAGGAAAAAGGGCAGGAAAGGAAAAGAGAGAAAATGAAAGCTGAAAATTTGCCAGCCAAATGTTTTCAAAACGTAACATTTACACACTGAACATAACTTTCCTCCTTCAAGTCCTAGCCCAGCTTATTTAAACTTCCAGGTAGTGTAACAGCTCATAAGCTGGTATCTGCATTGTGTTTGTTTAACAGCTCAACGTAGACACCCACGTGGGGACACTGATGTATGTGCCTCATGGGAAAGCAGCCCTTCTACCAGCACTACTGCACTCAGGGGTGGGCAGTGAGGAGGAGGAGGAGGAGATCCAGCAGTGCTCTGATATGGAGCTGGCTCCCCGCCTCATCTGCCTCCCTCTCCCTTTCCCACTCACTGAAGTACTGAAGGAACCACAATAAATTTAAGGGCAGTACCTTTATACCTTGACTGTGATTCAGGCTTCTGGTGTTTCTTTCTTCATGCTAGGGGCAGCCCTGCCTCTAGGTTTGCACAATCAATAATAGAGCGGGTGTCGCTGGGTGGTGTTCCTCTGACCTCGTGGTCTTTAAGGTTATGGTTATACTAGCAAATAAAATGGGCTAGGGACTGCTCTTTTGGCTCTTGCTGAGAAGGTTTGGCTCACATCCCTGCATCCAACCAAACTCTCAGCCTCCCAAATAGGTCAGCTGCCTCCAGCCTGCCTTTTGGGAACGGTCCCTACTTCGTGCTAACCCTGGCCTGCTCCTCAGCTGTGCAGATAACCTCACGGTGTGGGTAATCAGACACAAAGCCTCTGCCCTTGCCTTGTTTATACAATAAATCATAGCCTAAGAGCCTACTGAAGATTGTCTCCGTGGTGAAGGAGAACAGACATCTCCAGCGTGGGCTTCATTCCTCCTGGTTTTAGATTGGCCTTTTAGGATGGGATTGTCTGAGGCAAAATATCCTGATCCCTATCTGTCAGCAGTTTATTGCGGGGCTTTGCGTCTACTACAGACATCTGCTTCTCCTCTGTAATTAGTGAAGAAAAATCAGGGAGAAATCTCCCAAGCTTGACGGAATCAACCTTAAGACATACATACTGAGTTACATGGACTGAGTTACCCCCTAGAAGTTTCTTTTTCTTCCTATTGAAGAGGGGGATCCTAAGTGCTCTGTATTCAAAGTGAAGTTAGGAAGATGGACCCCACCTGTTAAGAGCTGATTTAATGCCATTACTAAAAAAAAAACCTGGGCTGTTTAGTCATGAACCAGGACTTTCTACAGACACAGAGGCAGAAATTTTAATTAGGAAACATACACCCAGTGCCATCTAAGCTCTCTTCAATCAGCAATTAGAAAGATGCACTCCTAGGGTATGTTTATCACCCTGCAGAAGATAATTTGAAACGTCAGATGAGTTATCCTCTAGAAGTGCCTTTTTTTTCTTTTCTTTTTTTAAGCAATGGTCAAGAAAGCCCAGGGTGACTGAATCACCTCTACTCAAATATAAGGCTTTATTTTTCAGATGCCTAATACTGGATGAAATGAATCTTGCCCAGAAAGTCTGTCCTGTCCCAAGAAGTTGACTGTAGCATCCTAAATTTTTGTAAGCAGGTAGTGTTTGTGTACAAACTACACGGAATATGTATATAATCAGAACAAAAAAGACTTTTCCAACTCATTTGATTGAAAAGATCAAACATTTACAAATATCTCACCCTGTTTTGAACTGCAAATCCTGGGGAATGGCTGAACTTTACAGAAGACCATGAATCAGTATGTGAATAAGTCTGTTATTCTCAACTTCCCTCTGGGATTGTGCCATTGCATGTCTAAATGAAAGATCACTTCTTTTGAGGGAAGTGTCAAGCTGCACTGCAATTTTCTGGCATAAAAAAAAATCCAGGAAAAATCTAAAATAGGGGATAAAACCAGGTGGGCTTCTGTTTGTTTATGTCTCAACTGCATACTGTACCTAAAAGAAGAGAGTGGAGACATGCAGACAAAGTCTAGGTGTTAGATAAATGGAGATCTGCTCTGAAAAAAAGTCCAGGCATGAAGTCTATCAGTCTCAGAAAGGCTGAGAAGATGCCAAAGGTACAAATACATATCTGAACCATGGTATGTTGGTGTGACATAAATGTCGATGAAAGAATTTAAGGAGGACCCCCTTCTATTTCTCTGTCTCCTGCTGAGGAGTTAAAAGGTTCTTTGCTCTGTACCCCTAGTACAGATCACATAGGCTTGTCCAGCAGTGGTCCATTGTCACTAAAGCACGTCCACTTCTAGAAACTCACAACTTTCATAGGTACATTTCTTCTTCATTACATTGAAAGGGAAACAAAACCCTTTCAAAAGCCTGGCTCCAGACCCAGCCCACAAGTATCTGTGTTCATGTGAGCAGAAGGTTCTTGCTGGTAGGGCCTCTAAGCTATAAGCCAGCTGGAAGAGAAGGTTTCTGAAGATATTCAGGCTGTTCTTACTAAGGTGGATATTTCAGCCTTCTCTAAAATTTCAGTGTAGCATCACTCATTCTTTGCTAGGAAAGTGTGCTATTTGAAAAACATATTCAAATCCTACCATAGAGAAGACAGGTGACATAACTTCGGGTTATGCTGGGGGTCTCTGTGGGTCATATTTGGACACCTGGGAGAAGTTCACACTTACTTTTATGCCATATGAAAGATCCAAGATATTGTCCTTCAATATAGGTACAGATCCTGTGCCTATATGCATCTTATGTAGAAAGAAACAAATTCCCACAGGTCAGTCTCTTAATTGGGGCGTGCTGACAGGCTAATTCATGTTTTAAATCCTGTCTTCTGCTTCTCCACCATGGTACCTCTTTAAGTTTATCAAATACTTTCTCTATGGTGCCACAGCCTTTCACCTTGAAGCTCCTTTATGCTAAACACAGATGGACGGTCATTTCTAAGGCAGCTGAAGTCCATTTTCAGAAGATTCCTCCACAAGCTAGGCAAAAGGATAGCCTGCTGCAGAGGTTAATTAGAGGAGGAAAGTGAAGGCTGAGACTGCAACACCTTAGAGATGGTGAGAGCGCTGTAACAGCCTTTTGGGCTGTACCTTACACCAAACGTGTTAGTTAAAACTAACTAACTAAAGGACAGCAGATAATTTAAGAGCCACTTTGGGGATAACCTATGGTGAATCTCCAGAGGGCGGCAGACAGACCATGCAACTCCTTTGAAGAAAAAAACCAAACCAAACCAAAACAGAAAACCAATGCTGCCTTATTCTAGGTTACAGGAGAGGCTCATACAGTTTGTCGTTGTCTTTCTTTGGAAACCAAAGCTCATTGAGGTTTGTTAACTGTAGTGAGAGCACTTGAGAAATACCAGAACTATCCTAGTCCTTTGGAGAGGCAAACAGCAGAACTGACCGCAAAGGATCTAATTTTGAGCTACTCATTTGTCAGCAATTAGCTATAAGTAAAACTGGCGTGGGACATTTTTAATCCTTTTCTTTTTTCAATGTGATTGATTGCTTTCTTTTTAGTCTTATATCAGGACAAATCACCATTGTATTTGGGGGTTTATGATTTATATTTTCAATATGTGTGAAAGACATCAGAATACTGTGACAGGGTCATCTTAACCTTCTGTGTTAAATCAGAAGAGATCAATAAAGATGCTAAAATGATGGGTAGGTTTTGAAAAGCCCGAGAGGGACTTAGTTTGCTCACTTTCATAGCTTTAATGGGAATTGAAAACCAAATTGCTATTTATGCCTTAAAATTCTCTCCCAATTATAACAAAAAAGAAGATTGCTGTAAATAAGATTGAGGGCTGGTGGACACCTGTACTAGTTTTTCATGTGCTACATTTATCAGTCGTACGGGTTTCATGTGACATGAGTATTGTCCTTTGACAAAAATATTATTTCTGTGTTCTTAATGGAAAATCTGTGCTTAAAACATATGGAAAATGTTTGATTTTAAGTATTAACTTAGTTATGCTTGGGATAAGGCTGTAATTAAGCAGATTGTATTTCTCCCCGGTGTTAGTATAAGCACTCAAGTGATTTTATAGGGGGAAAAAGGCAACAAATGAAGACCTATGATTTCTGGATTCTGTTATTGGCCTAGCCAGATGACAGGGACTGAATTATCTCTGTAAAACAAATTCTCTATAGAATGAAGGGAATGCTACAGATCTCCTCTGTAAAACACTTTGCAATCTTTTGAGGATCAGCAGTAAACAAGAATATCATTACATTGCAAGGCAATGTACTGAACTAACACGTTCAAGTACGAAAGCAGAGGCTCAGTCATTGAAACTCTTAAGTTCTCTCTAACTATTGGGAATAATTGCTATAACAAATAACTCCCTACTGTGTTCCCATTACCCATTCCTTTCATCAATGCTTGAGTTTTGTAAGGCGGGGATTGAAAGCCATTTATGTCCTGAAGGGAGAGATCAGAAAGGTTTTACATCATTGGAGGTGTCATTAAGGTTCTAGCAAAGTAAGGGCTGAGGTTAGGAAAATCTACAGACGCAGTCAAGTTTCAGATTGCAGAGGTGTTTTACTCTTCTTTCAGAAAAGCAGCTGGATACTCTATATTACACAAGCTCATGTACAAAGAAAAAGGTATGGAAATTAACTTTCTCTCTGGCTATGATAAACTACCAAGGGAAATTCATCGCAAATCTGTCTACTATAGTTAGTCCTGCAACAGAGCTATTACAGAAAAACAAATAGTGGCATTGGTCAAAAGAATGTCAAGATGCTTTCAAGTTGGCTAAACAGACACTTAAATTCTCCAGGGTTTTAGTGCACTTTGTCCCATCCCTGCCAATCTGTTAAACTACTGATGCTTCACTGGGTGAGGTCAGGAGTGGTGATTTCTCACATAATGCCAAACAGCCCAGAAAAGCCTGTAGCATTTGCATCGAAAATGCTTCCTAAAGAGGAAAAGCACTATGCACACACGAGGGGAATGGAGACAGTGGGGAGGGACTCACAGACACTGCCTGCCATGCAGAGGCACTGAACTTTGCAGCCTTTCCACTGTAGTAAAAGCTCAGCAAAAAAACATGGCCCACTTGACAGAAATGTTTCTGACGCTCGGTAAGCGGATTCTAGCAGCATTGACTTTAATCATCAGCATTTCAAACTGTTTTTTGGGGGACAGATGCCATAAAGTTAAATTAAACAAGAAGTACTAGAGAATCACCATGTGTTATGGTCTAAAATGTCCTGGTGAAAAACCCACATTGTCATCCCCAGATTTTATATATACCTGAATTTGCTACACTGAACTGTCAGCAGTGGATTCAAGCATCCAGAATTAAAAACACAGGTCCTTAAAGCTTGAGAGAAATTAAGTCCCACAGCCAGCAGCCAAGGCTTCGGTGAAAAGCTGCAATGACTGAGCACAAAGGCTGTCTGTACTCATAAACTGAAGCTTGACCATCCATCCTGTTGCATTGCCCCCTTGCTCGCTGGCACAGCTTTTACCTGGGATATCTACCATACCCTCAGACTATTCCCAGTCCCTGTGCAAGACTTGGGATATGTCAAAGTACATTCCCAAAAATTAGTTCAGACATAGATGTCAGCACTGAAATACCAGGGGAGTATTTCTGAGAGTAAGAGGGTTTGATGAATGTGCCAGTTGTCTTATAAGAGAAAATAGCCCCTGACATTTTTTTATGTACTTGCAGAGGTATGTCCCACTAGCAAAGCTTTCTCAGGCTTGCTGTTGAGGTCCTGTCCAAGGCCAAGTTAACCAAGAAGCATGTCATGAAGGACATATTCAGGAAGCCTATAGTGCTGTTGTGTTTAGGTATTGGGAAGCTCTCAGAGATTAAGAAATAAGAAAAGGTCAGCTTAAGTAATCAACATTACAATTGGAAGAAATGACATGATTAATGAGCAGGGGAAATAAAGATAATTATAATTCTTTGCTGAGAATGATAACCAGACCTTAAATAATTACACTTTTGTACTAAGTGTAGCTTACTTTGACTGTATGTGTGATAAACCTGTGAAGAATATGTCTATGAATAGCTGGTTGATCTGGTACATGCAGTAATGAGAAATGAGCTTTTTTTTGTTCCAGCCAATCATTTCTCTAACACTAACAATGTTGTTTGATGCTGAAGTTCTTGGGAATGAAGGCTAATTTAATGAAGGTAAGTGGTGATAAAATTTTCAGGTAAAGTCACAAAAGCGTTCATAAAAAAAAAAAATATTTTCAACTTCCTCCTTAAACTCTATAGTTTGATAGTGAGACTCAAGCAAAGCAAGACCTGACCCTCAGTTGTCTGACAGCCTGGTGGATATGGTATCTTCTGAATACTGGATAAAAGTCTCGGTGTCAAAGCTTAGCAGCATGTGTACAAAACAGAAGGTACAACTCTAACCATGTAATTAGAGAGAAAAGTAGAAATTATTTAAATATGATTGGGGGTGACAATTTGAATATGTACTTGCTGTCAAACACCTTTCAGAAACAGAGGGAGTGACAACTTTTAAAATTACTTCCTAGGATACCTATCGATACAGCGGTATTTTCCCTTTGCTGGCAAGACTTTTTCATCCTATCATCTTATGATTTTGCATCTTTACAGCAAGCACAGACTCCTTTCATCTGAAGAGTCATCAACTTGAGATACCAGATCAAAACAGAATCCACACATTCTCAAACAAAATGTAATCCAAAACATACTAAAATTTAAGAAGAATCTTTTCTAATGAGTTCCTTGATTTTTAGATCAGAACAATGGCCTCCAAATCCCAAGTCAAACTTCACAAAATCACAAGTTCATAGGATAATTCATCATGGAAGGGACATCAGGAGGTCTCTGCTCCAACCAGCTGCTCAAAACCAGGTCAGCTTTGGGGGTCAGACTAGGTTACTGTGTACAACTGAGTTTTGAAAAACCTCCAAGGATGGAGACTGCACAACTTCTCAGGATGAGTTGCTTCCTTACCAGACTATCACAGGGAAATTGTCTTTCATTATTCTGCTTGGAATCTCCTGTTTCTGTTTACACACATTGTCTCACATCCTCTCACTGTGCACCAGTGTGAAGAGCCTGGGTACCCCTTCTTGGTAACCTTCTGGTAGGTAGTATACATTGATCTTGGGTCTCCCCCCAAAAAACACTCCTCTGGGTTGAACAGTCTCACCACCTGTCTGCACTAAGCAAGCACTCCAGCCACCAAGCACCTTGGTGACTCCACTGAATTTACCCTACTTGATCAGTCTTTTATGTATTAGGGGCCCAAAACTGGATGTAGTAGTCTAGATGTAAACTGAGTGCTGAGTAAAAGGGGATAATTCCTTTCCTCAGTCTGCTGGCTCTGCTTCTGTTCATATAGCCCAGGATGCCGTTGGCCCTTGTTGCTGCCAAAGCTCACTGCTGACTGGTGGCCAAGGACACTGCCCACAGAGGTGCTCCCAAAGCAGACTGTATCACTGCAAATGGCTCTTGTTCCTACTTGGAGGGCATTTGTCCTTGTTGAATTGCATCAGGTTCCGTTAGCCTATTCTTCCACCCTGTCTGAATTCTTTTTGTGGTAACTCAGCCTTGGACTGTATCAACTGGTCCCATCAGTTTGGTGCCATCTGACAACTTGCTGAGACTGCACTACAGCTCCTACTTCTGGTCATCAATAACAAAATTAAACAGGACAAGTCCCAGGAGAGATCCCGATTTACCCACTTGACACTGGCCTCCAGGCTGAGCAAGACTCATTAAACACTAGTCTCTGAGTCCAACCATCCGAGTAAATTTTTTGCCCATCCAGTTGTCCATATCTAACTTCTCTTTCATATCAGTTTTTCCAGTCAGTCTCCTTTTGGGAAAATTGTTAGCACTCAATTAAAAAGCAAATCTTGATCCTTATTTAGACCTCTGGATATTACCACAATACAGCTAGCAATAACAATATATGCCAGAAGTGATGATCTTAACTATCCAGAGGATCTTTTCATCATATTGATGGCCTGTATTGAGCCAAAACATTTAGAATAAGAAACATACCTGGGGCACTTACAGACAATGATTCCTAAAGTCCCTGATACAGCACAAACATCACTATGAAGGCTGTAAGTAGAGTATTTAACTCTAGATAATATCAAGTTGGTGGCAAGAAACAGTTCTGGCTGCCCAGGTTTGATGATAGACAGTTCAGCGCATTGCTTAAATAGCTAGAAGCAATGCCAATTAAAGTGAAAATCTCCTGCTCTAACACTGTCTTACAAGCCTTGTAAACAGCCTGGCAAATCAAGAAACAGACTTCACTGAAATACTGTGCTGTGCAGGCTTCAGAGGAACTTCGGAGGAAATTCTTTAAACCTTCATTAAAAAATACACCTAGTATCACAAAGCATGAAAAATATTTTTTAGGCAGCTGGTTATAAAAGGAGGGCAGCCAGGGGAAGTCTTATATGTTCATATTAAAGTCCAGAGCAGTAGGTTCAGGTTGCTGGTTCCATTACAGAAATATCCCCAGCTCTATCAAAAAAGTCTGTTTCTAAAGGGAGCTCTTTATTCGCTGTGTTGAGATGGAAACACGAATTTGATATCTATGAAAGGCCAACAGGGTTAGCAAGAAAACAGAGAGAGAAAAAGGACAGAAGTAACCTTTACAAAGCACTTCTCCATCTGATACTGTTGAGTAGACTTGGCTGAATACTCTTCTTCAGATATTATTCACCTATGTGAATGCTGGCATTTTTCTCCCCCATTTCTGCCAAATAATGATTTATAAATAATTCTTACTTGCAGGTAGTCTGCCAGTAATATTGGAAATATTGGCCATCAGCACTTCAGTGTTTGCAAATTGGATCTTTTTTCTGCCCACCCACCGTCTCCCAGAGCCTACACAGATGGAATGCTGGCTGCCCCCCT
>JAVJGJ010000059.1:76009878-76022492 GCA_035590215.1 Microhierax caerulescens | reverse complement strand
GACTGAATCTGCCCCCCCCCCTTTTTTTTTTTTTTTTGACTAATTTTCCATTTTAATATACCGCTTTCAAGTCTGATATATTCGGCACAAAAACTGGCCTCCTGACCTCATCTTTCAAGTTGATGTATGAGGCAATATCTGACCAATTAGGTTTAAGCTGCAAGCTCTATGTAAATGTAATATTTTTCAGTGTGTGGATAGAAGTTTGTAATATTTCCCTTTATGTTTAAATGGCTTTTTAACCACTTAGAGATTAAGTGGAGAATATAAAGGGAGAGACAAAAAAAAACCAAAAAACTTTAAAAGGTGTTAAATTTATCATGTGCCATAAAAAGAATAGATATCTAATAAGCCACCAGTACTTCTTGGGTGGTTTTTCAGTTTCGTTTTACACTTTTGAGATTAAAAGATACATGCAAAAATATGTACAAAGTACCTTTTAGAAACTTTGGAAGAGGTCAAGGAGAAAATAGCTGGATTTCAAAAGCTGAACTTTTCAAGGATTTTCTCTGATTTCTCTAAAACAAGATAGCCGCCTCCTCCTCTTAATAGTTCTTCAATGCCTTTTTGGTAGCCAAAATCTTTGTTCTTTTTTTTTTTTTTTTTAAGCAGCTTTGTAAAAGAAGAACTAAAAATTAATTATGGCTATGGAACTTTTGCACAGAAGAGTTTAAAAAGCACAGACGTAAAGAAGGGAAAAAGATGAGGGCCCATTTATCTCATATTGACAGGACTAGCTTCAAAAGATGACCTTGAATCATAATCACCCTAATGAGCTGAAAATATTTCACTTTAACAAGTGAAACTATAATCAAATCAGTTTCTGAAAGCTCTACTAATGAGCATTTCCTTTGATGAAAACATGGTTCACTGTCTTAGTCTGCAGGAGGTGCACTACAGTAAGAGGCCAGCTCATGACAACTCATTAGCTGACCTGGGGAGAGACTAATTTGAATGCTTTTGATAAAAATTTCAAGGCTTTTTACTTAAATTACAATTTATGCACTTTTATAAATAGTCTAATTTTTATAAGTTGGGGGAAACTGGTTAGGAAGACTTCAAAGTCATGGAACAAAGTTTGTTTACAACATTTATTCTGTAGGATCTACAGAACTTTCAGGGGAGAATATTTTTAGCTAATACTTTTTTTTCTTCTTCATAAAAAACAAATGTTCTGAATTCAATCAATTCTTATGTTTGTTTCTGCATAAAAGAAGAGGTCTGCCCTCCCCAGCTCCCTTCTTTCCTGACTGATGAAAACACTTTAAAATTTATAGCATTTAGCACTGGCAATATTTAAAGTCACTATTATTTACTGTGAGCTACTATATCAATTATCTCAAGAAAAACAGGCTTGTCTCATTAGGAATCTCAGTAATTCATTCAATTTTTTTAAACTAGCAGCAGAACTTAAATGAGAACCGATTACACAAATCTGGTTTACTACCGTACAGCCTCCCTCCAGGGGTTATTCATTAGGATTATTCATCATTTTAACTCCTACTCTGTTCAACACAGAGAAACAGCTTTCTGGTTTTCTTCCCTGCGCAGCAGACTTGCTGTCAAAGCCGCACTTCACGCCGAAGTGTTCTTCATCTGTTTTAAGTTTCACTCCCAGTCAGATCTTGATTTTCAGTGAGTTTTCTTTTCCCTCTCTAGCACTGCCTTTGCTCTACACTTTCAAGGCTGTCTGATTTCTGTGCGTGTTATGTGTCAGTGTGCTCACCTTAGCCTCTCTGTGCTGCAAAAAGCATGCCAGAGATGTACCGTGTGTGCAACTTGTCACTATTTAATATATTATACTTTAGCTGAAGAAAAGAACGTGATACTTTCAGTTTATGTTCCACTCAGTAGGTGACTTTTCCATAGTACGTGCAGCAGAGTTTTATACAGTGAGTATAGAGGTCCAGCATAAACCCACACTGGCCACCTGGGGTAAGCATTGCAGAGCTCAAAGTATCTCAGATCAGCTCGTTAGAAGTAGGTGTAGAACCAGCTGCAAAGAGTAATGAAGATACACTTCATTAGCACGTTGCAGCTGGAAGTTTTGGTCTTTAATCAAAGCTTACTAAGATCTCCCTGATGTGCCCTGAGTTACACTGCTATTTGGACAGGGCATTGCAATGGTTGTGGTACTTCGGTGGCTCACAGGTTTGGTGTTTGCAAGTGCTATCAACAAAGCCAGTCTATCAGAATGTGTAATAGAAATGATGATGTAAAAAATTGGGAAGGAAGATGGAGTCAGTGCTTGAGCTAAATTATTTTTTATTTGCAAGCCTTTTGCAACCTCAGAAAACAAACTGGTCTGTGCTTGGAAGGTCACTGAAATTAACGGTGTGATGCTCCTGGTCCCCAACTGAAACAAAAACCAACAAACCCAAACAGCAGGCCCTGACGTTAAATAATTTCCTCTTTGGAGGAGGCCTCCTAGTATCTTTCTGAATTTAGACAAGGCAAAGCAAAGAAAGATCTTCTCAAAGCTTGAAGTGGAACAGGGCATGGTGGAGGAGCAAACACACTGCCTCATCTCTGCACAGGTGAGCAACCGGAAAATGACAAGGGGAAAACCTAAAACAAATAATCCATTTGAATTCAGAATTCTTGTACTTTTGGAGCTGCTTTCACAAAAGTTATGTATTCATGGAAGTTCCACAGGTTTGTTCTGTCACAAGCCAAAGGTGGAAGCACGGCTTTAGATTGGTTTTATTTAAGTTTTTGTGCAAATCAACCAGATTGAATTAGTTAGTCAGGAGAGATTACCACTTAAAAATTAAGCCAGCAGTTGGAAGCTTTAATAATGATTTTAATTTCTTGGGCTTTGCTAATCTTTATGACAATATTTCCATCAGAGGGAAAAGAAAAAAAAAAAGTAAAGAGCTTTTCTTGCTCCCCTGTAGGACCATCTACTTTTTTAAGTCTTTGCAAATGTAAAATAGAAGCAGTGGTGGTTTGACAGAAGTGGGAGGCAGGGGAAGGAAAAAAATTGCCTAGCAGTCTCCGGTAGTTCACATGGTGAAGGTGATGTGATAGAGGTTCGAACTGCAGCAAGTAGGGGGATGGCATGTGTTCCTCTCTGGAGAAGGGGGAAAGTGGACTTGCTAAAGATTCTGACTGATGATCCCTGTCAAATATAGTTGCTGTGACTGAGGAATTTGCCGGCTTAGCTGTCAGCCATAGTCGTGGGCTGCAGCTCGCTGTTCTTTTACCAGAGGCAGCGGAATGGGTTTATGCTCTTTGAATATTAATTTTAAGTCCTTTAGTTTCAGTTTAGGGATTGCTAAATCTGACAAGGATTGTTAAATTGAACCTTAAATTTGGGTTTTCAAATTTTTATTGCTCCAGCATCTTCTTACAATCTTCTTGGAGCTTCTGTACCTCTTGCACCACCATACCTTCTGATGTGATGATTATACTAGGTTCTCGGAAAAGGCATGTTTTGAGTTAGGATACTGCTGGTCACAAGGAGGAATCACACCCCTCGCTGAGCGACAAAATCTACCTTCCTTTTCTCCTCCTATGAAATAGCGATAAAGGTACACAGCCTTGTTTCCTGGGGATTGCACATTCAACTTCGGCAAACTCCTTGCAAACCTCCACTGAATGTGCCACCAGCGTAACGTTGATATATCGGGTGGGAGAATTCAAAGGCTCTGAAGTTAAATGGTTAGCTCCTTTAAGTATTATTTCTCTTATTTCAGGGGTTAATTCTGGTAGCATCAAAAAGTGCTTTTTCCTTTGAGAGTTATGAAAGCATGAAATATAAATAAATATATAAAAACCCAACAACAAAAAAAAACCAACAAAATCAACATAAAGAATAAAAAGAAACTTGGTTGAAGCATGTTTCTAGTATTTTCTTTTTTCCCTTTACAGAAGTCTTACTGGGAGAAAAATCAAAGGATAGTAAATAGTGCAGGAAAATACAGTTAATTAGGAAAGCTTTGTGGCTGGCCCAGTATCCAGCTGTTCCAATTAAGAGAAGAAACTGTTCATGAAACTAAGCAAGCAAACTTACCACAAAAAAAAAAAATATCAGTGGTAGAAATATGAAAAATTCCATGGTTTTGTGCATGTTTTCATATGAGCAAAAGAAAAGTTTTATGACTAATTTAAAAAATTGTTCATTGTACCATTTTCCTTCTTCTTTTTTACCATTTTGGCTGTGGCAGAGCCTAGAGTACACCATCATGGGGTATCAAGAAAAAAAACCCTAAATGTACTAGAAGATGCAGAAACACTGAACAGTAACAGATGGGCACAGAGTGAGCATTTGTGTAATGTTTCTTAAATCCTGATGTTGTCACAAATGTTAGTACAACAGAATAGTACAACAGAATATTCTTCCAAACATTTGTAAGAGACATCATGATTCACCATCTACTTGAAAAAAAAGATCTTCGAAGGAAGAATCAGAAAGAATTATGCATGACTTGCACAGCTAATCATACAACTTGAATAACAAACATCAAATAGTTGCAGCAAACAGCTCATGAGCAACCAAATGTCTGAAAATTATTCATCAGAATAATTCTACTAACACTTAATAATCATGCTGGGAAAAAAAAATCACAAACAGCAAATAAATATGGAGTGGGTCTGTGAGCATCTAAAAAATAAATTACACTACTGAAATACAGTCAGACTGGGACATCTAACTTCAGGAGCAGAGCGTGGGTTCTGACTCTGCTTCATCCCTAGGACTGACACATCCCTATTCAAGCCAAGGGACCATTTTGAGAGTAAAGTTCAGTCCAAGGCTTTGATTTTATGATTCTTAAACAATCTCTCTTTCCAAGACCCAGCCAGCCAGGAGGTTGCCCCCACCCTCCACCTGCTGCATTTTCATGGGGATATTTAGATGAAAAAGCAAAGATGATGATGTTATAACTTGCTGTCTACTGAAAGGGAGGGTCCCAATCCTGACACTGCCCCCCCTTTTCTTCTGGTTTCATGGTCCTGCATGTCTTTTTCCTTCCACTCAGTCCTCACTGAAAGGATTTAATTCATAAGCCAGGAAAATATAGCTCAAGAAGAAGCATGAGTAGCTCTTTCTCTTTGAAGTGTGGGGCCTTGACCATTAGTGCCAATACATCTGAAGAGAAGGCAGGCTGTAGCAGAGAGGGGGAAAGCAGTGGCCATAGGGAGGGGGGAAAGGGAATTTGTTACAGCTTCATGGCTGCTAGTGCTTTTCTGTCATGAAGCTACAGTAAAACATGGATATAAATGGGTAATAGATAATGGTGAGCTTTTCTTCCATAGTGGGACATTAAAAAAAAAAAAAGGACAAAATGTTTCACAAATGAAAAATATGTGAATTAATTCTGTCTTGATTTGTGATGCTCAACAGCTAGGATTATGTTATAAGATATTCTGAAATAAAAATCACCAAAAATACTGCATAAAATGTGAATTATGCAGGAGAAGAAGTAATGGGGATTTCCCATTTATTAATATCAATATTAAAGAAAAGTGTATACATGTACGTATGTATGTATACACAATGCAAAACTGTAGGCATGAAAATCTGTCTGTATATCTTTAAGGATGCAAAAGGAGACAGCATTAAAAAGTGTACATATATATTTATATGTATACATTCAGAATGATTTTGACTGAAGAGATACCTTTAATGCATAATTTCCACATAATCAAAATGAGAAACCAGAAATTATTTTTGAAGACTGTTTTCTACTGAAAGATGTTGAATTTGATATAGTGTCTTATTGTGTTTTCATTCGTCAAGATCCTTAGCTACGAAGGGAAAGTGATGCCGCTGGAAACGTTGCTACGCTTTTCATACTTATAACTAATCCAGCCTCACTCAAAGTTCCAAGGTCTCACTTTTACGCCATGATTTCCCGATGAATGTTCTCTTTATTGCTTATTTGCATCACAGCACTAACGTATCTCGTGCTCCCTGGCTGGTGTGTGAGCTGGCAGTTAGCTTGGCTGGCAATCGGAGAAGCAGTGTCTGGCTTGTAGGGTCAGGGATCAAAGCCAGAGGCCGCCACCACGTGTCGCAAGCTGAGAGGAGTTGGAACCTGGTGGGACCTTGTCCTCCAGGTGTCTCCTTTAATGCACACCTCCCTGTTGGCGACATAGCTCTGTGGCTTCTCCCCAGTCAGATGATCTCCTGCCTTCCTCTCCCCGCACTTTACCTGGTTCAGGTGCTTCAAACCCTGAGAGAGAAGAAATTTCAGAGGTATGCCTGAGGGTCTAAAGCAGGAAGCCACGTCAGACAGAGCATGCTGTCTGACCTAGCTCTAATGTTGTGGATTGCTGCCTGCAGGATGCCTGTAGCGTGTCTACAGGTGTCCACATGGTTCTGCTAGCTCTCTGCACCTGAAATACAGTTTAGACCTAGTTAGTGGGAGCGGCACAAGAAGGGGACTGGTACAGAGAGCTGCTCTAGGGAGGGAACACATCACTTCAAAACTCTCCCTGAAGAGGCTTCACTTGACTCCCTGCTTGCCCCTCTGATCTCATGATATTGATGGTTAACAGCTGTTTCCCAAAATACATTTCACACTTAAAATGAAGAAAAAGGAAAAAATAATTATTTTGCTTTAAACAGTTTTCTTTGATAATTCTGTTCTTCTCAAAGAAAAGGCTTGTTTTCTAAGCAAAAATTCAAAGTAAGTTTTGAAATTGTCATCAAAGCTTGTTCCAGAAAACAGCGTATTGGCTTTTTCCCAACACTCTGGTTTGCTGCTCCTTCTAAGGGGCCATATATATTTACATCTCAGGAGGACTGGACTTAACCGAGCATATGTCAGTACACATGACATTCCTAACAGCACTAGAAAATAAAGGAACTGAGAAAATAGGTGACACATATAGGTGCTTATATAGAGCTTAAAATACGTTTCAGCTTGTGTACTTTCTACTTTGTAGTATTTAAGGACTTACTGACAGCACAAAGTCAGGCAGCACTAAAAATGGCAGAAGTGGCTGGAATTTAGCTCCTTGAAACAAGTCCTAAAAGCCTTGCATACGGTACAAAAAAGTAACGTACTGTTCTTCTGCCCCAACACTGTTCCTCTGCCCCCCAAAACAGACCATGGATTCATTTCCTGATTCATCTTTTCTTATGGAAAGAAACTAGCCCGTGACAGCCAAGTACATCAGTCACATCTCCTTCAGCAGAGATGAATGGTAGCTTGTTGCTGAAAGAAATTTTCACAATCCTTTCCTTACAATCTAAACGCATTCTCACTGTGTGACTTGAGAAAAACAGGTTGTTTCTATGGATCTTCCTTTCTATTGCAACAATGGATGTGCTTGAGAGGTTTCTGTTTCTTTAAATTTTATTCTGTTAATCTCTATAACATTCTGTGTATTATTCACTGTAGCAGAAACATTGAAAAAGTTAAGTCAGAAAGTTGTGTGCTTATTTTTTTCATTTAAAGTGGTTATTAAATATTGATACACTCCTGTGATACACTTCTATATTTTTGAATATTTTTTTTTTCTGGTATCAAGTTATTCACATTTTCAAATCTCTCTTCCTACTTACACAAGGAAAAGGCTGTGATCCTAGAGAAGGAAAACTAAACCCCCATAAACCACATCAGCTCTCCCATTCAGACCCTAGATTTGTGTTCACTTTGTGTATAATAAATGTAATATTAAGCCCTGCCACCTGTAGCCTGCTCTGTCAGTGATCCTAGCTGGAGGTTCACTCACTTACTTACAGATGGGGGAAAGGACTGTGTGAATACTCCTCACCTGCTTCAGCACAATGTAAGTTGTCCCCAGTAAAAATAATGACAACACTTTTTAGCTCATTTGACTGACTTTGCTGTGACAGAGATTAGGATATATTGACATACTGGCTTCTGGCAGCAGGTCTAGGGGGGCATTAATCTCCAGGTGATGGCAATAAACAACTGAAGACACTAATGCCTTCGACAGGTATAGGTTAGATTGCTATACCAGCAAGCAGAGTTGGTGAGATAGGAGTAAGAGGTGGTGAGAGATCATTCCAGTCATCCAGACTGCACAATTTTATTGCCTTATCAAATAAAATAAAATGACAAAATTATATCTGGTTTCAAGGATATTAATGGTTTTTTGTTCTCAAATTTTCTGATCAGTGTGTGAGCCAAAAGCCAAAGGGGATTCCTCTGTCTTTCTCAAAGGTTCATCAGTCCTCATTTTTCCACCTTTTTTGTTGACCTCAACCTTTGGTTTTATCTAATTTTTGCTTGTATATTGAACATCATTACACCAAATTGACTGCTTTTAATTTTCCTTGTCATGGAAGAACACAAACTAAATTTGTTTCTGGCTACTGCTTGTCTATGATGCTTTGTCTTTCCTTTGTCACAATAAGTCTTCCCTTTCTTTTATGTTTTTTTCATGACCGCTTGCTCACAGTATCCCCAAATCAATAATCAACAGCCTGATTGCCTTTACATCATTGTATTGATCTGGGTCAAAAAACAAGAGAGAAAGTGAGGCATGTTACCTGTTTAAGTCAAGTTAGATCTAAATATATATGAAATTGAGTTTTTATGTGTATATTCAAGCCTAAATAAATATGTGTTCCCTTGCAAGAACTTCAGGAAATTCCATTTGTCCATGCCCTTTGCATATTAAGTGGTGTTTTGGCTGTACTGCACATAAAATACTAACTTTCTGCCTCCTCACCCTTCACCACTCCTACCTGGACACCCTGGGCCTGTTTGTATGCAGATTTAGACACAAATATGCCATTTGTTTCAGTTAAATTGTTTATGCTGTAAGAGTATCGTGTCTCTGTAAGAAATTTAAGGGCTGACCCCAATTTATCAAATCAATGGGAATTTTGCTGACATCCTGAGAAATCATGCCAGATTCTGAATTTACTGTTCCAGCAGCACCAGATACATCAGTTATGACTTGGTGAGAAACTAAACACTGTCAGCACTTGTGAACAGCACTTGAAACTTGATGGCTCGTACAAGATCTGTTAGCACAGGACCTGACATGCTTTTGGCCCAGACCAAGTGGCACTGAGCAGAAAAATTCCCAAGAGCGGTGGGGGTTATAATGGATGAAGATCTGTTCCCAGTTTAAAGCCAGCCACATTTTTTTATTTCAGTAGCAGGGACAAGGCCAGACCATATTGGCTACTCCTAGGACCACAGAACATTACTTTTATTTGATTAGATGTAGATTTATTAATATAGATGTAGCTATATTGACCAAAATTCATAGTGACAATTATTGACGGTACATTGAATGCCCAGACAAAGGAAATGAACTTTCTAACATAAGTTAGGCTGCACAACTGAGATAGGTTTGGATTTTAGTCTTCCTTTTCCTCTTTTTTCTCTCCTTTCTCTCATTCCTTTTTTCATAAATAATTAGTTAACCTATGGCAAGGGGAATAACCTAAAGTTCATTTTCTATTCTTAAATAAAACATTAGCTGGTTTGGCATTTTCAGATTTCAAAAGCTTCTTTCAAGAGGTAAAAGAGAGTTCTTAGATATTAAAGACTAAAGCCAGTGATAATTGCCACTGGGTTAATTGGGAATGAGAGAAAGCAAGCTTGGAACCCACTCAAATTAGTTATAGATTAATGAAGCCAAGGAAAATAATAAGTTAGCATTGTAATTGATAAAGCTATATCAAAGGCTGTATGTTTTGCTTGGGTTTTTTCACTAGTTATGTGTACCCAGAATTCTCTGCTGATGCTTTCTCAGTTCACCACTGAGCAATTAATAGTTGAAATCCTCATGCTCTGCAAATCCAGAATAACTTCACCTCTCTCTTCCACAAGGGCAGGATTTCATCATGCAGACAGTCATTGCTGCTGCATGGGGAGAAAGATCGTATAACGTATCCTTAATCCTCTCAGAGAAATCTGTATTTCTCTGCTAGGCTAGAGGCAGTGCAGTGCATCTCATTTAGCTCTCAGGAACTATAATATGATTCTCTGAGATAACAGCTAATTTCTAGGGTTTCTCAGGAGGAAAGGACAAAGAAATAAGGATTGTCTTTTGCCCAGGATAAGCATGTAAGTGGGAGAATAACCCTACCTATTAATATTCTAACATACATTGATACAGATTAGTTAATCACAGACATTTGCTATCTAAAAGTTAAGTTTCTTGTCAGAGGGATGAGCATTATCAGAAAAGAATTTGTCTCACCTTGATGTAGGTAAAATGAACTGCTTGCCTCCAATCTTAGGTTGGCCTGGGGGTGATACTAAATCTTTAGGTTAGATACTAAGTTAGGTATTTAACTTCCAAATGGGAAAGAATCCATGTTGTCCTTAAGTTAGTATCACTGGATCTTGATAAATGGCTTGTAACTCAGCTGGACAGGGTTGTTTCTACCTGGGACTCCTTTAAGAGACCAACAAACTGCTAGAGCTGCAGATCTTGGATGACTGAAAGACACAGACAGCAAACTCTTACATGATATCTGGGAAAGATCTACATTTGCAGATGTGTTCTGCAAAGGCTTTGGCTCCAAGGAAGAAATTTGTAATTCACTGTTATAAGTAGAAGAAATGCTGCCAGGCTGAAGGTCTGTAAGGGTGTCACAGTGGAGGTTCACCTCTCTTCAGTACATCTACAGAGTAGACAGCTACATCTGACCACATTACCTTAGGATCCTTTGATAGATAGACAGGCAGACAGAAAGTGGGCAAGCAGGACAAAGCAAGATAAATCACTTAGGGATTGCTTATTCTGAGATTATTGTTTTTCTTTTCTGCTTATACTCAGAATTTAGGGTCAATAGATCAGATATAAATGTGTAAGTTGTAGACATTCAAGTGGGTCAGACAAATGTTACTGTGTACCCTGTAAGGACACACCCTTAGAGATGTCCTGCCTTCTATACATGATAATTTCTTTTAGATGGAATTTCAGGACCAAAGCCATTCGTTAGAGGTTTCCACCCATCTGTTTTGTATTGAGCCCAGCTGAAATGGGTCTTTTGCTTTAATGGTGCACTGGGTTTCCTGTCCATATACTCCACAGAAGTCAGTACATGTTCAAGGCATCTTCTTTCCCTTTCAACGTACTGGACTGACTCAATATAGCACAGTAAACCAGTCATTTTTCTGGAAATCACAGAGAAAAATACGACAGTCTTATTTCAGACCCTGTGGCCGGGAACACACATTTCCCAGGAGCACAAACAAAACTAAAATAACTCCCTGCTTGGAAGCCCAGATAATCCTCTTATACAGGGTGGGGAACCCAGTTGTCAGGAACTGCACGGTGACTGCAGAAACTCTGGATAAAAGAAGGATAAAACTGAGAACATCCCTCAGGCATGGGATCTGGATTGCATTTCTTCTAAAGTCTTCCTTGTACTTCCTGCTACTAAATGAAGCTGCTTCTCAAAAGCAGTGATAGGTATGAGCCTGTCTTCTCGCCATACAGGACCAGTTAAGGTAGGGTACATCTGCACCTCCAAAGCTCACTGAAAGGATGGATATTGCCATTTCACTGGTGTGGAGGCCACTGAACGTCATGTCTTCAATAGTCTTCCTTTACCAAATTCAAATATCCTGCCCTTTGCAGTATATTGCGCTGAAGATAACGTATTGCTGGCACTTTTTGTGAGGTACTACAGGTCCTGGCTGTTATTTCTTAAATGACATACTTACACTAACTGAAAAATTCACCAGAACTGTCTATACTACTCCAGTGTTTGTAGTAAAATCAGGTTCTGGCACCTGGGCTTGCTCTGAGTAATGGTGTGGGGAGGTTTATCTGTAAGTAGGTTATTAGGTTATTTGCAGAGCAGTCGCTAATCACCAACATAAGTCCGGATGGCAGAATCCGACCCTGAAACACCACAATACAGTTGAACAGTTGACAACATTTAAAGACTATTGAAATCCTATTAATGGGGCTTCTGTTTAATTTGCACTTTCAACGAAGACTGTAGTCTTGGAAAAATTATTATCCATCAAAGACAACCTTATTGAGACATCACAATCAATATTAGTCTGGGGTAATATGTAAATCTGGATGTCATTTGCATGACAATGCACTCTAACCCACCCCATGCTTCCAACTGACAACCCAGTAGCAACACGTAAACTGTAAACAATAAAATGGGACAGAATGCCTCAGCAGGGGTCCTGCAACATGCAACCTCAAGAGGAACAAAACATCTCCTGCAGACACAAAGCCGTATCCGTTAGTTTAATAGGAGTGAAACCAATTCAGGAGCTTTCTGGTCAAAGATCTGACACAATTTCCAAGCTAGTCCTCAAAACTCCTGTCATGATCTACTGTAACTTACATTTTGGTAAGACCCAAAGAAGTTTAATCAAGCAAATTTGCTGAAATAGAAATCTTTACTGGATCACTAAGAGCTGCTTTTTAAAGACTCGCCTTCTTTTTACTGGCAACTAACATTGCGTGCTTCAAAAAGTGCTCGCTTCAAAACTGTTTTGATAGAGGGATTAGGAACAGGACAGTAGAAACACATAAGCCTTTAATCAATAGGTCACCCGTTAAAATTTGGCTTACAATGGCAGTGCTTGCAAGCGACTGACATCTGTGAGCAGCATGTGTAAACTGTCAAGGCTTCGCTGGTGTCAGAGAAACTAAGATAATTTACCCCAGTTTAATATCAGACCACTGAAGTCTTCCCC
>JAVJGJ010000059.1:75958414-75997074 GCA_035590215.1 Microhierax caerulescens | reverse complement strand
TGTCCCTGGTGACTAGAAAAAGGGAAATATTGCACTCATTTTAAAAAAAAAGTAGAAAAGAGGGCCCTGGGAACTACCAACCTGTCAGTCTCACCTCTGTGCCTGGGAAGATCAGGGAACAGGTCATCCTAGAAGCCCTGCTAAGGCACATGGAGGACGGGGAGTGATTCAACACAACCAGCATGGATTCACCAAGGGCAAGTCCTGCCTGACCAAACTAGTGGCCTTTTATGATGGAGCGACTACATCAGTGGACAAGGGAGGAACTACAGGTGTCACCTATCTGGAATTCTGTAAGGCCTTTGACATGATACCCCACAGCATATTTCTCTCTAAATTGGAGACTGATGGATTTGATGAGTGTTTTTTGATGACAGTTCAGTGGATGTGGAATTGGTTGGATTGTCACATCCAGAGGGTAGTGATCAATGGCTTAATGTCCAGATGGAGATTAGTGACAAGATGTGTCCCTCAGGGGTCTGTACTGGGACCAGTCCTATTTAATATCTTCACGATGACATACAGGGATTGAGTCGAGCCTCAGCTAGTTTGCAGATGGCACCAAGCTGAATGGTGTGGCTGACGTGCCTAAGGGACAGGGTGCCATCCAGAGGGACTTGGAGAAGCTTGAGGAGTGGGCCCATGTGAACCTGATGAGGTTCAACATGACCAAGTGCAAGGTCCTGCACCTGGATCAGGGTAACCCCTAATATCAGTACAGGCTGGGGGATGAAGGGATTGAGCGCTGCTGTGCTGAGAAGGTTTTGAAGGCACTGGTGGATGAAAAGCTGGACATGAGCTGACAAAATGTGCTTGCATCCCAAAAAGGCAACCAAATCCTGGGCTGCATCAAAAGCAGCATGACCAGCAGGTCGAGGGAGTTGATCCTGCACTCCACTCTGGTGAAACCCCCTGCAGCACTGCATCCAGCTCTGGGGTCTTCAGCACAAGGAAGACATGGACTTGTTGGAGCAGGTCCAGAGGAGGCCACAAAACTGAGCAGTGGGATAAGAACACCTCTGCTATGCAGACAGGCTGAGAGAGTTGGGGTCATTCAGCCTGGAGAAGAGAAGGCTCCAGAGAGACCTTATTGTGGCCCTTCAGTATTTAAAGGGGGCTTATAAGAAAGATGTAGACAGACATTTTAGGAAGCCCTGTAGCACTAGGACAAGGGGCAACGGTTTTAAATGAAAAGTGTAGATTCATACTTTATATAAGGAAGAAATTCTTTACTGTGAGGGTGATAAAACACTGGAACATGTTGCCCGGAGAGGCTGTAGATGCCCCATCCCTAGAAATATTCAAGACCAGGCTGGACAGGGGCTCTGAGCAACCTAATCTATTAGAAGATGTCCTTGCTCATTGCAGGAGGGTTGGAATAGATGACCTTTAAAGGTCCCTTCCAACCTTAACCATTCTATAATTCTATGACACTGTCTTCTTGAGACCAAGAGCAGTGGAACTTCCTTATCTCCTTATAATAAAGATGTGAAGTCTTTATTTCACTGAAGTAACACAAAGGCAATTTTCTGAACTGCTTTGGCAATCAATTAGGGGAGATAAAAAAAAACATCTTTAGAGGACAAATAATCTTGCTTAATCATAGAATCATAAAATGACCTATCTTTCAAAATACCAAGATTTCTTTATATCTTATCCTACAGTTTTAATTTGGTTCTGAAAATGGAAAAAAGACCAGTTTCTTGTGCTGATTTATATCCTGTGATGCTGCAGGGTTTGCAAATCAGAAAAAAATCTTGGGTCTAAATCCTTCAGGGTCAAATCAGCAGCCTTTTCTTTACCCTGCAAGCCGATACTTAAAAGAATAGTCTCTCAGCTCCACTATAGCAGGCAATACATAGTGGTTTTTTTCTGTTTAGCTGTGGAAATGTGTTTAAATTAATCTCTGGTGTGCCTCATTCATTCCTGTGGAGCTAAATCAGGCATACAATTGGCTCAAGGGACCATATTCTCAGCTTCTGTGGAATGACTTCTCTGGCTTTAGTGAATCTACAGATTTGCACAAGTTTTTTAGCCACTGCAGAGCTGCTGAGCATTTCCAGAATAGTTTAAGTGAATAACAGAACTCTTCTGAAGTCTTCCACAGTTAGGTGTTTCTGCTCCTATTAAACATCTACTTCATAGCTGAAATAAAGGACAGTGCCAAATGTAACATGGTAACAGATGAGGAATGGAAAGAATTATGCAGTCTACTGCAAAAATAGAGCCTGAAAAAACAGAATTGACTGAGAATCCATGTTACTAGTGTTGAAAACAGCATAGTAGCATATGAAAATTAAAATACTGAAAAGAAATTGCAGAAAAAAACAGATTTCTTCATCTACAGTTCCGTCATCTGCCTTTATAATCTGATTTAAATTGGTCTGCTAATGGGGAATGAATGGTTTCCTGAAAGAGGTAATGCAGTAGGTGTGGGCTGTCAAAATGAGTAACAATTGCCTTTCCTTAGTATCAGATGTAGACATTGCAAATATGTATCACAGAGTACAGATGTACCCTTTGAGGGCAGACTAAATGCAGTTTGTGGGACTTTCAGAAATGCTCCAAGGTGATTTATCTCAGTTCCTGCTAAAGTTAATCCCACCATCAACAGTCACACTGGGACCAGAATAAAAGCATCTGGGAGGACTGCAATGCCAAAACTGTAGCCATAAAGACCATTAAGGAATTCCAATCCTGAGAAGAGAGTCAGTGATGTGTGCCTCAGTCAAATCATTCCTTTCTTCAACTGTATTTACATAGAGAAAAAACTTCTGACTTTTTTTTAATCTTTTTTTTTTTTCTTCGAATGCTTGCTTGTGAAGTAGTTTACTTAGAAACTGATACAATTATTGTTGTGAGTAGCTGAGCATCCATGAAGGAGATCCATTGTCTGCTTCTACGGTTTTTGTACTTGCTTGATCACCATGATATATATTCAGGATGCAAACATAGCAGAAACACTGGAGATTTTGGGTCAAGTGCTTCCCAAGATGATGAAGACTGCCAGTATTTTGGCCTCAAAATACTTTGTCTCACCAAGTCAGCAACTCTACTTTGATATAACTAGCAGCCTGCCTAGGAAGATGTCCAGAACTCACCTAGAAGGTGACCTGAACAACAGCTGGCCCTTGGACTACTGCTGTCTTTGTTCTGATTTTCTGTCCCTGGTACAGAAATAGCAATTAAAGCCAAGCCAGGGTATGTCAAGGCTGTTCTGCTGCTGTTCACCAGACAAGCAGAAGCATAACAGAAGCCAGGGCATCCATGCATAACAAAGGTTATTCTTTTAATTTTAAAACCGTGTATAACCAACTAGTACTTGGATGCTCTCTTTCAGAGCATGCACTTCCTCCACTGGATATAAAGATGGAATATTATTAGCTATTTCTTCTTGAGAAATCATTTATATGTATAAATGACAGTAACACATGGACCGAACTACACCATTCAGTAAAAAAAATAAAAGCATATGCCAGAACATCCCACTATTATCAGTGCATTTAGCTTCCCCCTAATACTTTGAGTGCTGTCATTAAAACTGAAGCTACAGCAATATTTTAGCCATCTCTGTACCAAGAAGATTTCTCTATTACTTTGTCCATGAACGTTTTCCTTGGATGATTGGTTGACAATATCTAAAGGATAATTTTAGGTCCTGAAGAATTAAACACAGGTCTATTTTTATGAGGTGGGACAGATTGGAAACAGTTTTTTCCCCTTGTTCCAATGAAATTGGAAATGAAAAGAATGTGTGTCATATGAGGGACAAGTGTCATGAAGCCCATCTGAATTATACTTCATACCCCACTTTATAGCCTAATGTTCAACTATATCCATTTTTTCTGGCAGTATTTCGCCCATCAAAAACAAGTTATTGACACTTATGTCTAGGATATAAATCAGATCCGGCAGTAAAAGTAAAGAAGGTGGTTTCAGAGAGAGTCGATGATGGGGTAGAATAATGTATTTGTTTTTTTCCTCTAGGATATCACTTTAATATCACCCAGAAACAATGGCAGAAAATCATTCCAATTAAATGGTCTTAAAAAATAAGATATAAAGCAAGATCAGGTGTGCTCATTCTGTCGCGTGTGTCAGAGTAGACACCACAAAACTGAACAGAAATAGTTTAAATTTAGCTGTCTTAGCATATGTGTACAAGGACTGAGAATGTGGAAATTGGATTTGCTTCACTGGAGTCAATTAAGAAGGACTCTCAACAAGGTAGGGTTGAAGTGCATTGACAGGGCACTGGGAATACTTCTGGTATTGATTGGCACTGGCTTGGGTACAAATAAAGCAAGGCATTCTGGTTTCTGACATTCATTTTCTATAACAGAGTAATTACACTAATGGATAAAATGATAATGAAAAAGGGAATGCAGAGAATAGGAGTTCTCCATGGAGAGATATTCCCTTCACATGTTAAGCTGTAGCTATGCCCTCATTATAAAAGATTTTGCTGCCTAACATACAGCTCCTAGGTGTGGTTTTTTTCCTCCTGTTACACTGACCTGTGCTTATTGCTCTGTCTCCTTAACCTCTCAGAAGTTCCTTGCTTATGAGGGCAGAGCTTAATGAGGTCAGCAGTTCCTGTCACTCTACGCAAAAGCAGTACCTCAAAGCTCTACCTTCTCCTGGTAGTCAGTGTCTTTGATGCTACTTAACAAGGGCGAAGGCTCATTCATGTCTGTTTTCCAGTTGGAGAGGATGAAACGGTTCTGCTTCCCATTAGATCACCGTTTTCCCTCTGAAGCGTGTGTGGAGATAGGAAGGACTAACAGCTACTCCTTCCCCATCCTCAAGAGAATTAGGTTGGAAAACAATGCAAATGCCTTCTTTTTTTCTGATCTCTTTGACATTTATGAGAAGTTGTTTGATGATACTAGTATTATCAGTGTGCATCTTATATTTCAGTTTTGACCAACACAATGCACAATTTCTTCCATTAGGGTATTCCTTTAATGGTGCAACCAATGAACAGAAGTGCTCATCTCCCTGCCTCTATGTGCAGGCAAATTAAGCTGTGCAAAGTCTGTGTTACAAAGGAGGCTGTTGCAAGAAGCAAGATCAGAAGAATTTTCCCCAAAAATAATTTATCTTCTAATTTCATTAACTGTGGTGGTCTTATGTGCTGTAGCATGCCCTTTTCTATATGTCTTTCCCAGATTTCTAAGTAAAATCTTTACTACCATAATTATAAATGTGTTCTTTATTTATGTCATGGCATATTTATTTATGTAAGTGTTCAATCTATTAAAAAACATTTTGCATGATGCCCTCTGATCCCAATTTCCAAAGACTAATAATGTATTTTTCCATTTAACAGATTCATCCTTTTTTATATTGGGACATTTCATAACTTTTTACCCTAACTTTTACATCCGTTATCTCTTACTATGAAAATTCTTCCAGCATGCCAAACATTCTTGTCACCAATCACTTAAAACCCTTCTTGCACCGAGAATCACAGCCTTTTCTCACTCATATCGACTTCAGCACAGGATCACTATTTGCTTCAGTGCCCTGGCTCTCTCTGGTCACCCCTGGAAACAGAAAGGCTCAGACTGACTTTTGTGACTGCGCCTTCCCATGACTGACAATAGGATACGATGCCCCGAACAAAACACAAACTATAGGTTTCCAGAAGTAGTGGAGGGAAGGAGCAGGTGCAATACTAAACCCGTGCATGATAAGATCAAGTCTGGTGATCTTACATGGCGTGATTGAATTAATTAGCAGCAAATGAGATTTGATTAATTTGCTACTCCTATGTCTGCCATCACTAATCTGCCACAGTGCTTGACAGATACCTCACAACTGTTTGTAGTTTTCCTCAAAGTATGTGTCTAAGGTAAGGTGCTTTAGATATCCTTTGAATACTGCCAATTCCTGTTTTGAATTGAGGATCTGAGGGACTTGTGCAGACTGTCGGCTCAAAACATCCAGCCTGGCAATGGGAAGCTGTATTGACAAATCAGGTGACTACCTCCAGCAGCCCATGCCTGACTATCTATTCTGTTGCTCCAGATACCAACCTGACCCATAGGTTTCGCTTTCTGTCTTGATCTTGGACCTGCTTTGTCACCATGGCCTTGACTGGTTATTTGGACTCGGCTGAACCTGGTTATCACCATCACACCTGCCTGCCCAGCTTACTCAAGTGGTGTGTGACTGTCACTTTTATTGGTATGGCCACTTTCTCTTTCAGCCTTGCCATCACCCTGGCTCTTCTTCCCTAAGAAGCAATGCCTCCCTTGTTTTTCTCTGATATTTAAGCACCAAAGGAATTACCTGCACCAACACAGGCTCACTACTTTATTTCAAGTGTTCCTGGGACTGAAAGGCCAAAAGCACACATCTTCTGAGGCCCAGCAGTACAAAATCTACCCTAACTGATATTTAGGAAGAATTAGAGTCTGATCTGGACCAAGCATCACACAAGGCTTTGGAAGCTCCAAGACTGCCCTCCTCATTTCCCAAATCCAAGATTAATGTCTGAATTGCTGGGGTGGTCTTTCCACCTGGTTACAGCAGCTTCAAAGAGCGATCAGTTTCTTAGTTTCCTCACCTGTTATTCTTCATGTACCTGCAGACATACAGAAGATTGTTAGATATCTGCAATACTGAAATATAAAAGTCAATGATACAATTAGATCATGCAGGTCATCTCTAAAGTATTAATTTGGATTTTTTTAAAGATATGGGTATTAATGGCTTACTGTCTTTGAAAGAATGATTGTCTTTCATCAAGCACAGGTGGATCAACTATCTTTGATCAAGGAGTAATGACCTGTAAGAAGCCAAGCCCAACCTTGTGTCCAGGTAATTAATAATAGTTTGGATATTCACTGAGCTTGAAGATTGGAACTAATTATTTGAATTTATTTTCTTAGCTGTTTAATGGTTTGAGTTAGGTTTTCAACAGAAGTTAGTACTGAGCTCTTTGAAGGTGTTAGCCAAGGTTAAAGTTATAAAAGTTAACCAAGGTTAAAGTCATAAAACCAATGAGTTAGAAAACAAGTGGTGCTGAAAGATCAAGTTTCGTCTCCAACACCTGGGGCATATCCAAAAGTTGTAAGATGATGGAAAGGTATTTACTGACTTAAGTGAGCTTCAGATCATGCACCAGCTAAAGACTGTCCCGTTTATTTCTGCAATTATTTTCCCTGCACACTGTGCAGTTGTGGAAAACTTTCTTTCTGTTAGCATCTGCCACAAAAATGCTTCTTCTCAGCCTAATACCTGCCATCTTCTAGGCACAAGGAAAACAGATTTGTTTCCCTGTAACCTCTTCTCAGTGGATTCCTACATTTGTCATGGTTAACCTTTTGCACAACTTTCCAAAGCACGGTAGTCAGGTATGTGAGCTGAAGAGCTCCTTTTGCATAGAGGCTTTATCCTGGCCTTGCTGCTGGGCTTGAGCTGAAGCCAGTTGAAGTCAACACTCCAATGACACCAAGGAGTTTCAGATCAAAACCTGGAAAACGAGGCTAAACAAATGTCAGTGAGCATGCAATGATGAAGGTGATAAGGCTGGGAATAAAAAATGGCATCTCTTTTCTTCTGTGTGCATTGTGGGAATAGCGAGACACTGACCAGTTGGATACAGAGAAAATGAAAAGACAGTGAGGGTGGAGCAAGGGAAGACAGAAGTAAAAAGAAGGAGGGAAGAAAAACATATATGGAAAGGAAGATGGTAACATAAGGATAGAATCTGGAAACTGAAAGAGCAGGAAAAGACTGGGGAAGGCCAAAGCAAAAAGATAATGATAGTTAGAGTACTAAAAATATCTTTATGTGACATGGTGGGTGGCTTCATCTGACCATTGTCACAGGTAGCATAGGCACCTACATTTGAGGTACCAATACAGACTTCTTTTACAGAAAGAGACCAAAAAAACTCTCCTCAGCTGTGATTTATTTCATGCTAGAGTAGGGATCTTCTATAGGTCAGGCATATATGTCCTTTTCCAGTGGCTGTAAAGTGGCTTTGAGTTAGCCCTGAGGAGGACATTCATGCTACAAATCCTTAAAGTTAGATGAACCTACTTATATTGTTTATTTATCTACTTGTATTATTTATATTAAGCTTTTGAAATGTTGGAAACACAGGTAAAATTTAAAGGATCTTACCTGTAGCACCATCATATTTGTTTTGAGCTGGGTAGGTTTCTCTTCTCACTTTGGTCTAGGGGTGCTGTGTATGAAGTCCAGAGGCTCCAGTGATCACCCTGCTCAAGAAATCGCACTGGAATCAAGAATCCTCATGGGTTTGGCTTTGGCTTGTGGATAAAGCAGGAGGGGTAGCCAGAGGATAGATTTAAGGTCCCACTGTGCCCCACATGAGCTACTGTGTGCTTTTCCCACTCATCTCTAAATACAACAGGATGTGTACACCAGAGAAAGAAAATGACTATTCACCTCAAAGAGCAGTTTTGGCCCAAGAACAATCGGGTGTAGAATGCCCATGAGTATATTTATCATAGAAATTTGAAGTAGGCTAAAAAAACATCAGAAGAGGAAGGTTTTGGAACAGCCCTGCAGTACAAGTACTGGGAGCAGAAAAACACTCGCAAAGCCTAATTATTTTTCAGATGGAACTTGGTACATGTATTATAGGGATCATAACATGTTTCTGCAATAAATGGGGAAGCAGCTTGGAGATCCAGGATATGTCTTCCAGTTCAGTATTAGATTCATACCTCTCTGTCTTTGGAGAGAAAGGTAAGGCCTCTTTGGTTTCCAAGGGAGGCAGTGTAACTTCCAGGAGCAGGATGAGACCAATTGTGTGAATGTTATTTGCAATATTTTTTTCCTCTCTTGTTTCCCCCATGGAGATGTCTCCATTTCAGATCCCGGGAAAAAATAAAAAAGAAAAAAACACCCCTGTCTCTACCCAATGGGGAGCTCCCTCATTCTCTCTTCTGATGTTTGGTTGCTAATTTGCACTTTTCATACACCCAGAAGCAAATGCCTGTCTGACACAAAATAAAACAAGATGCTTCAAGTGCTGTTTGGTTCTTTAAGGAAGAAAATAATTTCTGAAAATAAAATGTACTCACCAAACAACCCACCAATGCCCACTGACATTCTCCATGGTGTGTCTGACAGAGGCAAAATGTAGCACAATGCAGAACAAAGAGACATTTTATATGCCTAGCAGAAATTCTTAAAAGAATTTTTTCTTTTCTTTTCTTTTCTTTTTTTTTTCTGAGAAACCATCATAGCTCTAATTTAAAAAAAAAGAAAAAAAAACACAACAAAAAAAAAAAATCCATGCCAATGCTGAACAACTATTAATTGTAAAGGCGGAGAAAGGAGGGGCTGAAAATGAAATACCTTTTTCCTTTGTATTTTTTGAAATAAATAAAAAGGTTTTACTTTTGAATTAATTCACATTCTTACTCTTCATTCTTTCTTCCCAGTTACAGAATTATTCTTCATTTGACAGATAGTATCCTGAGATAATTTTGGATGTTGTTTTGGGGGGGGGGGGGTTAATAGCAGTTTGGAATCTTTGTTTTCAGAGAAGAGGCCCACTAGGCACAATTTGGGACTTGTTATTAAAGACAAACTAACACCCCCCAAAGATTTTCAAACATTTCATGCCAGAATGTGGTATTTTAAAGCATTTCCCATTTCACATAATTGGATGCACGTGGCTTAGCAAGAGAAAGACAGTTTCAGCAAATACAAGAATTAATGCAATTTATTCGAGATAGTCTCACAGGAGAAATAGAGATTTTATGCATAATTCTGAGGAAGATAAAAAATGTTGAAATCAGTTAGGACTTCTGCATATTGCTTCAAGACCACTGACCTAAGCTAAGGTGGTTATTATAGACAAGGATGGAATTTAGAAAAAGTTGTCAAATTAGTATTCATCTTGAATCCCAAAATGAGCACAATTATCATCACTGGGAATATGAGTTCCATCCTTATACTTTCTTGGGATGCTTAGTCAAATAATTAGTAAAACTATTTCTAATGTTTGCATAATAATGAAAAAATATCCATATTCCAGGGGAAAAAAACCCACAACTGAGATGTCAAAATTCAGCCCTTTAAAATAAATTACATTCATTTAAGGCATGTTATTGTGCTATTTGTTAAATTCATTTCGTATTTAAAACCTGTGTCTCACAACTACTTGACACAAACGTTGAGGCCTCTAGAAGAAGAAAAGTAAGTTGCTTAGATGTGTAATAATCATTCTCTGTATTTATACATCCCAATCACTACATCAAATGAGTATTTCTTGCATATTTTCTATTCTCTCCCTTGAAAAATTCTGCAGGACAAAGAAGTAGTATTATCTTCTTTTTTAAACAGGGGAAAACAGAAACATGAGTTCTATAGATATGGAATGTTGTTGTTAATGCCAGTAACAGTTTCACTATTTATTTCAAGAGAACTAACACGCCTTCCTTTTTTCAATCATTTATAGAAGTTCAAAGATACACTAGCATTTTGACATTTTGAATAAAAAGCAAGTATTTTAGCCACACAAACATTTTTCTTTTGATGCGGTGAGATATGGTTAGCCTAGGTTACACGATGGCTGTGGCAGCTGAAAGGAAACCAGGGTTAATTGCCTATAAGGATTGAGGAAAAACCATGCCTTCTATTGAGCTGTGTATGAAACTCTGAGGCACTGATGTGGACACATTGTGGTGGTTTGAAACCTGACATTTTAACTCACTTTCAACTACAGGTTAAATAAAGGAAGATTTTGTGATTTATTTTATATCTGTCTTCATTTCTCTTAAGTCCTTTTGCTAATAAGATGGTGGTAACAAGGGATTTCTCACTAGTCCAGAGATAGTTTTAAATGTTTTCTCCTGAGAGCTTCTTCTGTTCCTTGTGGCATATTTCTCATCTGGATTTCAATCCAAGTTACATTGTTTTCAATCTACAGGACTTGAAATGAACTTAGTCTGGTTTTATGACCTTGTAAGGGGGAAGAGAGAAGTCATTCACTGAGGAAATTCAGAAAAGGAGAGGACCTCAGACAGTGAAACAGAAGAGACACTGTTTTCAGGGGGGTCTCCTAAAGATGTGCAGAACTGCAAACCAGAATCACTGAATAAACGTTTCTAATGTCTCCTCAACTCACATAAAGAGATATATTCTTTGTGTTTTGCATTTGAGGGGGGAGGAGACCTGGAGTCTTTAGGTGTTATCAGGTTATATCTATATCAGCGTAAGCAAAAAGTTTTGTCAATGAAAAAGATTTCAAGAAAATCGCATACTTCCAGCAGACAGCTCTAACAAAATGCTCCAATAACATAGGAGCAAGAAAACCTGTTTCTACATACATACATATATATATATAAAAAAAATTTAATGTATATCCCAGCACACTGTAAACTGTAAAAATGTACACACTGTAAAAAATCCTATTATCTTTTGACTCCTTCTCCTCACCATTTCTTCAGTTCCATGCTTGTTCTTCTGCTCTCTCCCAAAAAAAATCCCACCACCCTCCTCTGGCTGGCAATTACTGGGCTAGGTAAAAGGCAGCACATGCAACGATATTTTCCATTTCCAGTTAAAAGTGTGTTAGCTGGGCAGGAATGAGTCTAAGCAGACTAGATAGCTGCTGAACTCCCATTAAAATGTTCTCTGTAATTGGAGTGTTCATTTAGGTGTTTCTCCTTCAGCCAACAGCCAGTTTTCATGACATTTGTGATGACCACACTTTTCTGAGAAGGATATGTTTCTGCCCTTCTGGTCAAAATTGTCTGATGAACTCAAACAGTTGGGCAGAGAGAGGGGTGCAAGTGGGAGTGAGGTTTGGATAGGCAGACAAATAGGAAAGTGTGATCCTCTTAAACTCTTCTCTTTATAAAACACATAAAACCCGAAGATACCATAAGAATCATAACATTAACAAAAAAAATAAGGAAAGTTGGGATACTGCTTAACAAAATGGCTTTACAGTAATACAACAAGGAGGTATTTGGATGTTTCAGCCCTACGCAGCCCATTTAGATCCAAATGAATGTCTTAAATTCCCCTGATAGCAGAGTTTTCATGACTGAAAGGGCAAATTTCACTTGATGCAAACATTTACATCAACAAAAGTGTCTAGATTTACCATAAAATCTAAAAAGAATACAGCACGTAACACTTGGTATTTTCATGTCTTTGTTTATGCTTGGCAGGACTTTCAGATTTTGTAGTGTTTGCTCAGCAGCCATCTTTTTAATGTTTACTTATAACATACATATAGAGAAACACACAGTTTCTTAATATTTGCTTTTCTCCAACACAGACACAAATGTATAAAAAAGTATAGATTAAAAAAAAAATCACATTCATGTTTATTATGTAGAAACCTGCATGGCCATGAATCCTCAGTCATTTCATAGCATTCCTGACACTTGACTCCCTACTTGGATTATAAGATTCTTCAGTAGACAGAAATAAATAACAGGTCTCTTTTAAGAACAAAGGCTGAAGTGAATATATTTAAAAGCTGCACTGTGTTTTGATGTTATTATAGCAATCAAAGTCAGAAAATCACAGTAACCAAGTAATAAAGAATGACTTCAAAGCCTAAACAGTCTAATGATGATATGACAACCACAGCAGTTCATCTGTATTTATGTAATTTATATTATATACACATATATATTTATATTATACACAAAAATGTATAATCTATGGCTATGTGATTAAAAATCAGAAGAAGACATCAAGACATAAACACTAACCTACATTTGGTGTTATGCCACATGTAAGATAACGTGTGTGAGTGTATATCTAGACATATATATGTAATTATAGATCTGTAGGTCTACAATATCAATGTGTTGTTGGAAATTCATCTTCTTCCCTCATCACTCCCCTTACTCTTCTGAGTTTTTATAGTGATGAGTCATTTCTTAGCCTTGCAATCTGCTACTGAAGGCACTGGAAGTCCAGTCAGAATCTCATTCAAACACTGGCAAGATGTTTGAGATTTGGGCTGGGCTGGGAAAACAGGAATTCTGGAATCTTTAGCAGCTGGTTGCCAGCTTCACCTTCTTTGTAACTGATGGGATAAACTTTCTCAGCATTTTGTCTTTAGGATAAACGTATATCACTTCAGCGTATTTGTTTACCTGCAGCCATAAAGCCTGATGTTGGTAGTAGCTTCATCCAATGCTAATATTACTGCAACCAAACGATTTCTCGTGGATAATGAATTATTATTTTATTTGTCTTTATTGTGAAAGACTGTGAATATTTATGAATTTACATGAATTTACAACAATAAAAAGAAAATTTCCCAGACCTGGAAAGCAATAGAGTCTCTGCCATTAAAAGTGTTCTGTGATTATTGATGTCTCATTTCTGAATTGTGCCATTTCCTGCAACCAGTTTCATTCCAGGATGCCAAGCCTTGAATTAGTTGGAAGATTTGCAGGTCACAATGACCCCAAAGGCAGCAGTTGGATCATCCATTGGCTCCACCAGCAAAGCCAGGTGGTGGATCTCCTGTTCTCCCAATGCATACCTGCATCATAATCACTTATGCAGTTGTTCTTATCCAGAAGCTTGTGAGATTGCTCAGTGAACTTACCAATATCTTTCTGATAAAACTGAGATATCAGCTTGAACTAATGTAAAGGTTGGGGTAGATGAAGTGGAGGAATGAATTGATGGACATGGTTTAAAAAGACATGTGTATCAAAGGGTCAAAATAATGTTTCTCAACACATCTGTGTCCCTCAGACTGGGATTCACGTAAGACAAACAATCTTTCTATCAGATATTCCACACAGAAAAGTTAAAAGCAATAAGAACCGTGCAAGAGTGTTCTCCTAGCAGACTGTACAAAGTAGGGATGGCAGAGCCGTGCTTTTTCCCAAGATGACATGTGACAGTGCAAGACAGGCATGGGGAAATGCAGAGTAAAAATTGCCCCTGTTTCAAAACCTGTTTTGATTGCTGATGTGTCACTCCAGATGTATTACTAATTTATTTTCCTATTAATTGGAGGCAAAGCACTGACAGCTTTTCACTATTAGTTCAATCATTGTTTTATTAAATTAATAGTAATTAAGTACTTTCCAGCTTCCTGATGACTGTTAGACCCAGATATCTCTGACAGGTCATTAGTTGTAGAGAAGTATGGTCAGGCACTAATATTAAGCAATAAGATTGCTTATTCATACACTGCAGAGGTTAGAATTAATAATCATGCTAAATTGAATCTCATGAATCATTCATGGAGAAAAATCCAAAAAATTTTGCTATGGTTACCAGAAAAGATGTATTTTTAAGAAACAAGGGCCAAATTACCCTTTGCTTCACCTGGGTGTAATCATCAGGAGTAGGGCTATTTGCTGACAGGCAGAGGCAGAGGCTTGGGAAAAAGTGAATGCTGAAAAAAATCTGGGATGAGAGTAAGCAGGAAAATTGTTACATGTTCGCCATGTGCTAGAGCAGAAAATAAATAAATAGCGTAGACCAGTGTGATTTTGGGAGGCATTAAATCAAAGAGCCAGAGGAGATTAGTATGCTGCTATTAAGTACTCACAAGAACACACTTGAGACACCTGCTTGAGGCCTGCACTACTTAGAAAAAAAAATAAAAAGCCAAGAAAAATGAGAGTAGAAAGGATTATTAGGCACTGGAGAAAAAGCAGTTATTTGGAGATCGTGTAATTATGGAGTAATGCAGAAGACAGAGGCATTTTTAAAGAGAAAGGTGTTATTTTCTTGAATAAAATCAGTACTTGGTTTATCAGTACTGTCTACAACGGTGTGCACGTGGGCTGCACATTGCCTCAGCTGTCTCCACGGGAAGATGAGCCCTTAGAGAAAAGGAAAAGAAATAGCAGCATGGCACCACATCTACACAAAGAAGTTGCAATTCTATTCCAAAATCTTACTAGTGACTTCCTGAGCTTCTCTCTGCTGTATTTTTCCTCTACGTAAATTAGGCATAGTTGTAGTTGTCTTTCTACAGCATCTTGGGAGCTGTGACCTAAACAGAGCAACTGGGCTTGTGAACTGGATCAGCGGAGGCCAACCTGTTTGGGTACCACTTGACTGCATCTCTGGCATCCGACCATTCCTGGGCTCAAAGGCTGCCAACTAGCATATTCCTTCCCCATGGAAGAAGGTGATCAAACAAGAATTATTGAAAGCCTCGCTGGGCCAGAGATTGCTCAGCCCAGCCCTGTTCTGTGACGGAGCTATGGCACTCTGGGGAAATCATCACCATCTCCTGCTCGTGAGGTCTCTCTTCCCATCTTATTGAGAACTTCTAGCTGTGAGCTGTGCAAAGGTGTTGGTGGAAGGCTCTGAAGTGCAAAATACTAATGAATGGCTGAGTTAGGTGGAAACAAGAATAAAATAACTATATACAATATTTAAGGGCCATCAGAAGAAAGGATATTTAGGAAGGAGAGGAAAAACAGACTAGGTTACCAAAGAAAACTTAAACATGGATGAGTCATTTGGTGGAAAGTGCTTTAATAAAAAAATTGATGCATTTTGAATTGGGGGGGGGGGGAACTTTTGAAAACATACTGTCAGGGGTTCCTTGTATTTTCAGTGGCACTAAGAAGAAAAATCTCACTTTGCCTTCGAGAAGAGCTCAGAAGTCAGACAGCTGTAGTCCTGCACTGGTGTCTACATGAAGCACCTGACATTAAGGAGGTGACCTAAGCATTGCCTTGCCTTTCGTGGGCAAGAAAGCTGATGCAAGCTGGTCAGTATTTCAGAGATGGGCAATGCCCGCCTATGCTTCTTTGTCTCCAGTGAAACCAATTGTAACACTTCCCCATTCGGAAACAAATCGGCACAACACCTGGGTGGGTTGCAAAAGCATTTTCTAAACACTGCTGTCACCATGCCTTCACTATTCATTTGTGTATTAAGCTCCTAATTTTGAGTGCTAGCAAGAGGTTTCTCAAAGTTCACGTAGTGTAATTGTTACCTAAGGCTGGGAGATTCTGCTCTGCTTTCTAGGTTATTTAGTTGCAGATAATTTATGAGACTGCTGAGGAGGTTGAAAAATTGTTTCACCTCTCAGTTGTTCAAGCTTGCACTGGTTTTACAACAGATGGAAGAGAATTTTGCAGTTACGAGTGTCTGATTCATGCCGGCCGGCTGCCTCCCATCACTCAGTGAAGACAAAAGCCAGAAGGCTGGAGAAGAGCTTTGGTGGTTTTTACAGTGTCAGAGCTGGTCTGACAGATAGATGTATCAATAGTTTTAAAGCATGAAAGTGGTTCTTTGTTTCAGTGCTTTGTCTGCTTTTCTTATTTATAACAGGTAGCATTAGTGAAGCTGCATGGGGTATCACAGGTTTACACAGACCTACGGTAAATGAGCTAAACAGGAAAAATATTTTTGGAGTTAACTGTGTAAGACAAACTGACATCAGTTCCTAGATGTGCCAGGGACTCCTCTTCTCATTTTGAATATTTTTTCTTAGCACCTACCATATTAATGGTCTAGGAATGCCAAGTAGATGGTCCATAAATAGGACTGCACAGACATACATATACTGTCATTAGAGAGTGTTGGGGGTCATAGTTGTAGTCATAGTCAACTGGATCTGGGTTTGAGCCCCTTCTCTGATGAGTAACTTCTGACACCGGACAGGTCACTTAGGACCCAGCATGCTTTGGTCTACATTTCTGTGTGTTTGTTTCAAATTGATCCTCACTGTCCTTATGCACCATATGAATCATGATATGAATATGACTGTGGTGTGAAATCAACGGGTTTCATGCTATAGCTGAACCCACCTAACAACTGACCCTGCTAAAGGGGGAGATCTGCCCTCAGCCCCCTGTTGCTGTCAGCCACATAGTTGTGCCATTTCTTTGTGTCATTTCTGGCGCATATCTGAGCCCTCATTCAATGTGAATGCAATGATTACTGTTAGATTTTGACGTTTGGAGAGGGGTTCTTTTATTTTTTGTTAGGGTTAATTTTCTAAGCTTTAGTTTCTAGAGGTGATTCATGGAGGGAAGGGAGGGTATCAGGAGAGTGGCACACACAATGCAAGGGAAGCATTTAGCTAGAGGCAGGAGTTGAAGGAAGCAGAAGATGTGATTGGCACTATTGATACAACTGTCTTACCTACAACACGAAAACTCTCAATTATCTGATTCAGGAGCTTAGTCAGCAAAATTATGAGATACCAGTACTTTCAGAAGAGGTGATCTGAATCTCAGATGTGCAAGATCTTCTTTTCCTCACTGACTCAAAATCAGCCTGACTGTTTAGCCAGGATTATTAGCTTCTGGAAAACTAAAATAAAATTAGTTGAACACTAAACTGAGCACTTCATTTGAAAGTCTGAAATTTGGTGGGATCTGGGCTCTTGCCACCAATGGAAACTCACAAGGAGAGTGGAAGCTGATAACAAAAAGGCATTATTGTCTGCCTCCAGGAATTTTTGTGAAAGCAGTTGCATTATGAGTAGACAGTAAAACCCATTTTTGGAGTGAGACTCATGTCTGTATCCTTAGTGATTATACACTAAACTGCTGATAATGTAAAAATTCCACTTTACCTTGTGAGAGAAAAAAAAAAAAGAAATAAATGCTTAATTGCCTGTAAGGCTTTCAGGTAAGCTAAGCTAGGGAACACATTGGGAAGGCATTGGGTTTAGATATAATTAGGGTTTCTAATCGCTTGGTGGCATCAGACCCTAGGGAATGTGCCAACACACATATTTAAAGGACTTAAGGCATCTTTAGAGCAAGGACAAAATTGAACAGGGCCCATGTAAATGTCAATAACATCAAAATATTCAATACAAGACATTACAGAGGCACTTCAGTGTTCAAATTCCTTTTTGGAACTAACTTTTAGCCTTTCTGTGCCAGAGTTCACCATCTGAAAAATGGAGTTAAACAGTGTCTTCCCATGATGAAGGAGAGCTGAATACCACAATGACAGTAAATTCCAGACCCTTCTGTAATAAGGAGTGGGAGAGGAAGAAATGAAAAGCTTTTATCTACCAATTTACCTGTCTAACAGCTGCATTTTCGTAAGTGGTCAGAATCTGCACTTTCCTTTATGATATCTGAGAATCCCCTCTCTGCTGGGCTCTTGCAAAAGCTGTCTTCTTAATGTTTCCATATCCTATTCCCCCATTTGTAAAATACAGATTGTAAAACTTACTTTGTCTGGCTGAGCTGATCAGCTGGAAAGCACTTCAGGGCAGAGACCATCTTTTACCATAGAAGAGTATTGTATATGAAAGGTAATAAAAAAGTATCCATCCAAATTGTTTTTAACAGAAAATTGTGTTTTCAACAGAGGAGATGGGCATACAAATCAATTACTATACATTGTAGAAAAGATAATGCAAAACTCACCCAACATCCCCTTGAGGCTCAGTTCTATGGTTACTTGTTGTGAGATAGGTTACGTTATGTATTGTCATTTCTGCTACTCAGTTTCTCCGTTGCATTTAACGTGTACGTAAAAAGCCTCCTTTTGGTGCCGTTGTGAGGCTTCATTCATGCTTGCAAAACACCTTGAGCTCCTCTAAGAGTGGCTGAAAACCTTGATTATTCTGACACACAAACAATAAAAAAGTTGGGGAGTAGGAATCTCCATCTCTCCCTTTAAACACATTTGACTTACAAGCTCTATAACTTTCAAACAAGATTAGCATTATCAATAAATCACTGGGTTCACAGATGAGAAACACGACAGAATGCCTTGTTGCCGAGGCATGTATAATGACAATAGGTGCCTTAGCAACAGTTATAACTGCACTGCAACAGATTGTGCCCTAGAGCAGAAAATATCCTGCACACAAGAGGTTATTCAGGTACAGAAAAAAAATTAAAAACTTTAGTGATCATCACTAACGTTTTCAGGGTAGAGAGATAAAGGGAGCAGGAGTGGGAAGGGTGGGACTGGGGGAAGGGGAAAAGGAGTGGGGAGAAATGGCAAAGCTCTCAAGTTTTAAGACAGCTCAACCAGCTGTCGGGTAGCCAGGCAGAACAAAGTAGAGCACGTTTTGGGAGAAAAGCATCTCTGTTTGTAACCACAAGGGTATCTGTGGGTTCAGTGCTCTCACACACCGCAGAGTCCTGACGACACGTATCTTGTCCTGCGAGTCCCGTGCTCGGTTTTCTGACAGCTCGCTCTCCTTTCCTCACACATCCCCCCCGTGTCCCAGGGCATACCTGCTTCTCTGGCTTGCCTCATCCGAAATCACTAAGAACCTCATCATCTGTGTGCCAGGCATGCTCTGAAAGGCTGATTTGCCACCAGTTTTCCCAGCGCAGCTCCAGGGAGCGATACAGGAGAAAAAGAGGAGAGAAAAAGAAAACAAAAACTTCAGAAACACTCACATAATTATTCATATATAACACTGCCAGGTCACAAGCAAACCTCAGAAGGTAGACAGACTTTTGAGAAACATTTAATAAAGGGCGATTAACATTTGTCAACAAAAGATTATGGCATTTCAGTTCAAATTAGGAACTAATACCAGTGAATGGCCAGGGCTGGAATCAGTGGCCAGGGCTGCAGGAGGCTCTGGAGGATGAAGGTGAGCAACACAACATGGGCTGTGGGATGTCACAGAATCATAGAATCATCTAGGTTGGAAAAGACCTTTCAGACCAAGTCCAACCATTAACCTAGCACAGCCAAGTCCACCACTAAACCATATCCCTAAGGGCCACATCTACACATCTGTTAAATATCTGCAGGGATGGTGTCTCAGTCACTTCCCAGCTGTCCTTTTTAGTTCAGCTGCCCAAGTAACTAAAGGTAATTGTGGTGCAGTAGGATGATAATTAGTACCTGTACATTTGAAGCAGATCTTTCTTCCCAGTCCTGTAGGTCTTCACTGGGTTCAGAGCTGGATC
Source organism: Microhierax caerulescens (assembly GCA_035590215.1). NCBI lineage: Eukaryota > Metazoa > Chordata > Aves > Falconiformes > Falconidae > Microhierax > Microhierax caerulescens. The sequence goes on along the minus strand of JAVJGJ010000059.1, from coordinate 75,977,218 downwards.
TCAAGTGACTTCTGCACTAAGGACCATTTTCTTTCTATGTTTTGATGGAACCCAGACAACATACTGTTATACCCTTGTTAAAGCAGAATTAACAGCTGTTGCAGAAGGGTAAATCTCCTTGAAATGCATCGTTACTGTGTTCTAGCACATTGTTGGTTTGTTGGGTTTTTTTATTTTTCCCAGAGAGGAAATAGAGCTATCTCTAATTAGCTACAAGGCAGTTTGTCCAAGACTTTGCTTTACCTCAGATTTCTAGAGGTATCTACCTAGATACCAAACAAGAAAAAGAGGGTTGCTTTGTACTGCTTAAATGTTGGGGTGCCCCACTGCTTGAATTACTGACCCACAGGAGCTCAGACTCTATGAATTAGGGCCCCATTCCTTGGTTTCTCCTTTTTTTACAGAAAGTTGCTTCACATGGATTATTCCTAGGATTGTGCATCTGTTTCCCGCCTCTGTGACTTCAGTGAATATAATGTTCAAGCTCAGCATCAATTTTGCAGACTATCATCAGGTTTAGGTTTCATACTTTTTTCAGGGATTTAGCCCCAAAATGGGGCAGGAGGAGGTTGTCCCTACATCATTCTAAGCCTGAAATGGTTCAAGGGAAAATGGTTCAAATGACCTCATCTTCTAAAATGTTTCTGGGGCAGTGCAATGGCACGTGTCCTTCCTGTGTTTGCAGTTGTCTGCGATGAGCCAAGTCCCAGCTTGCTGCTCCAGCCAGGCAGCATCACTGCTCAGGGATGAATTTCTGTTGTGAGGTGATGACACAGATCCGGGTATCACTGGCATCATAACAATAATAATAGCCTCCACCAGACTGCTGTATCAGTTCTTCAAGTGGCATCACACAAATAAAGAGCAAAGCTAACACAGATAACTCCTCTGGGACACCGGACCCTCAGGGCAGATGCAAAATTGCCCTCATCTCTGCTTTGGCATCCTACGTATCCTGCTCTCCGCAGCTCTGCACTGTTTCAAGCTGGTTTCTTACTACATGTCATGGCAGGAAGAGCAGCTGGAGTCAATGGAGATGGCGGAATGTACCAGGAGAGAGAATCAACCCCAATATGAGGTCTGTAGCTTGGTTTTGGATTGTGGCTTTTCCTGACTAATGCCTGGAACAGAAAGGAAATCCCGAAATACTGGTGGCACAAATGGTACCTGCTCCTCCATACCATACCAGCCTTCAAAACCAGAATTCCTGCACTGCTTGTGTGGTGAATCGCTGCGGTATTTTTAAAAGCCGGAGCAAATTGTGGGCAGCTTCCTTTAGGACCGCTATTACAAGTATTATCATTTGGGAATGGGTTTTGGAGAAAACACTTCAAACTTGGAAAGAGCCTTTCTCTTCATCCCCCCCAGCTAGCCTGAGCAGGGGCCACAGCTGGCCCCTTTGCCTCCCTCTATCCCCCTTCCTCAGCAGTGGGTTAAAGACCTGCTGCAGAGCCCAGTGAAGACAACAGGTCTACCAGACCTTCATGGCTTTTAGAGCTGACTGAAGGCCCTGAATCACTCTTTAAAAATAATTAGTAACATGTTGCATGGGCACCTTTTGTGAGAAGTCTTTAGCTTGATCACATAAGAAAAGCCACGGGGACACTGCAGAAGTTGTAGGTCAGTATTTGCATGCACAGATGGAGCAATGGGTACAAGAGAAATACCCTGGTTTACTCCATCAACAAAGTGGCATTATGCACATTTAAGTAATATTTCTTTTCATCGTGGAGGTATTTTCCAAAGATAAAGGCTTTCATCCGTCAAAAGGCTTTCTACTAACAAGGATCAAAAGTTCCTACCTCAAGTAACTATGTATATTTCTAGAGCAATAACACATCAAAAATTGTTCCAAAGCATTTTCAAACAGTTTTAAACAAAGTGACTGTGAAAAAATAAATTATTAGGTCAGGATTAACAGCCAAAGCTGTAACATTTAATTGAATAGCTCTACAGCAGAGATGGCTGGGGGCTAAAAGGGTGAAGCCCATCTGGAAATTGTCCCCACTGAGAAGACTTTTGGTATTAGAATGAAAGTTGGCTTTAGATTCGACTGAGTTATCAAATTTAAAATAAGCAGAAAGGGTCAGATTCTGAATTTGCCTTGTTTTCCTCTAGTTATTTGCATTAAAAGTCCCACTTGCTTCCGCCTGCTCATTTCACTACCTTTTCATCAAGCTGAAGTAGGAGCTCATAGACCCCTAATTACATGTAGCAGTATCATAAGATTTTCTTTTTTTTTTTTTTCATTTCTTCCAGCTGTAAATCATTACCAAGTTAAATCAGCATCTGTTCCATTTACTGTTTTAAAAAAAAGACTATTTTTAAATTAGCAACATCTAAGTCTGTCTTTCTGGGAAGAACTATTTTTTTGTTTATTTGTTTGTAGGAAAACAAGATTCTTAAGTAATCACTTGATTTCAAGAGCTGAGTCTTTAAGGAAAATATCAACATTGTAAATTAATGGTAATACTAAGGCAATCGATTACCTTGGCTAAAAACGCCAATCTGAATCAAAAACTAAGGACAGGTGCATACAGAAAAATATAGATTTTTTTTCCTGCTTATTTTTTTACACTTTTGGGCAACACCTGGCCCCTGGACTAGCCCTGTAGACTACTCTAAAAGCAAAACACTAGCCACCTAAAAGATGAGTTGATTAGGATATAGAGGAAGAACACTAGGTAGACTTTTCCCCAGGAAACTGGTGTTTACAAAATGCAAAAGTCCTTCTTTTTTCAGGCCAGATTATGCTCCTCTTGGAAAGATTAATTTTTTTTTTCTCCTGGTGTTAATAGTCCTAGAGGAACTTACTGAGTTGACTGTTCTCAAGGGTTGTTGTTGGTTGGTTGGTTTTATTTCCCAGAAAACTTATAACTTTAATCAAATCAAAACACATTTTCATTGGGTCCTTTAGAAAGGTTTCTTCAATGTATTTTCCATGCCAAATTCAGCCTCTAGCCACTTCTCTCTAGAACTGTTTAATTAAGCATTTCAGGGTTGGAGGTTTTGGGTGGTTTTTTAATTACATGAAAAAGTTTTTCTCTTCTATTTTTTTTTTCCTGAATCTACTCTACACCAAACCAGTAACATAATTTCACAGTAAACTCTCCAGAAATCAGGCACATAGCAAGCAAAGCCAACTTCAGTTTACATCAACAGAGATTTATTTTTCTCTCCAGGAGGGAAACAGTGTTTAGTTACGAGGTTCTGCAAAATAAATTACTCAACGACAATCCAGGTTATCCATTTGCGTAATCTGGCAGTACTCTATTAGCGGTGTGAAGTAGTGCCAATTTATAGTAATTAGTGAGTTAGACAGTATGGCATTGCATTAAGAAATGTTATACAGTTCCCAGTAAGGTGCAGTAAAAATGCATCCCATAGAATAGTTGTTTACCATTTGATGTTTTCATCAGCTACTAGTGCTCTGAATTTCAAACTAGACCTGAAAAGAGTAACTTGAGTTGTTGTTTGTTATGTATTCATTTTCACTTCCCTAAGTTTAGACTTAAATATTAATGAAGGAAAGATTAAAAAAAATAAAAGCAAATCCCATAAAACCCCTCCAGCCATGCTGTGGGAATCCATCATTTTCTAGCTGGTGGCGATACAAATAATGTAATGTCTTTTTCCTCCACATTCTTAAGGATAGTTAGAGATACCTGAACTACCTGGAAAATAAGTAAATAAAAACAATATAATATTCAGCTGCTTGTGTATTCCTGGCACACGGATGGAACACATTTCTTCCTGATTAGAACAGCCAGAGTTGTCTGTCATCTCTGCCAAGCTCCAGCTCCACTGCTCAGCACTGAAAACATTCCCTTTTGATGCTTCTTTGGCCATAACTCAATCTTTCTAGTAGCAACAAGAGCTGGATAAAGGAATGTTTTTCAGTTTGCTGCTGAAATAACAAGCCTGAGGAAAAGTATTAAGCTGTGCTGAAGTGAAAAAGAAATTTCTTGTTGGATTTCAAATGATGATGTAACCCAAATCTATTTTGGTTAGCTAGTTTTATTTCTATCTTTCTTTTAGACTTACTTTTCTTTTGTAGGTGGATGTTTTCAATGAAATACTGCTTCAGTCTTATTTTGAAAATACTGAAGCATCTTTCTGCTTTTCCAAAATGAAGCATATTGTTAAAAAGTCCATTAAATACTTCTCTTTTATTTAACATTTATCTCAATTTGTGGGGCAGGAGGTGGCCCTTATTTATCTGTGTGTTAGATTTTGTCCCAAAATACACACTCAGTGGATGCTGAATTTGAAAACCTGCTTCAGTCACAAACCAAGTCACAATTTTTATTGAATATACTCACTCACAATCTTGGCAGATGAATGCAGGGCTCAGGGCTGCAATTCAGCAGGTTTTAAAAGCAGCCATTAGAAAGTGTCAGAGGGCCTGCTTTCAGCTGCAATAAATTAATATGGGTAGCATGCTGGTTGAGATGAGCTAATAACAGAGATTGCTGAATGAATCCCAGCATATGGTTTATAGGAAACAAAGAAAGAGAAGCACTGCCAAAGAAGACTTATTGCACCCTCAATAGCTGGGTTTGAATACTGTTTTGGTTGTCTTAGAATTTTACTTACCTTCACTGCCTGTGCTCAGGACAAATGAAGGAATTTAAGAACTGAAGCCCAGTGATTTCATGTTACAAACCCCAGCTAAAACAAGTTTTTACCAGACTTACTTCTGCTGAGTTTCTGGGTATGGGAAGGAATTAAAAGCAAAAAGCGGTTAAAAAGCTTTAGGTTAGCCTATGGTTTAGGTTTAGCATAGGTTTAGCCTATGGGTCCCTTTCAATTAGCCATTTCATGTTGTTCTGGCTTTAATTCATCTTGCCTTCCAGATTAGATGAGGCTGCAGCAGGGCTCAGCTCTTTCAGGCTGCAATAGATGAGCCGAGTGCTGCAGCTGATGCCAGATTTATGGTCGCTAACAATGTTATTTCTGATCCAAAGCGGTATCCATTTCACCTCTGTTAAGCCCTCCAAAGCTAAAAGCTAGATTAAACACTCAAGTGGGCACCTATTCTGCAGACACCAGGAAGAGGTCATCTCATGGCAATGGTGATTCCCCCTGTTGTAACCTATGTGTTCACAAGTGGTGGGATGAATTACTCTGGAAATGTTTGTCTCTCTTCGCTGACTATGGAGATTGCTTAGAAAGCTTGTACAGATTAACTTTGAGATAGGCAGCATTGAGTAAAATGACTTCCATCATGCTGTCTTCCTCATGCTAACTGGAATTTGAGGTGCCCTGAGACAAGAAAAAAAAAAAAAGAACTTAATATGCAAAGGAAATAATCTGTCTAAGGACTCAGGCATGTTAGAAATTCATGAATTTGCTTCACATACCATTTCAGAAATCCTGAAGGGTTTTATTGTTCTTACAGAGCAAATAGACTCATTCTTGAAAATTTCTGTCATATTTCCTATTTCATATCATTTAAAAATAAGAACAACTTGTAAAAGACCTATTGACAGTACTGCGGTTTAGTGTAAACACAACCTGTGACAAAAAAAGTTGAAGAACCTGAAAAGGTTTCACTGGATTACAGAAAATGTCTTTAATGCTGCCATTTTTTCAAGAAAAGTTTCATTTTTAAGAAAAGTCTATTTCTGATGCAGAAAAGTATTCATCAGCCAGGTTTATTTATAAAAAACTTTATGAATAATTGATTTCTGAGTTTAGTGTTCAAATCTGAAAAAAAAAGGAAGATTGCTTCAGGAAAAACCTCAGCTGATAAAATGTAAGGTTTTCTGATGGAACTTTCAACTGTATATAACCTTTAATAATTATTCTGTAATAAAATAACTTGAATAAAAACAAATGTATTTTTAACATTTTTAGACTTCTTGAAATATCTTTCCCACATTGAAATCATACACTAAATTCAGTTTAAGCTGAAAAATACATTGAGGCTGCAAAGATACATTTTGCACTAAATAAAATACTTAGAGGAAGAAGCTCACATGATCTTACCCACACCTAATAATTACAAAACCACTATGAGAAACACCATGACCTTAATAACATCTATCTGGTCAGGTGGATGTTATTACCTTTAGATGTTATTACCTTCCTAAGGTAATAATTAAGGGTGAGAATTGTTGGACGAAGACAAGCTGACCACATCCATAACATAGCTCAAGTGTGGACTTCAGGTGTGTGATCTAAACCAGTTGTCTAAGATCCCTCTGTACTAAATGAAAGAAACAAAAAGTTCCTGAGATAATTTATTCTTTCACAAGGTCTGTGAGACAGAAATCGTCTGGAGATGTCTCTGTTTCAAATAATATTAAGGAGAATCATAACAGCTAGCTTAATTTAAGCAACATTTTTAGGCAGCTCAGTTGAAGTGATACAAATCCCACTTTTAGCATGGCCCACATAAAGAAAAAAAAAAAAAAAAAAAAAGGAAAAAAAAACCACCAAAAAACCAAACTGTCTTAGAATAAATCTTTCCTTGCATTTTCTTCTAATGAGCTCTTGTTTGCCACACCTTTTTGTATAGAATCATAGAATCATTTAGGTTGAAAAAAACTTTCAGATCATTGAGTGCAAGTGTTAACCCACCACTGCCAACCCCACCACTGAACCATGTCCCTCCCTAAGTGCCACATCTACACAATCTACACATCTTAAGTACCTCCAGGATGGTGACTCCACCACCTCCCTGGGCAGCCTGTTGCAATGCTGGACAACCCTTTCAGTGAAGAAATTCTTCCTAACATACAATCTAGACCTCCCCTGGCACAACTTGAGGCTGTTTCCTCCTGTCCTAAATAACGCTTTCACTTTTATTTGCCTTTTTTTTCCTCATTCCACCTTAATGATTTTATGTAGTTCATCCATACAAATAGATCTTTATCAGGTAATTGAGTTCCATTACGGGTTCATTTAGAAGTTTTCAAATAGATAGTAAGAAAGAGAGAGGAGGGGGAAAACCTAGTACAATACAGATCTATACGAGGCAGAAGAGAAATTAATTGGTTGCTATACTTTGTTTAATCTATACGGGGATAAAATGGATAAACCCTGCATGTAAGAGGGCACCAGCAAGATTAAACACTTAATCATGGTGATTCTGACTTACATTGCTGGGGTTAAATTCAGGGTGAGAAATTTTCTATCACAACACTCTGGTAGGGGAAATTTTCACCTTTTGTGGAAATAAAAGCCAAAGATCAGATATTAGTGTCACAACAATCCTGTCCCTCTTCTACAACTGTGGACTATCAGCTCTGCGTCACACTGCAAAATTTAATCAGCTGTGTTATGAACACTGATTTTCAAAGCAGCATGTGAGAATGTACACAGAATTGCACCTATTGGGTTATTTTTCCTAACACATTTTACTTTAGTGTCTCTGTTTGTAAAACCACAGGTTCGTTTTGTCACTGAAGGGGGCTGTTGGAGGCAGTGTTTGATTTTAAAAGGCTTTGTGCTATCTTAACAACTTGTTCACTATCTCAGGCAATAAAGACAAGGGAGGGAAAGCATCCCCAGTGAATGGAAATCCAAGCACCAAGGAGCATCACCTGATGTCCTTTCCCAAGTCCATCCACCCCATCAGACTGCATCTATTTACATGAGCATTTATTCTTGTTTATCTTTACCTGTATATATGTTTACCTTCCTTTTTTTTTATCAGTTTTATCAGTCTTCCTGAAGAATGCCAGCTTGCAGCTCCTGTGTCGCAGCTACTTCTGTGTATGTGCGAAATGCTGGGTGATAATTACTTTAATATTCTGCTCACATAGACAATACTATGACTTTTACATTAAAATAGATGCATGCATTAGGTGTACATATAAATATATATTTACACAAAGTCCCTAGGTGGCTTGGTTCCTATGAGAAAATATAGATAGATAGGAACTTTCTTCATCTCTTTTGTCTCAAGGAATGATACATGGTGATGGATAGAAAGAGGAAATAGTCTGTGATTCAGTAGCAGTATTGTTTATTTTCTCCAGTTCTTAAAATCACTGACCATCTTCAGTAGATGCTCTTGCAGCAAAGAGATGTGCCTCTGGACTGCACGTGCTTCACTGCCTGTACAGGTTGAATTCAGCCACTCCAAACAACACTTCATCTCTTGAAAGATGTGACTGTGGGGGAAGGATGGAATGATTTTCACCCAGATCACAACGTGAGATTGTTAATTCCCTCTTTGACAGGAAATAAAAGCTTTTCCAACTCACTTCTGGACCTATGAAGGCCATAAGTTGGCAGATGTGTTCGGTTTCTGAGACTGCCAACTATGAAGCTCATGTGTAGTCCTCTATGGGTAAGGGTAGACCTCCTGCACATACGAAGTCCCTGACCTAGTCCCCCATGCTGTGATGAGAAGGGACCTTCCCTGGCTCTCCAGGACACTGTCCACATACCAAGTAGCAGCAGAACAAACTGTACTATACCAACAACCTCACGTGCTGGACATGCCAGCTAGTGCCTTACTGGCTTCAAGCAGAGAAGACACTTTGTGCAGATGAGATTTAGGTTCAGTGTTGAGTAGAAGCACCATCCAACGGCCACATCTTCTCACAAGGTGTGATAGGAAGAAAAAGAGAACAGGAGAGTGGGTCAGAAGAAAAAGAAAGTACAGATATGGGTAAAGCTGGGAGACATCTGCCAGAGCAGTAAACTCCAGGACATTGTGAATTCCTGCCTCCCACCTTGTAGCTAAAGGGATTCAGGGAAAGGATTATAACTCTCCATCACAGTCCCTTCCTTGGGCTGCTCCCAGGGAAGCATAATTACATGCCACCCCTTATCCAGGACTCAGCCTAAGGGCGTAACGTTACCCAAGGACACCAGCAACGGAAAAGACCTATTAGGTCCATTTAGCCAGTTCCCCAGACACTGCAGGAGTCCAGCCTTGCTAGCCTTGGGCATGAAGCTGTCATATAGCTTATGGGTTTGCGACTTCACAGGCTCACATGCTGCTGGGACTTCTGACACTGGGCTTCGGCAATTTTTCAGATGTATAAAATAGATGATGTTTATATGATTGCAAAGTCACCATGACCCTTGGTGAGTCAGTGTGGGTAACAGCACAGTCTTTAATGTTGGGTTCAGTTGATACTATGGCACCTGTAGCAGGTCAGAATCAAAATAGTGTTTGTGAACAGAAGAGTTATCTGGTACAACCTGGCAGATGCACAGGAATGGTACAGAAGTCATTTTACTGCGTAAAGCAGTGGAAAATGGACAGTCTGTGATAGGTGGGTGGCAATACTGCATAGCAAAAGCTGAAGGAGTTATTTAACTTCTGCAATGCTCTCTGAGGGTGTCTTCCCCATGCAAAGACACAAAGAGCATAGAAGCTAGAGTTTGTGCTGACTCAAGTCTTCAAAGTCCTTATGCCACTTTGTCACAGGAGGCTCTTTGCCCTCAAAACAATGTGCTCAGCCTTTTCCATATCCTGAGTAATCAATCAAGCCTACCTTTTTCTTCTGAAGAGGACCTATGATTTCCCTAGTCTTTTACCACCAAGGCGCCTATAGAAGCCTTTCTTGTTGCCCTTGACATTCCTGGCCAGATATAATTCTATTGGGGCTTTAGCTTTCCTAACCTGATCCCTGGCTGCTCAGACAATTTTTCTATATTGTTCCCATGCTACTTGTCCTTGCTTCCACCCTCTCTAGGCTTCTTTTTTGTGTTTGAGTTTGTCCAGGAGCTACTTATTCATCCATACGGGCCTCCTGGTGTTTTTTTGCTTGACTTCTTATTACTGGGACACATTGTTCCTGAGCTTAGAGGAGGTCATCCCTGAATATTAACCAGCTTTCTTGGGCACCTTTTCCCTCCACGACTTTACACCATGGATCCCTGAAGAGGCCAAAAGCTGCTCTGTTGAAGTCCAGGGTAATGATCTTGGTGCACACCCTCCTCACTGCCCTAAGGATTTTTCATGGTCATTTCATGGTCACTGCAGCCAAGGCTGCCCTTGAGCTTCACATTCCTCACCAGCCCCTCCTTATCGGTGACAACAAGGTCCAGCATAACACCTCTCCTCATTGGCTCCTCTAGCGCTTGGAAAAGGAAGTTATCATCAATGCATTCCAAAAACCTACTGATCGTCTACGCTGTGCTGTGTTGTCCTTCCAACAGATATCAAGGTGGTTGAAGTCCCCCATGAGGACCAGAGCTTGTGAACATGAGGCGGCTCCTGTCTGTCTATAGGAGACCTCACCTGGTCAGTCTTCCTGGTCAGACAGCCTGTAGAAGACTCTCAGTATAACATCACCTGTCCCTGCCCCTGCCCTACTTTTAATCCTGACCCATAACCTCTCCGTGGCTCCTCAGACATCCCCAGGCAGAGCTCCATGCTCTCCAACTGGCCATTGACACAGAGGGCGACACCTCCTCCTTGTCTCCCCTGCCTGTCCTTCCTAAAGAGCCTGTATCCTTCCATTCCAACACACCGGCCATAACAGTCATCCCACATATCTCCATGATGCCTGTAAGATACAGCCCTGCAGGAGTATGCACGTCTCTAACTCTTCATGTTTATTCCCCACGTTACAAGCAAGTGTTTTTTTTATAAAGGTGTTTAAGTTGGGCCCCGATGAAGCTGGCTGGAGCAGCTGGAATTCCCTTGTGACGCTCTTCAGATGCTCTCCTGCTGCCCTGCCGTCCCTCTCCGGGCTCTGGATGTCTGTTGCTGGTACTGGCATCAAACTGGTAGGAGCGGGATGGATTTGGGCTCCCTTCCCTTTCTTTTCTTTTAAAGAAAAATAAACCAAATTAAATAGGGAAAAAATATTTTTTAAATCAGGGGTGGGGGAGAGAGAGAGAGAGAGATCTGCAGAAGGAACAGTTAGTGATTTTGTGCTTTCTTAAGGATTTAAAGACTGGAACCAAGATACGCTGAAGAGCTGAGAAAAGTAGCACTTTTTAAAATCATTCTCCTCTTTGAGATTTAAGACACTAGATTTTTGCTGTAAGAAATTTAAGAATTCACACTGCTTAACTCTTTTCTGGATTCAGACAGCCAGTGGTGCAGTATTAAGACTGATATCTAGGTTTAATGGGATTAATCAAGCATCCTTTTAGTGGAGGATATAGATGGAACCTAGACAGCACAGTGAGAAGCCAAATTGTTTAGATGGGTAAATACAGGTGGGGAGAATCCCATTCCTCAGTCCTGCCTCTCCTTCTTTAGAGTGCCTGAGTCCTTCCCTGCATGGATCTGAGAATGAACCACTTCCAACCTCACTTCCACGGCATGAAAACAGAAAGAGCAGCTTCTCTTACCTTGGAGGGTTAGGGAGGTGATAAATTTCAAAAAGTTATACCTGCATAAGCATGAGCACCAGGGCTAAGTATCTTTGAAAGTTACCGTTGGGATGTTTAAAAAATTGTCAAGCTCTGCAAAGTTTCCTTGTATGCTTTTTCCCCTCCCTGCTATGAACTTGGCAGCTCCCCGCTGTGGGTTACTTTTGGTGTGTGAGCTGCGCCTGCCTCACGCCCTGCACCCTGGTTTGTACAGGCTCCAAACCCAATGAGGCCAGCACTTTAGTAGTGGTTAAAGACAACACATCTTAGAAGCCACAAAGTCTCTTCTCTGGAAGTCTTCCTTTCTCAGAACCTCACTTCGTACTTCATCTTGGACCTGCCTGGTTTCACAGATGAAGCACGGCTTCTCACAAATGGCTTTTGCATCCCACAGGTCTTACTTCTCCCTGCCTCAGAAATTTTCCATCACAGTGTCATGGCCTTTCTCTGCTGTATAAGCCAGTGAATGACATACAGTTGGGTGGCCTCATTTGGTCCACCAAGGAGCCATGCCTGACTCAGTGTTATGGAGCAGGAGAAAGCATGTAGTGTGAATAAGCAGCTGGGGCAGAGACTGCCAGCTGGTGCCCATGCTTGAAGGAGGTCCAGAGGAATCGTATTTAACATGATTACTGTATGCCCTGATGTGCCTGAGATGATTATAAAATGTAGGCATTATCCCAGGTCCCAACACATTTAGAGCACTAAATTATCTTAGGCTTTGGTCTGGGACACAGAACTCCCTTTATTTCATTTTCTTAAATTCTGGCTCAGCCGACTTACTGTTCCCAATACCCTGTATGACGGATAGGACATGGGAGCCTGTGCTTTGGACTGTGTAACCCAATGGTGAGCACAGGGAGTGGGGTTATCCTCCAATGTCTGATCTGGTGATGGACACCCATCCTCATCCCTAACACTTTATACTTTATCCACAATGTGACCAGAAACATCAAATGCTTTCCTCTTCTTATTACATGACCTGATGAAGTGTCAACCATATAATAAATTCTAGAACATCTTCTTGTCGTGCAAGAACATGGGAATATAGGACTGGGTCATTGAGTCAATTGGACTTTATCTCAGGCATTACCCCATTTTTATTCCATTAAATTATTGTGTGCCATTGATTGTCACTGTTTAGTTCCATCAACAATTTTCTCAAACTTTTTGAGGTTCAACTTCAAAACACGGGGATGCTTTTGCCCCTCCACTATCTTGTGTTTTCCCTTGGTGTTCCAAAGTATTGGTAGAAACAAGCCCTTTGTTCCAGGAAGCTAAAAGAGTCTTTTCCACTTGGTTTTACGTTGAAGACTCTTCATTCTCCTGTGTTTGAGATTTACCCTTCCTTGATTAATTACCATTTAAATAATCTTTGTTGGAAGATGAGCAACTAAATTTTACAAATATTTACAACAGAGTCTTACCTGTATTTACAAAATCACCAGTATTTCTGTCTGGAAACTTTTCTCTTGTAGTACCTGGTACTACACCTGTCCTTTGTTCACAGTTGCATTATGATACTGGATCCTGGGTATCCTGTAAATAAATTTTATTTACAGGTCCTTTTCCTCCTTCCTTTCATGACTTTCCCCCAAAAGTATGATCTTACATTTTGACTTTATGGATGGAAACACAACAGGCTACATTGTGGAATATGGTACAGTGAAGAGATTTTTGTGCTAGTACAAATCTGGAAGCATATAATAGCCAAAACCCCTTTAATTAGGTGCCATAATTTGTCATAGAGGCAGCTATGTAGTTGTTAAAGGCTGTTGTCTTGGCCCAGTGCAGTGCAGACCCCCCAGCCAGTTCTGTCCCACTTTGAGATTCCCTGCCTTGTGCTATGCTGTATGATGTTGCCTATGTGGAAGTCTTTGGGTGAAGGAAACCAGAAAATATGGTTTTCCACTCTATGAAAAAAAAAAAAAAAAAAAAGCATAAATATTTATGATGAGAATAAAATGACATATACATTTAAGGATTAGAGTTAAACCTCATTTTATCAATACTATTTTGTTGTTGTTGCCTGGACAGTTGCAACTGGAACTGAAAAGTAAGCCAGGACTGATGAGGTTACAGGAGAGACATGCTCTCTCAGATAATCTAAGTGCTCATCTTCAGCAGTGCATGCCATTTTACTCAGACGTAGCCATTTAACAGTCAGACATTTCATATAACTGCTGTTTGCACTTCCCCTGGGGGAAGCAGGTAAACAGGGAGGGATACGTCCAAATAGCAAGAGATTCACTCCACATAGTTTTCTAGGATAAAGGGATTAAACACCCTCTGGAGTTGCCCAGTTTCTTTGGGGGTTAGGCTAGACTTTAAATGATCAGTTTAGGCTAAACTAGGTGCTTCAGGACTTGTCTCAGAGCCAGCAAGTAAGCTCAAGTCTTAATTTAACCTCCTACTTAGTTGTTAGCCTTTTCCCTGATATTTTTTGTCCTGTCCCCACTGGAATTATCTAGAGCTTTGTTTGGAGAGTGGCAAACCTCATGGATTGTTTCTAAAATGGACACAAATGGATCAGGTTGGCTCCTTTGAATTTACATAGCTCTCCAACACTATCCCAGCAGTTTTTACAGATTCACAGGCCTCAATGTGCCCTCCTGATAAACCACAGAGCACATAGCACATCTTCAGCTTCATGTTGTGAATGCACCCCTTGAGGAGTTACAATAGAATTCTCTCCTAATTTAGGAATATTTTATTTTAAACACACACATGCACTTCTAAACACGTCTTACCATCACAGGGTACCACAGCAGACAAGGAAGAAATTCAAATCTATGCGCCAGGCAAAGTGAACATGGCTTGTGTATACCACTTGGCTTAGAAGCCATTGAGTTATCTCTATCCTTGTTTTATTTAGCAATTAAACACGCAGAGTAATTTAGGTTGGAAGCAAATGCTGGGACTCATCTGGTCTAAAACCCTGCTTAAAGTGGGTTAGTTTCAAATCAGGTATATATATGTAGCCCAGGGTTTTGAAGACTAAATTAAGTGAGAGGTGTGCTGCTCCTAAATATTAGCAGGAACTGCACACATCTTTTCTGGGCCACACTCATTCTGGTGCTCGTAATATAAATCCAGTTGTTCAATGCAAGAGAAAAACAGAATCACGTCTCCTGAATGCTTCCTGACTTACCTTCAGGACATGGTGAATACTTCTCTATTAAAAAGCAGGAGTCAGAGATGTTTCCTGTTGCTGGAACTCATCTTTCTCTAACATTATGTTATTAAAAAAAAAACCCACACATGCTTTTGGGTCCACAACAATAGGGCTTCTCCTAAATGGTCCCCAGCATGGTTTGGGAAATAGTACAGGGACCTTTCCCAATACTTAACTTAGATACAGGTATTTTAATTTAAGGGGAAGAAAGTTTAATTGTGTAGGTGCAGGCCGTTCCATGTTACTTAACCTCAGTGACTTCCAGCCACACTTAATTCACTGGAACAGACATAGGCAGTGCCTCTCCCTTAGAACTAACATTTTTATTTCTTTTTTTTCCATATGGTCTAAATGATCCTCTCCAAGGACAAGTGTAATCTCCACTCCCTTTCTATAGTGATAAAATCAAAATGCCTCGTAGGCCATGTGTGGTACTGGAAAGGTTTATCATGAGGTAGCAATCCAAGGTCTTTAGAAGAGGCTTTACCATTTTCCTCTTGCAGCGCTAAGTAAAACAGTACTTGTGGTCATTCTCTCATGCTATGCCACCCTGCTTAATTACATTACGCAGTGCTTTCATTTGCTCTAATTCTTCTTCAGTTTGAAGGGGGTTTTTTTCTCTGAGTAGAACATTTGCAATCTGCCTTTTTACTGTGCATGCAAAAAGTAGCATGTTTTTAACTTCTGAAAACTCATTCAAGGAGACAGCATCATTTTTGTACATGGTGTTCTCTGAGAGTGCTGCACATCCTGCATGCTTGGTTGGTAGCAGCTTAATGCTGTCACGGTCCTCCAGGGGCTTGTCCCATGTGGTTATAATTAACTTTTAATGTCTGCCTTCAGGGCAAAACACTTAAGGGGTTAACCAGTTTTCTCCAAAAGAATGAATAGTTAAATGCTAACATACGTTTATCAATATATTCCACAATGCGGAGAAAAATACCTAGATATCTTTTCTTATGCTTGTATCATATTTGTCTAATTCAGAGCCGTTTGCCAACTGAAGAGTAGAGATTATCCTTTCAAGTCTTGTAATATAAATGTGCTTGCTACATGCTTAACACAAGCTTACTTAGTAGCTGAGTCAGTGTGAAGCTTTGTTGGACCAGATCTCGTTGGCATTTAACTATTGCAAGCACTTGTAGTCTTTCTTTCTCCCGTAAGTACATGTTGCATCAGGCTGAGACCTAGGAGAGTGTCTTAGTACAAGGACATGTATGATTTTGCAACTAAACCAGACAGACTTTACTTATAATGTTGCCAGGGAGATGGGGAAAGTTATCATATAAGATTATAATTACTTCATCAGCTGGCTCCTGTATTGTTAGAGCGGGATTCAGCTCCTAAACACAGTAGCACAATGTCACCTGAGACACCCTAGGGTACCCAAGGCACCTACTCAGTGCTTAAAATGACACTAGACATCTATATTTGGACTCGATCCCACCTTAAATTTCGATGTTCATGAAGGACACAATGAGCAGGATCTGGCTCCTCAAACATAGATGTCTAGTGCCATTTTAGGCACTATGGGCTATCCTGCCAATTCAGAAGGGTTCAGGGCTCCTTTAACACCTAGATGCATCTCCCATGACACAGATCACTGTGTTCAGAAAACAACATTCTTCTTATTGAATTGAAACCGTACAATCTGGCACCTTCCTGTGGATACCTGACTGATCTCCAGATGGACTGGTGGATATGCAGGTTGCAGTTTAGCACAAAAGCATCCGCGTCTGAAGCAAGAAGCTTAGCAGGAGAGTTGCATGACTTCTTGTTATGTAGTCAGCATGTCTGCAGTGAGCCCTCAGCACTGCATGGTGTGGACACACCTCAAAGATCTGTTCTGAGGCTGGAGTAAGTGGTGAAAGAAAAGCCAGGGCTCTCCAAGCATGCTGAGTGAGCCCACAAAAGGGGAGTGAACTTGTCCAGAAGCTGAAATATTGGGAAAAAAATATATATATATATATTTGCCCTGCTTTGCTCCTGTATGCTTGGCTGTGATTTTTTTTTTCATTGATGTACAGTCCAGAAATCTTGAGAGACTTAAGGGAGCATAATATGGCATAAGATTGTGTCCTCTGATGTCATGTCATTTCCTTTTCATGTCCTGAAGACCTTCAAACTAATTCAGTGTGTTCTTAGAGAAGTTACAATAGATTGAATGGCTTTCAGGGCAGACACTACAGTGGGGGATATACTTGGATAAAGCATTTATATTCTGTGGGAATTTATCTCCAGATTTTCTGAGGTATACCAAAATCAGGATATAGTAATCTGGGGACATTCCATCCTCAACTACCTCATCCCCTCATATGTCACTGGCTGTGGACCATCCCATGTTTCAAGCCTCAGATTCAGCATCTCTGGTGAGTACAGCAACCTGCTGGTCCACCATCACGCTCTTCATCAGGAACTGCAGCAGCAAAAGCACAGCCTTTCAGCTGTGATTTCTCCCAGCCTCACTGCCCATCAGTGCCTGAAGCTAATACCAGTCTCTGTGATCTGCTGAGCCTGAAGAGTGGGCACATTTTGTCTTGCCTGCTATGGAAGCAAAAACCTTCAGCCGTGAAAAGAAGAGGATCATCAGGTTGACAACAGTTCAAGCAACACAACTAAAATCCTCAAGAGCAGGATAAAAGCTGTAGATAGAATTAAAAAATGTGTGGCTTAGCCACTTTACATCCATGTGTCTATACAATAACAAACTCCAGGATGATGATAATCCCTCTTTTAGAGATGGATGTGGACAAGGCACAAAGAAATAAACTGTTGGCCCTTGTGTTGCTTGGCAAATTAGTAACATGTGTAAGGTAAGAGCTGAGATTTTGAGAGTGATAGCTGTTCAGCTGACCACACTTTCAAGGCTGTACAATGTTGTGAAGCAACATTTGCTGGCTTCAGGCTGTTAAGTCTCTGCATTGTCAGCCCGTTCTGTGGAGACACAACTGAGCAACATTAACTTTTATACACAGTCATTTCCTTATTGTTGACTTGATCTGATCTCAGTGGAGAGCTGCTGTCAGTATCCCTCAAAGAAAATGGGCTCCGTTAAACACCTTCAACTGGTGCTCGAGCAAAAGCTTGCAACCTTCAGTTAAACGTAACTGCCTTTGCAAAAGGGAAAAAGTGAAGAGGAAGAGCCTGATACATAGCTTATTAGGGATTTCAGAAAACACTTAATACACTTGTGTGTTCTCTGACTGCAGAATAAGCCTTTGACTTTCGGTTTACAAAGTCTGATTTATTATCCAATTCTTCTGCATGTCAAAGAGCGCAACTATGAGGTAAAGCCTCATAAAACGTATCACAGTGTTTTCTTCAGTGTTTTAAGGCTCATATATATATTTATGAGCAAAGAGTCAGCCTTAAACAGCAGATTTCATTGATGTTAGGAGGCACCTGGGGTAGCTCTCTGGCAATCACTCCAATGACAGGTGGTATACACGATTACACAGTATAGCTCTTGGTAACTTCCAGTTAAATCATCCACTTTTAAAGAACATCTCAACATTATGAAATCAAAAGAAAGTAATACACATCTTTTCCACATTCCTCTCCTCTCAGTATTGCAAGAAACTAAACCCAGCTGTGTCAGGCTAGACAGTACGTTCTTCTAAATCAGTCTCCTTTTCCAGTAGCATTGGAATAGGTGGACACTGTCAGAGTAAGGTCCCAGTCCACAGCCAGAAATAACGGTTTTTTTCTCTTGACTCAGTTACGTTCTTTTGTAAGTCTGCAGCTATTAAACCTTTTTCATGCAATCATGTAATTCTTCAAACTCTCCCATAATAGATAAAAAGTTAGTGATTTATGAAACTTGACATATGATAAAAGATTGGAAGTTTTCTATATTGCTAGTAATAAATTACATTAATTATAATTAGCACACTTTTTTGAAAGTAGGCTTTGCTGAAGCTATGTACATATAACTGAAACTGAATCAAAACTGTTTTTCCTAACGGAACTGCTTGGAGCCGAAGAGAAGAAATGGGACCTTTTGATCATTTGATGTTGCTCAAATTACCATAGAATTGAAAACTTCAGTTTTGCATCCAGTCAGTTAGCACTCTTCCAAGCAATTCACAAACTGAGTGTAAAGCAGAAACAATACAAAATGAGAAAATTTATGTAGAAACTCTGATTTACGTTGGAGGTAGGGAGGGGTGTAGCTAAGTTTCACAGTATGGATATGACCAGACCTTGCCATAAGGCTTCAGAGCATGAGAATAGACTTGGTCCTGGTGTAAATGAAGAATATGTTCACAGCTGGATTGAAGTGGTCAGACACAGCTAACTACATCGTAGACGTACCTATCTCAGCTAATGGTCTA
>JAVJGJ010000059.1:75921617-75946708 GCA_035590215.1 Microhierax caerulescens | reverse complement strand
TTTTTCTCTGGAGAATAAAAGTTTAAAATTTAATTTAGATTCCAGGATAAATTTAATTGCTCAAGTCAAATGAACATGGGAGTCTCAGTAACCTTTCTGAGACATTCCATGACATTGCTTATCAGACTGAAGTTTTCCACTTAATCCTCTTGAATTATGAGCTGTAGCGAACACAAGAAGCTCAGCATTCTTTCCAACACACTCCAAACATTTGTAGTTGATTAACATGAGGACTGCCATGAAGGTCTGTTTGTTCATTTAACTAATTTGCAGGACGCTAAATTAAAAAGATGATTGACGAGAACAATCAAGTTAACTTATCTTTATTCAGAGGCATTAATCAAAACAATGTTTTCTAGCTCTGTAAAAGTCATCATCTATTGGCCTAATTAGTAATTAAGATAATATCTTATAACTATCCCTGATGCTTTAGCACTGATAGATTAGTTGCTGGGTAAAAAGAGCAGGGAGCATGAAGTTACCCAAAGTTACATCTGAAAAAATAATAATAATATTAATTTAATGATTGCTTGATTTTGGTTTTATTTAACATTTGATTGAGGGCTTGATTTAACCTCTCTCTATCTAGCATTATTTAACCTTTCACTTTTATGAACAATTAAAGGCAAATGAAAATAAGCCCTTCCAAAAATAGAAGAATGTACTGAGGCCAAAGGGAACATCACCATTTTGCAAAAGAAAAAAAAAATATTTACCTTAAGGCTACTTAAACACTCAATTTACCAAATTACCCCTGTTTAGTGTAATGGAATAAATGGCATGCATGGAGGATTGTTGTTGGCAGGATATCATTAGAGCTAAAAAGGTAATGGGCCCTGAATAATGCCCCGAGGAGCCCTGCATACTGCAAGCTGAAACTGAGTGACCATCTATCAGAAGTTAGAGGGGAGAACAGACAGTAAAAGAAAACCAAAATCTGAGTTTAAAATTTTGTTGCTTTGCAGTGGAGATCTTATCTATGACTTAAAGATTACCATGATATTTTGCTGCCTATTGAAGCCAACGTCAAACTCTGGGTAGCTTTAGTAGTACGGGATTTAGTGTTATGGGATGGCAGTATAAGCAGAAAAGCATTTATGAATGGAACTCTCTTCTTCAACTGTAAGTGCCTAGGTGTGAGCCAGTAGCTCTAGGCTGTCTTTGTAGTCAATGGGAAGAAGGAAGTATTTTCATAGTGCAGTTGATCTCAGGTAGACACCTAAAATAGGTCAGATGATCATCTGCCACCACCAAGTGCTTATTTAGGTATTGATTTTAAAGTTAGGTGAATGCTTCATAATCAGTACGATTCAGGAGTGGGTGTCAGGGCAGAGGTCTGAAAAAAGCCTTTGGACAATGGAGGTCTTAGGAACTCAATATCGTGTGATCAATATGCAGAGATCAAATCTACGAATTATAATGCCTGAATTGGCTGGGTGGGAATGACGACGGGATTGCTTAAAAGAGAATTCTTCACCTTTGCCTGAAAGCCCTCCCTGCCCCCTCTCATCTTTTACAGTATGAGGAGTATTACTGTCCTGTTGTCACTGAGCTCAGGACTTCGGTGTCATGCTTGACAAGGATGGGTCTATAGAATATGTGAAAGACATGGTTTGTCCCATCCACCTACACTACTGAAAGTCCCCACTGGAAATCCAGCATTGCTTTTCTCAGTTGTTGCAGGATTTTTCTTTCCTCCTCACTAATATAATCTTGCGCTGACAAAATCTAACCAGAAACAGCCTGCAAAGATCATTTTCCCAGCTTTCCATTGGATTATGTCATGTCAGCTTTCATAGTCTTTAATGACTCTCCCTTTTCTTTTGCACCTTGTGGGTTTGGGTTTTTGTTTGTTTGGGGTTTTATTCTATTTGTACTTTTTCATTTGGAAAGAGGAGTTTAATTACTGTTTCAAGTTTGGCTGCAATTATAATTGATTTGGGGTTTAGCAACAAGACCAGGAGAGAGGAGAGGAAGATAAGGTTCAATTTCATTGAGGATCTCATTGTATTTGAAGTAAAATTGTACACAATTGCATTAACTGTTCCATCTGGTGCAAAATGCAATTTTAAGTAGTTTTAAAAAGAAAAAAATCAACAAGTTTGAGTCACAACATTGCCATAGAAGTAGGCCAACCTTTTTTATTGAACAAGCAGGAAGGTAGGACTTTCACTTTAGATGTGAAAAATCATTTCAGTTCCTCTTCACACACAGGGGTTTGAACCCTCATCTTTCACTCAGTAACAGAGTGCCTTCATCATCAGTGTGGAACATACCCTGGGGTGGAATGCTTTCAGTCATTCCTGTTGATGCTATTTCTCTTTGCATAAATAATGAAACATGCACTGGAGCATAGACTGAAACACAGCTGTCCCACCTCCCAAGTGATTGTCCAAGCACCAGGACAGAGAGTCTTGAATATTTAAATATTTTAAACAAAGTGCAATCACTCCAAAAGGAGAGTATAAGAAGTTGTTACCCCAGAATATTATAGGAAACTGTGATGAGTTTACGTTTATATCTGTGCAGGTACCGTCAACAAATGAAGTGGGTCCTAACCGTTCCTGCATGACATAAAAGACACTGCAAAGCCCTGCTGTTGGTTTCAAATCTGACATTTCTTTTAGCCACAGCTGTCCTTGACAGTTTTGGAATAGGCAAAATTGTCCCACTTGTTTTGTTGAGTATTTAAGTACTTAGTTGTCAGTAAGTATTAAGTCAAAATAATAATATTCCAGGTATATTTCTCATCCCAGGTATCATCATTCTCTTACTAATACTCAGATTCTCTATCTACTCTAAGATGGAAAGATCTGCTCTTCCTGTGATTTCTTTTTGCCATTTTCTCTACGCTCAGAATTAAACTCACCTCTAGATTTTAGACTTACCTCTAGATTCGGGTGAAAGAGGAATTTTATTCTGTTAACTTTCTTTTGTGCTCTGGGAAATTGCCCCATTTTGAGGACTATTGTCTAAAAAAATTTCCTCATTGCCAGAGAGGTACGGGGCAAAGCCTTGGACTTCTATTTTCCAGGAGCCTGTTGTTGCTCTGGGCTTTTTACCACAACTGTTAAGTTTGCTACAAGTTTTTTAGAGCATCTTTTGTGCTTTGAGATGTGTTTTTCCCTAAGGAGAGGAAGTTCTGTGGAGTTTTGGGAGATGGATTTGCTGTTCTTTTCCAAGTCTATGTTCTAACAGTCATATAAGGGACACCATTTGCAGCCAGCTGGATTTAAAGATCAACCAGCTAAGCCCCTCAGTAAGGGATGATGCCAAACATGGAGCAAACACCATGACAAATGACAAAGAGCCCAGCTCCATCACAGTGTCCATCTTTAGCTGACAGGAGCTAGGCCAGGAGTGTTGATGGGAGGGAGTCAGGGCAAGGCCAGAAATGGGGCACCGTCAGAGTTCATTAGTGTCACAGCGATGATGAGAAGCAATACGTTATTTAGACAAGCCCTGAGGCTATCCTAATTGACAGTGTTGAGCTCAAAGCCACCTTTGCTCCCTGTCCAGTGGTGTTCAGCATCATTCTAAAATTTATCTCTCTTGATGCACTCCTGTGAGGAAGAGACTGGCTACCCCATTTTAAAAACAGGGATAGATATAGTAAACCATTTGGCTTATGACACACGGGACATCTATATCCATGCCAGCAAGTGAATCCAGATAACCTGGTTTTTTTAGACTGGCATGTTTACACCCAAGACCATATTCTCTGCATGTTAGACAAGTTTTAGGAATATTAAGCAAATTAATATTACGTGGGTTAGCAACAGATTAAGAGAATGATAAAAAAATCAAAAAGCAGTCCTGCAGTCTTCACATTCACATTGAGCCTACTTAGAAAAGAGCTTTGATGATCATCTCAGAACATAAAAAGAATTCAGTTTGCATCCTAAAGATAGACATGCAAAATCTACCCTCCTTTCTCTCTTTCTTGCTTAACGTTAGTGGGTTCTGTTTCTTAAACAGAAATTACTGATTTCAAATTCAGACTAAGTTGTCTTCTTTCTAGAGCTGTCCCATATTTCAGATGGAGCAATTAACAAAAATAAGAAAAATATTAGTCAGGAAAGGGAAGAATCTGACCACCTTGCAAGAGTCACAGCTAGCCAATGTCTAGGACATACATCACCCATTCCCCCTTTAAATGGGATCTAAACCACTGCGAAAGACAAAGTTATAATAATTTAAACAAATCATTGTGCATGGTCATTTTCATAGTTTGTTTTTAAGGACACACTACTGTACCTCAGAGAGGATTTTATCTAAAAAAAAAAGCCAAATCTCATCTAGTCTTTTTCTGTCAGTAGCTCAGAATGTGTTTATTGAATGCTGATCCAGCCAAAAAGGACAGCTTAGTAGGAGAAAGTCTGTGTTTGTGTATATTAAAAGTGAAAGAAAGCAAAATTCTAACCTAAAAACATTCTTTCAAATTTGCAGTCATAAGTCATGAAAAATCAAAACAAAGCTGCTTCTATAGTTTAAGATGATGTAAAGCCAAATCAGTTTAAGCATTTGGATGGATTTTGAAAGCTGAGCGGTGAAGGCTATCCATGTTAGAAATCAAAGCATGCAAAGAAAAAGAACAATTAAGATCCAAAAGTTCACTCTTGGCTTCCTTAAGGTCAAAAATGCAGAGCTACTTTAAATACAGGTAAAAATATTTGCGATCTATAAAGGAGATCACAGTGATATTACATCTGATGAAACAGGTACAGACAACGAACAGTCCCTGATGGGAAATGCAGAAAAAATTATAAAAGTCCCTTTTGATGTGAAAGCACCATGAAGCGGCACAAAGGCTGGCCCTGCAAGTAAAGAAATAAAACAAATATTGTGCTTTTCGTAAAGCAAACATGCTGTACAAAGAAGAGCATACATGCTATTGTGTAAGTATGAAAAAGAATGACCATAAAGAAGGTGAACTGAAGAAATAACCATAGGCACAAATATTCATATACAGACAGTACCAGGTTGAAATATGTTATGGTCTACGTAACTGTATGGTGGAAATACAGGTTAGATTGGTCTATATGAATTTCCATCCATTTGTCTGTCTATCTGTCTTATCTCTTAGCTTCTGTTATTACAAATAAAGGAAACATTTGTCCAGTCTTAGAAGAACTTTTAAGTCATTGGGCCCTTTCCATCACAGACTGAAAGATTAGATTTTCACATTATAAATTGAGACATCTGACAAAAACATGAAGCAAACTACTTCGTTTTAACATTTTTGAGATCTCTTTTTTTATTTTAGCTTTTTTTTTCTACATTTCAAAGTAAAGACCTACTTCAAACAAAAAAAAAAAACCAAAAAAAAACCCAAAATCAATGCCTTCCTTTTATACACATTAGAATGGACCATTTTGAAATTTCAGAAACATCTTTCATAACTTAGGGACAGGAAATTAATAAAAATCAACCATTTATTATAAAGCAGTATCAATTTTATGACCTACCAGTATTTAAAAACTTCAGAAGAAACAGTCTTTGGAAACCTTCCAAGTATCTTACAACATTTTAGCTAAGAATGACATCTAGGGTCCTGAAATGACCCTCAGTATCCCTGCCTTTCTCATGGCTTGTTGAGAAAGACCTCAAGGCTGCAATCTCACTACCCCTAAATGGACAGTGACTTCTTCTAAACAGCAACCCGTCTGGGGAATTGTCTTTTTTTAGAGTAACATTAAAAGAACTGAGAGACAAATGACCTAAAAGTGTGAGTTATTGTCGGTCAGGGGGATAGTTTCCTTTCAGCCAGTATCTCGGTGAGGTCAGACATCATTGTACTGGTAACCAGTTCAAATCCTTCCTCCACCTAAAGATATGGACCTAGATCGAGTTGGACTTGATCTTAGCAATGCACTTATCAATGGGTAAGATCTTGACTGTGGAGCAATCAAGCACACCTCTCCCAAGGGAGTAAAAAATAATCTTGATTTTAGACGTGCCAGGTTGAAAGACTTGCTTTATGTCAGTTCCAAAGGCGATGCAGCTCTCCTGAGTTTTAGCTCATTATCATGACCATCGTTTCACTGCAGATCAGGGACAACAAAGCCCCTGAACCCACACAGCAATCATTGAACCTCCCTCTGAAGGTGCAGTTATCTTTCTGTCAACAAAGTAAGCTTCACATTGAAATGGTATTTTCTTTGAGTTCCTTGCCTTGCCTTTACTCACAGATGGAAAAAGTTGTTGCCTACAGATGATCGACTATAACAAATACTGAGTCTTCTTCTGTGCATATTAATTTGGAAATGACCCTTGGGTTACTCTTGCTCCTTGTACTAAGAAGGCTAAGGTAAAAAGCGGACAACTGAATCGCGACAAAGAACAGGTTAGACTGTGCAAGTCTAGCTTTCTGTAACAACCTTGAGGAGATTAAAACTTTATCATCACCTATAACAACTCATATTGCCATTCCTTGGAGACTGGAAAAGAAGGGCGCATTTTGATCTGTGTATATCACCCACTTCTGAAATAGCTGGAGCTGTGGGCTGTGTTGACAACCACAGCTATCCTGATGAACCTCTATCATGAACACCTACAGATGGAATGAACGCCCCTTCAGGGACCCAGGGAAGAAAAAAAGCACTCTGCCTTGACAGGCAGGTGGTTGTACGGGGATACAAACCCTGCTTTAAAACAACAGCAGTGCACCAGTGCTACACATTAACTTTCGGGAAGCCTGGGTAGCCAAAATGCCCCATCTACCCTCTGGCACAGTAGCCACCCCTGCTCAAGAGGTGTTTGTGGTTGCACTTTCTGCCGTTCAGTGCAGCTCTCTTTGTGAGCTTTCTAACGTTTAGTAAGAGATAACAGATTAAGCCAAGTGCAGAGATAATGAAATATAAATTAGTAGGTTTGCCAGCCTTTATCCACAGCACTGTCAGAGTGTATTATCTGGTATATCTAGTTCAGAGCAGTCAGTTAAATTTCCCCTTATCAGAAACTGAGTGTGAAGTGTGGTAATGTTGCTAAGTGCAGAACAAAAATCTCTCTTTTTTTGCATCCCATGACTGCTCCAGGCAACATTCTTGGAAACCTCTGAGTAGGAAGGAAAAGAAGACCCTGAGATATATACACTGTGACAAGCCAGGAGGCTAAGCTCCACCGGTAAACCGTCCTGTGAGCGGCAGTCGCCTGTGGCTGTGACATTACCACACTTTGCTCAGCTTCAGAAAGGGAAATTTAACTGACGACTGCTATGAACTGAAGCCACAGCCTAAACCAGATAATACACCCTGACAATACTGTCAGGCAAAAAAGGCTGTGTTCCCATTGATTTCATCGCATTGGAGACATATTACCCAGGGCTGTGTATGTTTGAGGGTATATGTGAACACTGTGGGAATATCAAAGGGAAAGACACACTGATTTGGGCAGAAACAGGCCTTGCAGAGATAAATCCCCAAAGTGCACTGACTGAAATATATATTATTTGGCGAAGCGGGCATAGCAAAGATATTGATTGTAATTATAAAATAATCCTCAATCTACATCTGATATACCCTGCTGGGTTTGTTTAAAGGAGTGCAAAGCAGGGAAAAATAACATTTCTTGCAACTCTGGGTTGTTTCTGAAGGACTGGAAGTCCATTTTGTCTGCATTTCCAGCAGGATACAAACATCAATGACAGACAAAACTCAAAAGGTTCAGAGCTTGGGCTCAGCTCAGAAAGGATCCAAGCTTCACTTAAACTCTTGGGCCTTGGACTACAGATGCTGTATAAAGAGGTTTTGTGATCGTATGATAAACATCTAGTGTCACAATATAGATTTTAAAAAAGAAGAGTCTGAAACAAAAATAGTTCTCATACTTTAGAACATAGGCCAGCCTCTAATTATCTGACCTACAAGAAATTTTCTCTGAAGTTGGAAAGAGAAGTCGGTACTCAGTTCCTATGTTTTCACTAACATTTGTTAAGCTTTACCTAGCACTTGTCCCCTTGCAAGCTGTAGACCTCAACGTCTGTAGTAAAATGCTAATTCTTAAATTTGTGTTCATCTGTTGATATCCACATTTTCTTTCACTTAAGAAACATAAGAAAATTTCTCATGATCCCTTTCCTCTGTACTCCTTGTTCTGACCAGACCTTTCTGGTATACCTGGGGAAGGAAAACTGACAATGTATGGGTTACAATCCCAAATAAACTATTTTGTCATAAAAGTTTCAAGGGTTTCAGGTGATCAAGACTTACTAATTCATGGAGCTTTGATCGACAGTTCGGACTTTCGGTGCCAAATTTGGCTTGAGGAACTTAGCCGGGAACTTCTGGGTGGCAGGGTATGGAGCTTTCTCTGTTTACAGTGACAAGGACATTCAGTTCCCATCCTTCTGCAACAGTGTGTATTGCAGAATTGGAATGAGCTTGTCATGAACAGCTAAGTTGCCTCTGAGACTATCAGAGGAAGGCGACCAAGTCTTACGGCTTTTAATTTGTGCCTAGCAATGTAGGGTATCCTTTGAAAATGGGAGTGGAGGAGGAAAGTCATTGGTCAAATAAATTATTATTTGTTACACCTTTTATAATGGGAACATTTATTGCAAATACAAAGCAGGAAAAAACAGACCCCTGACTTCATGTAAAAGATTTATTTAGAATATCTACGATTAACTCGCTCTTCATTTCACTGGTATACTACCTAGCTGCATACACTGTCTTTTTCTCATTCTTAAGAATTCAACAGCTTCAACCCCAGCACTCCGCAAAAGCCATAAATTAGGATCCAAGATGAACTGATGTTTCATTTGAAATGTTTCTTGCCGGAATGCAGCTTCCAAATTAGCATGAAACAGCACCAGAGGAAACAGAGGGATTCTCCTACATTGTACGAAGAGCTATGTGAACTTTTGAAATGCCTGAGATCTCATTACTGACAACACTTTGACCTCAGAATTTTCATGTGCTGACCTGGAGGCTGCCTTTGGAAGCAGAAATGCAGATTCCCCATTCAGCATGACTGAATGGGTTTATCAAGCCAGATGATTTTTTTTATTTTTTTTTTCAAATGCAAAGCAACAGTATGTGGCTTCCAAAACTGAGAAAAAGTAATTAAAAATTATAGATATAAAAGTAGGATGAATAAGCAATCAGCTAGGAAAAAGGCAGACAGAATGCAGTCCTTTCTGGGGTGCTTTTGGTAAGCTTTTATGTTTTGTTGCTAAGCCTGTTGAATCCTATCCAGAGATCTGGGATTAAAAGATCTATAGAGGCTTAAAGTACCAAACAGAAAGCAGAGAAAGAGCAAGAGTTACTCGTCTTCTGAAGCTACATCTTGTTACTCCTGTGACCCAGTTTTATTGGCAATGCTACTCAGCAGCAAAAAGAAAAAAAAATATCTGAGATAATGTAATAAAGCGAATACTAAGGAAACATTTTTTGGTTGGTTGGGAAGGAATTCAAGTATAACATTCTGGTCCCACTGAAGCCAACAACAGAGTCGGTCAACAGAGCCAGAGGTTTACCACAATAAAACACCTTTTTAAAATCTGGACTCATTATTTTAGAAGAGACTTTAAGTCAACATTTGGGGAACAGTACTGCGTTCTCGCTGGTTTGGTCCCAGAAAAGACTAAATAGTTTCAATATGTTTCTTAGGGCTTCAGATAATTACATTTCTTTAAAAGGAAAGGTTTTGTGCATCCCACTATTAAGGGGTGACAGGTTACATCAGCTAAAATTCTGGTCACACTTTTCACCCAGTCTGTCTCCATTCATTTGAAAATCATGGAGTAAGTTCAGGAGTTCTGGAGGGATTGAAAAAGTGTAGAAACTCTCAGCTAAAGGGAGCAGCAAAAGCTTCCTCTGCAGAGCAAGGACGGAGTCCCTGTCAGCACAGCAACAGGTCATTTGTAATTCAGTGCAGACTTTTAGCTTCTTTGCACTATGTGTAAGACCTGTGAGATCAACACTCATCACTGATCCCCTTGTTCCTTTGTGGGATTGTTGTACTCCATTGCAACAAAATAATGCTGCAAGCAATTTCTTCTCTCAGTGTCATTTTCATTCCTGTTTGCTCCACGCAGGAAATTAGCTGGATGGTGTTGTTTAAACTGTTTTTAAAATACATAGTGTAAAAACCTCACCTCCAGACTCCACAAGACTTCCCTAACCTACTATGACTGAATGGAAAATTCTGCCGCTCTGATTAAACTTATATGTAGAGGTGAATAAAATATAAAAGAGGTCTTGAGCATCATCTTTTATTTAGTGTCTTGTCCGATAAATATGATCATACTTTTAAGGATCACAGTATATTTTTAGACACCTTGTAAAGCACTCAAGCTTTTGCTTAGAGTACTAAGAGTGTATGGTTTAATAAGCCAGTTGACAGAACATTAGTGACATCAAAGCAATGGAAAAAACTCTGTTTGCTTGCTCTTCCTTTTATCTGACTTTAAAATACAGTGCAATCGACAGGGTTAGGAGATAAAAACACACATATACATGCAAACCAAGTGCATATAATGAATACTATGTGATGAATTGTTCAAAATTAATGCTTATTTTTAGGAAATGAAGATCTTTTTCTCCTTCTAAATGCACACAAGACTTTGTGCAGGCCCACTTTTTCAATCTACTGGTATGCTGCAGTTTATCATGGGGTTTCTTGGAGATATCAGACTGATACCATCTAGGTATCACGTAGACAGTAAAAGTACATGATGCTTCTCCTCCTTTCTGCTATTAATCCCCAGTTTGTCACGGTTGCTCTTGAAAAGAGAGAATATTGAAGTTTCTGTGTCTAATATCAGGCTGTGACCCCAGGAGAGCTGGTAGGTGGTTTTATCCATCAGGTCACATCTTACATATACATCATACATGGGACACATCTGACCCAGCTTAAAATGTCTGCAGAACTGTTGTCCTCCAGAATCCAGCAAAGCCAACACAGGAATGGGCATGTTTAGCAAACAATTCATCTGACTTCTCTGAGATATTTATTTGCAATAAGCTGCACTTATTCCTAAAAGCTTTTTTTCCATCTGTTTTTCTCTTTCTCCTTTCTTTCTACATGGAGTTTAAAGCGTGTGGTTATAGGTGTCCACGTTGTACATAATGAAAGTTAAGTTATACAAGTTTAGTTGCATTTCTACATATGCTGTCCTTGAAGTCTCAGAACTTTTCACATAACTGATTGCCCTCAGAACCATCTTGTATCAGATGACACCACGGTACTCTCTTGGTTGGACTTTTTACTCGTCATATAAGATCTCATAATACAAGGAGACCCCCAAGCTAATGGCAACCGGCAAGTCTCAAATCCCATCTGGGTGTAGAGAAATGGAAATACCATCCACTTTGCACATTGCCACCTCCTACTGGCTGACAAATATGATTCATTAAAGAGGCACACTTGCTCTCAGAACATCGGTGGCAAGATGAATTTATCAAAAAGGTTAAGTTTTAGTTAATTTTGTTAGACATTTCAATGATAATCTAGTTATGCAAAACCTTTCAAAGCCTGCAATTTTCTGTTTTCTCCTTTTAGTTCTGCAAAGGATGAGGAAAGCAATCTCCTCTCTTACACCATCAGGATTTATGTATTATTGTTCTCTAAGAAGTTATAACATGGGAATAGTACATGAACAGCCCCATAAATGCCTAAATTCCAGACACTTCTGTTTCCAGGTATCAACCATTTAGTGTTATTCCTCTCAACAGCAGTACTGTTAACACTGTTTGTCTTCACCATGGACTGGTAAAGAGTTGTTATAACTTGAGTTATTTATAAACTACTATCTGATCATTACCATATGATCATTAGGGCTTCATGCACAGGTCTTGAGGCCTGTTGTTAATGGGAGAACAGCATCTTTGAAGAAGAGAGCCTTTTCTGCTTACACATTGTGTATCAACTTTGCTTTTTCAATACTTTCCACAAAGTGGTAGAGCAGTAGGATTTCCTAATTCACTGGTAAGCCAAGTGCTCATATCTATGTTACTTTCCATATAAAACACTTAGAATACACTCAGCTGCAAATGTAAAGCCAAAGCTGAACAGTGAATTCTCCTTAAGGCCTGATTTTCCAGGCAGTTTTTTGCCTATGGAGATGTTTCAGCATTAATTTTGATCATATTCTCTTTCACACCCTCTATCTAAGGTACTAAAAAGGGAATTCACAGGAATTCGTAAGGTGCCATAAGCAATGTTCTCAGAAGTGTAAAAGAAATGAATACGATAATAGCTTTCAAACTAAGTTCTCCTCAATGTGTTTAGTTCACTGGGTGTTAAAGAACATTTAGTAACAGTTTAAACGAGTCAAATGAGGATGCAATCAGAATTCATCAGGTAAGGCACTACCCAAACTGAATGTTATACCCTCTTTGTGGTGCTGTAAAGGTTTCTCTCCCCTCTTGACCTGTTCAGATAAAAGCTGGCTGATTTCTTTAAAGCACATATTTCAGGGACATTTATCAGAGTGCTAGAAAAAAATGGGATTGATGCTTTTTCTTCTCCCCCCTCAACCCCCTTTTTTTCTTTTTTCTTTTTAAGCCTACTGTTTAATATCTCAGCCCACTCTGCATAATGGGAGCTGTCAGGCTTTTGCTGGAAGTTTCTTTCTTAGTAAGGGCACCACATTGGGCATGTCCACTGCTGGAAGTACATTTCAAATCAGGTAAATCCTATTCTTTCTGGTATTAAGAGGTTAGTCCCTTTCAGAGAGACTATTTATTACAATTACAGCACGTTACACATCCTCCTAGTTCTAGGTATGTAAGGTCAGGGTCTGTAGGAAATGTCATGAGCTGGCTGCAAAATTTGCACTTGTTTCGTTATTCATCCTTGATATATCAGCCCCATATAGAAAATTCCCATAGAATTTTACTTTTTTTTTTTTTAAAAAAAAAAAAGACCTTTTCTCAGAAGTTTTTAAGTGCTTCAAACTGAACAATGAATTTTCTTTCCTCCATGGGATTTAATATAATCTTCCACGAGAGGTTGTTCTCTGTGATGATGCGTATGTTTTCAGAGGGACTTCTATTAAATTCGTAGATGGAACATTTCCAGGTGTAGGGTTTTTTTGTTTCACTCCTACTTAATGTCTTAAGACTGTTGCAGACAGAAACAGCTAGTGTCTAGACTATCTTACAAAGACGTAGGTATCTCAAGAACATAGTAATTTAAGGTTAGAGCCATTATTGTATTAGAACGTATTATGTTATTGATAAGCACCTCCCTTCAATAATAGCTAACATGACAGATTTACAGATTAGTCTAATTTACTTGAATATGTTGTGCAACGGTATTTTATAAACATATTTATTTGAATACATTGCCCACAAACAGGGCATGAAAGGAGAGAGAAGGATAACAAAATGTGGGATAAGAACTGGAATTTGTAAGTAGAAGCAATGGATGATGATGCAGCCTTTTTGGTTTTGTGGGGTTTTTTTCCAACACATGGAGACATCACCACTTCATAACACGTGTTGGAGGTTTCACCTGGCAACACATGCTCAGACAGGGCACTCCTTGGCTGGGCAAAGCCGTCTAGAGCTATATGAGGTAGCCTGTTCCCCACTGTTGCTACAGTGGCACAGTCCCTCTCCTAACCTGTGACCTCATGCACAGAGGTGCCCACTCTGATCAATGATCTGCAGACAGAGTCAACAGGACACATGAGGTCTTT
The DNA here is from genome assembly GCA_035590215.1 of Microhierax caerulescens. Classification (NCBI taxonomy): domain Eukaryota; kingdom Metazoa; phylum Chordata; class Aves; order Falconiformes; family Falconidae; genus Microhierax; species Microhierax caerulescens. The sequence goes on along the minus strand of JAVJGJ010000059.1, from coordinate 75,933,060 downwards.
GAGCATGGTAGCTTTTTAGGTCCTGTGTCACTGTTGCATATGATACTGAAAAAAACTATGGAGCATGAGATGGGACCTTCAGGTGTGACCTTCTTATTTAAGGAATATGTTCCAAGAATGAGATTTAATGCATATGAAAATATCTCAAACTGGTGGGATGCATAAAAGCTCATTATCACTACAAGAAAACTGACAAGCAATAAATAAAACTGTCAGATGAAATTTGTTTTGATTATTTAAGGTAAGCAATAATACTGAACTTCAAGAAGTCTGATGACATGGGTAGGTGGCATTAATTCTTGACACATGCAGTCTGAGAAGAAATAATTTGAAATATTCATATATTAGCTACTAAGTCAGTCGTGAAGGGAACACGCCTGCACACTGCAGGATAAAAAAATATGCAAACCTGCAATGTGCAAAACCCAGGCAGCACAAGGAATGAGACAGAAAATATTATGGGAAGAAATCTAATGCCCTCACTTAGGAACATGTTCTCAGAACTGACCATCTCCATCACCAAGCGTAGTGTTTCACTGGTTTGGGCAACCACACTACACCACAATGTGTGAGAGCATAAACTGATCAAATTTCATCTTAAAAGCTCAGCATCAATGTGCTTCTGGGGCCATGATTCTTCAGCTGCATCTATTTAAACTGAATAGCTGAAAGGCACTCTCTGATTCTAAGATATCTGGCACAATCTGGCCTCATTCATGTCAGGAAACTCTCTTGCTTCCTTAAACAGGTCGACCATAGACAAACTGTCTATTGAGAACAGTCCAGGAACCAATCTAGCTCCGTGAACAGAAATTTCATGGGACTGTGTTCACCACAAAAGTGCATTGTTCCAACAATATTGATAATTCGACGTGCTGATCTCCTGACACAGCTGAGTTTGCTAGTGTTGTATCCCTGATTTCCTGGACAATCCTTCTCCTGAACAGCTTAGCAATTAAGCCGTTCACTTAAACCAGTCTTCTTCCCAAAGAGGACCATGGGGTTTTCCAAATAGCGAGTTATTATGAATAAATGACAAATATCAGTTCCTCTGGTCCTTCATGTATGCATCCAAATAAAGAGACTATTATGAGTATTTCTGGGGGGATGGAGGTGCATGAGGTACAAGTCCAAACCAGGGGCCAGGTGGTCTAGTATAATAGCTTTGCTCAACTTCCACCTCTGTAGGCTTTCAGATTTAACCAGGCTTTTCACAGAAACTTACAGAAATTTATTAAATATGAGGAACTTATTCTCTTAACCTTGATAGGCTCAATCGCTGAGCTTAATATTTTGGCTGTGAAATTTCCTAAGACATACTGTGGAAATCAGTCCAAGATTTAGAAAGAAACTCTGAACCATGATACTAAAATATGAGCAAACCCATCCATATTTTTGCTCTTCTGAGCTTCAGGGCCACTCAACAAAGCAAATTTCAGAGCCACCGATGAAATCTTTACTCTTCACTTAGGAAAGACAAACCAAAGAAGCCTTAAAGACTTTCCCTGAGCTGTACTTACAACAGACGAGGAACACATAAGACCATACACCAAACATCTGCATATTGTCTGGGTCTGAAAATAACACAAGCACCTTTGAACACGTAACAGTTAATGGAGGCATATAGATGGATAAATACTAAGGCACATCTTGATAATCTTATAGGTCTTCAGGCTTTACTCATTCCCCTTGCAACCTATTAGTGATCTGTCAGCTAATATTAAATAAGCTCCTCTAAGGAATTTTCCCTAGATTGGTTTGAATCAGGAACTCAGAGATTTTAAACAGGTACTCCTTCATTCCAGTTAAAATAAAATAGTATTTTGGTTCAAAACTCAGTTCAAGAAAACCTGTATACGTATTTCTAAATTGCGGTTAGGCTGGGCACTCTGCTAAACAAGATCAGTTTTTTGACCTAGGATACAGTAGTCTTAATTTAGAGGAGAAAAAAAACTAACCAAACCATAGACAGCTATTCAACTTTTGGGCAAATGTTAGCAATTTTGCATCGAGTTTAATCACAAACACCTCCTAATGTTCAGAATAATGTTCCTCTTGGAGCAAAGACGCAGCATGTTGCCTTATACTGTGGACAATTCTGTTGAACTCAAATGAGAAAGAAATGTAGCTTGGTAAATCAGAACTGCAGTGGTTTGAAATAGATCACTGTGGTTTAAAATTCCTATTTTAATCATGATTTTAAAATGCAAGCAAAAATCCTTTGCTCAATTATCGTTTTGAGTCTTCTTCCCCAATTACTCTGATTTTCCAAAGAAAAGAACTCTGAATTTATTGGCGAGGCTTGGCTACTACAACAAGGAATTTAAGGCAATTTTGTCCTTGGTACTTTCTGGTAAGCCAGGGGATATATTAAAATGTTATTAATTTATTTAAATATATTTAACTTTACATACATATATTCAGCCTTTTCATTACCTTGGAAAAGGGTGGATGAAGTCTTACTTACTAGATAGTGACTAACATTCTACTCCCAATTTGTATCAAGTGTGTTTCTATGGGTACAGGGATTCAGATGAAAATACACGACACCAACAGTATAGAATTGTTCTCATCAGTTAAATACATCACTCTCTTCCTCCTGCTTCCAGCTGTTTAAACCAGCACTGAAAACTGCACTTGGAACAATGCCAGATGACTCTGATGAACAAACTGCAGAATTAAAGTGAAAAATATTTCTTATAAGCTGAAGGGAGAGGTAATTAAGCAAAAAGCTTTCCAAACCACAGAAAGGAAAAATATTTACCTTTGGCAATTTAGTAAGTAATTCTACACATGTAATTTCAAAGTCTGAAATTTATTTAAACCCTGACCAGACAAATATTTATGTTCTTGTTCAGATATAGTTAATTTTGATAGTGAAGACAAAGGTGTGTGCTCTTACTTTCTCTATCAGTCACTAGCACAGTGAGTATATTAAGTAATCAAGCTTTATATATATATATATACATATACTTTATAATGTGTAATTTAAAACACTTTAAAAATGTTTTAATAATTCCTTATTCTGCTCCTCTGTTAGAAGATTGACTTGTTAGCTCCAATTTATGAGATTAATTTGATTCCTCATAGTATTTTTAGTTTATTGCAATTATACCATTACATAATGACAAATGGTCCCTCTAAAACATTTTTTCTTAATCCTAGTATTATCTTAAACAGGAGTTGAATCAGTTTTTATAAATAATTTATTTAAAGTGAAATTCTCATGTAATCTAAATTTAAATGAAATTAAAACACCACGGCACAAAGTGATGTTTGTTCAAAGTATTTCTTATTTCTTTCATAGAACGGGATCCTATAGCAGAGGCATTTAAAAAGATGCTCTTGGGGTTTGGTTTGGGTGGGTTTTTTACATTGTTTAATTACTTTTAGGACAGCATTTGATTTTGAGAGGCTGTAATATTCTAGTACGTATCTTCTTTTCTGATGCTGAACCAGGCACCCAGCCAAGAGTGGGAGCAAGGACTGGTCTGGAGAAATCCTGAGCTTTGCTTCAGCAGCTCCTGGGACTCAGGTGAGACCTGATGTACTGTGGGATCCCTTATGGGCCATAGATGACTTTTGTTCCCTTTCCAGAACAAAACTGTCCCTTCTCCACTATTTCTTCTACTTTTTTTCTCTGCCTTTCTTCATTCCCCATTCTTGTTCACTTGTAAATACTGTCTTTTCCAGTCGCCAGTATGATGGGTTTCTGTGACTAAGCAATCATAAACACAAAATAACAAAGTCCATACCACACTCTGCATGTATGGATATTGCAGACCGGTACCATACAGTCTGACTGATTTATTTATATAGGGCTATTGATTTTCTCCTTCTCTCCACGAACCAGAAGGTGGCATCTGATTACTGGCTTGTAAATTTGCATGTTTTCTATCTTCACTGCATCGGCCAACTTTAATGATTTCTTTTCTTTACATACATATCTACATGAACACATACAAAAAAATGCCCAGCTGTCTATATCCTTCAGCCAAAACCATATCCTTATATATCTTATTGTTAACCAGTTCCGTTTATGATAGTGATATTTAACCTCATATTGAACTGTTTTGTTTTAGGGATCTGAACTCACTGTGCATTTATTGATAGGTTCAGCAACACAATCTAGGAGCCTGACATTATTATTCCTATTCTCCAGACTGGAAAATTAAAGCAAAAGAGATGCAAAGGCCTCCTTCAGAGGCAGACAGAAAAGTGAGAAAGTGTGAAATACTTAGATTTCCTTGCTCTCACTCACAGACCTTCAGCTACAAGATCAGTCAAGCCACGTAGCCTATTTCATAAAATCATGCCATTTGTAGACTCCTCTGGGTCACTTCATTAAGTGTCTGACACGAGTTTGGATGGTATTCAGACTGCAGTGAGCAATTAGTATTTGGGATTTAATTCATTGTGATCAAGATGTGCGAGCATCCTGTGTCCCCAGTGTAGCTAATCCACAAATGAGTTGTTTCTGTCAACCTGAAAATGTTTGGATCTTTTGGTCATGCTTTTAACCCCAAGGGTGCCTGGTTCAACGACATTTGCACTGAGTAAACGTTCTTATGCATGATTGTCGTAATTTCAGAGAGGGGATTTTTGTGAGAGCAAAACCAGTAAATGGTTTTTGGCTTTCCTTATGAGGAATAGCTGGGCAGAGGCGTAAAGCAAGCTCCCAGCATAGCCTGTTGGGTTGATAGTGCAACAGCTGATGAGACCCACATTTTAATTAGTTTTGGAGGAGCTGTATCTTATACCAAGGGGCTGAGGGAACTGGGGGTGTTTTACTTGGAGAGGAGACTCCGGGGGGACCTTATTGCTCTCTACAACTACTTGAAAGGGGGTGTAGACAAGTGGGTGTCGGTCTCTTCTTCCAGATAACTAGTGACATGACAAGAGGAAACCCCCTCAAGTTGCAGCAGGGGAGGTTTAGATTGCATATTAAGACAAATATCTTCACTGAAAGGGTGGACAAGCATTGGAACAGGCTGCCCAGGGAGGTGGTGGAATCACCATCCCTGGAAGTGTTTAAAAAACACGTAGATGGGGTGCTTAGGGACATGATTTAGTGGTGGGCTTAGCAGTGCTGAGTTAGCAGTTGGACTTGATGATCTCAAGTTGTTTTTCAAACTAAAGGATTCTGTGATTCTGTGTTGATTGCTAATTGTCAGGATTCAGATGCTTAGAGGTTTCAGGCCTCAATCATCAGAGTCTGTTTGCTGCCAAATCATCCTTTCCCTGACAGGAATGTTACCGTAGTTTTTATAGACCACAGGCAAGTTCTGCTTGCACAATTGAAGAGGACCTGCTGTACCCTGGAGAGCAGAAATACTAATAGATGGCACACAGATAATCCTGTTTCTCCTTAATCCCATAAGAAGAGAGCTTGAGCCATGAAAGACCGTTTAGAAAACACATGGAAAACTGGACAAAGACACACAGACTTCTGAGCCTCATGGGCAAGCCAAAAGACCAACCTTCATCTCCAGGGAAGGAGAAGGAATTACAGGTGCACGTTGAGAATCAAATGTTGCAAGGTGACAGAAACATGGTGAAACAGCAGCCAAGACTAGAAGATGGGAACTGACAGGAGTGAGCTGTTCAAAATCAAAAAGAATATAGTTAAAGGTGATGGGGTACTGAGTTATTTAATGCAACAGTAAAGAAACAAGAAGGAATATCTCGGGTGAAAGGGAAGCTGTCTGGGTCAAAGTCACACAGGGAAAGAAAGATGAAAGAGTTACCAGCATAGTAATTCTCAAAGTCCCTTACAGAGTGTCAAGAGGAGCTACATGAATACAGAGGGAGATTTTTTGTGATGATTTCATAAACTTGGTGTTTTATATAAACATACAAGTACATATACTTACAGGCATAAATATATGTATTTTACATTGCAATATGGTTATAAATTACACAATCTATAAATTTCCAAGATAAAAATGTTATGAACTAAATCATTATGAAGAGGTTCTAACTCGCAGATGTAAGCTGAAGAACAGAAAAACTTACCAATAATATTCCGTTAATCCTTTTAGAGCTGGCACATTTTCCTGACAAATTCAATGAGCAAACATGGCAGATCAGGTTTGGATCAGGTTTTGCCAGATAATGAGGATGCTATAGGAAGTGGATCCATTAGGAAGAGTATGTGCATCTGAGCAAGGAAGACTCACAGGACCTGGGAGGTGGTTGAGGTAGACCATCTGTTCGCCTTCTTGCCTTTGTGCTCATCCCATCTTCACAACTTACTCCACCTTTTTCCTCACTTCATATGAATCTTTTTACATTGCTTTCATTTCTTTTCTACTCCTCACCTGGTGTGACTTTGCAAACCTGATTTTACTTTCTGCGAGGCATCCTTTTACATTGGTCAACATCTTTTACACAAATTTATATTTGTGATCTTGTCTCCAATTCTGACTAATACTCAGGAATGGGGGAGAGAGAAATGAAATATGCCATGAAACATAAAATCTAACTGCTTTTCTAGGCAAACAAGGTTCAGTGGATAGAAAGTCAATTAGGAAAATAGAAGGGTTTTACTCATCAAAACAGTAAATAATAGCCTTCAAATAGGAGTAGAAATTGCTCTCAGGTCTCAGGATGGAGCTTATTGTGATTATCAAAATTCTTTTCTGATATCAGTGTTTACAGTAATAAAAAGGTAGTCATTCAGAAAGACTTTTCTGTTCTGAATTTTGCAGAAAGGAGCAGAAAGAAAAAGGTTCATCTTGCATCAGGCTAAATGTCTACAAAACAGACAACTGCAGATAAAACCGTACCAGACTTCCTTCAAAGTCAGTGGGGAGACAAATGGCCACTTTGGGGTCTGGTGTCATCTCTCTTAGAAATCTAATTTTAGAAAGCATTTACTATTTAGGAAGGGAAGCTCTACAACTAATTTACACATAGGTATCTAAGTTTGGGTTTAGTATCCAAATATACCACATCATAAACCAGAGAAATGGGTCTGCTTATGGATTACAAGATAGTTGCCACCACTTTGCAGTTTAAAAAAAAACAACTGTGTGCATGTGTGAACGTATAGATATACCTGTAAGCATAGGTATGTGTGTATAGATTCCACAAATTAATCCAAAGGGGAAAAATATATATGAGCATGCAACCACTTTGTTACATCCCTTCCACCTTCTGTTACTGCAGTTATACAAAGCTTTTATTTATAAAAGGTAGTAATTTTGTTCTAACATGCAGAACACCTGGCTCCCCAGAATACCATTATGGAGGAGGAATGCTTTTATTGTTTTATGATTGTTGCTATCAAAAAACAATAAGAACAGTAAATGTGTTAACCGATATCTAATTGTCTTTCTATGGCTGGTTTGACAGAATAAAACACCAGAACCTTCTGGAAGCAATTAAAGGTATTAATAAAATGGATTTGCTGTGCACATTTATTGCTGATCATAGCACAAAGCACACAAGCACAAAGCATACATGAAAATTAAACTGTACGAGGTGCCCTTCCATTTCACCTGGACTTCACTGTTTGCTGTTGTGACCTGGGAAACAAAAACAGAGAGAAAATGGAAAAACTGGTCCAATCGTATAAACTAATAAAGAATGGAATCACTAGATTCTCTTTTCTCAGTGGTTTGCAGACTTTGGGCCCGGCTTACCCCTGATGTCAGATGAGTAAGGCAAAGCACAGTAAGGAATCTGGGGTCCATGCTTTCATCTTTGGCCCTGTCATCAAGTCTTTTAAGTTGGCAGATGGAGCTTAGCCACAGTAGCAGGAAATAAACACAAATTCTCATTGTTTTATGATAAGTACAAACACATTTCATTTTCAGTGAAGATTAACAGGTTATCCAAGCTGTCTGAAGCACTGAAATGCACTTTCTGGAATAGACATACAAATTCCTGCAGCCCTTACCCGGTCGGTCCCTCGCCATCCAGCAATATCCACCTCTGATAGACGAGCTTTGGCTTCGACATTTTCTCAGAACACAGAAACGTGCGTGTTTGGATGCGTACATCGTTGTGCACGTTGAAGCAAGAGGTAGAGCTCTTCTATCCAGAAAAAAATCCAGCTTAATTGTGGAAGTTAAACCTACTCCTTTAAAACACTTCCATACTGTGAGCCTTTTACAGCTGCAAATAGATTAAAGGGGTGTTTAAAGGTATAGCATTAAATGAGTACAAATAACTGTTTTACGTAAGTTGCCTGGGGTACATCAGTAGCCTTCTAAATGATCAAAAGGTATAGCTGGAGGCAAGGTCCAAAACCACCTGCTTATATAAAAGACTTTTATATGAGGTAGCTGATATCATACATTTACATTGATCTTCCTTTAAACGCTGTAATGAAATCAGCATCAAAATTATGTTAAAGTAATGTTATATCCACCTTAAAGAGATGGGAGCACAAAAAGTACAGGTCCTTCCTTGAATTGCCCCATGTGCAGCTGCACTGGGACCACGTATTACACCTGTACATCTGTGGGTCAGCAGGGCTAAGCTGTCTTAAGCTTTTTCAAACTGATTTTGACATTGATTCATACTTCAATTTAAGCACATGAGCAGTTCCACACAGCTCCACAGAGGACTTCAACCCACCCTCAGCACTTTGGTGAATTGGATTAAATCTAGGTGTGAGTAAAGGTGTTTTGCTGAATATGACCCAGCCCCAATGTCACAGCACTCCCCAATGTCACAGCACTCCCCAAACTAGCCAGCTGCAACAAGGTCTTTTACCATCTCATACCAACACACTCTTCATGCCAGTCCCTCTGCTACCTTCTTCTTCTCTCTCTTCACCCAAGGCACATGTTCTCTTTGCTTCTTCTTCGGCTGCTCTCTCTTCACTGGCTCTGAACCCCTTAACAGAACCAGCCACACCTGTACCTTATCCACATCAGCCAGCCCACTAACCCTGAAGCCAGCCCACAGCTGTATATTATCAGTGATAATTAACCCAGCTACATTCCTCTACATCCCGGCAGAGACACCTTGTCATTATTGCTTTGCTGGACTAGGGTATTTTCAAGCAGAATTAAGAGCAAAAGTTCGTTTAGAAACAAGTAACGTTTTTTCCTCTAAGTGTGGCACTTCCAAAAATTTCACACTCAATCATATAAAGTATTTCAGACTTTTGCACATCTTAACAGTGTGACAAGCTTCACTTTTCTTAGGAAAGATGAGTCACACTGACATCTGCAGCATTATTATTCTCTGTGCATTGGTCACATTATTTCCTCAAGCTTTACCTTTTGAATCAGTTCAGCATATCTTGTTATTTGTAATGTACACACTCCTAAGAAAAGGAGGTCCTTGAAAGAACAGTCAGTATTTCTGCAATCAGTACCATAAAATACTTCTTATGCAAAGTAAATATTGTAATATAGCAATAACTGTCTATTAGTCTGGCTATTTGTACCCACTCCTGCTGTAATAAGCAGATAAAAACAGTAAAGCACACATAGAAAGAGCTATGTGGTTATGAATAAAGGTGAGTAAGAAAAAAAGTAGGAAATAAAATTTGAAGTTGGAATCATTTATTTTCATTGACTTCTATGGGATTTGAGGATGACTGACTAACATAGAAGCATCCACACTACAGACCAAGCTAGGGGAGTTTAGGTCCATCTTGTGAGGCCACCTTTGGCAAAACCAGGACTGCCTTTCTGTTGCTTGTCCATCAAGAGAAGTTTTAAACCAACTGTTGACTGTAAGTCCTCATGATACGGCTTCTTTAAGTCATACTTCAATAAAACTGCAGCCCTGCCTCATAGTTTGAAGGACTGGGGGCCAGTCTGTGCCTGCAAAGCCAGTAGCCAGATACTTCTTTCTTACAATATTGCTGAGATGTTTCTTAGGTATTGCAAGTAAACAATAAAAATCTAAACTCAGACCTAGACCAGATTGATTTTCCTTGCTGAAATATACCGATGTAACTGATGTTTTATTTCCTCCTTGCAAAATAAAATATTTAGTTCACTTTTAACAGGGGAAATTAAAAAAAAAAAAAAGAAAAGACAAGAAAAAGAAAGAAAGAAAAAAAAAAGAACCCAAGGAAGAGTCCTAAAAAGAAACCTGAAAACCTTAAAGGACATTGATCAGGTCCTTCTCCCCCATGAACACATGCACAATAGAAAGCTTTTAAAGTGCCCTTATTGTCAGGATACTGACCTTGTTAAGAAAAAAAATGACATCTTTGTGTTCTGCATTTATTCCCTAACTGGGTAACTTCGATTCAAAAAACAGGGGGAAAAAAAGCAGGAAAAGAAAAGAAAAAAAAAGCTTTTTTTTTTGAGATTTACAATACTTAGGCCATAATGCTTATAAAAAGATGGAAGATCCCACAATTATGTGTATTACTTTTACAGAGAAATGTGTTTACAAAGTCTAGGGGAAAAAAAAAAAACAAACAAAAAAACACAGTCAACCTCAGGGTTTAAAAGCCTTTTTCAAGATATCATTTTTCTCTCCAAGGTGCTGAGCTGGCGTCGATAAAAGACCTCTCTTTGAGAATAAAATGCAAAAAGTCAAAACAGTTTTCCATTTTAGAGGAAGCTTTTCAGTGTGTTTGCCACCATTTCAATGAGTTCTCTCCCTCTCCAGGCAGTCAATATAGGAATGTTAACCATATTTTTAAAATGATAGAAACCAAAAAAAATTGTGTTGTTTGAGCTAGTGTATAAAAGATTGTAAAATTCTTGAAAAAGTTAAGCTAAAAGACAGTAAGATAAAGTCTGTGAGGCAATGGCAGGACAATAACTTGGAGAGGGAGAAACCAAAGGCAAAATGGAGATGCCCTGTAGAAAGCAACGTGGGCTGAACATGGCGAATGTGGGAAGACACGAATGTCTTGCCATTTCTTCTGCCAAGTTCATAGCTCAGTGAGGCTGAGCTGCTGCGAAGTGTAACACAGCCTGCAGGGGAAGGGCCTGAACAGGCCATTTGCTAACAAAACTATGAGGGGAACCCATGCATGTCTACCTGGTCAGGTTCAAGCCTCTTTGGATGCTCAGCTCAGCTCCAGGCTCTGCATTCATAGTGGAACAGGCACCAAACAGAGACACAGCCTGAGCTGTGGAGCAGCCTGGTTTCTTAGGAAAGGTCACAGGCATATTCAAATAGTTGACACACCATGCCACAACACTGCATCTAGTTGGAGTAGATGATCATTCTACATCCCCTAAAAATGATGTCTTCTATCTTATCCTACCCTACCCTGCCCTACTTTATCCCATCCTATCCCATCCTACCCTATCCTACCCTATCCTATTCTATCCTATCCTACCCTACCCTACCCTACCCTACCCTATCCTATTCTATCCTATCCTACCCTACCTTATCCTATTCTATCCTATTCTATCCTATCCTATCCTACCCTATCCTACCCTATCCTATCCTATCCTATCCTATCCTATCCTATCCTATCCTATCCTATCCTATCCTATCCTATCCTATC
>JAVJGJ010000059.1:75880062-75906813 GCA_035590215.1 Microhierax caerulescens | reverse complement strand
ATAGATAGATATAGATATAGATATAGATATAGATATAGATATAAAATCAAGCGGTAATGATTAAGTAATAATTAAGACACATGCAGACACCTTGATACAAACAATTTGTGCTTGTTATTGTTTGTGTTGTATGCTCATGAGCTTTAGCTATGTTTTGAACAATGAGTGGGTTAAAATTGCAAATACCTACAGATCTGAGTCTGCCTTGAGCAGCCTTTTTGGTTCTGATTCCTGACCTACTTTGGAGGCTTTATTTATTTTTTTTTGCTGAAGGTAGCACCCAGCTTTTCAAAACAAGAAATGCTGAGCTAGAGAAATATTTCTAAACATTAACTTAGTTTGAGAGCAGTCAGTTTCTGTATACTATGTAAGTTCTGAAACGAAGGATTATATCAGACCAAGGACCAACAATTTTGTTTCTCTAGGTAAATATATACAGCAACTTGAAACGGATTGTACGGGGAGAAAGGCAGGCAATGGAGGGGGAAAAGAAGGATGAGAACAGGAGAGCAGTAGCTCACCCACCGTTACTGCGCGTCGCCATACGTATGTCCTGACTTGTGAGATGCTGACATGCCACAGGACTGTTTCCAAAACAGCCACTGCAGTTAACCAAAGTTAACCGAAGGTGGGTGATGAGGCCATGTCGTGGGATAACCCCGGCTGGTAATGAAGCACCACGCAGCCGCTCGCTCACTCCCCCCCACCCAGAGGGATGGGGAGGAGAGTTGGAAGGGAATGTAAAACTCGGGGGTGGAGATAAGAACACTTTAATAATTGAAATAGAATAAAAATGAAAAAAACCCAATAACAACCATGGTGACAATAACAGTTATAATGAACAGGGAAAGGGAAAGTACAACATCCAGAGGGAAAGGAAGAAAGGAACACACGGTGCACAACGCAACCGCTCACCCCGCACCAGCCGATGCCCAGCCAGTCCCCGAGCAACCTCCTGCCCACCCTGGCCAGCCCCCCGGTATCTATACCAGGCACGACGCCCCCAGGTATGGAACACCGCTTCGGCTAGTGCGGGTCAGCTGCCTGGGCTGTGTTCCCTCCCCACTCCTTGTGCCCCTCCAGCCTTTTCACTAACAAGGCCTGAGGAACTGAGAAGCCTCACATCAAAGCCAAAACACAGCACTGCCCTAGCTCCTAAGAAGATAATTAACACCGTCCCAGCTGAAACCAGGACAGGGCACTAGAAGGAGAAGCATGAAGTCCAAATCTATGTCCCAAGACACCATTAACTTGCTTTGCAATCGTAACCAGTGCTGGGTGCTTTTATTACCTCCCATCCTTTTAGCCAAATAATGATATCTAAAGTTTGTAGGTATTGTATATAGCACAAAAGAAACTTATTCTTTGAGTGTACTGTAATAAAAAAAAAGACTTTTTTTGTATATGGTGCAGATGCTGTCATTGTATGTCGAGAGAAATCACATTATGTGACATTATGTAAAGCAGCTCCTCATCAATGACTTTCTCTTTCACTGAACTTTCTCCCATCACCTGTCATTTTAAAGTAGGGTGTGCAATATTCAGGAGCCAGAGTCCATAGAAACAAGGGAAATATATGTCCTTTAGGCCCACTTGCTGTTAATTTCAATGGCAATCCAACATCTGAATGGTACAGTGACAGGATTTCAGACAGCTGATTAGACAGAGCTTCTGTAGTAGTAAAAGAAAATGCTATTGTAGTTACTATATGATTTTCTGGAGATCAGGGCTCTGCATACAAAACATCAATATGAATATGTGTTATTTAATTTAATATTTATCATATTATATAGGGAAAAGACACCATCTCCACTAAAAGAGAAATGCCTGCAGTTCTATAAAGGGGAAAAAATCTAGCAGATTTCCAAATAAAAATTCAAATAGGCTTTAACTTTTACAGCTTTGAGTACCAATAGGTAGATTAAAAGTTAGCTTGAAAAAATGCCTGAGGGAGCAAACAGTTGCTTAATGAGGATACATGGAATGAAATTAAAATGCAGCCTTAATAAAGATAAATTCAAAATGTAATGTTAGCAAAGTCATATTATTTAAATCACATTCCCATCTATAAAGTGACTACATTTGGTCTATCTGGAAAAACAGAATGAAGAAAACATACACAAACCCTCTAATGATCTCCCAAATCTCAAAAGTTGACTTCAAAATTATGGAATAGGATTTAGCCCACAGAGAATATGAATGGTTACATGAAGTGCAAAAAACCTCATTTCAACTTAGTGAATCTTCAAAGCTGTCTTCCCAAAAGGGCTGAATGTGCATGTTTTGGCTAGTGAGAAACAGATTAGTTTTGCTAAATATTAATAAGCCTTCCCTATATGCTTTAATACTTGCTATATTCTCATGCTGTTTTCTTTAGCAGTTAAGAGTGTCTTATTGATCTGACACAGGTACTTCACTGTGCAGTCACAGTGACACTGAACACACAGATGTTAAAAATAAGACCTGCCAGGCTCAGAACTAAGTTGACAGACATATACTTCAGCAGCGGCCTGTACTTCATTAGACACAGCTCTCGTTAAGCTCAGCCCTATGACCCTATCATTCAATATTACACTGAGATGTGTTAAGATATTGTCCATGATCTTCTCCAGCCTCAACATGAGTGAAGACACTGCCTGTCTATGGACTTTGATGGAGCAGGATTAGGCCCTTGCTGCACTTGTCTGAAAGCTCTAATGGAATAGATGAAACCTGTCCCCTCCTGTCCTTTATCTCTCAAAATCCCCATCATGTCAACAGTTACCTGAGAATAGATTTCCTGCTGGGTTAATTGTAATACCCTTATCAGCCTTCTCACGGTCTGATATGAACGCAGATGGAAGAGACAATAATTTTGATGGAACTAGAGACATATTAAACAAAACTTTATTGCAGACCTTCCTCTGCTTCCAGTAAAATCTGTAATGAAGTTCTCAGTGCCTTCAACAAGAAGTGTGTAATGAGTGATGAAATCTTTACTTTGTGTTCATTAAACTTTGCTTTGTAATATTTGCATAGTTTAGGGCTTGGTCCCAGTTTTCTTTCTTTTCATAATTTCCTTCATTTTGTACTCCAAGAATTTAGCTGATTTAACATAGTTATTCTGTTGAGATGAACAGGTCTTACACACCCTAAGGTGTCACTGATTTCTGCGATAAGCTGCATATCTCAGATCAGAGAAATTATCCACCTACCAGTCTTCAGCAGTGTCCAGTTGGAAATGTTTGCCAAGGAATATAAGAAAGAAAATATAAGAGCGATCCTTCCCATGACACATTCTTGCAGCCTCCGGCCATTACTGGTATAGAGGAATTTTTAACTCAGGTTTTCAACTAAAGTATCATTAGTTTACCTCATTCTTTGAACATGTTTACAACAGCCTCAGTTTAACTGTGCTGGATGAAAAAGCTGTTAATTATTTGTTTTAAACATAATGCCTGATAGTCGCTTTGTGTGTCCCTTCCTTTATTTATTACAGCAATTAATAAACTTTCTCTGTTCACCTTCTCCTTGCTATCAATTTATTTATTGCATGCCCTCTATCTTTTTTTCTACATTGAGAAATCCTAATCAAGGAAAACTGAAGGTTTTCGCTACCTCCGATCATCTTTGAGCACCGTTCTTTGTACCACTTCTAGGGGTGACAGATTTTAACTGAAAGACCTTTATTCAGAGTAGAGGTTTATACAATCATATGCTGTCTTTAATTTTGCTTTCCCAAATAATTCCTAAATTTTTGAAGGAGCTGAGCATGACCAGGCAAGGAGTGCAGTAAGAAAAAGGAAACCTAACTCATGGCTCCTTGGCAAGTGCTCTCATTCCTCAACTGCCTCCTACGCCAAATATGATTCCAGAAATAATTTTGGGGCTGTGTAAGATGGAAGTTTGGTGCAGGGTATCACAGTCAGTCCTAATAAAGAACACAGTCAGGGTATATACAAGCCTGCCACACCCTGACAAATATCTCATTACATGATACAGCAAAACATGTTCGGTGTATGCAGAAAGAGATGTGTTGAAGCAAGTCTTCATCCTGTATTTAAAGTGATATTTCTTACATAACCAGCTGGTTGTAAGACCGAGAAAAATCGCCGAGAACAATTCTCTGCCTAGTAAAACACTTCTCGCATAGCTGAGACAGCCCTTAGCACAGCAGCATACAGCACGTACTGCTCCCAGTCTTATTAGAATTCTGGTGAACAAGCTTCTACAATTATGATTTGATTTTAATTAGTTTAGATATTAGCAGACTAGGCCTCAGCAGTCTTTAAATGTCACTGAGTTTCCCAGAAGGCCAAGGGTGTCTCAGCCATCTTTCTTGCTTTGTCCAAAGGGCCTCCGGGAAACCAAGAAAAAGCCAAGAAATATCAAAGTCTCCAGTATACTGTGGTCACCCACACTAATCAGCATTGGGTCTGTTAAGTGTCTCTTTGACTTACATTACCAAACCTTTTAAAAGAAGCACATTTCAATAATTTCCTGAAATTACCCACTAAGGGCATATGTAACATTTAGCACATTATTATATACACTGCAATGAGGTTCATCAATCAATCAAAACAGAGTGCAATGTGCATGTTTTAAACTACTTCACAGAAGAGACTGTTGTTGAGAACTTTTCAAAACACACGGGTACGAGTCTATTGGGGTGGTAATTAATTAGGAAGAAGGTGACCGGTGCCATTGTGCACTGGGAAAATATTACCAGGTTGACTCTGACTGTGGAGCAGCTTTTTTGTTAGCTGAAGCAGTTGATTTGCTTTTGTGAAGCTCAGAGATTGAAGGGTCCTTAAGGAATCTGAAGGCCTTGACTGTTGTTCAAGTCAGTCCTTTAGCTTTGAGAAGAAGAAGAAAGAAATGTAGAGCTAAAAAAGTTAGAGTATAACTCTGTGGAGGGAATTTAGTAGACAAAACATTATGCCAAATGTTATTTCTATTATTATACAACTACAATTAGCTGCTACACTTAAAAATGTCCTTAGATTATTAAACTAAGGTTTAAAAAACTGACACCTCCAACTGAGGGTCAAAACTCTTATTACTATACTAGATTCTGGCTCATATTTGTTTGCTAAACACAAGTAATTGTGCCCTTTCAACATTACAATATTGAAAACTTCTGCTCAGAGCTAGCAGGTGTAACACAAGAGATAAATAAAACCTGCTCCCTTCTGCAGGAGCATCTCAAGGTTAGGCAAGACATTGTACAGCATTGAAAATGACTGTGCTGAACAAATTTAGGTGATACCATAATATCCAGCCTCTTCTCCACTACTCTGTACATAACATAATCTTGGAGATACTGTCTATGGTGTCTATGACTCGAGCTCCCCAAGCACTCAGTTTTTAGAATAGTCACTCACTCTACCTATTGGTTAAGAGGTTGCAAGTCAGTGGACTGAGGATGAGCAGCCTGTCAAATCAAGATTACTGACATCCTGAATCCTGTAGATAACAGCATGCCAAAGAATAAGACATTCATATAAACTCTGGATATTAAAATGATCAAGTAGAAGAAAGAGCTGACTTGATATGAGTTTGAGAGAGAGCTCTGAGCACCAGCTCCTTACCTGAATTGTTAGCAGGAGCAAAGCTGTAAGATCACATACACAAATGCTTGTTAGGTACCACCTGTGTTGTGATAAGAGGAACTATGTAACTATCGTGATTAAAAAGGTGGGGGTGTGTGAAATGTTCTCTAGGGTGGAAAAACTGTTCCTGTGTAGAGTACCTCTTTTCCTTGACCTTGAAGCCAAGGTTGGAAATGTTCACATGAATTTGCACTTGCCTTTGGATCTCTGCGGGGCTCTGTGTGGAACACCAAATGGCTCTGAGATGTACCATTATCTCCTGTACGAATTTTTCAAAAGTGTTCACCACCAGAATGGTGGGGGTTTGGCATGAAACTAAGAAGTGCTTTGTGTGTACACCCGAAAGGCATGCAGCAATCTTTGAGGCCTACTGTGATGTACGAACCATGAGTACCAAGGATGGAAGTCAAACCTGAAGCATTTCGATCCACGTGCCCCATGAGGTATGGGATGCCGTGTGTTATCTCCAAGCCATACTTAGGCTCTGTCTGGAATATTTCCTTTTGGTACAGACAACAGCTATCACAGAGAACATGCCAGCAGTAAAGCAGGAGGGGGGAGAAGCAGTTGGGTATGTGGGATCACTCTCTGTCCTATTTTATTTAGCATCAGTGCTAAGTATGAAAATCTGCCTACTAGTTTCAAAGACAAAAGCATTGCTAGTTTGCCAGCTACCAAACATCTAGCAATTTTTAATTGGGGCAGGAGAGGACTGGTTTTCTGAAATTACAACAGTCTCACTTAGGAGGTGGAGAGCGGAGAAAGCTATCACAGGCCAAATAGTCTTAATATGGAGAATTTTAATTAATTTAACTTACTGCCAATTGATACAAACTTTTGATTACCGTCAAAAAAAATAGGGAAATATCTTCCCTCCCCCTTACTCAGACTGAACTTCAATCAACACCTCTTCTTCCCTCTTTCTAGTTTCATACTCCCTTTTTATTCATTTGTGTTACACTTAGGCCATCATAATTCTTCTTGTGATGTGCTGGGTGGTGCAGGAGGTTGGGATCATGCTTATACTGGAGTCTAGTTCTTTGATTCTTATTAATTTTTCTCTACTTCAGCATGGGTCCTTCATAGATCACTGTCCCTCTGGGTTCTTTCTGCCTCTGGGTGCAATAAAACAGGAGCTCTGTGTGCTCTTCTTTTTGCCCTGAAGCAGTTTCTGGACCTTAAGTCACCAATACTCCAAGCCTGGTTCCTATAAGGATCTGTGGTTTATGCAGTTTAGCTGAGACTATGCATTTTTGTGTGCTTTCACATGTCTATCAGTCTTCCCCCAATGACTTTTTAACATATTTGTCATTGTCAACATAATTTGAGAGACTGACTGCTCTTTTAAGGACATCAAATTCCCAGAAATATCACTGGCTAGCTTAGCAAAGGGGGAAAACCCTTTTTTGTGATTCTATTGAGAGATAGCTGCAGTGCGAACTCAACATACAATTATTAAGAGAATCAGTAAAGAAGGGGCACCACATACCTCAGCAGTGGGAAAACCTCAGTGCTTGCAGTTTACCAGAGATCAGAAAGTCCAGAGTCATCTTTGAAAACCATAAGAAACCAAGCTTCATTATTTTCACTGTTCTTGAAAGTAGTAATTGAGGAATACCTTCTCCTGTGGAGGAGCTTCTTCAGGTTCATATTCTGTAGTGGAGTTGTTCTGAATCAACTAAGAATAGAATTTTTTTTCCTTCTAACTCTATTTCTTCTGGTATTTTAAATGAAAGTTTGTTTCTGTTTTATATAGAAATACCCTGGGTTTAACTGCTATACTACCCCAAAACTGATGGATTACTTATACCATGTTTCTATATCTATGCTTACCTCAGTGGTGTAGATTTTGACCTGATCTTATAGAGTTAACCTTATAGCAGGGCAGCCGCTCAGATTCTGAAGTACTTTCCTTCGATTTGCAAGCAGAAAATTATGCAAGAGAATTAACCTACACCCTGCGAGAACTGTGGGTCTTTAAGCCAAATCCTCTGGCCTATTTTCTAGCACTTACTCGGGGGTTCCTCTTTGTTTACATATAGAGGCTGGATTCTGGCTTGAGGCATCGCACAGCTGATCAAGGACTATGCAGAAGTTGTGTACCCTTTTGATTAGCTCACGCAGGTGTTGTGTGAGAGTTGCCTCTGCCTTCCAGTCCTCCTTTTACTTTGTTCTTGTTTGTGTGTGTCCATGAAGCAACGTACTTCGGACCTCTGGCTTTGGGAGAATGCTGCCTTCCATACAGCACCCACATATAAAACAACCCGAAAATACAACGGTAAAGAAGTTCCAGCTCTTCACCAGTTTTTCCCGTGCCATTTCCCCTCTTACTCCTTGCCTAGTCTGAGGTCAGGAAGAAGACATCCCAAGGTCTAAACAGAGCAGGTAGCAGTTGCAGAGGCTGCTTGGATCTGCCTTTTCCCGGTGTTAAGCTGAAGCCTGTGTTCCTCTATGAACTCTCTTCACGTGGCACCACTTAGCTGGACAGACACCACAAAAATTATGCAATTAGCTATGATGTGACTACTAGTCAGGAATATTTGTCTACTGAAGCTACAGGACTGGTGTGTCATAAGCAACAAGAAATCAGTCTTCAGCACAAGTCTTCTTTTCAGTCACTCTCAGCTTCTGCCTAAGTGGAGAGAGTTGATAGAGGAAAAGCAACTGAGATATGTTACATTAAAGAGCCTATTGTTGACAGTGTTTTATATTTAATTACAGCTTTGATTCCTGTTTGAGAATAGCTATAAGGCATCTATTGTTTACAGTCACCTCTGTCTCATTAACAGCAGGAAAACTTTCTCTTTTTTTTTTTTTTTTCCATTGGCACTGTTGCTACTGTGAAACAAACAGTGGATCAAGTCTGACAATTCTGAAAGTTTGATGTAAAGCAGATGCTTTTATTTGTTGGGGTTTTTTAAAGTATCATTCAGATATATCTTCAACCAGATTTTACTTTCTAAAAGAATAATTTCTAATCAAGAAATTATCAAAAAAATATTTATTCTTCTGGACAGAAGCTAACAATACCATTACCACTCATCCAGGCAGTTTAACAACCAGTAATCTTGTCCCCTATATAACAAATACTTTATTTATTAAACAGAGAACACATCAATTATGCATAAGTTTTACTTATGGCAATTATTTTATTGCACAGGAAGATTTATACAAGGATGGGAAGATCACACATAAGTGTGAGAGTTGGGAAAATAAATTAACTTACTAGAAAAGGTTAAAAGATAATCATTCAATAAAAAATTGTGATACATATATGTACCGTAAAAAATCATACAAACAGATTGAGGGCTAATGCGATTGTGAGAAAAAGACACATTTAAGAGGACAGTAACAAACAGCCACAGAAACATAATTACAAATAATGTAGCATCTGAAAATGACCCTGTTAATATTTTCTATGTAAAATGAGTACCTTTTTTTTTTTTCATTTTAAGAAAGGGATACAGTCAACTATAAGCATACATAATTGTAAACACATCATTAGAGACTGTATCAATGAGTTAAATGTTAAGAAACCACACCTGCTCCCCAAGTTATTGTTTGCTGCTAGAATTCTCCCCTTCTGTATATTACTAAAAAAAAAGGCCAGGGCTCATTCTCTGTCCTTGAGACCAGCTGGGAGGGGACAGCTTGCACCCATATGCTTAGACACTCTTCCTCCTGAAAACAGAGTAGCTGCATACCACCTGCTGCTTGGAAATGGTGCCTGTATTTTATTAACCCCTGAACAGTGTTCAGACAATATCAGTGTGGGTGCTATCTAACAAGGACCAAACCCATGGCTAGGAGCATTTAGAAAATTTGGGATAATCACAGGATCGTACCCAAGCCTCTTTCCTTGTTCCTTCTGGTGGGAAGGACTGGGGGATAAATAGAGTTTGGGAAGTAAGAACTGGATGGAAGTTTCAGTTCAGAAGTTGCTGTTTATAACTACAGGTAACTGAAAAAGTCACTGTAGAAACATGAATCCCAGCAATATGCAGAAAAGAGAGAGAAGACAGAGTCACCAGAGATCCCAGAGAAAAGATTACAGCCCTGAAATACATTCCAGCCCACAGACATCTCCTTCAATACCCAGTTGTGTCACACTTTTAGAACTGGGATAGTAATTTTGTCTTGTCCCCACTTTCATGCCAACATGTAGAGAAATATACTTTGCATACATGCCAACATCATGGCAGAACTCTTATTCAAGACTATAAAACTCAGTGAAGAAAATAGGTTCTCTCAAGTGATCTCTGCCACATCACATGGGTGGTGGTTGGTAATGTTTCCTCCAGCCTGTTCCCCTTTCCTGACCCCAAAAAACAGTGAGCTGAAAAATTTCGTTCTTTTGTCTTCACCTGCCTTTTCCTATATTGACATTCTTCTATTCTCAGCCCCATCTTTCATCATGCTCTACTATGAATTATTGTATGATATCGAGTCAAATAGTGTATTTAGGCAAGTTAAAAAGATTCCTGCTCATCCCAAGGAGCGGGCATGGGAACTCATAGTGATTTTTCTTCTTTTCTCATACAGAAGTAGGATTTTGACTGACTTACACCTTTATCAGAACTCAGTCACAATGTGTCTCTGTTTTCTTAAGGGAGTGTTAGCTATCCCTTCTCTTTGGATGTCTATTAAGAGTGTTCGTCCTGGGTCTCTCTTTGTGGAGATTGCATCTGTGGGTTACTTTGCCCTACTTTGCAGCTACAAGAGAAGCAATCCCAGTTACCCATAAATAAAAGGAAAAACAAGAAATATTAAACTGCTGTTCTCTGTGCCTCAGCTAGACCTCTCCTTGCAAAGGGGCAATGGGAATACTTATCTTTCCAGTGTTAACGCTGTCAGAAGGAACTCTCAGGCAGAATGCAATGCTATGCTGCTTATAAAAGCCTTTATTCACAGATAAGGGTTGTGGGGTTTTTTCTTTTCTTCTTTTCTTTTAATTTTTTTTTCTTTTCTTTTTTTTCCTTTAATTTGTATTTAAGGTCTTATTATGTCCTGTTACGGTGCAGTAAAACCCCACAAAGAATTACAGTCATAATCACCTGAAGCAGTCTAAGTATCCAGATAGTATGTGCTAAGTAAGGCAGGATAAATACAGCAGGGTTCAGTTAGCAAAGGGCTCAGTGGATTAGGTTCAGTGCTTGGTTCACAGGGGTTGGCAAGTGAACAAACACCTGGCACTTTCTTTGGAAACGCAAAAAAAAAAAAACAAAAAAAAAGTAACCTCCTCTCTAAATGTTCCCTTCTCCACATCACCCCTTTTCCTCTGCAGACTAACTGTTTTTCCTGAACACTTTCTTAAAGCAGTTCCTCTTTGAATATCTTCACCCCACACAGCCACTTACTTTTTTTGCTTTCGGTATGGAATGGGAGGAAGGTGACATGATGCAGAACCTGTAAAAGCAATGAAATGAGTACATGGAAGACGGTCCTCCAGCTACTCAGCCATGCGGGCAACTTCACTTTGTCTTTATTGGCCTTTCATGTCATGGTAGTATCAATAAAAATGAGGAAAACATGACTTCTAACCTTTGTTCTGTTAGGTTTGAACTCAGGGACTAGTGAGCTTTCCAGTGGTATGTCAACAAAGCCAGCAAATACTAAAATAAAAAATATTAAACTGATAAGTCTGTGGGAATTAAGAAGGCACTGTCTATTGGTATAGAGACTTGAGAAGGAGCAGGAGCAGGGAGGTTCTGTTTATGTCTGTTATTACATCATTCTGAGATATTTTTGGACTTTTTGGTTAAATTATATTACATTTCTTGGACGGGGATTAGGAATTCTTATTACTTCAAAATCTGAGAAGGGATATCCAAACACTTTTCACCATGATTTTAGTGTGGGGATGGCTGGGAGTGAAGCTGGCCACACAAAAAAAGGTTTTCTTGCTTTGTTGATAGAAGTAACTCCTTTGTGACTGAATATGTCCTTTCTGCAGTGACAAACCTGAACTGTGTAGCAAGGGAAAGAAGGTAACAGAGTGCTCAGCTGTAGCTGAAGGATCTGGTGATGCATGAGTCCATGGGCTCTGGCACACCTCTTTTCTTCTTCTGGATGGGACCTCTCTCACAACTTTCATATTGCTCATCAGACCTGAGGAGGAAGTATCATTTTTTATGAAAGTTTTAACCCATGTTGAACATTTCAACATATTTTTCTATTTATTCCAATGAAAAAAAACCAAAAAAGCAACCCTTCCTTCACTATAAGAATCATTGTGTGAAAACAAATATGGGAACCCAAAGAAGTAGCGTTTAAAAAAAAAAAAAAATAGCCTGCTTTTCCCTAGGAGCATACATGAAAAGCAAGGATTTCTCCATCCAGACAGACATACTCTATTTTCTTCTGCTCTTTGAGGCAGTTCACTGTGGGCTTGGAAGCACACATTCCCAGAGCTTCAAATACTCTTTCACTGATAAGGGTCTCCAAGCTCACAGAACTACTTAATAGTGCTGCCACTAAAGATCTGGAAGATTAACCCAATTCTGAAGTTGAAGACTGCCTATTACAAATCCCTCTCAAAGAATATAGGAGATATTTAAGACAAAATTTTTGTTAGTGGGAAGAGCAGAGAAACTGAAATGAACAAAGCCAGACAGTAATTCCACCTTTAATTCAACTACTACTTATAAATCTCCTCTGATTAAAGGTAATTCCAGCATTTTAAAGATCAAAGTCTTGCTGGCTGCTTGATTGGTTTTTAAATTCTGATTTTATATTCTACTAAACTATACACCATGAAAAAAAAAGAAAAAATCAGCACATGCCACACTGAGGGTTACCATTTCATTTAACAGTTGGGGATAAGAATTGCCTTTAGATTTCTTCTGTTAAAAGAAATCAATGACAGAAGGCATAATTTTTAATCAAGGACTTGCCACAATAAATATTTTCAAGGGAGGCTTACTGGGAAGGGTATTTTGGGGTGCTTTGTATGAGGCACTTTAAAGATGTTCCCAAGATGGGGTGCTTACAATGCCCTGAGAATCAGGACCTGTTGAGATGTCACAACTTGAAACATCTGAAAGCTCCAACTATATTTGAAAATCCCATCTGTGTCTGTAACACCCTGTCACACCGATATGTGCACTATTTTGAGGGGGGTGGTTGTGGAAAAGAGAAACTAATTCCAGAACTTTGCTATACCATTTTCATTACCCTGCTGTACAATATCATGAACATTTTCAAGCTTTTGCCTTTTTCTTTATAGCAAAAGTTTTAGGAAGTTTATATAAATTAATAAAATCCTAGGCTCTATGAAGCCAATCTTGCTTTGAACATGCTTTTATTGATCTTTCAGGTAAATCTACTGTGAAAGTTATGAGCCAAACCCAGATCACCAACTTCAAACAGAATTGGCGGTACCTGTAGAGAGTTTTCCCTGGCAGACAAGCTTTCACTAAAGCCAGCAGAGCAGAGGTGAGGATAAAAAACTTGCTTAATTAACATTTCAGATGTATTGCAGGTTGAGTGATTTAAGGTAGCTTAAACTATCCCTGTTGTATTGTGGAGGATGTCATTTTTATAGGATATAGATCTCAGTCATACACTAATAATTAGGTATGTTAAAATGAGAAGAACAATTTAACTTACCTAAGCATCTTTTGTTTTTCTTTGCCTCATTAGGAGACTACAGCTTCTTTTCCCCAGCTTCCAGAAGCAAGAATAGTTGGGAAGTTGTAAGAAGTTTTTATAATTTGCCAGGACAAATATTCATTATTGTGGGAGAGAGGGAAAGAAAGACGCCTGCCTGCTGTTCTGTGAAACACTGCTCCCTGAAGTTTTCATCCAAAACCCACCAAAGTTATTTGAAAGTATCCTAATGCTTCCAAAGGTTTTCATATGAAACCTTGGAAGGACAAACTGGAAAATCAAGTTCTTAAGTGGTTCCTCATTTTCTCCACATACACACACAGTGATTTTGGCAACGAGGATTCAAAGGGACAGATTCAGAACACAGTCCCACAATGAGGATGCCAATTCTTGAGAAAAACTACTACTGAAAGATGATTTATTAGATGTACAGCTGAGACATCTACAAGTGTTCTCTTCTTCCATTCAGCTACCGAGTGTTAAGGAAAGGACTTTTAGTGTGTTTAATCTGAAAACTACATCAATCTCATTATGTATTTCATGAACATGTATTGGTGGCAGGGTCCACAGTATCTCAGCATTCTCTCTGTAAAAGGTAGCACAATAATCAAGTGAAAACAGACTTCATGGAGGGGGCTTTTTTTGCAGTTCTGGGCTCAAAACTCCAGAAAATCAAAGGCTTAGTTAGAATGCGGACAACTGACAGAGATTTGTGGGTTATCACAATATTACTAGGATTCATGGAGGTTCACCTGAATGCTCAGCAAATTTTCCAAATCCAATTAACCAAAGGGACCATTTCCTATGTAATAAAAATGATGAGTGTGATAACAATTCTTTCACAGCTTGAACTATCACTTAAACTAAGGATGAGTGAGCCAGCTTGGCTATAAAGAAAAATAAATGGCTATGCTTGCCATTTACACTATACTCACCTCATCCCATGCTGGAAGCATAGTTGAGCAAATTCTATTATTGTTCAACAATTGCAGTGTAGCAATTGGCACCTGAAAATAATTTATGTTCACAGTGACAGTGTGATATGAAATATCCATAGTGTAAATGAGAATTAAAATAGTCTGAAATAAATACAGATCTGAATACATGTAAGAATTTTTTTAATGATCAGAGCTGCAAAGTCTAACTTATATCTCTGTGGTATATATGTCTGTGCATATGCACACATAAAGGTACTCATTATTATACAGCACCGACAATGATTATTCAAGACCAGATTCCCATTATAGTAGATGAGGTGACAGCTGTGGTTCAAATTATTGCAACGTGAAAAATCAAAAAGGGTGGGAAGGGAAGGAATAACAAAGAAGCACAACGGTAGCCATATTGTTTATCTAGTTCCATTTTAGGGTCAATAGGGTGAACTGGAAAGCACTGAATAAGCAAAAAGACAAGAGATAAGCTAGAGAAGTATGGAAGATGTGGTAAGCAAAGAAGAAAGAGAAGTAAAAGGGACATTGCTTCCTACCTGCATGTGATGCTAAAAGAGGCAGTTTCCATCTCTCCAAAGGGAAAAACAGACACTAAAGTCAAGGGAAACTCTTTTATTGTGTTTAGAAATAACACAGAGCCTTCTAAAGCAATACATTATCTCCTTCCCATTCCATAAAAGCAAGGTAGATAATATCCTTGAATGCAAACTTACAGTGTGTCTCAGGGACCATTTCAGAGCAGGAAACCAAATGTAAAGCAGGAAAAAAAATTGTCTTTGTGTATCTCAAGAAATCTTTGAAATAAAGGGTGGGGAGACCTAGAATAAAAAGCTGTCTCTTTAGTTCAAGGTAACAAGCAACCGTGAATCCTCAACATCTCTCACTGTATGACAGAAACCTTGACAGCAAAAATGAGGTTTCTAGACAAATTCTGAGAGAGAAGTTAAATGACAGGAAATGCTTGGTTCTGTGAAGTCTGACACTCTTGAGTCTGAATGTTGGAAATTACAACAAAGATGCAAAGAAATAAAATGACGTTCCCACAGTAAACTCGACTGTCAGCTGTGTACCAGCAATGAGAAAGATGTATTTTAACACTAGGAATGACTGCATGTGGTGTGGGTAAGAGTGAAGACCTAACATTTTTAGTGTTATTTCCCATGGTGGTTTTCCTCAGTGAAAATATTGAGGAGCCACTGACCAAGGGGAGCCATCTTGGATTCACCTGTACATTAATACATAGAAATTTACTTGGGACTGAAGAGGGATATAGCCCAGATTATATCTGGAAAAGGTTTCAGCTAAAGTCTGAGATAGTTGATCAAATTGAGATTTCGTAAAGATGTCAGTCCTGCCTTGGCTCATACAGTGTCCTGTTTCAGAGAACAGAATTGTTGTAATCAAATTTGCAATGGAAATATGACTGGTAACATGATTTGGAGGACGACACAGGTGTTAACTTGATCAAGGAAGTGTCAGTCACACAAAAATTAAAACACCTGGGTTAAAACATTAAATAAACTAAACTAAGATAAGCTAAAATAAAATAAATATTTAAAACCAAAACAACAAAGACACCTTAACAAGCTGGAGACAAGTAAACCAACTAAAATGAAAGAGAAAAGGTCCAATTTCTGAAGTAAGCACCGGCTTTATTAGGTGTCATAAGCCACAGGCTGTTGTAAACAACATCCCCTTTCCTGTAAGAGTCATGGTCTAAAAGACCACAGGTTCAAAATATGTCACTTGCAGAAATCACTAGCAGGATCGGGGCCCAGTCTCATAACCTTTAGAAAAATCTCTACTTCTATGGAGACACTGTGAATGTGACAAAAGAAAGGATCTCTTGATGCCATTTTAACAGTAAATGACACTATTATACTTCAAGATAGACATGAGGCCCCAAGTCAACATGATTTCAGAGATGAATTACTGAGAAGTGCACTACAAACCTGTCTCACTCCAAACAGAAATTAAGGTGACAGGGTACTCACGGGACTAAGGCAAGTTAAAAGGAACTGTGTTGCAATGCTGAAGTTAAAGCTGACTCTTTTAATTTCACATTCTTTGCATTACAATGAAAAAGAAGGGAAAAAAAAACCAACAAAAACCCTGCAGCCCATTTTAGATTGTACCACTCATGTTGAACTGAGTATGTTTAAACAAGTGCACACGTGAAAAGCCCTCTCCATACTAGACTAGTGCAAAATATGATATACTCGAAAAGGAGATTCAATCATTAGCCCATGCTCTAAGCAGTGTGTCAACATCTCATGAGAAAAAGATGTGAAGCCCCAAAATCACATATTCAGGAGAGAAGCTTTTGAAAAACAACCATTTGAAACTGCCAACAAACTGAAGGCAAAATGAGATTTGATAGAGGTGACAGAGCCTACAGCATCAGATTAGCTCTTTGTTTGTCACAGCAAGCAAAAGCTGTGGTGTTCAGTCTGACAGACTCACTCATGACCTTTATTCTGCCAAGCCAAATGAAAGGGAGGACATTGAATGCAATTTTGCATCCTGGAACTGTTGCTCAGGAAGCTTGTAAACAGTGATTTGAATAGAAAACGAAAAATCTGAGCACTGAGAATTCTTACGGAGCTGTCACTTCTCTACTTCACCATTTGCCATGTGTTGTGTTTAGACAGAGGTTCAGTCGTCAGCTCGCAGAGGAGTGTTCAGAAAACAGAAAGCCCATCGCATCCAGACAGCTCTTCAGGATGACGTTGCAGTTGGGTAACACCTGCATCATTTCTCTTTCCTCCCCACTTTTTCCTTCCTACTCTCTCAAACTCCAGTGGAAAGAGCTTTATTAAAAATTATACCATTCAATCCATACAGGGCTGTCATGGTAAGAGGTGGGAGGGAATACTGGGCAGGTGGAAAAGCCCTGTTTCATGATGGCTGTCAAGATCCCCTGTTATTGCACCAACCATAGTGCCTATACTAATTCACTCCTAATTGTTCTGTTTTTCTACAAAAGGTGATGGTTTCTTCTGAAATATTATGCTGCAACCCACAAAAGCTCAGCATTTGGGCAGTGTGGGTAGGGAGAATGGCCTGGGACAACATCAGCAGCAGTCATCCTTATGTAGGCCAGTTTCACTCCAGAAAAAGGTCCTAGCCATGATTGCTCTTTATTTTAATTAGCCACTGACCAAGCACCACAAGGCAATTTGCAAAACTTCTGTAGTTGATACTTACACAGAAGAGAACAGTGACTGGCAAAGCCAAGGATTAAGAAAATCTGGCTGTGCTTCTACTGCTGGATCACTCCTACTGCTTAAGTGATATCACAGGTTTTGGTGTAGTTTTGGTTCCAGCTAGTACATCTATCTTTCTAAGTTAAAAACAGGGTGCAGACACGGGATTTTTCTGGCTCCTTCACATCCTCCCAAAAACTCCTGGCCACTGATCAAAAATAATTCAAAACACTCAGAACTATTTACAGCTGCAATTGTGTTAAATTAAATTTTCAAACTTTTGTTCTGCTCTCAGCTTTGCCATTTTTACTTCTCTGCTGTGTTATCACTGATTTTTCCTAGTGCCTGTCTTTACTTGGGCTTTGGGTTTCCCTTCTTCCTCACTTACAAACAATATAGAGCCAATCCAATTCAGCTCAATAGGATCAGAAGTTAAAGAAGGTCAAGATGTAGTGAGTTTTTCTCCACATATTTCTGCTCAGTTCACTTTTATATATATATATATATATATATATATATATATATAAATACTTATGACCTGCATGCATTCTCTCATTCAGATTTTTACCCATAACATTTATCACCTGAGTAATTTATTTTCTGCTCTTTGTTTTCTTGTCTGTGTCTTCTTGTCAGTGAGGACAGACCAAGCCATTCTCAAGCCAGACCTTGCCTTTGGAGTAGCCTCTGAAATATGCCTCTGTCTGTTACACAGGGACTTATGTTTTTCCATTTGATTTCAAATGATTTAGACAAATCCCAAGATTCTCACATCTTTACCAAAAACTTACAGGCCCAATATGCTTTGGGTTAGATGTTTCTTTTCTTTGTACTGTTAAGAATGAAAAGTGAAGCTTTTTGATATCAATCAGATGCAAATTCTGTCAACTCACTGAAAATATTTTGAACATATTTATGTATATGTAGAAACTACTAAGATTGTCAAATGCTTTAAGGCCAGTTTGCCTTTGTTCCTTTTTAAGACATGAAAACCATACTATTAAAACTTCCTCCTGTTTTCTGTACTGTTGCCTGACTGGGATTTTGTTATTTGTAGAATTTTCTTTATAAGGTTACTCATTTCTACCCAGCTCTATTCTGTTACTCACCCCATGTCCTGGGTTCAGCTGGGATAGAGGTAACTTTCTTCTGAGTAGCTGGTACAACGCTGCGGTTTGGATTTGGCATGAGAACAATGTTGATAAGTGATAACACTGATGTTTTTGCATTGTTGCTGGGTAGCGTTTGTACTAAATCAAGGACTTCTTAGTTTCTCAGACCTTGCCAGCAAGAGGGCTGGAGGGTACACAACCAGGACAGCTGACCTGAACCAGCCAAAGACGTATTCCACACCATATGATGCCTTGTGAATATATATAAGCTGTGGTAAGCAAAAGGAAGGCGGGACATTTGGCATTATGGCATTTGTCTTCCCAAATAACCATTTTGCATGATGAAGCCCAGCTTTCCTGGAGATGGCTGAACACCTGCCTGCCCATGGGAAGTGGTGAATGAATTCCTTGCTTTGCTTGCTTACGCATCTTTTGTTTTACTTATTAAATTGTTCTTATCTCAAGCCTTTAGCTTTACATGCTCTTCTGATTCTCCTCCCCATCTCTCTGTGAGGGGGCAAATGGGTGACCAACTGTGTGGTACTTAGTTACCAGCTGGGGTTAAACGACAACACTCCGATAAATATATTACTATATGTGAGTACAGTGGGTATGTTTTTTTCACTGAATTCTATGAGGTTTTTGACTGATGTGGGTATGGAAAAAGACTAGTTGCATTCTCCTGCATTACAGTAAACTATTCACTGTTGATCTAATCGAGCTAGCATTGTCTGCTAGGATGGAGAACAGTAGCATTATAATCCTGGCAGTAGAAGAGAAAGCACAGTCTGAAAAATCTACCCAGAATTAAATATTTGGGTGGTTAACCTGTACAACACGGTTTTGATGCAATGGTACTACTAGCAATATGCAAACTACCTTGGGAATATTAACTTGGGTTTTAATCACATTGGGATGTACCTCTTTGGCAAACTCTGCTTTAGCTTCCTGAAGTCAATACTCAGTTTATGAATGTCACAGACTAAACCCCTGGATCTGAACATGCTTTAATTTTGATTGTTTTGGCCAAAGACAGCCATGTAACAGATCCCCATCTCAAAATTTGTTACCTGTCTAGGTTCAGACCAATAACCTGGGGGCAAAAGGCTTCAACATATTATTACTGTCTTGATTCATTTTTTAACAGAGTAGAAGTTTTGAGATGCTGCCTGGTTGAATTTGAACCAGAAAAGCCAACAATGCTATGGAGACATTTCTTTTGATGTCATCAATCTGCTTGCATCCTTTCTGCCCAAAGATCCTGCCCATGCAGGGACTAAGAGGAACTTTGTGGGGTGTTCAATGCCCTCTCATCTCCTAGAATTTGCAGCTGGGATCCACTTCACCAGACAGTACACATTTATTGACAGATAGCCTGACAGCTTTTTAAAGCTGCTTGGCAGCTTGTTTTTACCAACATGTTGTCATGTTCAGTATTATCACATTTCTTCTAGATTTGTGTGATACTAAAAGGCCAAACCTCCAAGGCATCAATATGGGGTGCAAAGCAGGACTAGCCCCAAGGCACCCAGGAAAATATACCTTAGGGGTTCCTTGATTTTTCTTCTAAAAATTTGTAGCTACTAACTTTCCAGCCCTGTCAAGGACAAGCATCTTAACAATTGTTTCCCAAGCAATTGCTTTAAGTTGGATTTCTTTTTTTTTTTTCCTTTTACCTTGAGCTTGCAGGTGTCTAAGGCAACTAAGCTGAACAGTATTCACAAAACTCTTCAAACATCTGTGAACTGCTATTCAGCCCACTTTCCAGGAGACTTAAGAAAGAGTAAGGCACCTTTGTTGGAGTGTGATGTGTTAGTCAAACTATCTACTCTTCAGGAATAGAATTGATCGCAGTCAGTGGGGAGTCATTGCAGTGCTTAAGTTCAGCGCCTGCAGTAAGTTATAGATGCAGCTCTTCTCTGTTGACAGGGAGGGATTCAGAGCCTGTCAGTAATCCAAATTGAGATGCTGTAAGAGGCAGCAAAATATTTTGCAGTGTTTAAAGGGGTGAGTGGAACTAGTTTTGTTTGATTCTTGCTGGTTTTACATTGGGGTCAAGCAATTTGCTCTATAGTGAGGACTAATACCTAGAGTACACAGGTTCTTATTAATTCTTCTGCAGATTAAACATTCTAGTTTTGGAGAGGGATTTGCAGGCTTTTAGAGACTGTCTTTCAGGGAATTAAATATAAAATTTAAATTCTATCGTATATATCCTCCAAAACAGCACTTGGTAATGCCTGAAACATTAAATAAAACTGTCAGTGAAAACATTCCCACATTGGCAGCAACAGAGAGGCTGTATTCTGCATGGGCTTTCCGAAATTGTGCCTTCCAATAACCTCAGCTGTAAGCAGCTAATGCAGGACAAAATAAATATGTTCCAGTTCAAAACAAACAAACAAAAAAAAAAAAAACACAACAAAACCTGTCTGTATTCCTATCTTATGTGCCTGTCCTTCAGAGTTATATCAGCAGCAATAACTGCTCCCACTACATGTTGTGTCCAGAAGACAAGAAACAACTGGAAGGTCCCAGTAGCAGCTGGCAAGTAGCAATGGTTGAATTCCAGATGGATCTAAAAAACTAGTGATCCCTCCTGGGAAACTTTGAAAAACATCTTACTTTACAATGATCCTGTTCTCATCACACTCGTTTTAAATATTTCTTTTCCTTTGTTCTTTACCACAGAAGGAACAGATGAGCTCCTGAGAAATAATTCTATTTTGAGAGATCAGCCCCTGCTGATAAAGGGAGAGAGAAGAAATAGGGCAGGGAGAACTGCCACTCTGTTATGATTTCAGACATCAGCTGTTCATTTGTGCTGTTTCTGTAGGCAAATATTTTTTAAAGGATTTTACTAGAGCCATAGGATAAAATGGGCTAGAAACAACCTTTGCAGCAACTCATCTTCTCCAACTCCACCATCAGAGCATGGCCAAATTAGATCAGGTAGTTTAGGTCCTTGGCCAGCCTTCAAGGATGAAGATTTCACAGTCTCTCTGGGCCCTTGTTCCAGTGTTTGACCACCTGTATGGTAGAAAAAAATTCCTAACTCCTAGCTGCAGTTTCTCTTGCCACAACTCCTGTCTGTTGCTTTTCACCCTACCAACCGTGCATGTCCAAAAAATCTAGATGATCTTCTCCATGCCCTTTGGAGGAAACAAGAAGATCTCCCCTTACCTCTCTCTTCTTGTTGCTGAACAAACCTTGTCTTTGTATATCGTGTGCTCTTAACCCCCTATCAATCCTTGTGGATATCTCTTGCGCTTGCTCCAGTATATCAATGCCTGTATTGTACCAAGGGACAAGAGCTGAACAGTTTTTCTGTGAGTCCACACTTGAAGTATTTTCAGTTTTCCCAACCTTCTCTCTTCACTCAAGCTGATACAGCCCCCCATGCAGGTGACTGAAAGAACATACTCATACTCAACTAGCAAGGACCAGCTGTTCCATGATGGAGAACAAGCCAGGAGTCAAGAGTGACCCCAGCACAGACCATACCTGCACTCATAGGATGTGATTCTGAATATGCCAGTTAGTGCTCTGTACTTGAAATGGGGTCTGCAAACAGCCCCAGATACAGCAGAGGGATTAACAAGGCCCATGGCCCCTCCAGGAAGCCCAGTCAGGAACCAAAAGGAACAAGGTAATAGGCAGAATTAAAGAGAAGACTGCGATACAGGTCCAAATATTCATCCAAGAGGCAGGGTCAGAGACAGGACTAGAGACCAGCATACCTTCTGCTCAGCTCAAGCAGACAATAAGCCACAAGTCTGAGTTTAAATAGGGCTGCTAGGTCCATAGGCAAAAGGATAAGGAGTTCCATGTGAGACTGGTCTGGGCCGTTAAGACCTATCAGTGCCTGACACTGAGATCTTTCTGAAAAGAAGCCCTGCAACCAATATATTGCCCATTTTTCCTTTCCTAACCTCTAAACAGTCAAAGCTCCTACCCGTCTGGAAGCAAACTTGGCCCTGTGGGTGTAAGCACAATCTACTGACTGTGTCCTGCAAACTGAAACTCAGCAGTGACCTGGAAGGATCTTGGAGAAGTGTGGGAAGGATAGTCCATGCCCTATTCGTGTATATTCTCAGGCTTCTCTTTCACAGCCAGACTCATCTCCTGCTAAGCAGATAAAATGTTCCTGACATGTTCAAAATGTTTTCACTAAGAAAGATAACAATTCTATGTCATGCCTCAGTTGCCTGAAGGGCTCAAGGAGTGGTCTTTTCCTGAGTACACCATTAACCAGATATATTTGGGGTTCACTGGTTTCTTTTTCTCAGCGATGATGTTGCTCAGTACTCAAAGGTGGCACAGAAAATTTGTGCTCTTTCAGAATCAAAAGACTCACTGGAATTGGGCAATAATTTTCCTCTTAGGTTTGATGTGCAAAGATCAGGATTCGGTGGGTGTAGTAGGTTGCCTTTCAGTGTTAGGGTGCAACTAAGTTGCAATTTATCTTCAAATGTTAAGTGAGAAAATCACATCCAATTGATTTCCATGCTTAGCGGCCTCAGGTTTTGGTCACACATTGACTTCTCTTTTTCTCTGCCAATGACACGCAACTGAAAAACCCTGAATTTTAAATGCTTTGACTGACTCAAACCTGGGGTATGATATTGGGTAACACTGAGTGCCCAATGATAGACAGAAGGTCAAAATTTAGCAGGATCCCTTGTGGTTTTATAGTCTATGCAATGAAAGCCATTAACTCATTTTGCAATATTGAAAGATGATGGCCTCTGGCATATTAATCCTTCAAATAACTCTGACTTATAGCCCCTTTGGCTATAAAGCCTTATACTTTTCCTCCAATACCATAGGACTGGAAAATGCACTTAACCTGAAAGTTTCTAGATTAACTATGAAGGAGAAAAAGACTCTACCTGTAGGATCGTTCATGCCAAGGTACCACAGCGCTAGAAATACTCCTGGCAAACGTGAATAAAATTTGTCAAAGTGTCATTTTTAATTAATTATATTTGAAAAAACTCATGAGATATAATTACAGAATGTCTGAGGGCTTATCAAAGCAAAGCCAGCCAGCTAATTAAAATCAGTTGGGGGGGGGGGGCATTTAGTTTAAAAAACTGCTTGTTAAATGGCCCTCCGTAGATCCCATGCTGTTTATATCTCAGAAATTAATCTGCTAGTCACAGAAATAGATAGAGAAGACAACACATTTAATAATTAGACAGTTAAACTTGGGTGAGATGTCATAACTGTGTCCTTTAAATCACATGCAGATAGAAGCTGTAATACAATGCTTAATTATTCCAAAGGAAGACTGATAACATCTTTCTTGAAAAAATATACTTGACAGTTTTGTGATGGAAGCATTAACAGTAGATTTTCTGTCAATTAGAAAAGGTTACTGCTGTTCATCTAGTTTGGATAGCACTGAATATCTCTGCTCAAACTAACTCTCCTCTTTCAGAAAAATAAAAATTTAAAGCGTTTGTCTAAATTTTCCTGAGATAAAATATCTACCAAAATCCTCGCTGCAAAGGTTAATTCCTCTCACTATTAAAATACGTCAGTCTTTTGCTCAGCCTGAATTTGTCCAGCTTAAATTGTGTTTTGTATTGCTTGCATTAAGACCGATTTTGTGAAGATTGAGCAATGCTGTTGCATGACAGACAATCAAGGCCAGCACATGTCAAGGCCTGTCATAATTATGTCATGTTACACCATAATACAATAGTAATTCTATCTTGCTGTATCTTTTCTGAAATTATTAACTACAGCTATGACTGAACTATTCTTTTGTAAACACTTGTCTCCTGTTTGAGCTGTACAATCTGACACTTTGACATTTTAAATAAGAACAAAATGTATTCACCACATTAATTGGAGAAAAATTCAATCTCAGTATTCAGAGAAATGAAACTAAATATTTAAAGTAGCAGCTCCTCTGTTAACTGTTGATATAATTTGGGACTTCTAGTACACAGTACACTGAAGTTAGAGCATTTGTAAGAAGACAGACTCACAGTTTTGATTATTGTTTTTGGGAAAGGCTTTGTGCTGTGTTTATATTTTGGGAGCCACAGTGAAAGAAGAGTATTTATTTTGAGTCAGAGAAAGAGCTGGTGAGCTCTGATGAAATATGCATTACAGTATATACTTGATATTCACTTGTATTTTTTGCTATTGTTACTGTCAGGTTTTCCTGGAGCAAGGACACATCTAACAGAACCACAAAAGACTGCTCCAGCAGTCAGAGAGCAGATGCCTTTGAAGAAAAGTCTATGGCTAAGGTCTAACTAATTTCACAAGATCACCTCTGTTTCCTTCTGCTATATCATGTATGAAGATGTTGAGATCACTACTGGTAGCGTGCCAGTGCCTAATGGCCTGGCCTAACACCCTCTGTGGGTGTGGAAAAGGAGAGTAAGGATTGATGACTTTTGGATTCCACATCTGAGGGTCCATGTGAACATGGAAACCCTTCATAAGTTTTTCTCCAAGGTCTGTTTTGAGAATATGAAGAGCTAACAAACATTTCTAATGTATGTTCATTCCTTGGCTAATGAAGTCCCATCAACAAATATACAGTATGAGCTCTGGAGTTTGACCAGCCTGTAATTCCTAGGGAACTGTAGTGCCCACAGAAATAGCTCACCCAACTGTATGTAGAAGCTGGTGGACTGTGGTCACCACTGGAGGGTTTGCATAGAAATAGGGGACTGAGAATAAGATGGCCCAGTGTCAGCTTCATGTTGCAACCTAGGGCAGAAGCCTGCCAGGGGCAGCAAAATGGAGGTGAAAGGAGTGAATATGGATTTACTGACACTATTTAATTTGCCAGAACAGGCAGGCACCAACAGTTTAGGATGTAAAAGCTACACAGTCAGGGATCGTTTCTTCTGCTCTGCACAAAAATAATGTGGTTCTTCCTGGTCCTGCTGTGGAGAACATTTCTGTATAGAGGCAGTGGCTGCTTATACAGAAGACAAAACCCCTGAGAAACAATTGTCACCACTTTCATCTCACAGTGGCAGGATTGGGAAGTCCAGCTCAGGAAGGCTTTTGTATCATTCATCTTCCCAGGAACGTTGTTTCAGCTCATCCTTGCACTTCCAAAATTACGTTTTTTATACATCACTGCCAGGGAACCCTGAATTTATTCTGAAATGGTTGTTAGGACTGTGAGTGCTTTCATCCTGGTACATGGAAAACTATTTGGGCTGCTGAGTGCTCCTAAAATATATAGGTGAACGGGCTTCTCAGAACTAGATGTTGTCTGCAGCAGCTGAGTCAAGATCCTTATTGCTGGCATCATGTTCACCAGATAGAGGCACCCTATACATCCCATAGAATTTTCAAATCCTCTCTTTGTATGACTAACTCGCAGCGTAAGAAAGGTGGATGCTGTCTGTGCTAAGTGTTGTATCCTCCATACTTGGTGCACTGGCCTCGGTTCTACTTTTTGAGTTACCTGTCCCAAGACATTCTTCTTGCATCACATTTTGATCGAAGAACTGGCTTCATTTTACTGCAATGCAAATGATTTGATGGTTGAGAATTAAAAACTTGATTACCTGGGAAGGTTGCCTACCTTTTTGTGTCAACAGAAATATAACTCGAAGATTTGGTTGTGCAGTCCTGTGTAATACACTGGCATGGAGCACCAAACACCTTGGATGCTTGAACAATTGGCATAGATGTCTCCTCTGCCATGAAATACAGTGTCTTCTTTTCTCCACAAAAAAAAAAAAAAAATTAAATTCTAAATTCTTCTGTACCAATGTTGACAAAGCTTGCGAACTCTGATGGAAATTCTTAACACCACCAACTCATCTTTATCATCTGAAATAAATTTGCTTTGGAATTAAAGCAAAGTAAATATATTTTTTTCTTAGATGTAGAGTTTAATTGTGGCTGCAGATACATGGAATCTGTCATAATCAGATGTACTAGCAGATTTGATCATGTTAATGTCTGCCAAACTAGTAAGGATTTCTCCGCTATTTTTGAACCTCTGTCATAATTTCCTTTCCAAATTCAGTTATTTTCTTGACCTAGAGGATCAGAAGCTGAAATGACATGCAGGTAGCAACCACAGAATACTTCTGACAGCCTTACAGCTCTTGCTTGTTTTAGGAAACAAATTTAAGCTAGGAAAATACTCCCATTCTCTTTGAACCTCACTGCCTTTTTAATTTAGGGGTTGAAGCAAGGATGTCAGAAAGCCTTAAGAAAACTTGTTTTCCTGTTTGGGTTCTGGACCACAAAGGGCCACTTTTGGATTCAGTTTCAGAGCAAATTTAAACGG
>JAVJGJ010000059.1:75841628-75875190 GCA_035590215.1 Microhierax caerulescens | reverse complement strand
TATGTACGGAGAAAATGAGAAGGGCCAAAGCCCAAATAGAACTTAATCTGCCTGCTGCCATAAAAGACAAAAAAAAATGTTTCTATAATTACATTAACAACAAAAGGAGGGCTAAGGAGAATCTCCATACTTTATGGGATGCAGAGGGAAACATAGTGACGGGGGATGAGGAAAAACCTGAGGTACTTAATGTTCTCTTTGCTTCAGTCTTTAAAGGTTTTCAAAGATAGTTGTCCTTTGGGTACCCAGCCCTCTGAGCTGGACTTGACTATAAGCATATGAATGCACCGATGATGCTTTATCTACTTGAAGTCTGTTGTAATGATTATCCTTTAGGAGCCACTAGCTTGCCCCCATTAACAGGCATGGGGATGTTATTGTTTAATGAGTAATTCCAAGGGATAATGTTCACTCTTAATAGTTTTTCTGTTATGTCACTGTTATAGACAACAGTAATATTTTAATGTGAAAATGATGCCCTCACTCAAAAATGTTTTGGCTCTTCTCTTGAAAAAGTAGCTGCTTGAAAAAGAATATGAAAGGATTAATTTGCAAATGAATTCTCCATCATTTGGACACAGGGGGTGTCATTCAAACAGGCTGACTTCTTTCTAGAAATGCTTACCTCCACAAACTCCCTCAGTAATCAGTAACAGGAAGAGAACTTAGGGTTAAGATTGCTGACAAGGGCCAGGCTCGGTGGCCTGACTAGCCTGCTGGAAGAGACAATGCATTTCTCTCTACTGATTATGGAGAAACACTAAAAAAGTTTTCTTTCTCAAGCTAAAAACAACACTAGCTTAAACATGTTCCCAAAAGGTGTGGAATAAACTTGCTCTATTATTTTTTTACATTTTGTTATGAAGCACTGTCAGAGAAGAAGCTGAGGTGCACAGACCAGTACTGATGCTGTTAGGATCTCATACAAGCTCAACCCAAGTTATGGGCATGCTGTGGAGATCAATTTGCTCAGTTCAGTGGCCCGTATAATGCAAGAGGTCAGAGGAGACAATCACAATGCTCCCTGCAGCCCTGAACAGTCTATGTGTGAAGCCATTAAAGAAAAAATTATTGAAACTGAATTCCGCTTTCCATTGCTTTCTGATAGGTAGGTTCCAAGCTCTCACTCCACCACTTCTCTCATGCATTATGAGCCATGTCATATATTTTATACTTGTCTAAGCTGGAGAACCAGTCTTAGCTAGGAAGAGCAGCAGTATTAGTCTGTTCAGGTAATGAGCAATGATATAACATAATTGATTTTTTTTTTCCAGCTCAGCATTCCTAATGTCAGGATGCAGCATCAAAGACACAAAGGAAGACAGTTGTTCTTCCTATTGACTAACTCTTGCAGTGCAAACTTGATAGCTATGTGAGCTCACTGGATGATGGCGGCTAAAATAATGAGTCAAGGAAAAAGGAAATCATGATAAGAGAGGGGAAAAAGGAACAGATCTTGGCAAAAAAAAAAAAAAAAGAGTGATGTAAAGATGAAAGGAAGAAGGGGAATGAAGGGGAGAGAGAAATGCAAAGTTTAATACATGATGATTGCACAAACCCATTGTAATTGTATTAGGAACAAAAGCTGTGGTAAAATGGTTTTGTGGAAGTTGAAGATGATGTTAATCCTCTGCTGGTTCCAGCAGTGTATTATAACTCCTTCAAAATCACATAAGCATCAACAGTTGTAAAATGTATCTTGAGATTATGTATTATATCAGTCAAATAAGCACAGAACCAGCCTATATATATTCACTATGCTTAGTCACCCCAGTAGCTGAGCTGAGCTTCTTATAGATCTCCTTGGACTTTGTTTTGCCAACATGACTGTGGAAGAGACTAGGCCAGACCAGACTAGAACTAAAGAGGTGGCTGAGAGATTCTTGTCTGTCATGGGAACTAAAACAGTAATTTTATTATTTATTTATTAGTTATTAGTTATTTATTATATATTAGTTATTTAAATAACTAATTGCAGTAACTGAGATAGATAAATGAAATCCTCTAAGGACAACAACCATTTGGAATAGAGGATTTCGGGGGTGTTTT
Source organism: Microhierax caerulescens (assembly GCA_035590215.1). Taxonomy (NCBI): domain Eukaryota; kingdom Metazoa; phylum Chordata; class Aves; order Falconiformes; family Falconidae; genus Microhierax; species Microhierax caerulescens. The sequence continues at coordinate 75,873,141 of JAVJGJ010000059.1, read as the reverse complement.
TTTATGTTCTGCGCAACCCCTCAAGTAGGGTCCCATCATGCATTCCTCCCCAGGGTGGCAGAATAGCCCATCAGTTCTCAGCAGTGCTTCTTGCCTTGATTTGAAGGAAGGAAAGCAGATATTCTAGGCCAGCCTTGACCCAGGAGTCTTGACATAAGGAAATGAACAAAATTTGAATTGTGGGCCAGTCACCTGTCAGTGAGTTCAACCTCACAACTGGTTCTCATTCCAGTCATGTGCACCTTCCCACCTGGAGTGACATGGAGAAAAACATCATAGAACTGTGCAGGGAAATCAATTGGCCTTCTTTCAAGAACAGTTAAGCCAGTAAGACCATAACATGGCTCTCAATATTCCTATTGTACCAGGCTGCCTCTTCTACAGAGGGATCTTTGTGGTACCTTCTTTTCGTTTTGCAATACTGAGTGGACACAAAGATTGTAACCCTGTGACACTTGTTGCAGATGTCCCTGGAGGTCAAAATACCCAGGCTATGTACTCAAGACCTAAATCAAAGTCACCTGATCTTCAAAAGCACTGACCTCTGAATACATTAAGAAGAGGTCAACTTCTCTGAAAACTAGTTTTCTTTGATATAAGGGCCTAATTATGGATCTAGAGCCAATAGTAAGCATCTATGTGAAAACGTTCAAAACTAGTTAGGGGATTTAACTACTGAGTTTACATCAGTCTCCACAACTTCAAAAATATCTGCTCCAGGTTTGAAAAAGTACATTCATAATTTGATTTATTTTTTTCCTTTTCCCATTTTTCTGCTAATTATTCTTACTTCAATCCCTTTTTTAAATCCATACAGCATTTTGGAAGCCACTTTAATTCGTACAGTACCTCTACATAAAGTTCTTTGCCATTTTTTTCTTGTAGGTTTCACTGTGACATATGATTATTAATGTTATTGCTTTAGTCTCCACTTTTCCTACCTGCCATCCTTATCCATGTAGTAAATTCTGTTGCACTCCATCCCAACTGCTTTACTGTTTGTTTTGATAAAGGCAGCAGACTTTGGTCCTACGCTAACAAGAATTGTGGCTTGTTACTTTGCCAGAAAAAAAATCCTATTCCTCCTACCATTTCTTTTGGTGTCAACAGTCATGCTTCCCTTCAGAAAAAAGATGCTCAAACAAAGTTTTCTGACTCCAATTATCATTATTTGCAAAGGTTTAGGTTTTGGCCTCAGTAGGCACTCAGATTTTCATACATAGCCCATTCTATATGTGTGGAAAAAGCAGCAGAGATGTGAAGTGGAGGAAATACACTGCAGGTGAGCAAATAATTGACTCACCCGTGGATCACTGCTTATCATGCTCTGCTGTTAGATTCTTTGTTATCCTCTAGTTTTTACTTAGACATGCATAGCAATCAATAGTCACATGACATGACATGTCGAAGCTGGCTTATTGCCCTGTTGTGGCATTTAATAAACATGATTATAACCAGCCTGTGCTGTGACTCCTACAGCATAAGCTGCTGATATTCTGCAACAATTTATCGAAGAAGGATGACATGTAACACAAACCAGACCAATAAAAATTCCCTCTTTTCAAAAGCTGTGCGATGCTTCATTTATTTTGTACCATCCAAGACTGAAATTTCTATGGGTTCCCGAAATTTTCTGTGCCTGAGGAGATCCTTGTTATGTAACATTAGGACAGAACTCTGCCCACACTCAAGAAATGCAACAGAGACCCAAAGTGACTCAGGAACAACTCTATAGTTTCAAAACAAGAGGTTATTATTCCTTCCAAACAAGCTAACTAGCAAAATGATTGACTTGACCCCTGTGACAAAATTTAATATTTTATATCGCAAACAAAGTTGCTGGCAGTAGTAAGAAAAAAGCCAAAACAGCATGAAAGAAAAGATACACATTTTTTAGAACTTTTCAAAAATAGTTTGAGGGAACCATATACTTCTATGGAATCTGAAGAATCATCAGGTCTTATTCTTCCAGATTTTCCTGATTTTTTGCTCTTGTGACTAAAAATCTTAATTTTTAAAAAATGCTCTGTTTTTCCTTCAGTTCAAATTTACAAAATATGCAGTGAATTGGCTCCTAAGTCCTCATTATCTTCAGAAATATGTTACAGTGGTAGTTGAAGCCTGTCTAATTTCATATCAGCTTGCTTCCAGCCATGATTTCCTGATATACACTCCAATAATCAAACAAGGGACTAACAAAACAAAATTACGAGCTTTTACAACCACAGATACAATTTAAGAGGAATAATTCTCCAATAGTGTATTCCTCATTAGTCCTAGCATTAAGACAGCTTTTCCAAGTTTTTCCTCAGATCTCAGGCACCTGAATTTTGTCAGTTTTGGTAATTTGAACACCATCAGATCCTGGATACAGGCATGGAACTTCATTAAGTTATCTTACCGTTAATAATGCCTGAGACATTTTTTACCCAGGTAAACCAGAACAATGCTATGATATGCTATGCTATGTATATGTTGTGCATTAGGCACAGTTTCTGAATCAACACAGGCCAGGGACCATTCCCAACAGGAATTTTGAGTGCTGTTATTATATTTCAGAGGCTGAAAGAATTTAATAGTATGGACATATTTTGGCCTATGGGCCAGAAAACTATAACTGGTTCTTTAGTTTACCAATACAGATGTAGATGTGTCACCTCCTGAATTCCTATGTGAAATTCCTTTTCTCTTTATATTCTTCTGGTGTCCTAGACAGCAACAGATTTCAGCCATGAATCCTGCACTGAATGTCTTGTGGACATAGTAAAGCTGCAAAAAAATGCAGTTTTCTGTTGAAGGAATATTAGTAGCAGTCAGCACAACTTCTAGTATACCTTGGCAAATTGAGTTATTATGCATCAGGACATCATCTTTTGCTTACTTTAATCATAATCTGAGTCCTGAGCATATTTTATAGAAACAATGGCTTGTTTGTTCAGTCAAACTCCAAGCAGTAGAACTGACAACCTAAGTTGTTGTAACTCAAGCCAAACTCAGGTTTACAGCACAAAACTAGAAGATAAAAAATTCTAGGATCTGTAAAAGAGGAGACTAACAGAAACGTGTATGCACGTACACTTACATTAGTATCTGCAAACAAAAGGACAATTTCTTCTCTTTCAGATTCTCAAAATCCTCAGTTCCTGTCTCTAGCTTTTGTTCCAGAACCCTCTAAAGTAACTAAACTATAAATGGAGCTGTGAAAACTCAATAAACTGGAAGAAGTGCCTGGATTTTGCTTATCTGCTTTAAGAAGTTTCAAGAAATATATAGATACTCCATAAAAGCACAGTGAAATTGTGTTGACGAAAGTGTCAAAATATGTACATACAGGGAGGGGTAGCTTGATACAAATTTAGACTTAAAATGGTTTATTTTCCTGAGGTTGGGATCTGCCAGAACGTTCACTTATCTGTCATGTATCTGTGATGTTGAATACATTTTACAAGAGCGAGAAAGCAATCCAGCAAAGATTGCAAGAGAGAGTAAAGTTAAGTGCCATCTAGGAATGACTTCTTAGCCATGGGTCATGAGAGAACTTATCAATATAATGCAAGAAAACATTAGAAACATCAGCAATTTTTAATGTGAGATAAAAGGAGCTTTGCATAAATGCAAGACAAGGAATTCTTTGAGAAAGAAAAAAAAATGTATGCACAAACAACCCAGCAGAATACAAAATAAGTCTGTCATGAGGCTGCAGAATCATATAATAAATGCACAGCTGTATAGGGTCATAGATTAATGCAGGTTGGAAAGGGACTCGGAAAGTCTCTAGTCAAACCTCCTGCTCAAAGCAATGACAATTGTAGCTCAGGACTTGATCCAGCTGGTTGTTCAAAACCTCTGAGGGGGCAGATGGCATGACCACTTGTGAGCAAACTCTTCTGTTGTTGACTGCCTTCACGGAGGAAGTTACTCCTTATCCTGTCTGAACTTCTGTTTCAGCCTGTGTCCTAGCCTCTCGTCCTCCTGTCACACACCATTATGAGGAGCCTGGTTCTGTCTCCTTGATAGCCTTCTCATACTTACCTGGAGGGCTGGTTTTAGCTCTCCCCATTCCCCCAGCTACCCAAAGTCATCTCCCAACTAAACACAACCATTCCCCCAGACTCTCATTATGGGGCTAGTTCTCCAGTGCTGATTGTCTTGGTGGCCTTCCACTGAAGTCACTGCACTTTATCAATGTCTTTCCTATATTGCAGGCACCAGAACTGGACACAGCATACCAGATGTGATCAAATAGTAAAAGATGATTTGAACAAGAACATTGCAGTCAGCAAATGAAAAAACAAACAAACAAAAACAACAACAACAACACAAAAAAACCCTGACAAAATACTTTGAGAAAAAAGACTTGCCCAAACTTATTGTAATTACCATTGGGAAATACAAGGAGGGGAAATTTCAAGTGAGAACTGGAAATGGCGATGCTTGTTCTATTCCTGGCTCATTCAATGGCCAAGTATGGAAATGTAAGCAAGTTGCTACCCATCTGTGCCTCAAAGTAAAATGGGCTTGAATAGCAAAGTTTTCAAGCAGGAAAGAGAGTAACATATGTTTATCCAGAGCATCTTACACCATGTGAGTGAATGGATTCTACTTTTTACTACAGTTTTCAATGAGCATCAACATTTTTAACTCATTGTCTACCTGTACATTTAGTGACCAGAAATCTGAAAAATTCAGATTTGTTCTGAAAGCTGGACTGCAAATGCCTTGGAGCACTGACTCTCTAGTTACATCTTTAGATACATACACTGTTGCAGTAGAGACCTTAATCTCTTTGATAGACTTCTTAATTAGACATTTTTAGACTAGTAATACAGTTATTTCAGACACAGGGAACTTGGTGCAAAGACTGTAAGAGGATGGTGTAATAGATACTGCTGAAAAGTACAACTTCTGTTGTCATTACTGTCAACTGTAACATTAGTACTGAACTAAACTGCTTGAAAATACATATCAGCCCAATTTAGTTCCTTTAAATCATGTACCTTTTTTCACACACACACACACACAAAAAAAAAAAAAAAAAAAAAAAAGGTAGCTATACTTATAAAGCTAATTCAATTATTTAGTACCACACTTTCCAAGCGATTCCAATACTGAACTTCTCATAAACAGGGAAAATGAATGACCTCTTTCTTTAAGACTTCAGACATTCTTCAGAGGGCCCATATTTAGTTAGTAGTTAAGATCTGAAATTGGATGGAGGCTTGCGTATTGCAGCACAAGAGTGTCCTGTGATAATAAACCACTCAAATTTGGTGACTTCAAAAATGTGGGTTAGCCCACACTGTTGAGACATTCCAGCATTTTGGCAGGTAAATACTCATGACCATGGGGAGCAGAAATAGCCCCCTGAGAACAGGACTCTGAAATAGGTATCTACACAGAAGCATAGGTATCTGAATAGAAGAATTTTTAAAAGTATTGGTGAGTGCCACTCTTTAATACTTGATGGAAAGAAATCAGCTTTATTTTATAAAGAAATCACTTTAAGGTGGGGTTTTTTTTCAATATATATGTACAATAGAATGAAGAAACAGTGGGAATGAAAACTCTCTGTGCACAGACTTCAAGCTACCTCTATGTGGCTGTCTCAGTGTGTGTTCTTTGTACAGGTACATTATAATAATCTTATTGCACAGGATTGTCATTTTAAATATTTCAGTTCTTCCATAAATAAAAGAAAGATAGTTCAAACACTCATTGTTCATTTTCACACCATTTTAATGTTTCCCCAAAAGTTCGATGAGGCTTGTTTTTTTATGTTGAGATCCCATATGGACATACTCATCCAAATTATTCTCCTAACAAAAGGTATTTTCTCACTAGGTTTAGGTCTATCCTCATTCACTCTGCTGTAAGTCTGTAATAACTCCATTAAGGCTACACAGATCACCAAGAATGTAAAATTAATGTAATACTGATCAAAGATCAGGTTGTCTACTCATATTAGAGTCCAGTTGGATTTACACCAGTGTGATCCCAGGGGAAGATGGCAGCTCCTTACTTGTTCTTCCTTTCTCCCTTCTTTTATTCAAACTCTGCCAAAACTGACGACTTCTTCCTCAGCTGGCTCCCAGAAGCCAACTGGTCTTTCCCTACCTTCTCCCAGCTAATGTGAGATGTTTTTTCCCTTGTACAGGACTGCCCCAATTCTTAGAGCATTTAATCCTTTTCACTTTCTAAATGGAAATGCTAGATTTTCCACAGAGGAGGTGCCCTGGGGGGGAGTTTTGCTCACACCCAAGAACGGATGTCAGTTAATATTTGGACATGATTAATTAACAGTAAACCCTAAGGCAAACTTTGCTATTATGAAAATAAGACAATATTCCAGATTACATGAGCGGCTGCTTATATGACAAAGTTACCCAGATGCTCTGAAATCAACAAAGATTTGTCGCAGATACAAAGACACTTACTATTTTAATAATTTCATTTTCAGATTAATTACTTTTGCCCCTCTTGGACATTTTAGGAATGACCTAGGGATGAACCATTATTTGAATTGCCTCTCAGACATTTTCAACCACTAGTATAAGGTTTTCTAATTTTGCAGAAAATTATTTGGAGCTCATATTCCTTTCCTAGTCAGCGGCTAATTGGTACTTTACCGTAGAAGTGGAAGGCCAACCTTACTGCACAGTGAATGTAAATCTTGGATTACATTTGCAGCTCCCTCTTGGATGGAAAACAACCTCTGTTTGACAAACAGAGCTGAAACACATCATGGCTCAGCTTGAGAAACAAAAACTAGTTTTTCCAGAAGAAACTAAAGTAGGTCATTGTGTAGGCGAATTAAATTCACATATATTTCAACAGAGCGAAGATGCTGGCATAGCTGAAAAAATCCAGCACTGAAGGGCTGGAAACACCAGTAGGGAGTCAGATAGAGAGGTACGCAGCTAAATAAAAAGTGCTATTGAATGTGTAATGGCAGATATGGTCAGACCCTTAATTTTATGTTTTATCTGAAAGGTAGAGGAAAAGGCTTAATAGCTCTTCATTATCACAGAAAATTGCATATTTGTTTTGCTTCATAAAATAAGGCTGTCAATTTTTTTCTGCTATGGAATATTACAGACTCTCTCCCAAGGCAGTAAATCAGTATCTGAAAATGTTCTATCACTGTTATTCAGGTATTTTCTTCTACCTCAGGCCTAGGTCCAGATGTATTTAGCGATATTATGAAATTGTGTCTTCTGATTATGAGAAGAGAACTTTATTATGTGATCAGCTAAAATTTCTTTTTGTTTTGTATCCATTTTTCAACAGAAGAATTTGGGAAAATAAAAAAGTAACTGTAGAACACAGAAACTAGAAGTTTAGGAAAGTCTGAAGCCAGAAAATGCAGTCAAACAGCATAGAGAAGCAGGCTTTCAAAATCCGATTCTTCTTCCAAGTCCTGCAAATGAATTTTTGTTCCTTCATTAAAAGCAAGCAAACAAAACACAACAGTTTTTGCAAGGCATTGCAAATGCACTTGGAACAAAGCACTATCCATTCCACACCTGTGACCCTAAACCTCTAAACCCAACCTGACAAAGGCAAAGAATGAGTTAAAACTCTCAACTACACTGAAATTTCAGTCCTGATTCTTATCAGTCTGTTGACTTAATTATCACTGATTCATAACAGCTTTTCAATTCTGACATGAACATTTGTCCTTTTTTTTTATTGTAGCGTAGTTCCATCACTAATGATAAATTCATTAAATGATGGTTAGTAAGCTTTTTTGCAGATTTCTGAATTCTTGTAATAAGTGAGCAGAAGAAAATTCAACCAGAGATAAGTGAATTTTCCTCTGGGAAATATACAGTTGATATAGTTTCTCTCCAATTTCATAATCCTACCACTGAAATGTACTAAGGTCAGCTCAGGGCGAAATGCAGTAGAGGATCATTTTGCAATACTCCCCTAATGCAAAATCTTTTAGGTTATATCCCAAAAGTGTACTAGATTTCTGGGCCAAATAATGGTAAGTGCCAGCTGTGCACACATAGTAGAGATGCTTGGAAGAAACAGTAGAGACCAAAGGGCTCCTTCAGAACATGTACAACCTTTTCTTAACCCACATGAAAGAGTGTGACTCACTGCTACATTCACATTTGAGTTTCTTATCAATATAATATGAGCTGAGACAGACTGTACCGTGATGTGTGGAGCCATGCAGATACCTGGTGGACATCAACTAGCTCCACTAGAATAAGATCTCAAACATGATAGGATAGGGACAGGAACTGAAACAGGTAATGTTGATATTAGGGACTTCAGGTACAAAATGGAGAGTAGGTTTATTAATTTTTGCGAGCAGCTCCAGTTAAGAGGGCTGCAAGTGTGCCAGAGGATAGGATTAGAAGTCAAAATTATCGTCACAAATAGATTTCATTCAACAATCTCAAGTGCAAAATCGTACAGTTACACAGTAAAAATTAATTGTGCTGGTGCAGAATGGGAGATGTTTGAGTAATCCACACTTCTCCAAAAATATCTACATACTACAGGAACAGTAACTCACCTCTTTTGTTTCAAAAATTAAACTGTCAGGCCAGGAGGTATAGAGAAAATTTCTAAAACAAGTCAAATAATTTCACTGCACTCAGATTTCAGCTGGACAACGTTGTCAATAAAGACAGCAAGTGGGTCTAGAGGGAAGTAAAAGAGATCCTTAGAGGTACAGAAAAAGCAATAATGGGGAAAGGTTGAAAAGATGAGAAAGATTCAATTAAATTGGAGGCAAGAGATTCAGCTGTCCCTGAAAGACTTCTGAAGCTGGTCCAGGAAGTGTAAGTGTTCAGAGAACTCTTTAAAATGACAAAGAATGTTGTTAAAAACAACAAAGAAAACCTTTGCTGAGACTTTTGAGATACCATTATGGGCAAAAGAAAATGCAGATCTTGAATCATCCAGCTATCTGAACTAGTGGTCCTGAGAATCTCTCCTTCCTACAGGACAGTGGAACACCTTATAAGACACTTCACTTCATGTTAGGCTTTTTGCTTTCTAAATCAGTGTGAGGATTTGTCCAATTCCTGTGCAGTATTTTAGACATGAAGATGCAAGTTATTATTAGAACTGGACACATGGAGCAAACCTGAAAATAAGAAAGGCAATTTTAATAAGTAATGCATCTGTATTTGTTGTTTATGTTCAGTGTTACCTGGAAAGGAACAGGAAGAAGAAAAATAAGACTTTTTAGGAAGCCATTTAGAGAACATAAAACTTACATCTTGGAATTCATGGAGCACAAAAAGGCCTTAAAGGCCACTAAAGAACATCCACCATCCGAAATTTGTAAGATTTTCAGTTATTGCATAACATTGCCTCCAGCAATGAACCTCATGGAATCAAACCAACTTAAAGTTTGTGCTACAAATCCGTGTCACTTCAGAGAAAGAAAATGCACCACATATGGAGTTTATGGCAAAGGATTTTAAAGTATGTTTAAAAGTCATTGAAAAATCAGTTCTATTCAGTGATGATGGCCATGAATGCTAGAAGAATGTGATATAAGAGATCTGAAGTTTTCTGGAGAAAAAAAATGAACAGGTAACTAACAGTTACACTGAGAATGTATGCAGATACTTATAAATAGAGATTAATTCAGTTTTAATACCTGGTAAATAAATTAATAAAAAACAATTGGCTTTTCTAGACATGAGAGAATGTTTAAGTCCAGGAGCTTAGCACGATCCATTGCACAGGCAGAAGTACAGGCAGAGGGTATTCATTAAGGGTAGAATTGGACAGATTTTAGGGCGAGCATTTTGTGCTTTATTCCATTAGTGGTTTATGAAAAAAACAATCTGTAAGTGGAGTCATATTACTTTACATAAGCAAATGAGGAAAACAGGCTACTTACAGATGATGGGAAAACATCTTTAATTGCATTACCAGCTATTTCTACACCCAGCCCTAGAAACACAACCTGCCTCTGAAGGAGGGAGCAGACACACTTCCCAGCAACAGCAAATTCTCCCCTCCTTCCCCATTCCTCCAGCTAGATGCTGAGCAAGCCTGACTCCCCACAGGTCCCTTCCTTATTTCTTTGTCTTTTCCCCTCTTTTTCTCCATGATTTCCTGTAGCAGCAATGCTATTGCCTCACTAATCTATAAGCAGCAAAATTCAACTGTGCTCCCACTTCTGAGGCCATCTCAATGTGTGTGGTTGGGATTCTCAAGCAGAAGAGCATCGGTTTTGCTTGCTTTGGAGCCTCTGCTAATCTCAGTTTCTTGCCTGCTCCAGTGCTTTGTTTATGCAGTCCTTTTGCTGTTCCCTGCCTCCCATACAAATGTTGTTTTGACATCATGGTCACCAGGTGCCCCACCACCCCTTCCATCAACAGACACTTGTGCAGCAGATGGTATAAATGGGTTGGCAATAATTTAGTGCCTCGGCATTGGATTGCCTTGTCTGATGCTTGTAACAGTGACGAGACAGGGTTAATGACAGTAGCAGGGAAAGAAATAATAAAAAAAACCAAACCCTGTAGGGATACACTCTCAAAGAAGAAAGTAGCTCTTCCATGAGCCAGACACTGCTGAAAATCTCTGTTCCTAAGAAGCATAAGCTATATTCTGTAGCACTATAGGTTTATTTTAGAAAGGTACCTTTCACATTAAAAATGTCAAGATTTCCCTTATCCCCTTTGATCATCATAATTCCAATGACTCCAATTATATTTTCTGCCTTACATTACAAGAGTATGGTTAGTTTAGGTATGATGCTCTAAGGACAGAAATTAAATAAGAGTAGTAAAGGGTGATGATATCCTTCATTAGGCCAACAAATAATTATGTGTTACATACCTACTGGGACACTGAAATGTATAGTTATACTTATAACCCAATGGTAAATGCCGTATTTTTTTTATTCTCTAGTTGAGTTTGTGCTACAAAATTTGATAACACAGCCAGGATTTTTTTATATAAGCCCTTATAGAGTTAGAGGTCAATTCAGTGTGAATTATGGCAAAGTTCAGGGGTGTTTGCATGCAAGGGTCCAACACTGTGTTCAATGACCTACAGGAATATGTAGATCGCGCAGCGAGTTAGAAATGAGTCATAATTAGTTCCTTCACTCTGCTGGCTTCCTACCCTGAATAAATCACTTGAACAGTTTTCATCCATTTCTCTGCTTCTAAATTGGAGATAATATTCCTGTCTCAGGGGTACTGTAATGATTAATTAATCACTTCAAGTCAGTTGGGATTTGAAAATGTGTGTGTGTGTATATGTAACTTCACATATGCAGAATATATATAAATATTTCCTTTACTTTGTATGTTAGGCATAAAGGGTGCCATTCTAGAATCAGCACTGAAATTTTTGAACAAGAATAATCAAAAAACTCTGTCTTGGGAATTCCAGCTGTCAAGTTCACATGACAGTCATACTTCCCATCTCCAAATTATCTCCAGATATAAAGTTCTCTCTCTTTTCTTGCAACGATTTCCCTCAGAAGCCTCAAGGAGCTGAAGTTATTGATACTAAAGAAATTTCACATTGCTCTCCTTTTCCAGTATGATATGGAGTTATTTGTATTCTACTTTGTGGGGCTTTGTCAGACATTGTATATTATACTGCAGTGTGGGCCACTAAGAGGTACAACATAGCTCCTGCCGTTGCTGCTATGAGGGCAAGAAAAGAAGAGGAATAAAGAAGAGTTTTATTTTTAGAAAAAAATGGATGCATTTGGGCTTCTTAAGGAGCATCACTAACCTTCAGTGCTCTGTAGTGCCACAGACAAGACTGGGCAAATGATCAGTAATGATCACTGGTCAGTTGTTACAAGCTGTTTTCTGGACCTATGTGTGTAATCATAAGACAAGCATGCAAAAATGAGGCAGTTTGCAAATTTCTTCTTAGATTTCTTCATAGAAGAAGAAGAAACAAAGAAACTAAATGTTATAATATCTGCGACACCCCCCCCCCCAGACTCTAATATCTGGGGGTTAGCTTCCTAAAGGATGTTGAAAGCTTACCTCTTCTCTGATCACAATGTGACTGAGTCAAAAAACAGTAATATTTTGTTTGCTACTTTTTGCTTTTAAGCTATAGAGGAACATGGATTGTGCCTGCACTGGAAGGGAAAAATATACTAGATACAGCCCTGGCATACATTTCCAACTCAGCCTCAATTTCTCACACAATCCTGGGTAACTGTTTTAAATCCATTGTGGTTCAATTCCCCAAAGCTGATAATATTCCCTTTCCCCTGTCCTTTCACTGTTTCTTTTGTCTGAAGTGAGTACAGTCAGTTAACACTTTCCAAGTAAAATATTTTTCTACCAGATTCACCAGAACTAATAAATTTTGAGGAAACGCTTCACTAAATTTTTTGATGCAGAAACAAGAAAGGCAGGATGTGCACCCCGATACCCAGTGGTACCCCTCTGGCAAAGCAGGTCTGCTTGGCCATACATTCTCCAAATCTCTGGGATAAGCCACTTTTTCCAGAGTCACCACTTTTACAGCTAATCACATACACAAAGATTCAGAGTAATGAACTCCCAGGTCCCTTCAGGGCTCTTGCTCCAGCTTTCCTTACACAGCATGGGCAGATTTCCAGTCTCTGCAGGAATACTGACTGTGAGGACATGGATATGTTGCTTATCCTCAGGCGCTCTTTGACTTCCAGCTCCTTTTGTGGTTCCTCTCACTGGTTTCTATTGCACAGGCAGTGAGTCCTCTCCTACACATTCCAAGAGATCATTTCCCACAGCAACCTGGAAATCCTGGAAATATGTTTCCTTTGAGAAACATTCACGTCTATTCAGCCCTGTCAGCATAGGAGCATCCTTCCTCTTCAACAAACCTATGCTGTTTTCATTATTTTATATTATTTATATGTTTTATATGTTGTTATATTATTTATATGTGTTTATGTTATTTATATTTATTTATATGTTGTTGTATTCTGCCATTATGCAAATAATATGGAATAATGATAATTCCTAGAAATGATTTCCCATCTTAAAGCAGAGCAAGAAATCAGAATCTAGAAAATCCTTGGGAGATGGAACTTGGAACAACCAAAGAGCTGAAATCCAGAAAAACCACATGGCTAGAATGATTTCACAGCCTTTCTGGTTAACAAAATACTATTTACTTTCAACAGGGTATTATTTCCCGCTTCCCAGAAAAAAAACAATCTTGTCAATAAAGGGTCTTCCCTCTTCATTACAGATTTCATTTCAGTTCTCATGGTGGTTTCAAGAAAATACATAAAATTAGATGTTAGGAGGCAAAAAAAAGATTTATTCTGCAAAGATTAGTACAGACAAACAAAACAGGTACAAACATTAATCTCTGGCTGCTCTTTTGCTAGAAGTACACATTTAAAGAAGACATGCAGAGTTTTTACAGTGGAAGTCCTTTGTCTTCCTTCTCCTTTCTCTTTTTAGTTTTGTTTCCCTGTATCCCCCTGTTTTAAAGGTTGTCCCGAGTTCATGTATATGTGTGTGTCTATATATAATAACATATTCATAACATCTCAATTAGATATGTATTGTAATGGGCTCATTAGTATAAATGTATGTGATTGGCCTCCGTTCTGCTACAGAACTGAAGTTAATCAGATAAACTTCAAAGGGCAAACTGAAGGATTATGCCTTACCTCATGGGGAAACAGTCCTTCCTTTGAAGTACCTGTTGGCATCCAGAAAGTTCTGTCAAGTCATCAATACATTTTAACTACCTTAGGGTAGCTCCTTACCTTTTCCCTATGATGTAAAAGCCTTCCTTTTTCTCTAGTGCAAATATTCTGCTTAGCCCAATGAGATATAGAACCCCAGCTGATACCCTGGATACCATCACCACAACCAGAATCAACCACCCATCAAACATTTTATTTTTTAATAGCTAAAAGAAGTAATTTGGTTGTTCACAAGTTATATAAATACAGCCAGAAAATAGAGATGATATTAGGAAGGCTCCAACCTCCAGCTTAAGGGATGCCCATGCAAGTACTAGGTGGGGTTATCCTTGTTAATTCAGAATCAATTTTTCTACATATATAAGAGTTCACTCAGTTTGACGATTAAATAAAAACTGACACCTAAATAACATGCCTGCATTTTAGTACTACCAGTAGACAAGTCAGGCGTTTTCTGTTTATCCAACAGCAAAACACTGTTATTTGCAAAACAAAAAAGCAACACAGTGAGAACATTGAAAACCTTTCTCTTTTTTTTTAAACCGCTCAGACTAAACTACACATAAACAGCCAGTCATTTCTTCCCTGCCAACTGATTATGCAGCCATGTTGTTTGAAAGCTTGCATAATTTACATTAGCATGCCTAAGATCTCAGGTGACTATGCCTTTGAGGCCAGCATGATAGCCCCAGTGGACCAAGATTTGATATTCTTCCCAATATCTGACCCTTTTTTCCTTGTTAATTATAGGCAGACTTCCCTGGCCTGGGCCCGGATCTGCACCTGTTTCCCATCTCTGAGCAGCTGCTAATTAGGTTGCAAATGGCGGTGCTGGGCTGAGCTGGCCACACATGCTTCAGCAGTCTATTGATCAGATTGGCATGCCATGCATACAGCAATTATTACCTTCTGAACCCACTTCCCACAATAAAAGCTGCTTGCAGACACCACATTGTATTGAAAGAAAAATTGTAGCACTTCTTACACTGGTGATATGAAATGATGCTGCTCCAGTGGAAGAAGGGACAACGGAGGATGACTTTGGGATTCAAAACTCCTTTGTGCAAAGAGAACTAACATATCTTGAGTTACATACATATAACATGGGAGCATGACTCCAACAGAGCATCTAAAAATATGATAATGTTACAGTGATGTTTTTTAGTGTTTTTCTCAAAGTCATTTACTTGTCTTTTTGGTCCCAGGGCAAAGTGACTTCTGAACCTTAGCTCAGAAATGGACCTGTGAATGATCCTAAAAATCTTATGCTGAATAACCCTAAAATAATTTATTTTGATTAGCAGTCCTTTCTATAATGAAGCTCAGAAGAAATTTGCATATGTAAGAATATTGGAATCAATACAGTATTATAGGAATAACTGGTGATAAACCAGTATGTATCAGCTGCAGAAACAGCTTCTCATTTTCATTTAAAATAAGGAAATAATGGTGAAAAAAGGTTCCATCTAATGCTGAGAGTGAAAATGTAAGTTAGGTGTATGTTTCTCTCCTTCAGTTATAAGTAGCATTCAGACACCCATCTCAGATGTGGACTGTCGTGCTGTACACATCTTGAGTTGGATGAGATTAATCCTGTGCATGGAATGACACATAAATAAATGCCTTAAACTTCCTCAGCCTTGTCCAAAGAAAGCAAGCTGATGATCGTCATGGTAACCCTGGTTCAATGCACTTTCCTCTTGGATAAAGCATGTGATATTGCTGCCCTTTCCAAGCCTTTTGGATTGACTTCTCACTACATCTTTTTCCATAGTGTAGAAGTCAGTTTGTGATTAAGGCAACTGAATTTAGGTGTCTGTGTATTTATAGGTATGATGGCTGCCTATGTTTCTGTTATAGTTAATGGAAATCTAATCAGTACAGTCAAGAGAGGCCAGTTTGGCTGCCACCTTGCAAAAATATAAAAATTTACGGTCATCAGAGAGATGGTAAGATATTTGAAACATTTACTTGGATCTGGCAAATGTGCTGCTACCATTATGTGATTCTCTCGCTATTCTGGAGCAAGAGCTGGAAAACCAGTGGGTATCTCAAATGAGATTGGATGTGGCTATGTATACCAATGAATTGACTGCTATTTGCCAGTTGTCTACTGGCTGTAACAGGAGCTTAGGTGCCTGGGGCACATCTAGATACCTGTATGAACATACCTAAACTTAGGTCTTCATCTGGAACTGAATGCTGATGCATGAACAGGGTCATCATATAACTGTTGGAGTTTTCTTCTTAACAAGATAGTCCAGAGTATTGAAGTCTGCATGAAGCCAAAGGATGCATAAGAAATTAACACCTTTCTAAAACAACAGCTGGAAGTCCAGTAAAATGCTTCACAGAATCTAAAATGCCATTAGACTTTGAAAGGATTGAATGCTGCTCTACAGTAGCTTGATTCATTTCCCTAAAGACAGGTTTCTACTTCCATTTAAGACACCCTAAGGTGGTGTGCCTGACCTTCAGCTACTGTCCAGAGTTTTCTTCAGATTCTATGTCATATCTGCCAGTCCCACAGGGCTGTGCTAGGTGCCTTAGGGCTCTTGAAATGGCACTAGATGAATGACCATGAAGATGCTGAGAAGGCTGTAACACCTCTCCTATGAAGACAGGCTGAGAGAGTTGGGGTTGTTCAGCCTGGAGAAGAGAAGGCTCCAGGGAGACCTTATAGTACCTTCCAGTACCTAAAGAGGCCAACAAAAAAAAGTTGGAGAGGGACTTCTTACAAGGGTATGTAGTGACAGGACAAAAGGAAACAGCTTTAAGCTGAAAGAGGGTAGATTTAAATTAGATATGAGGAAGAAATTCTTCACTATGAGAGTGGTGAAGGACTGGCCCAGGCTGCCCAGAGCAGCTGTGGGTGCCCCAACCCTGGCAGTGCTCAAGGCCAGGCTGGACGTGGCTTTGAGTAATCTGGTCTAGTGGAAGGTGTCCCTGCCCATGGCAGGGGGTTGGAACTGTATAATCTTTAAGGTCCCTTCCAACCCAAACCATTCTATGATTCTAGACACCACATTTTAGGGAACTGAATCCAAAGGGAGCTGAATCCAACCCTACATCTAGTGTTACTTTGTGGGAAAGGTCTTGAGAATAATATTCACTGTCAAGTTGCTGCAGCCCAGCTAAACTGGGATGGATTGTCACTGGGACAGAAGAAGCAACATCTCAAAACAGTGGGCTAATTCAGTAGTGATATTTGGTGGATTAAGCTAAAATTTAAAAGTGACAGTGGTTTTGGTCCTCAGAGATGAAAGGAAGTACCTTAAAAGCACACAAATGTTAATTTATTTGCACTCTTATAATGAACTTTTCTTTTTTAATTTGGGGGGGGCGGGGAATTGTATTTACAGCCCAAATACTGTACGAGTATTCAGAGCAGCTGAAGGAGTTCCTCATAGAATTAGGCAACTCCATCCCATTCCAAGACATGTCTAAAGTGGGTGGGATAAGTTATCCATGAAGAGTATAGAAATCCTCTTGGGTTTCTCACACTAAATGCCCAGCTTTTGGAAACGTAAAAATATGTGAATTACTCCAAAACTTTACAGATACAGAAAATGTGGTATAGTGAAGCTAAAGTTACTTGCTTGAGCAGGTAACAAAGGTCCCTGCAAGTTTGGAAGGGATTTCAAAAGTATCTTGTACCCAATCATTTTTCTGTCACTGTGTACCCAATCACATTCTTCCACCTAGCCGGGGACATATATAATTCCATTTGGTCATAATCATAAATTTCAGAGGATCTTCCACTGTGGTCCCTCCTCCATGGTTCTAGCTTTTAAATTAAATAAAATAAAATAAAACAATAATATTAACATTATTTTTCAAATGGTTGTGTCATCAAGAGCAAGTACAAGAGGAAATGGTCTGCAATAGTCTGAGAAACTCGTGTCTATCCAATCTTACATCAACTTACTATGAGCAATGTACCCATCACCTGAGAACTGAGACATATGCAGTCCAAACGATTCTTTGCCAAAAGAAATATTCTGAAGCAATTTTGCATGGAATAAAGAATAAATCAAAGATTTTCATAAATAGAAAATCACATGAAACTCACCCTATAAATAATGCACTGTGAATTATTTGCTTGTCTTAGGATCTATGGGCCAGATTCCCAGCTGGTGTAAATCCTCATCATTCTGTTGGCTTCAGTGAAGCTATGCTGATTTACACCAGCTGAGTAGCTGACCCAATGTGTTGATGAAGAAAATTTCATCAGCATAATAGGACAGGAGATGCTTTGAAAAAAGAGTGACATGCATGGAAACCAGTAACAAAACAGTTCACCAGCTGTTCGCAATCTTAATGTCTCTGGATGGTAGAAACTAGATAGAAACCCCTTTGTGCAAGCTAGCAGTGTGCTAAGAAGCTGCAGCAGGTGAAAACACAATAATCATCTTCCCATTTTTCAGGAAATGATGATCTGAAACAATAGTTGGCAGCTTAAATCTTGTCAGACCATTGTTTTACAAAATCCAGCATTTCCTCTACTTTGAATTTGTATTAGCAAAGGATGAATCATTGATGCTGCCGGATCCCCTCATTCTTCATATACAGCAGAATGAATTATTTTCATATATCATGTCATGAGCTTTCTCTATTTTTACATTTTTCCCTCTGCAGTTGAATCAAAGTGAATATTTCATAGGGATTCCTTTTCTGTAGGGTTTAACCATAAATCAGATTTGCTGCAATCTATCTGCAGAGGTGACCTGTTTTCTCAAAGCTAACATGGAAGGGGGGGGGGGGGCAAGAAAAGAAAAAAACCCTAATCCCCAACTAAATAAATCCCAACTAAAAAATTTTTTTAATTGCAGACATACAATAATGAATATTTGAAAAAATTGGCATGACTTACCTTTTATTACATGTTTAAATACACAAAAGTGTTGCATGAAGTTAGCTTTAATATTTTGGACAGACTTGGGATATACTCTGTCTTAAACCAAGGAAAAAAAGAAGCTGAAAAGGTAGTGGATAAATCTACGTCAACACATGACTGGACAGGAGTGGTTATGTTATAATTAAGTGCACCATGAAAGATATAGAAAACTCTGGTCTTAGCTTTAGGCTTAAAGTAATTAGAAATTTTTGCATATATGAATCAGTGGAGATTCTGAATCCAACTTTAAGGGCATTAAAGTTTTTAATACACTCCCTTAGCTTGTGTTCAGAGGCAATGTAAGAAGGAACATCAGGGGATCAGTAAGTACCTGATATAATAAAGCAGTACTTGTACGCTTGCACTTTGGTGAATTGATTCTTCTAGGCCTGAATCAGCTTTAAACCCCAAATGTGAAAGCTGACCAAGATCTGAATTTATTGGCAGATTCTAATTATTAGGCCAAAGCGATTCAGGAAAAGCATTTGCAAAGAGAGAAAAAAAATGAGATTAAATGAGAACAAAATTACTGTTCCTTTTTGGGTGGAATCTTGGCCAAGTATGAATGATATGATGGACTGTGATAACAAGGAGTTGGACCTGATGAACCAAATCATGCTCTTGGGAGACCAGATCCAATAGGCAGGAAAAACATCTATGATTTCCAGTAGGTCAAACTTTTTCTTTCATTCTTTCTCTATTTCTTTTTCTTTCTTTCTTTCTTCCTTTCTTTCTTTCTTTCTTTCTTTCTTTCTTTCTTTCTTTCTTTCCTTTCTTTCTTTCTTCCTTCCTTTCTTTCTTTCTTTCTTTCTTTCTTTCTTTCTTTCTTTCTTTCTTTCTTTCTTTCTTTCTTTCTTTCTTTCTTTTGTTCCCCACTGCCTCAAAGTGTGTCATTATTAATATACTCCTTGTCTTTTAGGGAGAGTCATCTATGATTAAGTATCTGTGGTTATGCTTTGCAGTTACCATCTATGAAAACTAAATTTAGGAGTTCCTGAGTTAAAAAAAAAATAATAATGTTTACTTTTTGGTCTGGAAAACTTAGTCACAGTTATCCAAATCAATAAGATATTAAAAAACCTTCTTCATAGTCCATTAGAAGATACAAATCCGTTCTCTCAACATAGATTATCCACTGGGCTGACAAAATGTTAAAATGTTGGGTTTGAACCTGGAGATGTTTAATCATGACATTGAAAAGCAAAATGCTTGGATGGAACAGAAACGTTCTGCAAACATCAGTTCATCTCGGCAAGGATCTCATGACTTAGCTGATCCATCGTATAGCACAAAGAACAAAGCAAAAAGATTTGCTGAAAATTTAAGTCTGTGACTAACCCATAAGCATGCATGCGCACACACACAGATGAATGTGCTGAATACACTTTTTACCCTAATTGGTTATCCTGTCATTCTGTTGTCTGCTTGTTTTATTATTCTACTTCACTTTCACAGTGGATAAGCACAGACAGTGACCCGCTCTGATAGTAAAGCATAGATACCTATGGTGGGATACCGACAGAAGTTGGGCACATAAATCTAAATCTGTCATTATCAGATCCTCTCTCCACTTATTGAAGCTTCTCTGGTGCTTGACACATGATCTGTAACTGCTCTGAAAGGCTTCAGTCTCAACATACCAGATCCCCTTCAGCACCCAGCTCTTGTGCAGGTTCTTCCAAGATCACAAAGTGGTGTTCATTCCTTTCCATTAAGAAACATAAGCCAAAGAGGAAAACCAACATATTTACTGGGTCAGGCTTTTGGCAAAACACAGCAGCAACTGTACCTTCTTAAACTACAGCAGCCTGCAGGTGTTTCCCTCTTTTTTCCTGTGATCCAGTTGTGCAGTGTGTAAATTTACTATCCCTAACCCCTTGCAGGAGTTACTTTTTGTGCACTCATTTCAAAACTCCCTAATGAACTTCATGCAAAATTAGAGGCATTAATTTAGACACCTTTTCCTACTTTTCATCCCAGCTAAGTGCCTGAACAAATACAGAGAGCTAACATCTTTCTCAAGCTTTCTCTTTTTCTTAGTTATTCCTTCATTCTTTCATGACAGGTAGAATGGCTTTGCTAGAAAAGGTGAGGAATCACCTCCAAAAGGGGTTATTAGTCATTGCTTAGTTAGACAATGTTAGAAAAATGGGCAGAGGAGGAAATGAAAATGGATCTCCTCTTGGACACAATATTTCATCTTCTAGGTAGAGAAAGCAACAGTGTAAGTTCTTTCAGCTGTGTTTTGAATACATGTTACTAAAGAAATATCTCAGATTCAATCTTCAGTAGAGAGAAATGAGGTCAGTCTAAAGAACCTGCTTTAGCAGGAGATTGGACCAGATGATCTCCAGAAGTCGCTTCCAACCCTGACCATTCTCTGATTCTGTGAAACATCTCATAGAAGTACCAAAACTTATGTTAAAATGTCAGTACTTCTGTGTGAGGAGTGGAATTGTAACATATCATTCCCATTAGCCTTTCCTGCCTGCTACCCCTAGACAACAACTTCTTCTGCATGCTGGCTTCCCTAGGAAAATCCCAAACCAAACAGCTTATCAAAAGAGCAATGCTAATCTGATTACAAATGCAGGTAGCAGCGCACACTAAAAACAAACTAAAAAAAAAAAAAAAAAAAGTTTAAATCCTTTCTTTGAATATCATCCTTAAACGTAGTGAAACAACACTGGCAGACAAAGACCTGGAAAAATGCATTTATTGATTTGCTTCTTAGGAAATCTTAGCAGTACAATTGGTTGTAACTATTTGGGCACCGATTCACCAAGCATCCTGCATGTTTGGACCCATGCCAGGATTTAAAAGCAGTTATACGTGATCTGTACATCAAAGCAGGGAGAGGAAGGGAGAGTAAACGAGAGCCTATGCAACTTCTTAGTGAGGTGTCAGTTATATCTTCGTTGTAACCCTCCTTCTCCAGGTCACTTTCTTTTGCCACCTTGACCTGTGTACAAAGAAGAATGTAAATGCACAGAATATACACAACTTAAAAGTAAAAAGCCATTATCCATTGCTTAAATAAATACAGAAGATAGCAGAGGTTAATGAGCTGCTATTCTAAGCATTGGTATGCTAAGCATCACTGATAAGACACCCAAACTGATTAGCCACAGGGTAAAAGGGTCAGCCTTCTTGATGTTCCTGGGTGATTTTCTATCTTTTCCTTTATTATTTCATGCTGCTCTATGCTGTTATTTCCCCTCCTGAATAACTGAGCTTCTTCCTATCCCCATTTCAACAGTCTTACCTCTGTTTGCAATTTTACTTTTCCTTTCTTGTACGGTGCTACACAACATATGTGCTCACAGGGGTTTTTTTCTGACATTTTTAGATTAGATATGAAAGGAAGATCTGCATCAAATTAGTTTACTTGTTATTAACAAGGAATATTAATAAAAGGGATATCTTGATTAAATCATCCTGTTTAATTTTCAGGTGTGGCTAAACAGATTTCCAAGGGTTTTTTTTCTCCAGAGCAGTGACACAGGAATGTTACTAAACATCTTTTAAAACATGATAATTTAAGACACAGTCAGAGAATGAAAAGCACATGTTGTCTGTAAACACTGGTGAAAACACACACTTGGACTCCTCTGGAAAAAAAAAGAAAAAAAATCAAGTTTATCCTTTTTAAATAAATCTGGTCATGGGCCCTTAGCAAGGCATAAACAGAGGCCAAGAAATCATCACAGATGAAGAAATTGAGGTCTGGCTCTAGAAAAGTACAAGCCCCATAAATCCTGTGTTATATCAACTGACACTAGTCACATTAGTCCCTGTGTGACTAAGCTCCCCTTCCAGACAATAGTAATCTCCATTTAACCAGCAGGAAGTTCCCAAGGACCTCCTGAAGATTGTTTCACTTGTTTAACCACATCAGAGTTGCCTTAGGGTACCTGAGACATCTGCATGGTCGTGTTGGGTATAGTACAGGACCGATAGGAGACCCATGACCTGGAAAAAACAAGGTCATGGGGGGTAACCTCAGGCACCTCAAAAGGCACTAGATGAACACTGCTGGGCAACTGAACTATAGTGACTAAATTCCCACTGCGGACAATGGAAGCTTAGAGCTGCAGTACTTGCACCTACATTACAAACACCCAAATTTAGGAGTGTTGATCTTGAACCGAATCATATCCTAGGTAATTAGCATGAAGTAGACATGGAGTAGTCAGCTGGCTAAACACAAGCATTTAGTGCCATTTGGGAAAGCCTAAAGTATTGCACCTGGACTCCAGCTGCAACTCTTAAGTCTCAGATGGCACTAGGAACCACAGTATGCGTAGGCTATTAAACTGAGCCACTAAATTTTAGATGGCTAAAATTAGGTTAGATGAATCCTGCTTTCAGGGCCTCAGGATGCTACTTTTAAATCTTCTACACCCTATTAATCTGACACCTAAAGGCTAAGACTGGGAATAAAAATTATGCCCTTCATAGGCTTCTAAATGCAAGGGATACATTATTACTCCTCAATAGGAACCAAGGCCTGAGGATATTTTACATCCTGAAGTATCACAAAGGCATTCAGTGTATGAGTTTCTGTAAGCATGAAACGCTGCATCCAGACAAACATGATTTATAATAACTTCAGGTCTCTTAGAGAGGCATAAGCTTGGTCAATACATTGGGTGGATAGAATGAGGGGCAGACTGTTTATTCAGAGATGGTACTACTCTAAAATTGGTCATCATCATTTTTGCATGGTTTTAGTGATATACTTTCAAAGATTAAATTATTCAAACTCTCATCAGGGTCTGATGCTACTTTTTGAAGAATAATTTATTATCTGAAAACTTTATTACATCTTCGACCACTTCAGATTTCTGCAAAACTACTGTTAAAATAGACTGGCTAAATTGCACTTGGAGTTACTACATTTTCTTCCCAATATCCTGTCTTGTTCCCATATCCTGTTGTATTTCCAATTTAGAATTTTCTGATAAAACTAAGCAAAGAGAAATTTGGACAAATAAAGTTGAGATGAATGCACAGCAGCTTGATCCAGTAGATTACCAAGCAGTTCAGTATAAGAACTAAAAATCCCTTCTCCTGCTGCAGTTTTAGTACCATAACCAGCATTCTAGCTAAGTAAAAATTAATAATGACTGACATACTGATTCCTAGAAAACATTTAAAATCAAAGGCAGGCCCCTTTTCTCAAAGTCCTTGTTTGTATCAATGCTTTGTGCATTAACATTTCTGGTATCCCTTTTTTCCTTTCTTATTAAATATCTTCAGTGACAGGTCCTTGACAAAGAAATAGATTATCAATTCCAAAGTAAGGTTTTTTAAAAAAATCTTGTTTATTTACACGTCTATGAATATGTACACATGCATATTCCTAGAAGGGAGTAAGACTCCTTGACATGATGTCATGCTTCCAACAGCCACAGTGCTGTCATGTTTAGGTGAGGATCCTTAAAAGGCTCTCTTGGCTAGCTAATACTATTTTCCAACTTAAAGAAGCATAAAGTCACAATAACTAGAAGCCATTGGCCTTAGCTGTACAGATCTGTGACAGTATTCGGTGTGAAATAAAGGACACAGCTCAACTGAATCATGTGTTATGGTCAGGTATCGTCACCCGAAGTTCCTTTATGCTCAGATGAAACAAACAGGTTCTTCCAGTTATGAAACATCTGATTCATATTGGATATTTTTTGTCTTTGGATGAGATGAACCACTCTCTAGAGGCAAAAAAAAAAATTTAACAGTGACTTCTTAACAACCTCTGCTGTTAACTACAGCAGACTACTACAGGCTAAGAGAGTGTATTTCTGGAGTTCACTAAGAAAACCTTGTCTCCAAGAAATTTAAAAATTTGCCCAGCACCATACTGAAGATAAAGAATAATAAAGTCTGTGTCTTCTGATTATTATATTTAGACATCAAATCCAGGGGTTCCAGTGCTTTCAAAGATGTATCACAAGCAAAATCCCTCCAGCTTTTCCTTTAAATCTCTATTTCATTCCTGTAACCAAGAACAGTACTGTCTGCATTCTTGTCATTTATAGTTATGGTGCAAGTCTCTGCATTTTCTTCCCAATTACTCCACCTTCTTTATTCTCCCCTTTCTTATGTAATCCATTTAGTTTCCTCTACCCACCTCTTCAGGGAATCTTGGTATTATTTTTATACAATGTATTCTTGTAATTTTGACTCTGCTATGGTATCACAGTAGTGCAGGGAACTAAAAATATTCTCTAGGTAGTTTGGGCATTTGAAAAAGAAAGATGTTCTAAGTCAGAATAGGCACTGAAGCTGTGCCTGAATCAAAAATTCCAGTCTAAAGTAAAAATCTTATTAAGGGGTATTACACACTTCATTGTTAAAGAATGAAAATGTTTTCAGCATTTTTATTTCAAATAATTTTATTTGGGCTATTGTTACATAAAAATATGAAATATTTATTAAATTGGACTAAAATAGTCTGCATGAATAAAATGCAATATTTGAATACAGTATAGGTGGGGTTTTTTTTAAATAGGTAAGATCAGAAAGATAATGGAAAAGAAAATAGATATTCTCCTTCCCCCTTCTTCCTTCATTCTTTTTTATCTGTATTAAAGATCTCAATAATAGCAAAAAGTGAGTTTTGGAATGAAAAAGTGATGTTTCATTTTTTCTTTCTTTGTAGACCTGTTCCTCATGCCAACAAGACCTGCTTATGACCCCTTAATCTATGAATCAAAAGCCACAGAAATAAAATATAAAAAGATAATGTTTTCCTCAAGCACTTCGCTGAATAGCTGGGCTTGACTAGTTATAAATCTCTAAATACTGTGGCTGAACTGACACTTGACAGAAGCCACGACGGTAAAAAAACTCCTTACTATTCTTCAAGAAAAGAAGAAAATTGTAAGAAAAGAGAAAATGAGAAAAAAAAAAAAAAAAGAAGATGCAAAGAAGGAAATCACAGCTTAGAGGTTTACTCAAAGTTGAAGAGTAAATCACTCAATTGTGTCATGTTGTGTACTAATGAGCAGAATTCCATACAAACTATCACCCTCTGATTAACTTTTGCCATTTCCAGTTTTCTGATCTTAAACTATTACACTAGTAGATGTGGAACACCTGTTTCACTCCACAGCCCACTGCTCTTCTGGCATGTTAAAAAAACTGCTGGGACAACTTCTTTATTTGCCTTGAAGTATGGGATGCTTACCAGGAGAGAAAACTAAACATTTGCCCATGCACAGACAGAGGTGACCAGAAATTCTTCTTTCAATTGGCTTCATCTAAACAAAACCTAAAAATACAGCTGCTCTTAATATGAACAGGAGTCAAAATAGGATCTACCAGAAAGTAGTAAACAAGGAATAGAAGATGTACTTTTCATAGTTAAACAAACATTGAGCCAACTTGTCTAAATAATAGCAGTGAACTATTCTATGAAATATTTGTTCTCCAGTTCAAAACCTGTTGGGTCACTTCTAGATCTTTTGTTTCCATTATGGAGAAGATCAGGTCAGATTATTGTTTTCCTTTAGAATCTGTAAATCACGATGCTATATCCAACACCTCCCTGTCACAAATAAAATCACCCAAGAGGACAGGAACCATCAGTGTCATTCACATGACGAGCGAACCATCCACACTGATAGGTTAAACTGGGAATACAGGTAAACCTGGGACAAGAGCAAACGTATTGCAATAATCTTAATGACTGATTTATATGGAAATAAAGCCTTGAAAGTAGCAGTCTTTGATTATGTGGGGGGAAAAAATCGTTTCAAATTTATAATGAAATCTCATCAACTTCATTGAGTCTACTTGTATGCCTGCAGGTACACCTGTGTGGAACACCACACAAATTTATGCAAACTTTAATTCTGTTCTCGGTGGGTTTTTATACCTCTCTCATCCCAGAATTCTCTCAGAGGCTTCCGAGGTGTGCCAATAACTGGTGAGTAGAAGCTACCACCTGCAGCTTGCTTTCTCACTGTCTCCTGAGAAAGACAATTGTTTGAGCAGAAGAATGTTTCATTTCATCCAGAATTTTCGGGCTTTTTTTTTTTTTTTCCTCCTAATCTACACACTACCTTGGAAGTGATATAGGTTTATATCAACAAAACGTTTTATGAAAGGTCTTATGAGGTCATTCCGCAGCATATGGACTTCAGTTTTCATGGTCAGTAGTTACACGTGGCCAGGGTTGCTCTACTTCCATCTGTGAAGTGCTTTTTTCCTTGGTACTTGAAATCTTATGCTTCAAGTAGCGCTGTCAGGCAGATCTATGGCACAGGAAGAGAAGCCAAGGAACTCAACATCTGTTGGAACTGCCCTCTATTTTGTCCATGCCATGAAGCAAACACCCTTCTGCAGGACAGCCCTGAAGGCTCCCTTTCAGCCAGCAACTCCATACAATCATATCAAGCACGTGATATCCAGAACTGCGTCAATGCTTCTGCAGTGCTAGGCTGTAAATGTGGGAGTTACAGGTTTGGCTTCAAGGGAACAGAACCAGTTGTCAAGATTTAAGACTTGACTGGCCTGTATTGTTGATTTTAACATTGCTTTTAGAAACCTCTTTGTGCTGAGGACTCTCCTATTACGGGTGATAGGACTGTGTTTCACAATGTAAAAGATTCCTGGGTTTAGCCATGAAAAAGTCCGCATCAGTCACCAATATTTCTCCCACAAGCCATGGAGAAAGGAAGGGCTTTTCAGAGTGTGACTCACCCTATTCTAGCAGGCATATCTGAAATAGGTAGAACAACCGGTCTCTGGAGATGCCTGACTCTTGACTGCAGAAAAAGTCAAAACTGATTTAGAATAGATGTTTAACAATTAGGCAACTTTACTTAGGCGAGGTGAGTACCACCTGATTTTAGCAGCCCTGACACAAAGCCTTGTTATATATGCAGAAAAGACCCATAAAGAAAGCAGAACATCTTCATTTCAGAGGCAGGGAAGCATGTGGTAAAAAGGGTGGCATTTCCATGTGCACTTCAGTGACACAGGAACCCAAATCTCAGAATATTACTTAGATCCTTGCAAAAATGGGACCAGCAAGATCCAATAACTCCCATAAAGTCACACACAATGTCTGTCCATAGGCAAGAACTGAAGCCAGCTCTCCAGAGTCCTGAGCCACTGCTCAACCTCAACACCACCCATCCTTCCTTCACCAGTCTCATGACCTGACTAAACATCACTGTGAGGGTCCTTTTCTTTTCCTGTTGAAGGAAAAAACTGGGCAGGTCTCTGAAATTAAGCTAGTTTCTTCTGCTTTACACATTTAAATTAAAATCTATTTAAGAAAAAACTACAAGACATAGTGCAATTTTAAAGTCATTTGGCAAACTGATTCTGTCAAGAAAGCTTAGGTTCATTCTGTTTGCTTGCAACAGCTTTTTTTTTCTATAACTCTGCTGTTCTTGTTCTTTTAATACATTTGGGAGGCCTGTCAAGGCCTATCCACTCTCTAAATAGCTTTGCAGATTAAATTTTTAACTCTACTCTCTTCATGCAGATGTATATTTCTGACAAAGAATTGCACTGACATGTCATCTCCCATCTTTCTCACAAGAGAGGAAATAGCTACGTGCCAGTACTGTTTGAAACTCTGACTCTCCCCAGCAAACAATAAAATAAAATAATTATAATTATAAAACCCTGCATGAAGAAAATCTACTTCTTCTTTATCTGAGCCTTTGCTACACTTATTTCATTTGTCATAGCAGTTTGGGGCTTTTCTCTTCTTCACCTTCAGCAATATTTGTAACCAACTAATGGGAAACTGGGGAATATGGGGCAGAAGAGAAATGGGTTTTGTTGATTTTGCTGCTGCTAGAGGCACACCTGAACTTCTAACCAAAGCCAGTGCAGTACACCCAACTAGTTCTCACTTGGAAACATTTTTTCATACACACTGGGTTTTTTACACATAAATACCAATAAAATCCTACTCCACTGCAGATGCCCTGTCTAGGGAAGGGAATGCCCTGCCTTCATAGGAATGAGGGGCGTTCTGATTTAGTAGACCAGGATGCCCAATTAAGGACTTTTTGATCACGGTTGTTTCCTAGAAGGGGCAACAGACAGGAAGGAGCAATAAACTGAATTTCAGTTTGCAGAATCCATCCCCAGATTAGGTATGTAAATTAAACGGGTCTTCAATGTGTCATGCAGTTTGCCATCCTAGGTTCAGTTTCCTTCTCCCCACAGAATCAATTGCATGTAAATAGGTCGTTGCTTATGCATAAGTCATTGCTTATGAATTCTTATTATCAAACACTTCTTTGGGACTCAAGATGCTTTTCTGAGATAAATATAGAGCAGAAATGGATGAACATGGAAGAAAAAACACTGGTAAAGATAATGGGAGATCTCTGGGGTAGCTCCACTGCATCTAGTACAAATGCCCATTAAAGAGTCTGAGTATTTATGGTCATAAATACTTACTCAAGGTGTGGAGGAATCAGCAGGAATACTTTGTGAACCAAGATTATTAAAAAATAAAGGAGGTTGCACTTCCACAGAGCCATTATATGACAGAACTGTTACTTTGAGAACAACTGAGAACTGCCAGTGTTTGTCAGCTTAGGGTATTTTCACATTCCTGTGCAGTCCTGGAGACAGGAACTAGGTAGGGTATGTCCTCATTTTATTATAGTGTGCCTAGTCTGTGTCTCCCATTTAGAAGTTCAGGTTAAAATTTTTTCTTATAATTGGAATGCTGAGACAGTTTTTATCCATTGGTCACACTGGAAAATTCTCATTTTTAGTTTCATTTTATTCTGTGCTATATTATTTACAGCAGGAGGGAAGTGTCTTCTTTTAACATAGGGCATACTGTGATTCCTAGGATTATTGTATTATTTTGATGAACAAATTCCCTGCTATTGTAGAGTTATTGGCCTTTGGTAATGTTCTTGCTCTCTCCTGTTCACTTTGTCATATTATGACAAAATTTTGATCATGCACAGCAATCTGTACAACAGCTACCACCTATTTTCTATAAGGTATTTTCTATAACCTATTTTCTATGAGGAAGTGTCTTATGGCCAACAGTGTACGATAGGGCGCAGAGCTGACAGTGAGGTTGACACCTATTATATGGTTACCCATTGCCTCAGGACATGAAACATCTAGTCCTTTGCAGTCCAATATTCTGATCTTGCACTTGTTTTTTATGATGTCATATATGGTTGTTCTGTCCATTGTGGCATTTGTGTTTTAATTAAGAAAATGGCTTCAGAATTGGAGACTGTGACATCAGGTATGTTGTAGAGGATGAAAACATCATCCAAACTGGTAAAATATAAATTCAACTTATAGATACACAAATGTATAGATACAAATTTAATTAAGACCTACTTGTTTTGTTATAAAGTATTAGCATATTAAGTTCTTATAAGTAATAATAGTAATTTAAAAAAAAAAATCAAGATAAATCTATGTCAGAGAAAATAAGTAATTCCTGTATGCATGTTGTTCTGATATTTTTACATGCTTTTGTGCAGGGTCTTTATTAAACTTCACCTCTATGTGATTAAAAGCAATCATAAAAGAAAATAATCAACTGCAAAGATTTAACGGTTTGCCATTAATACTGAAGTAAATATTTTCAATCTGAGTGCTTAAAGTTAAACTCTCTGAAAATTATCTAGATGTCTAGCTGCTAAGACTATGCACTCTTTGCTGAAAATGTTGGAGACCCCACTCTTCTTTAACATTTTTGGTGAATTTCTCCTGTCTTTGGAGGTTCTAGATTGTTCCTATTGCTCTGGATCAATTAAACCTTCCATGATGCTTAGGGAGTGTTTTCTATGAATTCAATAGGAGAAAGATTTTGTCACAGCATTTGAATGGTTTAAAATAATAACAATGATGTATTTTGAAGCAATTTCGGTTTTGCTTGTAATATGCTGTCATGCTTGTCTTTTTCCTTTTAGAAAAGATCTTGCTGAGAACTCATATGCTGGCATGTTTTTATCACTCTAATGGACTTAGACAATTCGCTACTGAATGGAAATGATACTTGTTCAGATCTTGCCCTCAAAAAACTGTTTCCCTTTCTTAGGATCACAGTCAAACTGCAAGCATCATGGCTATTCAAGAGCAGTCACAGAAAAGCTCCATTACCCTTTTACACTGGAAATTGAGTTAAGGAAAGGAAAAAGCAAAAATCCTTAGGGTTATTGATTGTTAAATACCTAAAAATCTTTTGAAGCTCTGGATTTCAATGGCTTAAATGACCCACTCAATAAGTCTGTGGGAAACTGAGGAACTGAGACAAAATACTTCACATTGGTTCATCAGCCACTCAGCTGCTCAACTTGGTTTCTGATGATACATTTTAAAGTGATGGATCTGCTGATTATCCTATGTGACCATCTACCAGAAAGAAATAAAGGTTTTCACTCATCTCTGTCTGGAAAAAGGGGTTGGATATTTTTTTCAGACTCAAATACAAGCATTTCTTATCATAGCACTGGAGTTTGATATGTAATGTACTTCTTGTGTGTGTATGCTGTTCAGCTCATCTCAGCCCATGAAAAATGCTAATATTCACTGAAAATAAAGCAAAACATCAAAAAGGAGTAGGGGGAATCCATTTTCATAGAATCATAGAATTATTCAGGTTGGAAATGATTCAGATCATCAAGTCCAACCATTAACCCAGCACTGCCAAGTCCACACCACTAAACCATGTCCCTAATCACCACAGCTACACATCTTAAGTACTCCCCCAGGATGGCAACTCAGCTACCTCCCTGGGCAGCCTGTTCCAATGCTTGACAACACTTTCAGTGAAGAAATTCTGCCTAATACCCAATCTAAACCTCCCCTGGCACAACTTGAGGCCGTCTCCTCTTGTCCTATTGTTTCTTACTTGGGAAAAGGGAGTGACACCCATCTGCCTACAATCCCCTCTCAGGCAGCTGTAGAGAGCGATAAGGTCCCCCCTGCGCCTC
>JAVJGJ010000059.1:75828913-75840908 GCA_035590215.1 Microhierax caerulescens | reverse complement strand
TGGGGGGTGGGGGGTGTTCTGATTCATCTGCTACCATGAAGCAGGTGAAGACTTTAAACCACAGTTCAAGACTGAAGTTGACAATTTGTTGAAAAAGTGTTACATTTGAGAAAGCATCCAAATCTGTTTTGCTTTTACTCACATCTTCCTTAAAGAATTTCAGTACAGAGCATAAGGTCTGTCAGAACAATATTTTAGAGGGATAAATCTATCAATGGCAAAATAGTTTCGATATGAGAAAAAAAAATGCATTTGCAAAATACCATTGCATTTCTCATTTTCTGCATCCATTTCCATTCAAGGGATTTCAATTCCACATAAAAGCTGACAACATTTAAAGCACTAAAAGCAGGTTATTTCCATTGCTTCCCTCATTTCTGAAAGTCCTGAAGGGCTCACTGATCATCAAAGTTCAAGTGATCCTGTAGATCGGTTGTGCTCAGCACTGTGCTCACACACACATAAATCCCTGCCTGTAAATCCAATATTTTCAATCAAAAGGCCCTGCTAAACAGAAAAGAAAAAGGTGTAAGATCATACCCCTCTGAAAAGTGGTGGTCCCGCTGTGTCTCAGCAAGACAGTTGAATGACATAGGAGGTCTAAGAGTGGAAAGGTTTCCTTATAACTTGAGGATTTCAGGGTTTAACAAGCTAATTTATTTATTCATGGGCTAGTTTTAACTTTTCTGAGTGAAGCTGTAATAACTACCAGAGAAGAGCTGAGGGATCCAGGTAGCAATTTTCGCACATTATAAAAGGATGAAGATTTGTGTCTTCACATATATTCTCATTCTTGGTGTTTCTTGGATATTAAAAATATTATTTTGCATTTTTTTTCAGAGGGGCTCTCAGTTCACCTTCAAGAGAGGTGCAATTGCTGGTATGTTACCTCTTAGGGAAGGTTTCCTCCCAATAAATGGTAGGAAAGCAGATCTGCACAAACAGATGCACGCTCAGTTTTGCCTGTTAGTTATACCCTTTATGGCACTTGTAAATTAAGGAACAGAATGTTATACAGAAGAATATTAAACAAAAATGCTGTTACATTTTACATGTTCCCTGCACCCATTTGGTTCTGCCTTGATCTATTCTCCTTCAAACTCGTTCCATGTCAGACCACCTTGTTCCGTGCTGTTTCTCTTCTTGCAAATATTGATCTCCATTGATCTGGACCATAGTAATTAAATATTTTATCAAATAAATGAGCATTTCTGTTTCCACCATGACCTTCCTCATCTGTGCAAGTGTTTTAGGCAAGAAATCTCCTGCTCCCTTTTTGATGCAAACTTGACCTCTGTTGTCTTAGTTGGAAAATGCACTTGATTTCTAACAAGAGCTTTCAAAATGTAACACTGCTGATTTGTTGGATAATGAAATCCAAATTGTTCCACAAAAAAGGTGCAATTATACAGCGTGTAATACACAAATAAATTGACTTAATGTTACATTATAATGAAAACTGTGCAAAATCCTCTACACAAGCACAATAAAATAATAAAAAGTAATAGAACAGGTAATAGATGTAAAATAAATGCTAAAAAAAGTAGTTCAAATCATTTTCATACCAGTCAAAAGATACTGAGAAGGGCGCATCCAATCACAATAAAACACCAGAATGAAACACTTCTAAATAGTAATATAAATTTTTGTGGACACTTCATGTCCCATGATGTGGAATTGACATATAGTTTGATTTTCTTTTTCCTAATGTAAGCCACAGTTTTACAGTCCTAGTGAAAACATTTTATTGCTGGGGATGTATTAGACATGGTTCATTTCCCTTCTCAGTATGGCTTTAATTTTCCACATCCATGGCTTGACACAGACCCAAACACCAGAAGATGGTTGTCTGCTATAAAGTGTTTGGTTTTCTTTGATTGCTTTACAATTTAATCTATAGTTCATTCCATTAACCCTTTCCATTTTAATGCCACAAAAGTCTTCCCCCTCTCCTTAATATAAAGATAAACTTCCCCTGAAACAGTTATGCTCTCATGTCCAGAGGATTACAAAGAGAACTGGAAGGAGAGTGGGACGGGGGGGACGAGCTGTCTCTTTCTTAGTTAACTTCCCAATGGCCATATGTAATCGGTGAAATAATTGAATGCACCACACCAACAGGATTTTCCCTTCTGTTTTCATAATACATTCATAATTATTCATTCATTTGGTTTGGTCATATTCATACCAACGCACAGAGCCAAGAAAGTGCCACTGTCATTCTAACTTTCTCCTCGATCCCTGCTCTTCAGGGGGGAAAAGAAAAAAACCACGTTCCCGTCTGCAGTGTTGTCACATCCGATATCCAGTTCCTTCCGGCAGAGAAAGTGTATCTGGGAGGGTCACCAGATCAGCCTGTGCCTCGGGGCTCCTCGCCTAAAGTACAAAAGACTCGACTCAACTCATGTTAGTCATCTAGGTGGCCTATCGGTGGTGACGGACTGCCAGCTCGGTCTGTGGGCTAGCCGTGATAACTGCCTTGAAATGCTAAGTGCTTAATTAAGGACCTTTCATATCAGTTATTGAGGGCTCCATCTCCCATAGCCCAGGGCATTGTACTTTACAGAGGACTCCCCAGAGCCACCTCCAACTTTATTGCAGTGACAAGTTAAAAAAAAAAAAAAAAAAAAAAAAAAGAGGGGAAAAAAAAAGGAAAGAAAGAAAGAAAAGAAACAAGTGGGTTTAATCCTCTTGCAAGCTCCCAAAATCTAAATACAAGCAGACAGCTGAGACGACATCACGATCCCCCTACTAAAAATACATTTTTTTACTGTTTATGAGAATATTGCTTGCTCGTGTTTTGAGGAAGGTACGAAGTCATCCCTGACAAGATGATCAGACCACTTGTCTTAACCCACAGTGAAATTTTGCAGCGTGCATCTCTTCCTTTCCCCGAGAACACTCCATACCAGCTGAAGGGACATGTTTATTTAAAAGCAGAAAAAACAGATGTTTGTGGCTAAACCTTGTATAATTAATACTTGCTTTTCATAAACAGCAGATCCAGTTCTGTCAAGAAAGGGAAGAAATATTTCACAAACGACTAAGTAGCTGCGGGTCTGGAAAGAAATACCTTTTGTTTCTGTCTGCAGCAGAAAAGCCCTGCAAGAGCGATCCGTTCTGCTTTTGATTACTCATGAGGTTATCTATCAGCAGTAACTCTGCTGAAGTTGTTAAAGTTACACCACTGTGAAACTACCGTAAGGTCAATCAAAGTCAGACCCCCAGCTTCCATTCAGGAGGTTCAGAGATGGGAGGAACGCAGTGGATACAGTTCTTATCGTACACCAATTACATACCAGGATTACTTTTGATTTGCAGCAATGTAAGAGAAGTTCAGAATCGGGACAAAGGACAAAACGTTGCTCTCCATCCCTTTAGCACCAAATCAAAGCAGCATCCATAATGTAATCCTAGGTGGAAACTGGAATCGACAAGATAAATCGTGATCATAACAGGACTAATTGCCACCTCCTTTACCCCCACCACAATGCAGCTGGGGGGTTGGACTGAGTTCAAAACCAAAGTAATGAAAACCCAAATACAGTCCAAAAAGCTGCTTGGAAAGAGTTCTCTGCAAGTTAAACTTGAGTTTGTAGAGCCTTTGGGGACCTCTTGAGCCTGCAATTGGGCTACTCCAGGTGCTACAGGCTGGACAGAACTTTGTGAAGACATCCAAAGGGATGCACCGCTCCTGTGTCCCAGCAAGGAACATGTGTGCAATGTTGCAATTCAGACATAGCCAACCTCCTTGCTGTCACCCCCAGCAAGCTCATTTCCTAGGAAGCCAAGGAGGTACAAACAGCAAAGCAACCAAATCCAAACATTCAGCAGGTGTAGGCTGACAATTCTTCTTTTCATATCTTTCCTCCAATATGCTTTCTTCCACCTTTTTTTTTTTTTTAACCAACTCATTTTGAATTCTTTCATGTACCTGCAGCTCTGCACCTCCTTAGTTGCCAACTGATGTGGAAGCACTGGATGTCTAAAAGGTGATTACACCAATATGACTTATTTTGAAAATGCAAATGACAAGTATTTAAAGTAAAATGACACTTCTTAAACCTAACTACAGTAATATATTATCAGCACAATCACATAATCATTTTAGAGCTGCAGGATTTTCTTCCTTGGTCTGTATATATTTTAATACAGACCAAGGTTTGTATTTTATATTTAAATTTGAATATGGTACCCTAAATATACTAAATATATATTACATTTGTTGATACTGTGTCCACTGCATTTAGTATACTAAATTTAAATATCATATACACAGTTTATAATGTTTTATAAATAGTCTATGAATGGTACTAATAAAAAAAATAGATCATGTTTATCCTGGGGCTTCTGTAGTTTTCCACTAAGAGTTTAGGCAGGACTCAAGTAGCAAAGATCAGTGTTATCTGAGATACACATTACTGCATCTAGGAGAGAGCTCCTGCAGCCTTGTTCATATGAAATATTCTCACACTCCTTCTGCACTTCACCATCTCCAAATAAAGGAGAAAAGATTAAACCTATTGCTTGTTCATTGTGGTGAGATTCTTTGAAATGAGAAAAAAGCTGTATAAATGGAAGATGTGATTGCTTCTACATCTGAATTTGTAATTAAAGTCACTTCTCTTTCAAGGCAGAAATCAAGGACCCTTCTCCTTGTGTACAGTTTTTCATGCCTAATTTAGCAGATTATATTTCTCCCACATCCTGTGACAGTTAAATAAACAGGCGTAGGAAATATCTTTAAAATCATTTAAGGTTCTTCATTAAAAAAAAAAAAAGTAAAATAAAAGGACAACGTGCTGAAACATGCAATAGGCACCCAGAAAATGGGAATACTAAGGCCATTGTTTAATTTCCGAGACCAGGTTACTGGGAGGATTATTGATGATTCAGAGCTTGAGCATCTGTGCTCACTCAACAGCGTGATCCTGACAATTATTAACTACAAAACTGTTGTAGGGGGGTAAGAGTAAATAAGCTATCACCGCTGAGCCACACGCGAGAGCCGCATTCCTCCGGACCGTATTTTACTGCAGCAAGCTCCACCTGATGACAGCTACAATCAACAGTGGCTCCAGGCAGCTGCTTTGCTGCAGGCCACATTCAATTATGTCGGCCCGTATTAGTCCCTGGCGAAGCTGTCACCTTCCAGCCTGTGAAGTGATAGCATGAAGAGTCTCCTGAAGTCTCTGCAGTTCTGCCTTCAGTTAGGGTAGCAAGGGGAAGCGACGTGAAAAAACCACCATTAGCACTGCGACTGCTTGCAGCATTCATTTTGCTCATGGAGGGGAGGAAAAAAAAATAGCTTAGGTGAGCTGGATTTGGAAGGGTGTCTGGTGTTGGATAATTGCAGGTATTTTTTTTCTCCCCGTAATTTTTTTTCTTTTTTTTCCCCAACAGGGTTGAGGTTAGGAGCAGAATCTGTTCCCTCTCCTGGATTTTTGGAGTTACTCAGCCTTGTGGAGAGTAACTCAGACCATACTCACAGCAGCAGGGAACTGTGCTGTATATTGCCTTTTTACAATATTTTCCCAAGCAATCCCATGGCATTTCAGGAGGTAGGAAGTCCTGAAGGAACCTTTGCTTCGAGCTCCTCAGCATCTCCCCGCCCAGAACAGCTTCACAAAGCCTCCCATGGGCAGGTGGGGAAGCACACAGACCATGGGGGGATTTTGAGACAGAGGAGAGGGTTTTTCACTGCCAAGTGGGTCAGGTTATGCCAGGACCAAGGCAACCTGATGGGGAAACGGGTGACTTGTCTGTGCCACCACCTCTAGACCTCTGTATCTCCAGCACTGAGACTGCAGGCTGGAAATGTTGGACCCATGGCTGTAGAGCGCTCAGCACTGTACAGACCTGAAGGCAGATAATACATGGGGAATCAACGGATTTATATTTCCCTCTCCCATTACCACAGCTTTGATGTGGGCTGTGCAGTTTTCCTAGCCAGTGGGTAACTGTGCTCATGTGCAGGCACTTCCAGAAAAACCCAAGTTCTCTCTGCCCAGAAATTTCACATCCCAGCTTTCAGAGGTACAACAGCAATGATATTAATAGAATATTGTAATAGTTTTGCAATATATATGATATCTAGTGTGTATATGCATTTGTGACAATAAAGTACTAACATTATTTACTATGATACTAAAGAGATAAACAGTCAAGTGGCTGACCACACGGCACTGGAAATAACCTTCCTTAAATTTAATGAAAGCAAAACAGGTGGGGGCTTTTCCCCTTTAAGAAAGACAATATAAGCCATAAGACAGCTTTTTTTTTTTCCCACAGTCATCTTCATGTTATAATATTCCACCAGCCTGATGTGATGTACATTCTCTCTAATTTATTTCAAGACACTGCTCTGCCTCTCTGCACATTTTCCTTCTTCACAGAAGGCAAATCCACTACATTACAATTCCATTTTTAAGGAGCTGTTTTCAACAGTGCTTAATTCCTTCATGCAGGTTACTGAACAGTTTGAATGGGGTAAACGCCTGACATACAACCTACTGCCTAAAAGATCTGCTGGAGCTCTTAGTGTCCTCTGGAAGAAATGTTACTTGGGACTGTAACATGCTTATAATATTCATTAACCATGTATTAGCCCTTTTTCAATTACTAATACAGGCAATCCTTAATACAAAACATGCTTAGAAATGACTTGCACTTGAGCTGTAAGAGGAGATGTGTTTCCTGCAGTCTTGCTCTCCTTGTGTGAAAGGAACGGCACAGGAAAGAAGCTGGATTTTAGCAGCCTGTTTCTGCCTATGAAAGCATATTGTGGTGTGCCTCAGTTTCCCTATCTTCAAAAGAAACAGTAGCACAACTCTGTTTTGCACTACCATTGAAAAATCTCGATTCTTTCCTTTCTGAAAAACATCAAAGAAGCCCAATCTCATTCCACGCAATCTCACCAGCACAGAAACCTTCCCTTTCACAGATTTTTAGAAGTGAAACATAATCATTTGCCTCGGTGCAGCAAAATAAAACTCTAAAAGTCCTACTAAGCCCAAAAAAGCTGCACAAGGAACAGATTGAGCAAGTGCACCTGGGGATAAATGCATTATGGACTTAGATCCATTATCACACCTCTTCTCGTCACAGCCACTCTCCGAACCCCACAGGAAATCATTCATTGAGACGCGAAATGTCATTTTAGTTGTAGCATTAATTTCCCAGCTGCTGGTAAAGATATATTGTACCCCTTCATTGCGTATAAAAGAAAATGAGCACAACTCCATTTGATAACTTCGCTACTGGATGTAGGTTTTATTAAGGGCCAGGATCTCTGTAGTGTAAACGTTGGTAACAGGCATGTTTCTTTCTAAAGATGGGCCCTTTGATTTTATTGTCTCTCCAAGCAGTGAATAACATGCATTGACATGCTGATGAGGAGGTTCTAAATGAAGAATATGGCCATAACTAAAATGATATTATTCTGTCCCCTCAAGGAAAGGTTTTGCTCTCAAATCCCAGCAGGAGGCACTTGTGATAAAACTCAATTTGGGACATTATCCTCCTCATGTTTATTTACTTTTCCCTTTTTTTATATATACAATCAATATGAAAATGGAGCCAAATGTATGTAATACCACATAAAACCAACTGTTTTCTCCCTCTCTCTTTTTTCTTTATACAGCAGATTGAATCCTAAAAGCTTCTACCAATCTGAGCACCATGGAGCAAGGTGGGGTTTTTTTTTCTCCTGCAGTTGTACAGATAAAAGGCAGAAAATATACTCGGTAGCAGTGTGCAATCTGGTTCTTTAGTTTGATCCGCATGGCCTATTTCAGACACCTGAGTTAAGATGAAACCTGTAACAGCCCGGAGAGTTTATTTCTTTCGGCTGATTACTCAGAGACACTATAATGAGTACCACAGATTTCTATTTCTATGCTGCAAGTGTTTGAACTTGGTGAGATGAATCCTCTAACTTATTGTCCAAGGGACAGGTGTTCTTGGAGGACAAGTCCTGGAGCTGTGGCCCATAGAAACTAGAAGCATCTACTACTGGTAGATACTCCTTGTATCTGCTGTTACGGGTTTGTCCAAATGCAAGAAGCCACATGTGTTCATGTGGCTGGGGTGATGATGTGTGATGGCACCGATGAAACTGGTCTCAGCCCTGTGGTAGTCTGCCCATCTGGTTCTCTCAGCTATCACTTTAAGAGGATGGTCAACAGTAAAAATTAGTTCATGCCCAAATAGAAACATTATAAATGTATAATATAAATGTTTATATAAATATGAATATTGACCAGCGACTTGCACATGAGCCAGCAGTGTGCTCTCGGGGCCAAGAAGGCCAAGGGGATCTTGGGGTGCATGAGGAGGAACATTATCCAGCAGATGGAGGGAGGTTGTCCTTCCCCTCTCTTGTGCCCTGGTGAGGCCACACATGGAGTACTGTGTCCAGTGCTGGGCTCCCCAGTTCAAGAGAAGCAGGGAACTGCTGGAGAGGGGCCAGCAAAGGGCTACAAAGATGATGAGGGGACTGGAGCATCTCCTTGATGAGGAAATGCTGAGAGAGCTGGGCCTGTTTAACCTGGAGAAGACTACAGGGCACCTCATCAATGGATACAAATACCTTAAGGGCAAGTGTCAAGAGGAAGGGGCCAGGCTCTTTTCAGTGGTGCCCAGCCACAGGACAAGGGGCAACTGGCACAAACTGCAGCACAGGCTCTTCCACCTGAATATGAGCAAGAACTTGTTTACCTTGTTACCTTCAGGATAACAAGACAGAGCACTGGAACAAGCTGCCCAGAGAGGCCGTGGAGTCTCCTTTTCTGGACACGTCCAAAACCTGCCTGGACACAATTCTGTGCAACCTGCTCTAGGTGATGCCGCTTTAGCAAGGGATTGCACTAGATGATCTCCAGAGGTCCCTTCCAACCCTGGCCATTCTGTGATGCTTTGATTACTTTAGAGGAATTCATCCTCTGAACTATAAACAATGTTTTTTCAAGGAAAACAGCTGGATTTTTTTACAAAGCTCCTTATTAATGTGGCTCTAAGTTTTGCTTTTGCCTTTGCCAGATCAGTTTTCAATGTTTAAATCCTGGGAATCCTGATCTTGATCATAGACCCATGCAACTGAGTTAAGTCCCAGTGAAGTAACCCTGTCATATGTATGCAGAGCTAGAATAAGCCTCACTGTCCTAAACAGAGGGTAGATTTCCACAGTGAATTTAAGGGACTTAAGGCTGTTTTCAAAGGGATGACTCCATCTTATCAACAGTCTCCATTATGGCATCACAGAGGTCCTGAAATATCAGAATCAGGATATGAGGCAAATAGTTCTTCTAAATACAAGAGAGATAAAAAAAAAAACAAACTGTAGTTTTCATCTATCTGATCCACCTGATCACTCAGCCTCATGATTGCCAATTCAGGGTAAGGAAAAGGAACAGAAGAATTGCTCCAGAATTGCTTCTGAAGGAATTGCTCCCTTAATTAGTTGCCTGGACTTAGACTAGATTGATTTGTGCTTCTCGTTAAACCATAGTCTTAAAAACAATTCAGATCAGAGCTCTTTTCCATTACTAAGTCTCCATGAAAAAAAAAAAACCAAAAACAAAAACAACACCTTCAGGAAAATCAGAGTCAAGTCATTGGGAATAGTTTAAGCCTATATTGTGAGGATGTTGTGAGC
The DNA here is from genome assembly GCA_035590215.1 of Microhierax caerulescens. Taxonomy (NCBI): domain Eukaryota; kingdom Metazoa; phylum Chordata; class Aves; order Falconiformes; family Falconidae; genus Microhierax; species Microhierax caerulescens. Next base: position 75,831,253 of record JAVJGJ010000059.1, on the reverse strand, counting down.
TCTCCACTTTCCAAAGGAGGGATTTCCATCAAAGAGGAATGAGTCAAAAACATTTATCACTACATGGCTAGAAACTGCGATAATGTGACTTGGCATCATCAGCTCCCTCCCCTTCAAAAGCCTGAACAACGTCCGTTTTTAATCTTCTACCTTCACATCTTTTTACACTGAAGTGGAAATGTAGCCTGGCAGGAGGAAGAATTGACAGATGCTCTGTGTGGCATGTAGACGACCATACTGAAATACTACAACTAGAACTGTAGCTGGTGAAGAAGACCCTCTCACTTAGCCAAGCTCTATATTTATTAATAAGTCAGTAATTAAACTGCCGACTGGCCCAGGAATTACATGGTCATTAAGACTTTCATGTGCATTAGGAAAAAATAGACTTATTAACTGAACTTCATGCTCCAAAATGCCTGTTCAGATGCATGGCTACTGTTAGAAGCTCAGCTAACCATACCCAAATTAGAACAAGCATCTAATGGAGTAAGGATTGTTCCCTCTAAGTATGTGTATATATTAATAGCAATAGTTCTACTCTTCAGAACTATCCCATAATTGCAAATTATGTTGTGATCACAGTCAAGGAACACTCCCCTAGGAGAAGGGTCCATCACGCCATTTCTGTCCCTTTTCTAGGAGTCGGGCTCCTGGGCTCCTTATGGCTTCTTTCATTCTCAGGTGTTAATTTGTAACCTTCAGAAAAGGGGATGGCTCCCCTTTGGGAATGCCTGCTGGTTAGGGCTGCCCCATGAAATGGAAGAAAGGTGGTTCAGGATCCTTTCCTGCCAGAGAGGATGTAGAACCCTGGCTTTTTTCTTTCTGGACAGATGCAGTAATCACGAGATTACTAAAAAAAAAAAAAAAAGAAAAGTGAGGTATAGCAGCAGGCTAATTGCATTTCTCAGACTGCTTCAAAAAACTAAAATTTAGGTAGTTTTTTTGTTTAAAGCTAGAGAAGCATAAAGGAGTCATCTGATGGCAATCTCCCAGAAGACCAAACATGGTGGTTACTACTGGGGTTAGATTTCTACATGAAGAGAAAGAAGAAAAGTCGATGGTAGGAGGGAGTTTCTGCTAGTGATGTACATGAAATTCAGGTGCCTAAATCCCCAAATGAGGAAAATTTAGATTAACTGTACCAGCTTCCCAATATTCTGTACTCTGTAACAAAGTTTACTTAAGGCCTAATTGTGATTGTGCCGCAAAGTGTCTCGATGCTGACAGAACTCAACAAGTCAATACCTATATGGCTCCTGGCATCCTCAAATTCAGCCTTCTTCCACCTGTCTCACTTGAGGACCTTGCTTTAGTAGGTGTTCTTAGAGCACATCATAAAGCTGGTTTATGTTCAAAACATAGTCACACCATCTCCTGTGTCCTCCCTGCCCAGGGTTCCCCTGCTTTTGATGGGTCAGACAAGGAGGGGTTAGCTAAATTCCTTCCAGTAGAAGCAGAGATTAAACCCAGGTTTACTGTATATGAAGTTGACACTTTTAAGGTTAATTCCTCTGATCCCTCCTGGAAGAGTGTTGTTCTTTCTCTGGACTATAAAGACACTCTCAAGTAAGTGACTCATTCTCACATAAACACTTGTACAACAGATTTCCAGATTAGCTTGGACTTGAACCCAAATCCACTAATTTATGACCAACATGGAAATGCTCCAGTGACATCTCTAACACCATTGCTTTCCTTTCCCCCACATTTCCTACCTTAAGGCATTTTCTTGTCCCCACTTCAGGAAGTGAGAATGGTTCCTTTCACTGTAGTTTTGCTTTTCCTTCCCCATTTCCAAACTAGTGAGTTTTGCCAGATATTGAAGTGTAGTATTCCACAGATCAATTCACGTAAGGGTAACTGAGAATATTGTATGTTCAGGCAACATGATAAAGAAAGGGTTGTAGCAGTGAGCTGCCTCCTAGGCCATATGTCCTCTAGCAAGGATCATTTGATGATAGGGCTCTGGCAAAAGTCAACACCTTATCCACAACATCCTGAAATCTTTCTTTGTGGCCTCATATACCAAGTCTCACCTGCCCTGGAAGAAAAATCATGACACTGTTCCTCACAGACTTGAGATGGTAGCACCAGAAGGAGGGTGCAGAAAAAGGGAAAAATAAAATGGGCCTAATATGTGGAGTGTACAGGCTGACACACCTCATCCTGAAGTTACAGTGCTCTCTGGGATTATGGCAGTGCTAGTCAATGTAATGCTGCTGGGCATGGATGCAGATACTGGATGTTGACCACCTTTGTTCTTAACTTAACTTAACTTAACTTAACTTAACTTAACTTAACTTAACTTAACTTAACTTAACTTAACTTAACTTAACT
>JAVJGJ010000059.1:75812483-75828759 GCA_035590215.1 Microhierax caerulescens | reverse complement strand
TTCTTTCCCCTTCTGGTCTCTTCAGTCCTTTCAGGGCTGGGAGTTTAAGGGCCTCCTTCCATAGCCAGACATTGTCCCTGTCTCATCACTTACAATAATGTTTCCTATTCTGCTTGTCTCTCTCCCTCTATATGTATATATATATATATTATATATATATATATATATATTATATATTTTTATATATATATATATATATGGTGCACACATGGGCACTTTCAGGGTGACTGTCTCAATCTGGAGACGTTTCAGACCTATGCTACACTTAAAACAAGTCTGAAGAATTTGAGATAGGGTGGATATTAGCTGTGCACAATTTGAACCTGCAACTATAGTCCATTGGATCTGCTTTGGGCATTCCCTCCGTGCATGAGCAGTGAGACCAATTCTACAGATTCAATAGATCTCACTCCATATGTTCACTCAGCCTGTGCATAGATGGTGGCCACCTGCAGAGGAGTTCCAGATAGCAGTCTAGCCCAGATGGGATTGTTCTAGTCCAGGCTGTTGAATGCTGAAATCAGACACAAGCATATTACACCACAAAAGAGAGAAGGAAAGAACATAAACTCATTCTGAACTTTCCCCTCTCATATGCTAAAGGTAGGTAAAATGATGACTAATGTGGAGAAAGTGAATAGGAAAGTTTATTCATTGTTTCTAACAATACAGAAATCTAGATGGCATGCAACAAAATTCCCCAGTAACTAGTTTTAATCAAGCAAAACTAATTACATTTGCCATACACAGTTAAACGGTGGAAAAACTGATCACAGTGTGCTGTGGAGTCCAAATGGTAAATAGATTCAAAAAATGGTGAGGTAAATTCATGGCAAAAAAAGTCCATCGGAGGCATCAACATCACTTGTCTCTCAACGTCCCCAAGGCAAGAAAAGTCCCAGGAAGGCATGACAGGGAAAATGGTTCATTTCTGTATGCATTTCTGTGAGACCAGTCAGAGGCAGGACATCAGGTTAAGTGGACTTTTGGTCTGATGTAGATTCCTGTGCTTTTATACCCTGGGAAATACTCTGGGATATCACCCACAAGACAAACAGTGTACTAAGCCTCTACACTGCATTTTACACCATTAATTTCTTCACTGAAATATTGCATAGTAACACAATTTTTTTCTAACTCGTGCCAAAGTTTGCTTTGCGTGCCCGTATCCCCTCCTGGTCAACAGGATTGTGTTCACACCAAGCCTGTTGCACGTGCAGCTCTTACAAAGGTCATATGGATGCTCCATAGGCCGTGAACCTGACAGCATCTCAAGTGTGGTGCTCCTTGGTTTGCTCAGCTGCTTGCACTGTAAAAATATATTTCCACTGGACAACGTAGCTTGTCCTGATACAAAATCAACACCTTTTAGAAATTTCATCTGACAGCACCTTGACAACTCATTCATCAAGTCACCTCATGCTAGGAATGTCAATAGGGGATTGACAGGGAAGGTAGGAACGGTGACACCCTGTGCCCTCATAGAAAAAAAGGCTTCCAGATAGAAATGTCATGTCCTTTTCCAAAGGAGACTTGCAAGTCAGTGTCCCAAACTGCAGAAGGGTTATGGATGTCTGACCCTGATTAGCCAGAGAATCCAGGCCACGACCCCCCTGAGCACCATGAGGATGAAAGCTGCCCTCCTCTTCACATTCCCAGCCGGCTGCTGGTGAGAGTCCTTGGTCAGTGGGCTGGTTCCCATTCAGGGTCCACACCATTCCCCATCCATTATGTACTCTGACTGCCTAACAGAGATGTGTTTCACAGGCAGCCGAGACAAGCTTGTTGATGTCGAAGATGCACAGCCACCTTCCTGCTCCTCCTTCCCTCATTTTTCCCCATGCCCATCCCCAGTACCAGCACCATAGTCCTTTCCTCCCATAAGCTTTCAATGCTGCCCACCCAACCGCACAGCCAAGTAGTTCAACTCACTAATCTAATGAGAATAAGCTTCTTTTGCACCAGATTATTTTTCAACCTCTTGAAAGCTTGAGTTGGCATTGTCAAGCCATGAGAGGTACGCAAAGTCTGGCTCAAGGTGAGTGAGAGATGACAGAGCTCCTAAGCCTTTCAGTTGCAATGAACAGTTAATTCAACCCATGCTGCCTGTGAAACAATCCCTTAAGCTATTCTGGAGATGTCTAGCTGAGATCCTGAGATCACAAGGATGGTCTGTGACAGAGCAGGGAGGTGGCTTTGCCCTGCTCAAGCTCCAAGCTAAAAATTAAACCACTGGTCTTCCTTTCTTTTTCATCAGCTTCATGCCTCTTCATGAGAGAGATTTGCCATTTTTGCAACTCTACCCATGCTGGACAAACTATGCTGAATTAAACAAACCTATTTTAATCCCATAATGAGAAACAAATGAGACTTCCCAGTACAGACACTGAAATGAGCTCATTAGTGTTCTGGAGACCACTCTGTCGACTGGAGATCAGATGCATGATGAGGGATGGTTTCCCATTCAATAACTTGTTGGTCTTCCACAGCAAAATAAGCTAGAAATTGGTTAGTGGTGCATAATAATTCTGGTACTGGGGCAGGTTGGGGACAATGCCCACAGCAATACCTGGAAGCAGAATGCCCCTTTTCCTGAGTCGTTGTCCTCATTTACCCAGATCTTTAACATGGGTGAACTGGTGGGAACATGCACCAGGGAGTTTGCAGTAACCTAATTAAGTCTGAAGTGCTGTATTTAGCCAGATTTGGCAACTTCAGTGCAGAAAAAGCCATAAAATCTTGGAAGAGCTGAAAAAGCGAGTTCTGAGCCTCCTTACATTGCATGTTAGGAACAGCACCACTAAATGCACATCAGTTATATGGGAATGTGAAAGCCTTGTAGCTCAGGCGTGAACCTGGATAGCTGCACTTTGATAAAAAGAAGCACAAATGAGCATAAAGGTAGTTTAGGGCCAGGTATTTTGCTTACAAGGAAAGAATTTAATCTTCCTGTCTAGGACTGGAGATCCCTCATTTCAGTTGCTTGACCTCTCCACTGGGGCAAAATATCTAGGCTCAGGTCACCTGGACTCCGGTGATTTCAGTGGGAGTTGAATGTCTTTGTGTTTCTAGACCCTGGTTGCCTTAGCTCCCCAAATATAAAATTAGACATAATGGTACTTCCTACCTCCTTGGGCTGTTCGGAGAAAAATCTTGAACAGGCTGAGGTACTTAGATGTTTATTAACATCTAAGATGTACAAGCCTCTAAGATAGGCAGCTAGTATAAAGTGTCAAAGTACATATGCTTGATTTCTACAGCCTTGCAGGCTTTTGCACCTGCACAAAATGAGTGCCAAATAAAAATAAAATTCAGAGTAATATAATTTGTGTACGCTTTTTACAAAGACAAATGACTATACAAGCTGTGAGACACGGCTAGTTGAAAATATAGGCACATCTCAATATCCAGGAGCCCCATGTTTTCAAACGCTGATTATAAACAGATCTGAAGACTCAGCCCAAAAAAAGAAGATTCGATTTTCCTCTTAGGTAAATGTTTTTCTTAAGGGGGATGTGAAGAAAAATTTAATTTTATTTTGCTAATTACTTTTGAGGACACTCAGGCTTCTGTGTCCCTTTTTACAATATATCTTCATGGTAGATACTCTTCGTTAATTATCCCGATAGGAATAAATATTCTCAACCTAACAGCATCATATTCTAGTGCAGCAGGGAAGGAGAATATTTCTTCTGTATTTATGAGTGACAAAAAGGAAAAAAAACCCTGAGAAAAGTGAAAGTTACATTATTGCGTCTTCTTTAACTAGTGCCCCCTCTTGTGGTGCTTCGGCAACATTACCAAAGCCCCAAATCTCGTTTCCTAAGAGGAGAAATAGACAGGGTATCATATAGGTTCGTTTCAGAGGTGTTTTAAATATCAGGTATAGGAAGATAGTTGAAATGGCATTAGATGCATAATCAAGAGGAGATCTATCAGCCATCCGTGCTAGGGAAAAGAACGGTGCTGAGGGGACATGGAGGAGAAGATGTAGCAGATAATGATGTGCCCAGCTGCTGAAATTCCGGCTTCCTTGCTGAACTGGACTTCTCGCTCGTGAACAGCTAGCTGACATTTTCGGTACAACCTTTCTCAATACACAGCTCATTTGAGCACCCTGTCTCTCTTGTCTTCGTTTTCCCTCTTATCTCCCCCGACCATCTTTCTTTTTTCTTAGTTTCTGTTTCGTCTGTAGCACTGGTTCTGCAGTTTCCCTGCTCTCCAACTTTTCTTTTTCCATCTTATTATCTCCACTAGCCACACAGACAGCTCAGGTCCAACACAATGTCCTTTTTTTTTTTTTTTTCCCCCTTCCCCTTGTTTACCACCCCCAGCTTGACTTTTCATAATCACTTTGTAAAGACCCTCTGCTCATGCAGCATTGATTTTCTTTTCGGTTTAATTGTATCTGTGCTTGCAGGAGCAGGAAGAAAAATAACCCCAAAATGACCATTTTGAGCAGCGACTCGGAGGATTCTTCCTGGAGAAGTTTTAAGCCAGTAGATGTATCTTGTTCTACAGGGATCTCTGTCAACTTCTCTTTTTATGCATTTAATGTTCTTCCCTAGCGATAGCCTAAGGGTGCTTTCACTAAACAATTAATGTAAGGCATCTCCTGGGAACCTAATGGGTATTTAGCAATAAGTTCACTTCCAGTGAATTGTATAATGTGATATTTTGACAATGGATATAGCGAGGTTCTTGAAAGGTGAAGTTTTCTCCAAAGAAGCAATAAAATATCTAACAGAACTTCTGATAGCATCCTGTGGGGTGGCATAGGCTAGAGAGTGGGTCAGGAGAAGAAGGTAATTTAGTAGAGTGTTATGTGCTGTTGTACAGTATGTTCTTTAATTTTAGTGTCATCCTGTAATAATGTTCACTTTCACTAATACAATGTACAAGTCGTAATCTATTAGCGAAAATAAAATTTGCTGTGACATTTGATACGAAAGCCGCTAGCAATGAAGGATGTAGTACTGCAAGTGATATTTGTATTATGTTAATAAAAAATGATATTAACATATGAAACTAATACTAGGCAAAGAAAAGTGTTTAATATTAAGGCCTGAAATGCAGAAAGTAACATGAAATCTCCAGTCTGGTCTGATAATGCTGTGTTCAGAATCACACTCACTGAGAAGACTGTAGGCAGTAAGTTTTATGAAAGGTAGTTTTTAGTTGTTATTAAAAATAATGCCAATGGTTATCACAACAATAATTTAGTATATAAACCCAGCCGTTTAAGTTTAGAAGGTGTCATTTTAAATAGAAAAGATTATAGGGCATGCATTCAGAAGTGGATATTTCCCTACTAGAATTATTCTCACTGCTTAATCTAAATAAAAGTAAAACTTCAAAGATGTGGTGGTGTAGGATTTTGTGGCTTTTATCTATAATGTGACAGGCTTTCAAACTGCAAAATATGTACAGCAGTTTAGAATTGTGTGTGTGTGTGTAACATTTTTACGGAGACAGTCTTCTATAGGGTACAGCATGATATGATTTTATAAAAAAATAAGTTGCATGTAGGAATGCATATAAAATCAGCTTTGCTGTTCCTAGTTACTTAAAGAAGAACAGGTGGTGGGGGGGTGTCTTTTATTAGTGCACTTTTTTCCTAGGAGAACAGTATTATAGTAGAACTGAATAGATTTGAGTCTATGACACATAAAAACAGACAAATAAAATGAAAAGGAGATAGATGTGAAAAAGAAAATAGACAGTATTTTTTTTTATACTGTTTCAAATATTATTCCAAAAAGCAAAACTGAAGCTTTACTTTAACCTTTCATTGTTCTCATGCACAAAATAATGAACATTCAAGAAACAGTGAAACTACAAGAAACAAAGCAAAGGCAAGAAGAAACTTATCTTAACCCAGTTAAGCCATTTAACCCAATTTTATAGGTGATGCCTTTCCTTTTGCTAATGAATTTTAAAATAATAATTCTTGATCACAGTGAACTGTATTTATTGATTGCAAATTTTCAGTTCCAATCAACTAATGATTTTATTTCCCTTCTAAAACAGAATTTTGTAATTCTGTTCAGAGTGTAGCCTACATACTATCTAACGTCAACAGCACACAGCAAATGGCTCTAACAATGCTTTATTTTACAGGGTAGTGTCTGTTCTTCTCAGGCTTCATGGTAAACTTGAGTTCATTATCATGTTTGGTAAATCTATTTCTTTTTTCAAATATGGGAAACAATATGTTAAGATTTAACAAGGTCATTTCTAAGCAAGGAAAGCATGCAGGTTCTATATTTTATTTTTTTAAGGGGTTATTGCCATTAAAACCAGTGACAATTCTAATATTTAACATTCACTCCATTAAAAATGCAATAAAATGCAGCTCACAGCATCTGTATAATTTTTGCTTTACTAAGTTTTCAAAATCAGATAGCAAAAAATAGCCTTACAGCAACGCTCATACCAAACTTCAAGATTCTAAAGCTGATCTGAAATATTGCTAAACTAATATATGGTCAAAATAACCATAAACAAAACAACAAAATGCAGTAAGGGAAAATAACTGCAGAAACTTTTTTGTGCACTAGGTGCATGGTTATTGAAGTAGCACCCTTATGGCAATATTTTCCATTCAATAAATGTAGCCTAAGAATTTCCAAGTAATTAATTTTAATAGCTGAATCTGTAACTAAACAGTCATTACTTTCCATGAAAACAGACAAATTCTTTGCTGATGGAAATCGCTGTACCTCTGTTAACATCCCAGAACTCTGCTGATTTACACATTCCGAAAAATTCAGCCCATTTGTCTTCAGAAACATCTCTATTTGCAGCACAGAATACAGCAGAGCTGTCCCTGGCAAAATAAATATTTCTCGGGATGTATTTGCAGGCTGATTTACCAGTTTAGCATTTCAATGCATTCCTTTAACGTCCAGGGAGATGACTGCAGTATTAGTCCAGGTGCTAAGTACAACCATTAACAACAGTGTATGCCCAGAGCCTTAAACCTGTGTGCATATATGTAGCTTCAGCCATCTGACCTTAACGTTCTACAGCACTTGTAGCCGTGTATCGGATCCTTTGCTGTTTATTTTCATAGAGGCAGAGCATAATCACAGTTAATCAGGGTAAATATGGAGTGTCTTGACTGAGGCCGGTAGGATTGCCCAGGATTCACATCCGAACATTTCAATTAGCATCTGGCCTTTGAGCTCTGCATTTCGGTGCAGACTGCTCAGCAATACAGGGCTTGCTGTTCAGGAAGTATTTGGCTGCAGAGAGATAGCAGGGATGCTTTTGGGTTTAAAATCACCTTCTTGAATTTATTTCAATATCACCTTCTTGAACTTCTTGTAAAATCATCACTCATTATTGTTTCTTCCTCCTTTCCTTTTTTTATTCTCTGCCGAGCGCTAAAGCCAAAGCAGAGCCAAGGTGGACTTCAGGCCTATTGCAGCTCACAGCTACCGTCCTTTGGGTTCCCTCCACCAACATCCAGTGCTCTCTAAAGTTCTTCTCCATGGCTGTTCCCTGGAGCATTCCCGCCTTCGTTTTTGTGTGAGTCTCACTGAGTCTTTATTCTGAGTCGGTCAGAAATTAGGCAGAAAGACGCCCAAACTCGCTCACTTATCTACAAATTTAACAACCGGAGACTCACTTTACTGAGAAGGCCCAAAAGTAAACTTCGTCTCTCTCTGAAGAACGCTCAAAGTCATCAACAAGGATGAACAACTGAGCTGTGGGCAGGAGGTCGTGCAGAAAACACTCCACTGAGATTCTGTTGTAGGGAAACTTACTTCAGTGGGGCTGGAAAGACTGCAAGCAAGAAGGGGCTCAGCTATTAGCCTGAATGCTCCAAGGCCAGGAACACCTGGGTTCTGGTGAATGGATACCATCTGTACCTTGTCAGTCAGCCTTTTCTTTTTTTGTTATATTCATCAAAGCATCGTAAGTGAGGATCAAAGTGAGCATTCCTTCTTTTTGAGGGAAAGAGGTTTTATTGAGGATTATACAGTAATGATTTTGTAGACTTTCCATGTGAATTTATTTTGGAGTGTATTGATAACTAAAAGATGTTGCCATTAAAATAAATAAACAAGTAAATTATTTTTTTTTAAATGGCCCTTCACTAGAAATACTTCGATTTTCCTCTAATTTTTCAAACAAGTTACACTCTCTATGGGAAGTACTAACATCATCTTTCTTATGATAATATTGCTCTTAAAATATGCCTTTACTACACAATGGAGTTAGAGATATTGAGGAACAATGCTTTTATTCTTCTTGCAGGAAGCAGAACAGTGTACGTAAAATACTACATTTAATTGCCAAGCTAATAAAAAAAATGCTAGCAGTTATTCAAAGCGGACCCATGTTCTGCTTTATCCATACTTATCAATAATTAAGTACTTAAAAGAAAAAAAAAAACATTACTGGAATTAAAATAAAGAAATACATTTCTGCTGTTTAAAAAGAGCAGGAATAATCACACAAATAGGCTTAGTATTATCTTCTCTTTTTCCACTACACTAGAAAAGTAAACTGTGCAGATGAAATTTCTGTTTATGGCATTTCATCCGTCTGTGATTTCTTTTCAAAAACCAAATGAACTACTTTCTCCATTAAACACAATGCAGATTCCTCAGTGTTGCTGACTGCAAGTTGCCCTTTTTGAGTCATCAGCATCACTTTCAAAAACATACTGGGAAGATATTTTCTTGTCTTGTGAAAAATATGGGAATTTTTTAAGCTAGCCAATTCCTATTAGGATTGGTACTTCTGATGTATGCCTTCTTGTCATAATGTGGCGCAAAAGTTTGGTCTAGTGTGATAATTCTCAGTAAATATGTAATTCTTGACTGTAAAGCCAGTTGAAACCAGTTTGAATTTGTATATTACTGAATTATAAAGGTATTCATGCATTTGTTAGTATATTAATAAGGAAAGTTACGGATAAACACAAGTTCAGAATTCATTACCAAAATTACCAAGTAATAGGGGCCAGAGAGAACACAAAATACAGTGAGAAAATGAGACACATTTTTTTTCTAGCTAAGACAGGAAAATATTTTCTTATACAGGCTGTTTTCCCAAAAACAGTCTTCTCAAGCTTGTTGCAATAAAAGCCTGCGTGCTTTAATGGGAAATGTAAGACTGAATGTATTCTTAACTAAGCTGCTTTATAATTAAATCTGCTTCCTTTTCCTTTTGAAGTAACTGAAGACTTTCTGGGTTTCCAGAGGGAAACATCCCACCTTAGGTTAACCAAAGCATCAGATCACTTAGTTGAACTACAGGAAGAAAAATTCAAACACCTGGGCTGAATCGGGCAGCACAGAGCCAGCCTGGGTCTCCCCTGCCCCAGGTGAATGCTGTAGCCCTGGGCTGTTGGCCGCTCTCCAGCACGCCCATAGCCAGACAGAAGTTCTCCCTTGGACCTGAGAAACCTTTCCCAAAGCATGATGTCTTGACAAAATTCTTTTCCTAGAACGTAGATGTGTTATTGACAAATCATCATTTTGCAAACAACTGTTCAGACTAGCTCTGCTGTCCATCATGCCTGCAGCTAAGCATCCATATAATTTTTTCCAAGTTGTGACTAAAACGATGGCTAGCAGGGCCCTGGTGGTGCTGTCTGTGCACTGTGAGCAATCTCGTTGCCTTTAATGGTGCATGTAAATTTTCACATGACCCAAGGCTTAATGAGTCATGACTTACATTTTCCAAGTAGAAGTCCATCCTGTGATAGGTCCAGTTATCCCAGCTCTTAGGCTAACAGCAAACACTCTAGGGGTGGTGGCCACAAAGGCTAACGCCAGCCTACAGCACTTGGTTCCGTTGGGTCAGAGGAAAGAAAACATTTGGAAGTTGGAAGCTGGAAGAGGTTGTCCTTAATCACTGCCTGAAGGAGCCTGTATCTCCCTCCTTCTTCTTCCTGACTACAGGGCACCTCAGAGATATTCATCTTTTCAGGCCAAAATTAGCCTTTGTGGATTCTCCCCTGAAGATCTATTTAGATGCGTGCACACACACAAACAGAAATTTATGTAGCTTTTGCTGCATAAAGCCCTGAGAACATCAAGCTGCTTTGCTTTGCTCCACCTCTAATACCACCCTTGTCCTCCCAAAAACTTTACTAGTGACAATATGAAGGCAACTCTTACCAAGTCACATCAACTACTACTTCATCAAGGCTATCTCAGCTAAGTCGCTCGGGTTGTCTCGCAAAAGGCACACGCAATTTCAAATGAAGTGTTGAAAACCAAGTGAGGTTAGAGAGAATTTAGGGACAAATGCAATCCACCTAACCAAACGAACACGAAGCTGCGAGCACTCTGCATGCCTGAACGTGTAGCAGCTCCACAGAAAGCACTTAGCATACACAAGAGCGAGCCAGTATGTAACTAGAACAAAGGACATAAACTTTGTTTTGACAGACTGGAACCCACAATGCCAACTTCGCTGCACATTTCCACTAAAATGTCATTTTTATTTGAGTACCTGTGTGAGGCTGGGATTCTTCCTGGTTAGTCCTTACACATCCATCCCTTCCACACCAGGAAATAAAATATCTACTCTGAAGTAACACTAAAAAAGATTTCTAATTAAACTCCCCTAGACCTCAAGAAGAATGATCTATCCCTTTTCTTCCTTCTTTCCGAAGTCATTTGCCAAATCACAGACATGCACTGCTTCAGTAAACTAAGTGTAAATCTCCAAATCCCCCTTACAAAAAGACTTTGGGAACTTTTCAGGTTCATCCTGAACTACTGTACATGACAGAAATCAACCACAGGAACCACTTGCAATGATGAAAAAGTAGTTTCAGGTGGTATCTTCTCTTTGATTTCTCTTCTTTGACTATTTGCATGACAAGTTCTCAGGAGCTGCCTTTTGCTCTGTTACACTTAAACTTGATTTTTATATATTTTTCTTAATCAATCACTGGAAAAAAAGTTATCTTGTATCTTCAGTTTACCTCATGTTCAATTGCCAAGATGATAGTGTATCTTACAGCAAAACTTTGTTTTATTGTATTATTGTATTAACTAATAATATAGCAAGAATTGACTTGATGACTCAGTGTTGATAAACATCTTTTGCAGGAGATACTGATCAATGTGGGATCTGTTTCTACATGTTGATTAGTTGATTAAACTGTGAAAATATACCTCACATCCTAGCTTCTTATCCCTCTGATGGCTGCAGTGTGAGAAAAGACCCAAAATAAGACACATTTTCTGAAGGTTTAAAATAAATATAAGACTAATACCTTTGACAAAGACAAAATGCTCACTATATCTCCAAAATAACATGCAAATAAAATATTCCATTAGATGTTCAGCCTTGTCTAGTGAAGAACCCCCCTAATTCTGCTCCAGAAGAAATATCTAGAGATAGGCAGGTAGCTAGATAACATGCTTAGAGGTAAAGGTGGGTTTCTTTTCCAGTTGTCAACCCCACACACTCAGTGTTAGGAACCAAAATTCAACCCGTGTTCCTTTTATTCTCATGCATCATCAGAAGTGACATGGTTTCTGAAATTGCAGTTGCTGGCTGAAGTCAGGGGGTAGCTTGCCACTAACTTTCGTTGGAAATTGTATCAACCCCAGTTAACAATGCAGCTGATGACACAAGTGCCAGCCCACAGACTCAAAGTAAGTTGGGTCTGCAGAACTAACACAAATCAAAGGCATTCCATAGTTATGGAGTTTGGGTCAGAAAAATAAGAGGCATGAAAAAATTCCCATTATAACCTAATCATTTCCTAACCAGGACCATGATTCATGAAAAGGAGACCAGTTCTCCCACCTTGCTGGTCCTCCCTCCCTGAGATGCACATCCACGCAGCACTAATACAATGGCCGGTTACATGTGGTACCTGACAGGTGAAAAAACTCTTTTTGAAACTAGGAAGGTGTCTTTTTTTTTTTTTTCCCCCTTCACCTCACAATAGCAAGTGCAAACTCCTGTCCACCTTCCTTACTGTCTGAGAACTCTGCAAAGCATAGCAGGTTACCAGGGTGCCAACAGCTGTCACCAGTGGTGGCTGTGGAAGTGGCTTACCTGAAATCCACATCCCATAGCACCCTTCCCTGAATCTGCAGGGGTGATGCTGCTGTTGTTGTCCCTCCTAGTCGTCACTCTTGTTACATCTATGACAACATGACATTTGAGGGGACTAAAGACACGAGTCAGCTTGTGGGTAAACCACTTTATTGCTTTCTATATAGACAGGGAACTGACTGTAGCAGTAATGCTACACACAGAACCTTGTGCACAAAGCAGGAAATATTTCTTTAAAATTGTGTTGTGTAAATTGAAGTGTTAATAAAAAAGAGAAAAAAAGGTATGATAATTTTGCAGCCCCTGTGGTAATCCCATGCATGTAAACTGTTTGTCACAGAATGCATAGAAGCATGATTTTCTAAGTCCACAGGTAGCCCACTCTAAATATAAATATATATATATATTCATAAGAATAAGAGCTGCCTGTATAAACATGTATTGAGTCACTCAGCAGTTTGTGCAATACTTATAAAATGTCATTAGATACTCATTTGTCATATTTTGGGTTGAGGGATACAGTCAATGGATTCTGGGAAAAATCCCAAGCTGTTTTATGTAAGTTGGGAGGCTGTAAATGTTGGTGTTTCTTATCTACTTCCCAAAGCTGCTGTGTCATAGACCAGCCTCGTGCAATGCACATACGTGTTCTGAGTACAAAATTATATAGCACAAGTAAAACTGAAACATGAAGGACAGATCAAAGCATAATTAAATTAACTTCAGATTAAATTAAAAACTCCCAGGAATGAATGACTCATCAACGTGCCAAATCCAGTAAGGATGCTGAACTGCAAGGAGCTTATTCACTCCATAGTAAGTGTGATTTCTGGAGGCCATGAATTTCTCAGTGCCTACAAAAGCAACGTAGAATTTAGATTCCCAGAGTTAAGGTGACTCTGATGATTGAAGCTTTACGCTTTATGAAAGCTTTATGAAAGTTAGTCGTTGCTATATAAAATGTAAAGTAAATAAAAAAAAAACTAAATAAGCAAATGCAAACTTGCAGGACCCCTTCTTTTGGTTCTTTCATTGCTGCCTTGTCTTCATGGTTATTTATCAATTTAAAGCTGTTCTGTTCCATTACAGAATTTTGCCTGTGGAGGAAGATTGCCTTTGGACTGTTTAAGACCAAAGAGACTTATTTGAGAGCCGTGTACAAACACTTCATTGTCCCTTCGCCCTCTCCCAATAACTTTGAACCCAGTTTCAGTGAGAAGCTTGATATCAGTCTACAGATCTCACAGATGTTAAACCAAATAAATTTCATAACTGTGAGTGACTCTACTCCACAAGAAGACCCTCATAAATAATAAAAAGATTATTTATAAATAAATAAATATATATATCATTTTTCATTAAACACCAGAGAATCCAACCAAGTTTTCATTGCTTAGTTTGGCACTTGTTAAATTCTCCTTTATTTTGCATGTCTAGGCTTCTCTGCAGAATAGATACTACTACATTATTACTAATGGTAGTATTTGTTATTTTCTTTTTTTTTTTTTTATGGTAATAAGGTGTCCGCTATTTACTTCATCATTAGCTGAATGAACCGAGGGACCTTGAAGGTCTAATTGTCACATATTTGCTGAAAGTAGCTATACAAACCTTTGGATTCTTTTTTAAAAGGATTGGTTTGCCATGTCCACCACAAGATGTAGACATGATATCCTGAAGGCTACACAAACCAAGTAATAAATAATAATGATATACAGCTTTGATACACATTTTATCTTTTCATCTTGAAAAATCCTGTCTTACACTTGTCTTCTTCCATTTTGTCATATCTATAGAATTTCTGATAAGAGACAGTTGACAACAGGAGAATAACAACTGTATTTTTTCAAGTTTTAATAACTATTTACATTGGACCAATCTTACATAGTGTAGCAACTGCTTTAAAACCCTTACTGTGAAAGCAAACCTGACTGCACAGAGCACGATGTTTAAAAGAGAAAAAGGGAGGAAAGGAGAAAAGAAGGGCAAGAAGACAAGAACAAGCTGACAGGAAAGAAGGAATGAGGAAAGGAAGGAGGAAAGAAAGGAGGAGGAAGGAAAGAAGGAAGAGACGAAATCTGTATTTTTTCATATAACAAAGTATTAATAACAAGAAATTAGAGCTGTTATGCATTTTCCATGTCATTCAGAAGCACGCTTTGGACTGTACTTTTTCCTGATAGGCTCTCTTTTTCCCTTTGGAAACTTTCTTTGGGGAAATAAGAAATCTAGCCAGTTCTCTGCAGTTTCCAGTGTCAGACATTCAGTCAGAACATGGTTTCTGACACTGTTCCAAAGCCACAGCATGCAAATAAACTGCATATAATGTGGTTCAAAGAATTCAGCAAAATCCAGCAAGGCTTGAATTTAAGAGTGAGTCTGGGGCCAGTTTGCAGGACTTGTGCCAAGGCTGAGATGCACCTTGATATCTATGTGATGGTCCTGGGTCTACATTCCTACCTGGTTTACCAGGTAGGTTGCTACCTGGTGTATTAAGAGTGAATGCCAAGAAGTTCCAGCCACAGCCTGCAGCAAGCTCCCTTGATTTCAATGAAACAATGTCCATATATGATTTTTTAAACTGTTATAGAAGTATTTGTTTATATAGGCAAAACAGACAATGAGTCGAATGACAGATAATTTAGAGTGGTAAACTGGGCCCAGTAAAAGACTCCATAATTTCTCCAGCTGCTTTGCCTCTGTGGAAGAGAAAAATGATTTTATGTGAGGTGCATGCAGCTGACCTCTGCCTCTGACCAGCACACTAGAGCAAAGATAGCCTTTTAACTCCTTATATAGCTGTTTCTGCAAAAGGTGATAGTAAGATTTATGGGTTAATGAGCCTATAATGAGTAAATGAGTTTTTTTGCTCCTGGAAATAATGATGATCACTCCCATGGCTGTTCCAAGTAACAGCAGGGAGTGGCTTTCCCAGTTCTTTGAGACTTCTGATCCCAGATGCAGGGGGGGTGCCAACCAGCTCCACTTTAATTACTCTGCTGGCTAACCTTGGACTGGCTTTTCAGGCATTGCTTTATTTTGTAATAAAGCACATGATTTCTTGTGTTGAAGGTGTCAATCAGGCAGAACCTTATTTTGTTCAGAATTACTCTTCTGGTATGACCATACAAACCAGACTACCCAGTTTCACAAGCACGTTCAGACAAGGAAGGTAGGATGCAGTGCATTTGTTAAGGCTGGAAAGGGGCATGGATTTTAAATATAGAACAAGAAAGAAAGACTATAGGAAAATGAATAGGAGACAATCAGGGGCATGTAGGCAGTTCTAGTACTTCAATCTAAAAAGACCATGATTAATAGATTAAAGGCCAGAAGGGATCACTGTGAAAATGTAGCTTTACCTCCAGTGAACTTCAGGGAACTCTATTTTGTGTTGGAGTTGAGTCAAAACTGTTGCAATTGGTACACGTTTGCCGAACATCAGGGTAAATCAAGCTTGATATGAAGATTCCCAAGGTATCTTCTCCAAGTTGGTGTAATTGCCTTTTACTGTATGATGAAAGTTGTTATTTCTACATCTAATGGTGTTTTGAGAACACTGAAAGCAATTAGGATGCAGAAAAATGTGTGCAAATAATCAGTTTGTGTTGACTCATGTTGTTACTCGGTTTTATATTATTGCTTTCTATATCCAGTATCTGTTTCCTTGTTGAAAAGAAAAATTAAGATTAAGACAGGACCTTGAAAATCTGTTTTCAAATGTTTACCTAAGATGCATAATTTAAATTATTATATATTTTGCACACAAGATAATGTCATTTAATTTTCATTTCAGAGAGAAATATCTCTGTAAGGATTTATGCAAGTCCATCTATAAAGGATATGAATGCCATCCACCTTACATTAATAATAGCAAAGAGAGTTCCATGGCATGATTATTTTTGTTACATTATTATTATCATTATTATTATTATTCTATAAGGCACTTCTATCATCTGTGTGATACAAGAGAATAATTAGAAGTCAGCACAATTGAGAGATAATTATAACTTCTTGGCCTTGATTTTGCATAGGGTTTTAGCACATTGGAGTTCAGCAGAGCAGTGATCCTGTAGAAAGAATTATTTATGTGGTTAAAACTAAGCAGAAGTGCTTTGCTGAGTGTGGCTATGATTTCTGTTTTACAGACTGGAAACTGCACTCCAAGCTTACTAACATTTTATTTCAGCCACAAAAATCCTGCTGAGTTCCCTGCAATAATATTTGCTGCCAC
>JAVJGJ010000059.1:75738978-75760674 GCA_035590215.1 Microhierax caerulescens | reverse complement strand
ATAATAATAATAATAATAATAATAATAATAATAATAATAATAATAATAATAATAATAATAATAATAATAATAAAAAGTAAAACCCACCCTCTTCTTAAAAGCTCCACCATCAGTCACCATAAAGTCTACCAATAAAATCCGGGGAAAGGCGCTCCCCTTTTTCGCCTGTGCCTTTTTACGTACTTAGTCGTGGTATCACCTCTCATTTGAAAGGCACTCGCTGAGCCTTGACCCTCTCCCCCATTCTAATTTTAATTTTGGACACTCCAAACTACCGCCTAACGACTCAGTCATTAAGGACCAGACTTTGGGCAGAGGCTGGAGAAGGTGGGTGAGGGCAGGGGCTGAGGACTTTGTGCCTCTCCCCAGGGCGAATCTTCTCCCCTGTTACTTTGTGCGTAGATGAAAGGGAAAAAATTAGGATGCTAGCGTGTCACACCCCCACCCAGCCCCCACCGTGTGCTCCTCCAGGCATCCCGGGATGCAGGAACGGGCAGAGGGGCCATCCCCTTCACCTTGCTATCCCCTGCTCTGCCAAACTGACTGGAGTTACCTGGCCAGCCCCCACCCCCCGAACGGTGACTAAGGACCCCCTGGCCGTCCCCGGCCCCCTCCGGGGGGGAGGGGCAGGGCAGCTCTCCCTCCCGCCGGGCAGCGCCAGGCGGTCCCGGGGAGGCGGCCGGGGGTCCCCGCGCTCCAGCCGTCTCCCCGTGCCCGGCCGGGAGCCCACTGAGGGCAGGGCAGCTCCCCTCCTCGTCTTCCCTTTGTTGTCCTCTTCCCTCCCTTCTCCCGGCTCTCCTGAACCTTACAAGAGCCTCGGGACTCCTGTAATAGCGCGTCATTGTGTTCCGACCCTAATGCACTGTCATTAACACTGTTGTCTTTTTCTTTCCTATTCCAAGGGCCAATTTAAATCGCATTAAAACCCTAAATAGCTGGCTTAATTAATGGCTCTCGCGGTTCCAGCTGAGAGATAATCTCTAGCCGACTAAAGCCAAATCGGTCGGCGACTTTCAGGGGCCGGAGTTGGTGCGGGGGAAGGGGCCGGGGGGGACTGAGCAGCCGCCCAGCGCGGGCTCTGCCCGGGCACCGAGCGCGCCGTCGGGCCGGGGGGGGGGAGCGGAGCAGCCCCCCGGTCCTGCACCAGCCAGACCTTTGGGAGAAGTTTGGGGAAGAGACGTGAGATTGGGGGGTAGACTGCTTTTTCTTTAGTTTTGTTTGGTTTGGTTGGGTTTTCTTTTTTGTCGTTGGGGTTTTTTTGGGGGGTTGGGTTTTTTTTTGATGGGTTTCTGTTTGGTTGGTTGGGTTTCCTTGTTGAGCTGCAAAGGGATGTTCCAGGCTGGGCATAGAGAGGTGTTGGAAAGCTCCTGGGTGGGAAGCTCACCCACTTTGGGGGTCTGTGCTGCTCCCCCCTCCTGCTGGGGTAGAGGTGTATGCTGCATTTTTCTTTGCTCTGTTCCAAGCTGTGGGTTGTCGTGACCCCCAAGTCCCAGCTTGGCCTGCCTCAGTGGCGATGTCGGAGGCATGCACACCACACTGAGCAGTCCCTGGCATCCCGCAAACTCAGGCACCTATGCAGAGAGCAAAGTGTGTCAAAGCACAACACAAGTGGGCACCCGACACGTACACCCCACACGCAACCTGCCAGTGCCTCCTGCCACGAGCACAACTCCCCCACGCTCCACACCGCTCCCTCTGCCCCATGCAGACCCCACTCGTGGGACACCACAGGCAGAGCCTCAGCCCCTCACCCTCACCCTCCTCGCACACACAACCCACACCACCCACAGCCTGCTCAAGCCTTCGTCCTGCAGCCCCACAAGTTCACGTACACCATCCAGTAACTTTCCCAGACCGCTGGCTCAGGGAGGGCCCAGTAAAGGGATTCAAAAGTGCTGAGTTCTTATGGCTTGTGCATAGGAAAGAGAAAAGCAGTAGGTTTCTTTTCTTTTGGCTCTGTTTTGGGTCCTATCCTTCACCCCAGGAACTGTACAAGTGCTCCTGAGATTCTGGAGGCTGGTCCTGGTTACCTGAGATTTAACATCTTTTCACATGTTCATATAGTCTTTAAAGCTGAATTCCTTTAACAGCCCCCCTTGTTTATGCTATTCTCTTTCCCACCATACCAGACCTTCTCCCCGGTTATTTTATTAACACTGCTTACGCTTAAAACCCTTAACATTCTTACCAGCCTTATAAACGCCACGTAGGTAAGAGACTGGTCTTAAAAATGGCTAACCATCCCCTCAGTCCTGTTGAATTTTCTGGTTAATATTAAAAGCAAGCAAACAAACAAACATGTTTTGTGCATGCAGGCATGATTTTGTTTTCTTAGCATGAATGTTGTAGTAAGTCAGAATTATGTTCATGGAACGAGCTGATTTACAAGACTACATACATGATGCAAAGTTTTTTAACTTAAGAAAAAACATAAGTGGAAAACAAAGCAGCACTTACATTTTTCCTGACAAATATAGATGAGTTTTAGAATTTTCAACATTTAGTTCCTGAGATTGATGAATGGGTCAAGTGAGGATAATTTGGAGAATATTTTAAATTGCTTATAGACTTTTTGGAACTGAATACAGGATTAAATAGTACTGATAAACTCTATACAGTTCACTGCTTCCTTAGATTTGCTACTTACTAGGAAAAAAAAAAGCTAAGGAGAAGCAGATTTTCATTTTTTAATTTTGTAATGTACTGTAAACTTGCCAGAATTTCAGAATAGAGCAGAAAATATACTATAAGCTGGAGACTCCCACTAACAACACCTGTAGATATAAATAATAGACTAATAAAAAGCATAGCATGTTATTAATATTTTATGTAAGATTAATCTGTAGGCACTCAGGCGTGCTTATACTTAATAATGTACACAAGCACACAAATGTGTAAATCCTGAAAACCAAAATAAACAGTACTTCTGCACTGTTGTCACAGCACTTCTGCACTGTTGTCACCAGTTTATTATGATGTTTCTTCCATAAGTGCATGATATTTATGGGTGAATATCTTGGAGAAAGGGACTACCTTATCTTGACTGAATGTAAAATACCCATCATATTGCAGCTGTTATGATTAACAAATAAGAAATGACCATGCAGAGTGTAAGTGTGTGTGTATCTATACAAAATTAGAGACCTGCATTTAAAACAATGTTTGTATTTTAAGTGTAAAAATCATTCATTGATGTCAACAGATATTTCTCTTTCTCATTCCTAATGAAGCAATAACATTACTTATGAGAAGCATAAAATATGTAAGAATACATGTTTTGTCAATGAAAAGATGCACAAATATTTATCTCTGAGTGCATCAGAGAGACTTACATTTCAGCAGGTGCCCAGGCACATAACTAAATCAGAATAAATCATTGCACTCCAGCCACCCTATTGTCCTCTTAATCTATACAAAGAGAAGCCTACAATCAAAACAGACCAAGCTTTTTTCACATCATGCGTTATTGGGATTTTCATTGTGTTGACAAGACTCTTGGGTTAGAGTATGGCTCTGTTGTTCTTGCTGCTGTCATCTACACAGCCCATCATCAGCCTTTGTTGGCATTTTGTACTGACTTGTGCTATTTGATGGGGTGACAGAAATAAGGAAGAGGAAATACTCCCCCCGTGTTTGCTGTAACTACCTTTCTCAGTATCACATGGCCTAACTTTTGTTCATTCTAGGCTTGAGAAACAAAGCAAAAGCACAGTTCACGCAAAGGAGTATGTTGTGATGAGCATGAAGCAGTCAGAGGGAAAAGGATTGGGCCCCAAAAGTAAGCTAACAAAAATGAAAGTAGCCTTTCATTATTCCTCTCCTTCAGACCACTTGACAATAATCATAGAATAGAAAAGGATGATAGAATAGTTTGGGTTGGAAGGGACCTTTAAAGGTCATCTGGTCCACCCCCCTGCAATGAGCAGGGACACCTTCAGCTAGATGAGGTTATATAAAACCTCCTGAGGTGACTTGGTGGCTGGGGCGATACAGTATACAGCAGCACTGGGTCCTGGGTCTTTCGCCCAAACCTGGTCTGCTGCACAAAGCATAGCTCTTCCTCACCCATCTTTTTCCCTTTGAACAATCATATTGGTTGAAACCAACGTGAAGGCAACAGGTCAGAGGGTAGGACTCTGTCATGAAGAAAGAAGCAATTGAATAGAGTTGAATGAAAGAGAAGCCCTGAAGAAGGATTTGTGTGCCTCAAATCTTCCCTTCTTTCTTTCCCCCCCCCCCTAATCTATCAGTTGCACTGTAAAAGATTTTCCGCCTCTGTCTAAATCTTGCTTGCTTGTGTCTTTAGACCTCTGTGGCTGTAAGAGCGCAACAATCCCCATTTACAGTCATCTCTAACACAGTACCTTATGGCAACAGATGATGTCAGGCCAGACCACGTAATCACTTCCCTGTGGATATAAACAGTTGTCCTAAAACCAGTCTTTTTAACATTCACAGGCCCATTTCACGTGGTACTCGTAGCACAAAATTGCTGAGGCAATCTGCTGGATGATCCAACCAGCTATCTCTCCTTCTGCCTGCTCTCCTTTTCTTTCCCCTAGCCTTGCAGTAGGACCACTGTGTGGGTAACCAGCCAGGGAGCAATGGCCACAGTTTTTCCATTTTTATGTACACTGGTGGGCACATTACTTTGCGGTGGCTATGTGTGCGGCTCTTCATATGATGAGCTGATGGGGTCTTATGTACCAGGAGCTAGTCTGTAAAGATCGCTAAAGCAAGTAAAAGCTGCTAAGAGGAATAGAGATCTCCAGGCTGGACTGCTAGACTCATGAAAGGCATTATTTCCATTCTATTCTTGAGGGTATTTTCTCCTGCTTCTTCAGCTGGTGTCTGTTAGCATCCCACCTATCAAACACCCTGTTACGACAAGGTTGGCTCGTCAGTTGAGCAAGGACTGGCATTTCCATCAGCACCTACAGTGGCGTTGGGTGGAAAGGAAAGAAAAGATAGTTGTTGCCACTGTTGTTTAGCGCAACTTAAAATGTACCTTGTCCTCTCCCCATTGAGATGCACTTCTTCACAAATCATTTGTCTGCCCTAATGCCTGATCAGAACACTGGGGAAGGAATGCACTAAAAAGTGTGTGTTTGACAAGAAATCTAACCCTTCATCTTCCAGTGTGCACTTACTCTTTCCTTTCTCTTCCCAGCAGCCCTCCCTTTGCTTACTGTCATGCCCTTTTCTGTTTACCACCTGGTGTAAAAGCCAGGACTTCATCCTTCTCCTCTCCGAGGTGGTGTTTGTGGTAGGAGAGCTGTGCCTTCAAAACCGCACACATTTTGTGACAAAGACTTAGCTTCGGCTAGAAAGCACCACACCGCGCTCTGTTGCTGTGTCAATGAATAATTAATACAGTGAAGTAATTATATGCAACAGATTTTTACCTTCTTGTAATTTGCAACTTGTTCTCCATGATTCCGGAAAGCAAATGACTTAGGCTTGTTGTTTTCTTTTACTTTTAACCCGTACCTGGCTTACCTGGAATTGCTTTCTTAAAGATCAGGTTGCATAGGCGTGATATTTTAAAATATCGTGGAGGGTAAACCGCCTTCTACTTGATAGTAATGAGAAGCGTTCCAGTAAATTCTGCTTAGGGTAGGAGCAGCTGCAGGGTAACAGGTTTTTGGATTAAAGGAACAATTATTTATCTGGCATAAATGGTGCACATACTGGCTTAACCTGGCAAGAAGATAAACTTTAATATGACACTGATTTCTGTACAGTCTCGCTCATTATAAAATTTACAGACTTATTTAAGTAAATAAATATGTACACATTGCTACTGTTTTCTCGAGACGTGTGTATGTACACGTGTGCATATGTACTGCATGGCAGAAGATGCCAAACAAACAAATGTACTCAGTGCTAACGCTCTTCACAAATGTACCTGACAGACCAGAAGTTTGAAAATGTTGATTGAAAATATTTATAGGTTTCTTTACAGCCCTGCCTCAGATATGAAGAAAAAAACCCACCACCAAACAAACAACAAACCCAAACACCAAAACAACAAAAAAAACAAGAACATTTTAGGCATGTGGCACCAGACTTCTGCATTTGAGCATATGAACTCACGAACTGTAGCTTTGAGCTGTGCAAAAATGTGTGTGAGTGCCCTTGATGTGTATACATGTTTGGCAATGCACGGTTTGCCTCTATATTCTGTCTGAGATGTGGACACCAATAACTATCCTGTAACATAATTAGAAAAGTAATAAAATACCCTGCTGTACTGAGTCAGGATCTCACCCATCTGGGATTTATACCAAGAGATGTTATTTTCTGGTGTTGCTGTCAGCACAAATGTTTAAATATACCTTCAAGAGCTGAAATATTTGGAAAGAAATTCTGTTTGCCTTATGCAAGCAAGCAATAGTCTGCCTTTAAGTTTCATCCTTCAGTTATATTCCTCTGTCTCTGCTAAAACTGGAACATACATAGTCACCTTCATTTTAAGAAGGTTTACATGTGGAAGAAAATAAAGGTGTTAGGATCTTGCCTAAAGTGACTATTGTTTTCTATTCTACTCCATTCCTTTCCATTCCATTCTATTCACATTACAGAATTTAGATTGCAAACTAAATTTTTTAAGCATAATGAAGTGAGCTCTTGCAGTGCAAAAAAGATGGGGGTTTGTGCAAAAAAAAAAAAATAGGGTGTTTACAGGAAAGAAGAAATTCTGGTAGCTTACAAAATACAGTATCTTTCCCTTAAGCTTGAATGATGAGCGCAGATTCATTCTGCTCTAAGAAGGTCTTTGTATCATCATCCTCACATAAACCATCTGAACTCCTTCTAGTAGTAGTGCATTGAATTATATGATATTTTATATCACTGTCATATGCAGCTCATTCTTTTTTCTCATATATCCCCCAGGGAAGAATTGTGCGTGCAGCAGTAAGATTTATTTCCTCCACAGAGATTTTTATTGTAGGCAGGTTGGAGAAGGCAGGTCAAGGAAAAGTGTTTTGCACTTGGTGATTAGATATGTGTTATTCCTCAGGATGCTTGGTTGGCTGGTTTTTTGCCCTGGGAGTTTGTTCTATCCTCTTGGATCAGTTGCAGAGAAAGTTTTCTCTCTTGCTTTCTCTCACATTAACTTTAAGTTAAAAGCTCGATTTTGCCTGAGGAGGTATTGATCACAGGCTTCATTGAAAGATTCGGTCATCATTCAGCAGTTTTAGACCCAAGCCAAGTAATTGCCACTTTCAATAAATAATTCTAGAACTAACCTGAGATAAACTGATGTAGCTCAATAGATTTCAATCATTCATATCAGCTGAGGATTTGACCTAACTTTAGAGGGAGTATATGAGGGTTCAAAGGTGTGGAAAGATGTTCTAGCTGCAAATCACTGCAAACCTATAGTGCCGGTGTATCTTTGTAATCCTAAACACTGCTATGAGAGTTAAAATGAACATTTCTCATCAGGGCCAACGTCCTAAATTTTTCCCCAACTGCATTTTTTAAAATTGTGAGTGATACCTGAATCTGATTCAATCTTATGTTGTTAATCACACTCAGTACAAGAGTCTGGCAGTGATAATATGTAATTTCTACTGAGCATGAAATCAAATGATATCAAAGAACCATAATGATCTATATTTGACTATAAAGCTTATGAGATCTAATAACTTATTTTTCCCAGACTGAAATTTTGATGCATTCATCTTTCTCAAAGCAAAAAATCCCAACAAACCACACACCCCTAGAAAAAAAACCAAAACCCAAATAAAAAACAACAGCAAAACCAGCCCCAAGTGAACAACAGAATTTTTCTTCACGACTAAGCTTGTCAGACCAAGAGGTCTCCCCCAGCCTAAAATTTCTGTTGTTTCCTAGGTGGCACCTGTGTTGTTAACCCCACCGACCTGTTCTGCTCTGTTCCTGGTCGCTTATCCCTACTCAGCTCCACCTCCAAGTACAAAGTGACCATTGCAGAGGTGAAGAGGCGCCTTTCACCACCGGAATGCCTCAATGCTTCCCTCTTAGGAGGTATTTTGAGAAGGTAAGTTGAAGGTGAGAATAACAAGTCCTAGACAGTGCTGTAATTTCTGTAATTTGGTTTCCTACAAATAGGTTGTGTTCCCTTTCCTTACTTGGATAGGCGGTCACCGTGTGGGAAGACAGGAGATGGATTGGGGGTGAAAACTATTTCTAGGGAAATTTTCAATAAATGAGAAAAATGAAGACTATGTTGATGTTTTTCACAGAATGTTTGCATTTTTTAGTGAACTCATTCATTTTTTTTACCCCCTCAGTTCATTTATTTGTTGGAGACAGATAGGTGTTGCTTTGCTTTGTTTTGAATTAATTAAAAAAAAAAAAAAGAAAAAAGAAAAAAAGAAAACCCCTCAATGTGTGGAGAATTTCACGAGAGCTACAAATCTGACTTCTTGTTGAGAAACTATTTCAAAGTAAATTATCTTAGCAAGTGTAGTTACAGCCCTCGCTCAACAGAAAAGTAAACCATGGAGCACAGGGATGCCTTTTTCTTCCTTTCTCCTTTGCATGGCTTTTGAATCCAGAAAAGGCAGAATATGCTGATTTTATTGCTCTCCTTAGCCTGTGAGATACTGGAGGCAAGTAATTAGGTACAGTTTTGCCTCTGACCCTTCACTGACCAGAGTAGCCACCTCCAGCGAGCCGCAGCAGAAAGGAGGGAAGAGGCAGGCTGTGTCCCACCTTGCAAGTGGCAAACAAGGAGGCGGCTGTAATTCAGCCAGGCATATGTAAGTCGCAATGTCCCTGAGGCGTCAGCTTAGATGGCACAAGCTACTTGAATGCCCTTTGATCAAAACTAGCTGGAAAGTCATAGGCTATTTCATCGCTGTCACTGAAGGCCACACTGATCCTCCTGCTTATACTGAAAGTCATTTTAACCAGCTTGCGATATTCTAAGTTATGTAGTACTCCAAGAGCTATCTCGAGCCATCTTGCAGAGTAATGACTACAGATCATTAAATCTTAAAATTGTTGCAGGGGCATAAGCCCCATTTAACTGCCTCTATAGGCATCCAAAATCTACATCCACAAAAATTTTCCTCTTTTACTGCTTTACTGCTCCTGCAGAGGCCTTCAGCTAATAGTCACAGGAATATATGCTTTAAAGACTTATACCACAGACTTCAACACCAGTATGAGCTATGAAGAATGCAAGGGCATCAGCCTGAACATGGAGGCTAATTTCTTTCTTCTGTTAAAATGCTGGAACAATCCCCGTCGATATTTGGCCCAGACCAAGTATCACTCTTTCAGATCAACCCTGGGCATGGTTCAGGAGTCAGCAAAAGCCAGGGACTGGTCCCAGCCAGCAGCCTGGCTACGCTAATTCTGTTTTACAAAGCAGAGAGTGTAAATTTATAGTTTTGGCTGGGCTATACCTGTTGGTGTGACAACTAGAGAAAAGGCTCAGACACTCTGTAGTTGACTGGCAGAGACGTAGCAAAATTAAATCCCTTTCATGGTTTGCCAGAGCCCTGGCAGGGTGAGTTTTGCACCCTGTCAGCAGTCACTGTCTAGGTGTTTTCCCAATTAGCTTTTCTTCAGAATAAAGTGTTCTCAGAATCCATTTCCTGGTGTACAAGATGGCCAAAGTTGTTGTATCTCTCAGTGGGTAAAAACGGTTATCCAAATGGTGGTATTCCAAGTTTGGTTCCTTCCTTGGCCTGAAGGAATTTGAACCTGCACCTCAGAACACTCAGTTAAGCATGCTTAATAGTCATAATAGCTTAATAATTCTAAGATGAGGGCCCCTCAATCTCCTTTGGGTTTAATTAAATATTTGTTGAACAAAAGCAAAAATGTGTAATTGTAGTAATGGCTTTATCATCTAATGACCAGGTCATTCATTTGGGATGGGAGAGATCTGGGTTGCAGTCACGGTTCAATGTTTAAGCATTTTAACATCAGTAATTCGCTGCCAGCTGGCTGCTGCATGTGCCTAAAGGACACAGGTTAAAATTTCCTCAGGCTGAGGAAGAAATATGCCTGCTGTGTAAGTGGGTATGTCTCAGATGTTTCAGACACTGAGGTACCGCAGAAAAGCAGCTGTGGGATGCACCAGGAGCCATTTTCTGAGAACAAAGTAACGTAGGCATTTGGGATAGGGGTGTGGGTAACCAGCAATGGCTGGGATTTTGGCTTCAGCATTTCCTATCGCCTTATCCTTCTTCCTTGCAAGTACTGGGCTTCGTAGCCTACATTTCTAAGTGCCCAAGTCACTGCATAAATCATAAAGGGATTGCTAGAGCTGAGTTCCACGTAGACATCTACATTTGAGTAGCTGTCTGGCTTCCTCATATAGCCAGGTGGGAGAGATGGCTGAAGCCCCTTCTTTCTAGATATCTGTTTAATATTGTGCTAGAAGTGCATGTTTCCCTCTTGTCTTTGGAACTTGGGGTGGTTAAATCAGATATAAGCAACTGCACTGTTAGTATTTATATTCAGTCATTGCAATCCCAGGCTCTGTGCCCAATTCAGGACCACAGGTTCCACTAGGTGGAAAGCTGTCTGAGGATCTGATGTCCCTGTGACAGGCATTGAAATGTCTAACATTGCCAAAGGACCAACATGAAAGGCTTGCACAAGGAGAGCAGGACGTTCAGAATACAGTTCTGAAATATTTTCCATTGTTGTCATTAGTGCAGGCATTACCCCCCACATTTGTCACTAACCTGTGTACAATTTCTAGGCGTCGATTAACATGGGGGAAAAAAGTGCAGAATAAAGACAAGTTTCTCTCTCCTACTGTTCTCTCACAATAGAGCAAAATCCAAGAATGGAGGACGCTGCTTGCGAGAAAAATTAGACAGACTGGGACTGAATTTGCCTGCAGGAAGAAGAAAAGCAGCAAATGTCACACTCTTGACTTCTTTGGTAGAAGGTAGGGTTTATAATATTGCAATACAATATAAACGTAATTAAAATGTTTCCTTGTATGCACCACTTTTAGGCCACAGTGTTAAATATCATAATCTGTATTTTGTACAAAGAGGAGGACTGATGTGCCTGAAGCCACAGACAGAACGAGTAGCAAAATGGAAGTTCACTCTGAGATGTCTTGGCTCCCAGCAAGTGATTTGGTCCTGAAGTTTCCTCAGCATTGATCTGTGGTTTTTTGTGCTGGGATCTGAGTTAAAAATCGATGATCCAAGTGTTCTTGTGAGAGAGATGAATGTCTTATACCAACTCTACAAGTAGGTTTGTTTATCCTCCTTTTTTAAAAAACTTGTGAATTTCCTGGAGCTGATCCAAAAATGTGATTTTTTTTTTTTCTCCCATAAGAAGGCATAATATTTAGACAAGTCTTTTCCCCCCACACATAAATGAATGAAATCTGTTTTCAGATAAACTCTAGAGAGGCCCAGGAGATACTTTCTTGGCCTTTATTTGTTGTTTAAATATCATTCACCAAATACTGCCAAGCTCTTCAAACCTTCAGCAGGGAGATGCAGGTTCAAACCCCTCAGGCAAAGGGAAGAAACTCTACCTGAATCTCTTCTATTCTGGGTGAATCCACTAAGTACTCAGTTTGTTGTCTAGCTGCAAGTAGCAGCTCTGGGAATTTCAGATCCCACCTCCTTGATGTTGAGAGCACTCAGCTCATCCTAAAGGTCAACACCTTCTAGGATCATAACCTGAAAGGTCCATACAGATCTAGGCAAGTAGGCTGAGGTCTCAGCACATATTACCACAGAATCACAGAATTATGGAAAGGTTGAGGCTGGAAGGGACCTCTGGCCATCCTCTAGTCCAATCCTCCTGCTCAAAGCAGGGTCAATTAGGAGAGGTTGCTCAGGACCTTGTCTACTGAGGTTTTTATTATCTCAAAGGATGGAGACTCCACAAGGCAATGGAGTGCTGAATACACAATGACGGAGGTTTTTCAGCATCTAGGAGGAAGGACAAAGGTTCTCAGGGGCCACTGAGCACACAGAACTATGGTGGGGCTGCTCTGAAATACAGGTGTGTCCGTATCACACCTGCTTGCAATAAAGAGAAAGCTGTCATGGAGTTACAGTCTTGGAAAAAATACCAGTTTAGAGGCGCAAAGACTATTCCTACCCTTCCAGTCCTTCATACATCTCGGGTCTTAGCAGGGGAGCATAAACAGAGCTATATGGCCAGCTACTCATTTGTCACAAAAGACTGAGTGAGGAAGCCCTCTTTCAACTGCTAGCCTGGTACTGATGATAAAGTACCTCCACTGTAAGTCAGAATTAGATTCCTCGTTCCCAGGGATGGAGCTGTGCTTGCCTCCAAGCCAACAGCAAATCTATTGTCAAGCCCATGGTATTGCTTTTGTTCTTGGACCGCCTTACTTTGAGCCCTAAAGACATATACTGAGACTGAGCTCACTTTGACAGAGACTTATTTGCCTAGACATGTTAATGATGAATTTTTTTCCACTGGAATTTCTGGGACGTTCACCACCATGTGTGTTAACATTCCAACAGAAACCAAAATGAAGCTCATTTTCTGTCTGTGTGATGAATCCTCAGCCAAACTTGGCAGTGCTCCTCAAACTCCTTGTGGTATAAGCTTCCTCCCTTTGGACATGCAGATAATACTCCCAGGTGGTTCGAACTCACAGTGCGGTTTCCCCAAGGAAACCCATCCTTCATTGGCTTCTGCTGCTTTAGGAAGCAGAAATGGAAAGACACAGGTTTATTCTGGGGTTTAGAGGACATGAAGAAGATAATATTGGCTTTTTCTGTGTGACGTCAATACAGAAATTGACATCATGATTTTTTGGTCTTTAATAAGACCAAATCCCTAAATATTAGGTGCACTGTGTGGACTTCTCATAAGGAGCCAGGGTTGTGTCACTTTTGATTACTTCAAATGGTTCTAAGTTTATTATTACTAAAGATGTTCACAGTCTTCAATGTATTGAGGCCTTTAATATCTCTGTAAGGCAGGAATATGCTCAACCTCTTGAATATCTGTTTAAGCTACAAAAAGACAAAATTTGTTGTATGATGATTAGGTATATTGACCAAAGCCATCTCAAAAGTCTCTGGCACGACTAATGCTTCTCTTTCTCTAAAAGAGACTAAAATAACTGAGTTCTGGGGAGTACTGCTAAGTCCAACAGAGGAACTGCAATGATTTTCTAGGCTGCATGGACATGTAAACATCCAGACTTCATGAAAATTATTCTGTTGCCCCTTGTTTTCTACAAACTTACTTATTTTGGGGTTTAGCATGGCTGCTGAGTGTTTACTGTTATTCTTGTTTTGGTCAGGTTGCATCTTTAGTGTCTAGGCAGGGACTTCTAGGACCCGAAGTAGGGATTCTCCGAACGTCTCATCTCTCTTCTTTCCATTGCCATCCACGTCAATCAGCACAATGGGTGGGAAGAGAGACTGGGAGGATGAACTCAGCGTGGAGGGCTCTCCCCAGCGGGATGGGACAGATCTTTGCGCAAACCCGTGGGTGAGGGATGCCCTCTAGTGCCTAGATTAGATGAAGGGAAAGGTCATTTTTCTTACCAGCTCTAAAAGGAGAAGTCCTACATTTTAGCTGATACAATAAAGGCTCCGCCGTTAAACGCTAGCATTGCCAAGGCTAAGCCTTACTGCCGGCTCAAAGGAGCCAAAAGCTTCACCAGTGGGAGCAAGAAAGGATGTGAGAAGAGATGTCCCCTCCTGTTTGGACAGGTCACTTATAGGTAGAGATATAGCATGAATGTAATTGCAGATGCAGGTAAAAGCAATGCATGAATTATTTTAAAACTATCATTTTATTTTACAAAAAAAAAAAAACCCAAAACCCAAAAAACAACAAAACCAAACAACCATAAAAAGCACTTACAAAAAAGTCTGGAGTTTGTTTTCCTGTCAAACCTAATTAAAACACTAAATTTCCAACACAGAGAATTGATGGCATTCATCATTTGGGGGCCAAAACTCTTGAGAAAAATAGGTCAGCTGTTACTTTTTTCACCCTGCTATCAACTGCCACACTTCTCCCCCACCAACCTTTGTTTAAATGTCTTTCCATTTGTTCCTCCTCCCTTCTCACCCTACAAATAGAAAAAAACTTTCCCTCCACCTCCAGCCTGTCCCTCCTCCCCCTGGGTAGCATTTGTGCTGGGTAGAGCATCCGGAGGAGGAGAGAGTAGGAGATTCAGATGCTGAGTGTCCCTCTCCTGGGATGGAGCTTCTGCCTTCACTCTGCATAGGAGCATCTCTCACTCTTGCTAGACCCAGGAGACATGCATGCTGCTCCTTGCACCTGCCCACAGAAACCTGCCTAGGTACGTGGCTGGTCTCTCCGCTGAGGCTTTCCAGAGTTCTCGCTACCAATTCAGTTTCAGCAACTGTCCTTTTCCATCAGGCAAAGCTCTCGGGTCAATTGTCAAATTATACAGGAAAGGCAGCGCTGCCTATAGCTGCAAAGCCACGTGCTGGGTTTGAGGAGAAAGGATCAAGACGCAAACTTTGCCTCTGCGGGAGGAAAGAGCTGGGGATATTGCACATAGAGATATTCGATTTTAGATTGAAGCAAGGCGATTGGTTATAAGAGCCAGGGATTTTAGGCATTTCTTACTTTCTATGAATCCTCCCTGATGTAAATAATAACTGGGCAGAAGGCAGAAAATCTCACGTAAAAAGAGGTCAGTTTGTTCACATTTCCCACATTTTCACATTCTCCCTTAAAATTAATGTTTGTCCAAATTATGGTGTAGAAAAAGAAAGAACACCTTTTACGACATTTTGTACAAACTACTTTCTCCGCCAAGCAGACTTACTTCCTACTGTACAGTAATATGAGGGACCTCTATTCAAAGAGTTTAACAAAAAATAGTATGTACAGAAGTGTATCACAATCCACTCCTAAGCACCAAATCGTCGTTTGGTCTGGGTTAAATATTCTGTCTTAGCTTAACAATGAGATATCACAAATCATGTTCTGCAGAGTGTTTTCATGTCCAGGTTTGTATTTTTATTCAGAATTTGATGTTATAATTTAGAATGTCATATGGAAGTGTGTGCTTATGTGAATAAATACGCATAGTTCTAATGTGTATTCACAGCATACATGAGCTTTCCATTTCCAGTAAAAATATGTTTTAAAAATATATTTAAAATATTTTTTATGTATTATCTCACAAAACACAATAGGTACATTTCTATCTACATTTTTAGCTATCTATGGCCACAAGCAGATAAGGGTTTTTTTTTCTTTTTGCTCATGATTTTACCTCTTCATATCCCAATAATATTCAATCACAATAATAATCCCAGCTCCAGGTAAAGTGGGCATGTTTTATATTTTTATATAATTTTCTCAGATCATCAAAATGCTTTAGTATAATTTTTTCAGCTCTAGTAAATAATATACACCATCTTTGTAGAGATAAGTTTGAAAGATAATTCATCTTTTCAATCCTTTTTTTTTTTTTTACACTGAGTGAACACAAACAAATTCCAGTCAGTTTGTTGTTGACCATGTTAAATAAATGCCTACATTTCACCACATAAAGTTTTGCTTTTCCAGTGGCTAAATGTTTAAACTCTTTGCTGATTATAGACCTTATATTGCTACTCGGGCCTGACTGGGAGCAGGACAGAGCTGTATGGACAGTGGTAGTTCCACCTGATGACAGCTTCATCTTCTTTCCATGCTGGCATGAAAACAAACCTATCAAGTGTTTTAATGGAGTTTTGTTGAAAAGCAAACCCTGGTGCTCATTTTGTTGAAAAGCAAACCCTGCAATTGATTTACTCCTTAACTATTTAAGGAAGAGTAAAGGTGTAGCTGAAGTAGAAATTTTGAAGCAGCTCTACAGAAAATTTAGAAGCTATGGCTTACGTTGGTACCCTTTCTCATCCATGAAGGAAGTCTAGGATAGATGTTTTAAATACAAAACTGGCAGTCAGCTGTATGACTGTTCATTCTGTCTCACTGTTAACATGACACTGAAATCCATTCTAATTTCACCAAAAATTCTTCTACTTTTCTGGAAGCTGTAAACTAAGTGGAAACCATTTCTTCTTTCAACTCAGAGATAGTGGTTGCTTTTAGGTTTTAGGCATATGGGAAATCATGTTTAAGAAATCCAAATCATCCAAATGATTTTGAGTATAATCTTTTTTTTTTTTTTCTGTAAAATTGGTTACAGCTGTGAAAGTTGTTGATTGGCATCAGCAAACAAATGCATGTATTTTAGTAGAACTTGAATCCAATTAGGTCAGATGAACACAAAACAAAGTATTGGCTCATGGAAACAAAGAGTATTTTTCTGCTAAAACTCCAGTAATAGAAAGGGAGACAATAAACTGCAAAAGTGGAGAATAGAGTCCAGAATAGAGGTCAGTGCATGCTGTTCCTTGTGCCTCACACTGCCCCTGGCACAGGACCACTGCTCCCATGGAAGTTTCCATCTCCCTTGGCTTGGCCAGGTCTGTGCAGAGCAGACCCAGTCCTGCTGGGGACGGGATTTGTCACACCGTCTCTATCACAGTTGTGTCTGTCCTCTCATGTCACATTGTAGTCAATAGGGAGAAATCAACACTTCTGGGTGATTAACGATTAAATTAAATTAATAATTAAAAATTTGATTACGCTGCTCAGAAAAGCTGTGGAATCTCCATAGTTGGAAATGTTAAAGACTAGGTTTGCAAAGGCCATGAATAACCTAATCTAAGGCCATGCTTTCAGCAGAAGGTGATCTCCTGAGCTCACTTCTAACCTGTACTTTTCTGTAATTCCTCTGATCAGCTTTTGCCTTCTACTTTAGTGTAGGACAACACATGCTTCAAGTGCTAGTTTGTCTCCGTTGACTTCAAAGTATTAGGTCAGACATCAATACTGACATTTAATGAGATTAATTCCACTGCACATGTCTCAAAGGGAAGTGTGACAGTACCTGCATCCTTCCTAATTGTTCACCTGGAGCATCAGCCTAGTCTCCAAAGAGCCAGGGTCCAATGCCACTTCTCATAACAGCAAGCAAATACACAACTGAAAGAAAGAAAAATAAAATAAAATAAAAACCCCACAGTATCCTAACCCCAAAACTGTTCTGGAGCACATCTCTTTTAGTGACTCATGCAGATGTGCTTCAACATACACTTCTGGTCGCTGACCTATTTCTACTTTCTACAGTGAGAGGAGAGCAAGTGTCATCTGGAAGTGCCTATTTCCCACCAGGGAAAGACTAACTTAGGCACAGATGTTCACACCCCAGGCAGCTGTTTGATCAGATAAATTCCACACCAAGGTTGTCAGAGTCACAGCACGCAGGCCAGAGTGTTCATAAACCCTTGAAACAAAATTCTGGGTCCTCTAAGCAAGTGGAGAGGGGCAGGTTCTTCCAGAGGCTTCTGGCACCAGCATGGAGTTGGGTTATAGTGTCCAGTCTCTGTGGTGTGGTAGGCAGATGCTCAGTGCCTGCCTCTGTCACAGGCTTCTCTCAAAGCCTAGTCAAGCAACGTACCCCCTTTGCCTTGATTTCCCCATCTATAAAACATCAGCTGTGATCTTCATTGTCAACCCTTTTCATTTCGTCTGGTCAATTTTGATATTTTTGGACACGAGATTGTTTCTCATGCCCTACTTTGGGGTCTGCTTATCTTTAGCATGGGGCACTTGTATTGTGCCTTGCTGGCTTCATCCTTAAGCAAATATGCTGAAACGCATGTTATCCCCACAGCTCCCTCCTGGGGTAGAAGGCTTTTCTTCCTTTAGAGATAGAGAAGGGAAGCACCAAAATCTGAATCTCAGCTCTTCAGAGTTATATATTCCTACCTTCCGTTAATTTTCGTGCCTTAAATATCAACGATGAAGCGGGCTTACAAAACTTGAGCAATTTCCCAGTACTCACGGGTGGCAAGGGAGGGAGCTAAACCCGAGTGTCTTCACTAGCATTTTCTCATGAGAAAAATACCCTTCCTAGCTTCTAACTGGCACCTTCTGATGACTAAGCGTGAGCCCAACGGGGCTGAGATCTGTAACTGAGCTTGGGAATAAATGTCTACAAAAGTGATTTGTTATTGTTTGGGGTTTCTTTAAGAGTGGAAAAAAAACTCTTTAAGCGTAACAATAACAACAATAATAATAACAACAACAACCACCAGCACCCTAAAAACTGACTTACCCATTTTGTTTGACCGCAGGGGAAGCGTTACATTTGGCCAGAGATTTCGGCTACACCTGTGAAACAGAGTTCCCTGCCAAGGCAGTAGGAGAGCACATTGCCAGACAGCACATGGAACAGAAAGAGCAGACAGCGAGGAAAAAGATGATCCTAGCGACAAAGTAAGAAGGGAGGGGAAACTAAAAAAGAAATCTGTCTGTCACTTCTCCATTTTGGATCTGGGGGCTGGGGGAGGGAGGAGTGGGAGTATGGAGCTGAGATTGCGGTGACTGCTATCACAACAGTACTCACTGACAGCAAGTGAGAGCAAGCTTCTTTAGAGACGCTGTAAGAACCTTATTGACTACAACGAGGTTTTTGTAGCTATGCCTTCATTGCCTGTGGCTAAGGGGGCACATACATCTTCTCAGGTGCTTTGGTTTAGGTGAAAGGAGGGGATATTAAGTGGTAAGATCTATGGGACAGAGACTGGCTTTGCCTCCTGTTTGTGAGCAGCAGATCTAAGCTTCTACTGAAGTGTTAGTTACTGTGGGATAATTATCATTATCTGCTGAGGGAGAGCTGGTTTGCAGAGGGACAGATCCACTCTGGATGGAAATTGCAAGAGTTTCCCTGAAGTCAAAGACACTGGAACAATGCAGACCAGCAGGGGAGCTTTGCTAAAGCCATTAAAGACACACAGAGACACAAGACTGCTCTAAACAAGCCACTCACCACCCTGGAGCGGTAACATTGTGTTAGGATAACGTTTCATCTAGGTTAATTAGCCTTGATGAGGGAGGAATTAGCCTTCATGAGCCATGGGAAACAGGAATAGTCTGCATGGAACAATGTAAACCTACACTAGGTGTGTGATATGCCTGCATGGGGTAACCTTGAACTTGTTCATACTCTTCCTGTGATTACTGCAGTGTTACACAGTGAGGCTGCAGGAGAGCCAAGGCCAGAAACCTGAGCTGCCAAACGACCACCCCAGTGCTGGAAATGTCTGGAAATCATCCAGTCTGGGAGATACTCAACAGAGGGGAATGACCCTGTAGTAGGGAAGAAAGTTGACCAGCAACAGGATTGCCATTTGTATCCCAGCATCCTTCTGCTTTGCCAGGATTCCTGGCCTTGGTGTCCCTTTTGTATGTAGAGCTCTTTGGCCTGCAGGTGACCCAGAGATGACACTTATCAAAACATCTCAGGCTTAGGAATCCTGTGAATGCAGCCTGTGATCCTTCTCTGGGGTGATAAGCAGAGCACCATGTGGCTCAGGGGGGCATTTGCTGGTGATGAAGGTGACGAAAGACCTCACACATCATGGTCTCAAGTCCCTTGTAGATTCAAAGGAATACTATAAGTAGCATATGATTTTATTGTTACTTGTATCCACATTTGTTTCAAGGGCCTAAAGGCTTTCAGAAACATGAGAATAAATCAGCTGGCAAGAGGCAGCTCCTGGCTGCAGGTCATGTCTCCCCATCACTGCATAGCATTAACAATCTGCCCCCTTGACTCTGTAAGAGCTGATGGTCCTGCTGGGCAGCACAACCTAAACAAGAGTTAAGGCTGCAGGTTGCCCCAGCTGGAGAATTTGTCCCATCGATAAAATCTTACTCAATCATAAAGATACAGATCTTCCCCCTTCTTTTCTGGCTCTAGTCTCCAAAGGTTGTCCCACTGAGGGACACACAAGAGTCTCACTACCCTTTCTCACCACTCTATACCTACTTTTTTTCACCACCACAGACTGAGATAGGGAGTGGTGGGCAAGCATTACTCCAAACCCCCATGAACTTTGGGCTTGTAGCCTGCTATCCGGCACTTGCAAGGAATAAAATTACTTGTCTTCCCCCTTCCATCAGTAAAAAGCACCGGCAGACTGATCAGCGAGGGCTGTCGCTAGTACGAGGGCAGGCCATACCCTCCTGCAGCCCAAGTGCCTGGTTAAGCGGGACGATGGGTCAATGTGTGAGCTGCTACTGCCCTCTCCTGCCTGGAAGGAGAACAGTGACTCACCGACCAGCCCTGTCCGGGTACTGCAGGAGACATGGCTCCATGACATCGTTAATATTAGCACGGTATTTCCCACACATGCTTCCATGTGTCTGACAGTAAGTACTCTCGGCCTTTGTCAGGAGCTTCAATTATTTACTAGGCATATATAAGCTCTAGGCTTGTCATTTTCGTAATGTCACCACTGCCCTGCCTCACGTGCTTCTGAGTTATGGCACCAGAAAAGGTGGTGCGTCGTTATGCTGCCACCAAAACCAACAGTGAGATTCCAGGACAGTAAAATCATTCCTGGAAAGCTTTGCCTCCAGAAAGACCTGGAGTGCTATTGCCTCTGTGTGTTGCCACTGTCCACTCTGGGACAGAGCCAGAAGGCCAGAGAAGTGTGCCTTTGGCAGAACTGGGGAGACCTTCCACATGTGGGGTCTTGAGGAAAAACTAGGGGAAAGAACAAAATTATTTCCAAGATTCCTAGTATATAGATGAAATTCCATTCTGGAGTCAGATATCCAGCTTCAGTGGCTTGATTCAGTTGCCCAGACATAGGCACCTACTGCCGTTTCAGATGAACTGGGTTATCCAGTTTGGTTACCAGCTGCTGCTCCAGAAGCACACAGATCTCTTTGTGTTACTGTGTTGTTATGGATGAGTTGGGTACTACATATCTATGTGTGGGTAACTGAATAGAGCCCTTACTGTCTGCAGTGCAGCAGTGTCTGGAGTCCAGTAGGAGCTCCCACTGTTATCAAGGACATCTATAGCTTGTAATCAAGCTATCCACCCACCCTGAGTGGAAGTAGTTCAGCTGCCATGCACAGAACAGTGGTCCATGGGCTGGTGAAGGCTCAAGACTGCTATTCCAGATGCCAGCTGCCCTCTTTTAACACAGGGAGGTCACTGAGTTTCAGGTGACACTGTCTTCACTGCCCTGCTCAGCCCTACCTCATATGAGGATGTGTTGATATTAACAGAGTGAATGAAATCAAGATCATTTTCTATCATGGAACAAACCACATTAATTGTGTCACTGACCTACCAAAACCTCTTGGAAATGCTCTCTCACATTCTGTAACTCAGAACCTGCCTAGGACAGTATAAGTTGGTGCAACAAGTTATTCCAACAATGTGATGGTCTAAACAATGAAGAATCAGAAACCTGCCTGGTAATTATCATGGGAAGAAGAGATGATTGGGCTGTGTAGCCAGTATACAGCACTGCACACAAGTGACAGCAAGGGCAGGACGGCAGTGAAGCAAGCTCTGGCTAAGAGCTGAAAGAATAAGAAAGGGGTAAACAATGGGAGAAGCCGCTCTCCTATGATTCTCTTTCTCTCCACTCACCTCCTTTGACTTAGATGATTGTCTGGGCACCCCAGAGGAAGATGCTTCAAAAAAAATCCTGAATTGTCATAGTTCTGGCCAAAGGGTGTTGGTACTGGCCTGTTAACTCTAGACTCTTTAGAAAGGCTTCAGGACATGCCTGCACAATCCACACAGAATAAAATAAAATAAAATAAAATAAAATAAAATAAAATAAAATAAAATAAAATAAAATAAAATAAAATAAA